>JARWLC010000003.1:72823320-74023320 GCA_033318265.1 Phyllotis vaccarum
CATTTGCTCTATGGCTCCTTAATTTCCAGCTGAGCAAAAGAAACCACAGTTCATTAAAATCCATTTCTCCATTCAAATGACTGCCGGCTATTCAAGCTGTCCCTGTGATAAAGGAAATTTTAATGTAATCTTTCATCAAGAGGAATGAAGTCAAGTCAGAAGCTAGGCCAGAAAATCATTCTCTCCTTGCAGCTTCCCAGAAAAGCTTTGGCAGGAGGCAGGCCCTGGCCACACACTGCAATAAACAGATGAAGATTTGTTTGTGCTCAGCATCTACATATTCACATCATGAAAGACCTTTCTTCCCTGGCTTGTACTAGAACCTGGATTCTATCCAGCTTCTGTACACTGTAAATGACTGCCGTACGCAACTGTTATATGATCAAAGAATCAGATGAGACTTAGGAATGACCACATTGGGCACATCAAAGCTACCCACATAACTTCTGAACTACCTTCATTAGGAATTCAAATAAACCTTGGTCAGCTGTACTATCATTTAGTACAGTCTCATAGTTGAACTATGTTCTTTGCTCTTGATGTGTTTTTGTCTTTCAGTGTGAGAAAATATAAATTCTTTGCACAGTTACTTTTGCATCATTTTAAAAAGAATCATTGTTCTTATATCTTTCTGAAAAGCAAGGTTCTCTTATTAAACACCACACCACTACCCTCCTGGTGGTGATATACCCACTCTTGGCTTTTCTTCCTTTCTAGGTGGCTTGCTTGATTGTTTCTAGGGGGAAATAATCCAAAAACTTAAACTTAGCTCAATGTCAATAATGACTCATCTTGACCCAGACAATCAAACTAAACTTGAAAATGAACCAGTACTCCAAATCATGGGAGATTCAGTGACTTATGGTTTCATTCAACTTTTTGAAGAGGAAGTCAATCTGCCTAAACCATTCTTACTTACTTACTTACTTATGATTGATTGATTGATTGATTGATTGATCCAGGCTTCTGTTTCCTCAGCCACTGTCTCTCTAAAGTCCGTGAACTATGCTCAGCCATAGATGAAATGCTGTCCTGTTCATGATCATTTCAAGCCAACTAGATTTTTCAGACACAAACTCTGATTTATCTACTCGTCAGCGCTATCCCAATCCCTCAAGATTTCTCACATTTTCTTTTGTCCGTCACTCCCTATGGACACCCAGGCGCCTGCTTGTTCTTTCTTCCATCGACTCCCATCAGCTGAATAAGACAACTGGCTTCAGCAGATTGGCTGGCTGCCTTCTCCTTTCATCCTGCTCTCACCTGGAATATGCCCCTACCTAACTACTGTGAGAAATTGAAGCAAATGCCAAAAGCATCAAGTATAAAGCCACACATAGATCCTATGCTTTCAAACCACAGTGGGGAACATTACAACAAAAATAGAGACAGTATCCACCAAAGCTCCTGTGTCTGAGGAGAAGGGGATCTGAAATCCACATTCTTAGGAAACAAGAGGGAGGAAGATAAATTACAGCCAACACAATAGACAAATGATTGATCCTTTTTATAAGATAAACAATTCTCTCAAGAGATATAAGAAAAACACATGGAAGCAAATAATACACACATGTTCATTTTAGTAATCAAGGTTAAGGCAACTATAAGTATCATTTTGCATTTAATAAAACACTGAAGGAAATGTATTATAATGATGGTGAGTCTTTTATCAAAGAGTAAACTTAATAACAGCAGAAATTGCTATAAGCTTATAAGTGGGAAAGCATGTGAAAGACTGTTAAAATATTCATACTATTGAATCTAATAATTACAAAGAGACAATTCAATAGGAAAAACATATCTACTGAAATGCACCTGATTCAGAATTACTTATACAATAATTCAAAAGTGTAACCATAAGAAACCACCTTAATAGAATCAAAACCCATCTCAGAAGTTTTTCACTGAAGTTTCATATATGGGACAAAAATATCTGAACTTAAGTTAGCACAAAAGTCAAACTATGCATACAATGATGTTGCTAGCATGGACTGTGATACGTGTATTCAAACAATAATTTTAACTACTATACAGATATTTGAAAATGTTATCACTTTTCACATATGTATACGTGGGGTATGTGTGTTTGTATGTGTGGTGGCACACATTTCTGAAGATGTGTGTGTTGAGGCCCAAGTGTCTACTTTGACCCATCTCTAGTTTATCTGTTGAGTAAATGTCCCTTGCTGAATTTGGAACACACTGATTCCTGATAGGCTATCTATGCTATCTTGCCAAAGGCATCCTTTGTCTCTACCCCTCAAGGACTAGGATTATAGGGTATCACATCTACACATATCTTATGTGGGTTCTGGGAATCTGAACTCAGGTCTACTTGCTCAGAATGTACTTTATCCAATAAACCATCTACCAAGCTTCACACTACATTGGGGTTTTTTTGTTTGTTTTGTTTTGTGATTTTTAAGTTAAAAAAAATGTATTTGCTCATAAACATAAAATAATACAATCCAATTATGCTTCTTTTTCTTGAATCTTAAAATTTTTAGCATTTCACTTAAAATTAAAAAATGGACATTTTATAAATGGACTTGAAGCAACCTCATTCCAGTCAAAGTAAATCAATGGGATGTCTACTGTTCCTAGGAACGTTCCTCCCGGACACCAGCTTCCCTCCAGTCTATTTTAGCTTTGTGACCAAGTTTTGTCAATGGAACACCTTAGAATGCTGCTTCCATACTGGACTCATAAAAGCTTTCCACAAGCAAATGTGGATGTCTCTTCTGATGTTCTAGCTTGATACAAACAGGCACATGAGCCATCCATGTGCTATTGCTGTGTCAGACATACCTGAACATACCATCTTTAGGAAGAGAAGGTTTATTTGGCCCCAAAGTTTCCAAGGTTCCACAGATTTTAATCCATCCTCATAGAGAGACTATGAAATGGTCTCTGAGCTTCTCTCATGGGGAAACAGAAATAGCAGATCTCTGCCCCAGCTGACTCTCCTTTTTCTACTTATATTAGAGTGGTTCTTACAATATAATGCATGATGCTATGTACATAGAGTGTGGGTCCTCCCCATATTAGCTAAGGTTTTCTATACATGTCACAGGTGTGCTTTACTGTTTGAGGTGCTTGTCAATCTAATCAGGTTGTCAATGAAGATCAACCATCGTAGCTATAACATTCCACCTCAGCCCCTAAAGGTTCATGAGCATCTCATAATGCAAACTTACCCAGTTTCTCTCCAAGACTCTCCATAATATTAATAAATCCAACATTGTTCAAATGTTCAAGTTCAGGGTCTCCTCTGATACTCAGGGCTAACTTCTATTTTAAAAAGAAGAGATGGGGCTATAGAAATGAGGGAAGCAACCAAAGCAAGATCGAAATGTCAGAAGGCATATGTTAAATTCTGGAGATCCATGTCTAGAATCATGGGTAAGTTGTAACAAAATACGAGATGCAAAGGGCTTGGGCAGCCCCATTGCGGTGCCCTGTTACAGCTCGCATGCCTCTCGTAGGCTGCTGTCATTTGTTGCCTGGAGCTTTCCCAAGCAGTTACTCCATGTTACTGACCTTTCTATTCTTATGGAGTCTCTACTGCATTTATAGCTTCAGCCTCCCAACTTTATGCCTCACCCTCTGAAGAACTACCCTGATACATATTATCTGGCCTTACAGGTCTTCTGTTGACAACTGTATGGAAGTCTCCATAACCCTGTGGCTCTTTCATTCTGTATACCTGCAAGGCCACCATTGTGGTAATTTGAATGGGAACGCCCCCCCCCCCACACACACACCATAAGCTCATATAGTTATTGGTCCCCAGTTGGTGGATTACTTTGTAAGGATTAGGACATGTGGCCTTGTTAGAGGAGGTGTGTCAGTGGCGGCAGGTTTTGAGGTTTCAAAAGTTGGTGTGTACCTCTCTGTGTGTCTCTCCGTCTCTCTATCCCTCCCTCACACCTCTCTCTCAGTGTGTATATGTGTGGCTGCCTTGTGTTTATGGATAAAGACATAAGCTCTAAGCTATTGCTCTAGTACCATGCCTACGCTTGCTGCCAAGCTCCCTGCCATGATGGTCTCTGACTCTAATTGTCTGTAATTACAAGCCTCAAATAAACTATTTCTTTTGTATGTTGCTTGGCAATTAGAGTCTTATTATGATAGAAAAGTAACTAAGACAAGCATCGAGGGGGATATTCTAAGATCTGCTGCCAGCTGTAACTTGGACTGTGACTGTAGTGGCTTCTGAATATCTATGTAGGTGATTGTGTGGGAAAATTCCCTAGATGGGACAGAATGAAAAGGGAGCTCTACAGTTCTTTCTGCTAAGTAATGTCCTCTTGACACTGCACCTACTATAGGTGGTGTCACAGTAATTCCCAAGATACCCATTGTCTAGGACTTGTTTGTTTTGAGATGAAGTCTCACTGTCTAGCCTTGCATGGCATGGAACTTGATATATAGAGCAGTCTGGCCTTAAGCTCAGAGTTCTGCCTGCCACTGTCTTCAGAGTACTGGGATTAAAGGTGTATGCTATCCCATCAAGATTTATTGGCTTCTTTCTAATGATCCAAATCTCTTCATGAGATATACTTTTGTTGGCTCAAAATTTACATGCACTTCTTTTAAAGCCAAACTGCATTTTAAGAAAAAAATCTTTTTCCATTCTACTTTCTTATCATAACCCCCACTGTAAAGTTGGCCTAAAACAATAAGCAATATCCATAATGCAGTTTGAATGTTGGGCTTCTAATTAATGTTTCTTTACTAATAAGTTTGTTGACTTTAAACTCAATCCTCCGGGGTTTTAGAGCATGAGCAAAACGTATACAAGTTATTTGCAACAGTTCAACACAAATGTCCTCTAATTTGATTTCTGGTCAAGTCTTTATTCCCATCTGACACTTAGAGAGATGGCCTTTACTTTCAGAAATTCCTACAGACATTCTTCTCTCATGAAATTCTGTTTGAAGCATTATAGGCTTTTCTAATCTATATTTCCAGATTTTTCTATTTTCCTCTCTCTGTCCAATTAAAAGGCTTCTGAACCACAGTTAGGTCATTACAATAACAACTCCACCTAACTGCTGCCAATTTTTGTGTTGACGTTTCAACACTATGATAAAATACATGAGCAAAACACCATAAGGATGTAAGATTCACCTTGGTTCACAGTTCAGAAGTTTCTGTCCATAACGGTGAGGAAGACAGGAGGCAGAACAAAACAGAACAACCCACACCATGAGTCCAGTAGGCAGCGAGGGAATGTCTGTTCAATTCTCCTGTTTTCCTTTTGCTCCTCCAGGGCCCCAACATATGAGATGCTGTGACTCATTTTTATGGTGGACTTTCTTCCTTAATTAATGTTCTCTGGAAACTTCTTCACAGATATACTCTGTATGTGCCTGCTAATCCCCCAGATTCTTGTCAATAAAATCAAATTGGCCATCAAGATTAATTACCACACTGCCCTTGGAAGTCTTGTGTTAAAGATGGTGCTTTCATACAGCAGAAGGAGCCTAAGATTCCCGAATCCATTTGGAGTTGATTGCACACACAATCTTTAAGTTCACTGATAAACCTTCTATGTATAGTGCTTAGATAACTTTCTTTGTCTACTCCCCTTTTGTCATGTTATTTGAAGATTTCTATTCACCTTCAACAAGGAATTAGAAAGCAACAATGTAGAGATTTATTTTAGAATTTCCTAGTTTCTGTGCAGATAACCTAGACTGTGTTATTTATTTCTCAGTTTAAATTCTGGTTTCTCTCTGTCCTCTGCCTTATTTCTTCTTAGACAGACTGGTAGATAGGCAGACAGACAAACAGACAGACAGACAGGCATGGTTTTTTAAAAAAAACGGGATTTCTCTGTAACAGCCCTGACTGTCCTGGAATTTGATTTGTAGACCAGGCTGGCCTTGAATAGATTTTATATTTTTATCTAAGAAACACATCATAATCTTTTTCATATTGTTATGCCAATATAAACACTTATATATGGCCTACCCCATATTAGAAAAAGGGAAATTATTCATCGACTACAGCCAATCACATCAAGTGAATGTCTGGTAGACATAGGTGAGTTCTCTACAGCACAAAATCAAGCTGAGAAAGAAAATAGTTAAGATCTTGGGGCTAGGAGAATCATTCATATGCCACAATTTATTTTTTGTCTTGTGCGGTTCAAATAAATAAGGAACTCTTTAAAAAAAAATCAGGATAGATAGCAAAGCTTCACCCAGAAGATTCTTAAAGCTCAAACATTTCAGAGGAACATTGAAGAAGAGTTGTCAAATTCCCTACTGCTCCTGCAAGATTGAGTTGTCAGAATTTAGGTTCCTCAGCAGTGCTCTGGAGAGAGAAAACGTGCCAGTGCTGGTTCTTTGAAGGACACCCTGAGTACCACTAATGATCAAGGCTGTGTTTCAGGCTGATCCCGAGTCCTCTACACAGCTTCTTCTTCTCTCTCTCTCTTTTTTTTTAATTTAAAAGTTGTTGTTGTTTTACATGCAAATCACCATTCCCCCTTACACAGCTTGCAACAGTGACAACCCATAATTAGATGAGATGAGGGTTCACTGTTCTTGTCCCAAAAGCTAGGTATGTTCTCTAGATGTTTTGTGTCTGTATTGTGGTGCTTTTGCTTTTCAATATGGAGAGCTCTCTGGAGCTGATACAGTGACTTACGCTAAATCAGAGATAAGATATTTGAAATCTAAATTCTTTTGTGGATGGACTGTGTGGATGTTTGTGTGCGAGAGTGGGTGAAACCCATGTAGGAAGTGTGAGTACATGTGTGCGTCCATATACGTGGAGACCAAAGGACTATGTTGGGTGTCATTCCTCAGACACTGTCTATCAGTTTTTTCATGTTGTTTGTTTGTTTCATTGTGGACGGATTTTTTGTTTGTTTGGTTGGTTGGTTTGGTTTGGTTTGGTTTTGTGAAATAGAGTCTATCATTTGTCTGGAAGTCAATTAGTCAAGGCTGGCTGAGCAGGAATCTGCCTGTTTTCCTGTCGCTGGCACTTGGATTACAAGTGCACACCACTATATCCACCCTCATGCACACATGGCAAGCACTGTACCAAGTGAGTTATATCCCTACCCTCTAGAAATATAAATCTTTGAACAAAAAAAAAAACATTTTTAGGTAGAATCTCACTTATATCCCAGGCTGACCTGGATTTCATGAGCCTCCTGTGCTATGATTACAGGTGTGTATCACCATTCCTGGCTCATAAAAATATTTTTTTAAACTCTTCAGAAATCACAAATCATGAATTTGCCACAAGTAAAACAGAAATATGCTGATTTTAGTCTATAATTAACTCACAAATCTAAAGAACTTAATGAAAATTGATGTGCGATCACAGGAAAAGTTTATTTTTAAATTGAACTCACAGTTCTATAGAGTATTTTAAGAAAAGCCGTTGAACTTATCCTGAACTGGAAGTTATCTCTAAATGGTAGCATGTATCCACTGTTTACGTCTGATAAGAATGGGTCTCCTTCTGCCCTGATGCCTCTTCTTGGATGGCTGCTCGCTCTGTCTCCTATTGACCTGTACTTTGCTCATGTCCCACTCTCATCTTCCATTACTTCAGAGAAAATACAGCCTTATGAAAGAATTAAATGAATTTTCCGTCTCAGTCCACTCCTGCCGCTATTACAAAGTGCCTTCGACTGATCATTTGTGGGCAATAGTAATTTACTTCTTACAGTCAAGGAGACTGAAAAGTCCTGTATAAGATGCTGGCAGGTTGAGTTCACGGTGAAAGTGTGGGCTCAGTTTCCAAGACACATCCATCCTGTAGCATCTTCGTATATGGCAGATGTGTTAAAGTATAGCCAGAAGTTTTCTGGCCTGACATAGCCCCAAGGTCCATCCACAGTTGCTTATATTAATTATAAACTGTTTGGCCTACAGCTCAGGCTCATTACTAAAATAACTTAATCCATTGTTTTTTAAATCTATGTGTTACCACATGGCTCCATGGTTTTACTTGTGTTCCATTACAGCTTACTTTCTGGCCAGCAGCCTGCAGTAGACTCTGCCCTTCTTTGTCTTTACCTATGCTTGGATTTCCAACCTGCCTCTACACTGCCTTGCCTCTTTATTAACCAATGGCAATAAGCATATTCACAGTGTATAGAAAGGCATCCCACATCACTAAAGGAGGCAGAAAAAGGGCAACTTTGTGCCTCATGCTCTTTCTTTTTCCATTTTTAAATTACTTTTTCATTTATTTTACAACCTGACTATGTTTTCTCTACATCCTCTCCTCCCACCCACCCCCCTTCTGTTTCTGTTCAGAAAGGGACAGACCTTCCATGGGTGTCAACAAAGCACGCATACCAAGTTAATGTAGGACTAAGCTCCTCCCCTTGTATTAAGGCTGGGCAAGGCAGTCCAGTATGCCTGCTCAAGCACCAGGGACAGGCTCTGATCCCACTGCTAGGGCTCTCACAGATAGACCAAACTACACAACTACAACACATGTGTAGAGGGCTTAGGCAGGTCCCACGCAGGCTTTCTAGCTGTAAGGCCAGAGTCTGTGAGCTTGGGTTAGTCTTTTGCATGGGTCTTTATATGAACATTACTTCCATACCTGGGGGCAAAATCTTCTCAACCCTATCACCTCCCAAAGGCCCATCTAAAGAAGCCTCTAGTTTCAAGACTATGAATTTTGAAGGGACTCATACATTTAATCTACTGTATTTTTCTACATCACACTTCTTCGGAACTATGAGCCTTTGCTCAGGCCTCAGCCAGAACACCCAACACCCAGGCAAGATCTCCATAATCCTTCAAGACTCAGTTTCAGTCTGGCCTTCTCTACAGGCTCCTTCTTGGATTAGAGTCCCCTCTCATGTTCCAACAGCAAATTCACCAACCATTGGCAAAGATCAGTTTTAATACAAACCATTCTCCCTCCTTCCCTCTGCTAAAGGACTTAGTACCATGGCTCCTGGCCTTATTCTCAAACTTTGAGGGGTTTGAAAGCAGTGGTCATGCTACTGTTTTAAATGGGCTTAAGCTGAAGAATTCACTTAAATAACTGTATTATAACAACTCTATTAACCACAGATGTTAACTTTGTACAGGAATGTGCCAAGATGCAAGGCCGTCTCTTTCCACAAGAAGCTTATAGTTTATGATAAAAGAAGGGAAGGAAGCAAGAAAGCAAGGAAAGTTTGGAAATTATTAAGTTAGTAAAATGTTTGCCATGTAAGCATGAAATCCTAAGCTTGCATCTCCTGCACCAAAGTAAAAAAATTATATGTGGTATATATCTATAATCCTAGAACTTGGGAAGAAAAATCCCTATCTAAAAAATAAATAAATAAAATAAAAAAGGTGAAAAAAACATGATATGAACTTCTGGCCTCTACATGTATGCACACATTGCACACACACACTTATGCATGTGAATGTGTACATACATCGATCTGTACATACGCATGTTACTAGGGCACTATAGCAACTAAACTTTGAGTTTCCGTATTTTAGTTGCTTGGTTTTGTTTGTTTTTGTGAGTTCTGATTTATAAATAATTTTTTGGAAATTCATAGTAATCTGTTGCGCTCTACTTATCAAGGGTTGTCAGCAAGCATGAACAATGGAAAGTTCTGGCACATACTTACAAAATGCAACCTTCTGCTTTGAGAACACATTGCACTCTGGGCTGTAGATATAGGACAGTGATAGAGCATTTGCTTAGGATGTGGGTAGCTCTGACCATGACCATGGCAACTCTTATAAAGGAAAAATAATTAGGATGGTTCACATTTTTAGAGGTTTAGTCCATTGTCATCATGATGTGAAAGGGTGGTACGCATGCAGACATAATGCTGGAGAAGTAGCCCAGTGCTTTACAAGTCCACCTCCACAATGAGACAATTTCTCATGCAAGACCACACCTACTCTAACAAGGTCACACCTCCTAATAGTGCCACTCCCTTTGGAGCCACTTTCTTTAAATCACCACAGAAGAGATAACAAGTGCAAGGATCCAGATGTAGGACCATGATTGACATTTCCCAGGAATAGTGAGATCGGTACCAATATATCTGGGTATAGTAGCAAATAAAACTGAGGTAGAAAATGGTTGTGATTGTGATTGAAGGAGATGAAGCTGGCTGGGGAGGGGTCAGCAGGCCACTTTTTGAAGCTCTGTGCCATGGGGAACTACTGCAAGGTTTTGAGAAGAAGGAAGAGGTTACTAGGCACTTCTGCTATGGAAGAGCAGACCCTAAAGACAGAGAAGAGGACCCAGTTGGAGGCATTGACAGTGTTGCAATTCAAAGAAATAATGGCCTAATGATGACTGAGTCCAGATTGTTTTCTGGTCAGAAGACATGAAATTCTTGGTTATGAAATAATCTTTTTGTACTCTTCAAAGATATGTCTTTGCCAAGGTGCTTTTCTGATTAGTTTAATAAAAGAGATGACCAGTCAATAGCTAGACAGGACAGCCAGACACAGAGGATGCTAGAAAGAAGAAGGACAGAGTCTTGGGAGATGTAAAGAGAAGATTAACGTGCCATGTTGAAAGAAGCTACTGCCATGTGGGAAGATAAGAAATATGGTTAATTTAAAAAGGGTGGTTAATTTAAAATGTAAGAGTTACCTAGTAACAAGCCTGAGATATTGAATGAGCATTAATAATTTAATAATAAGTCTCTGAGTTGTTATTTGGGAGTGGCTCCCAGGACACAGAGAAACTCTACCTACAATGCTTGGTTCTGAACGTGTCCTTAAGCTCAAGCTAACAAGAATGTGTTATGTGAGAGAAAATTCAATGCCACCAATAACTTCAAGGTCAAAGAAACAGGATGAGTTGACATGTACTGATAAACTGAATTATTGTGTATCTTCAGGAGAACTTCTCAATGTCTTCATTTTCATGTGTGTGTGTGTGTTCATATGTGTGGGAAGCATGTGCATGTACCACGTACATATGGAGACCAGAGGTTGATATTTACTGTCTTCTTCAGTAGCTCTCCACCTCATATACTGAGTCAGGGGTTCTTGGTGAACCCCGAGATCACTGTTTTGGCTAGTCTGGCTAGTTATCTCTCTCTAGGTACTTCGTCTCTGCCTCCTGAACATACTAGGATTAAAGGCATGCCACCGCACTCAGAACTTACATGGTTTGGAAGAACCGAACCTTGGTCCTTATACTTGCATGGAAAGCACTTGGCCCACCAAGCCATATCCCCATCACTCATTCCCATGTTCTATCAGAGGATAAAGTCCTATTAATCATCTATATACTAGAGGATTATTTCAAAGTATTCTGTTTCCTCTGTCGTTTTTCTCAATTTCCAGACCCAGAGATCTCTTTCTCAGTACTGGCTTCAATGTCACATCCATCTTTATATATCTTTCTTTCATTTATGTTTTCCCCACTTAGTCCCTCGGGACGTCTCTGTTATAATAACGCAGCAAAGCAGCCTCCTAATTGGTCTCCAGCCTTTGGTCTTTGATGCCTGTGATCTCTGTCACAATAGGCACAGATAGAATTTTCACATGTTCAAAGATCTC
The DNA here is from genome assembly GCA_033318265.1 of Phyllotis vaccarum. Lineage (NCBI taxonomy): Eukaryota > Metazoa > Chordata > Mammalia > Rodentia > Cricetidae > Phyllotis > Phyllotis vaccarum. Next base: position 72,834,843 of record JARWLC010000003.1, read on the forward strand.
ATATAGTTTTGGTCTGCTTACCACGTCTCTTTGAGAGATGTGAATCCACATATCCTTTTCTAGGGGCTATATGCCATTTCCTGTGACTCGTTCATGACCATTTGCAATATAAGACATATTTATTGGTAATAATCATGTGCTGTTTGTGCTTGCTAACTCTGAGAACCTTGCCTCAGATTTGAGCATGCCTATCTGAGCCTTCTTTTCCCACAGCAGGCTGCTCTCCCAACCCTCGAAAAGCAAAGAACAGCAAGCAGTGGAATGCATTAAAAACACTGCACCCTTGAGAACGGGGGGGGGGGGGGACCACTTCCAACTGAGGTTATTAGTGTTTATCTCACAATTTAAATGTGCCTGTAATGGAAAGAGAAGTTGGACGCTCATCTGTGCAGAAACCTCTCTGCTGCTCAGAAATCTCTCAATCTGGAACTCTGGCGGACTGTTTCAACAGGCCTCCTCTAATTATTCCTGCAGAATGTTCTAAGTGGCTGATTTGATGATGCTTTGTTATCATCTGCTACTAGCTATCTGTTCTTTTACTTGTGCTAGCTACATACTGAATACGTTCACTCATTCAAAAATCAAAAGCACAGCTATCATAGATCGTTCTCCAGATAGAACACCACTGCTGTCCCGAAATAAGAGCAGGTGCGCTGATCTACAAGCGACCTTCACATCCTCTTGTGGAGACTTCTGAGTCTTTATGAGATGCTCACAAGGCCCCCTCTCCTTGCCAAGGTGATATAGTGAGAAAGTTGACTGGGATCTGGGAATCACTGGTAGCCTAACTGCCAGTGTTGCCCAGGTGGCCTCTTCCATGAAATAGCTTTTGACAAGTCATTCATGTTTCAGATAGGATACTTCATGCTGAGACAGTCATAATTTCCCAAGGGATTTTCAAGTGGCAAAGCTGCTTTTGAGTCACTTGTGCCCTGATGAGTAACCCCAGTAAATTCATTTATTCATCAGGCTGCACATAGAATCTTTTGTTTGGTCTGTTGATGCTCTCAGTGTCTGGGGGATGTAAACATTTATATTCCTTCAATAAATGTCACAGGGCAGTAGCTTTCTTCCTTGTTGTGGATGGATCTTAAATACTCCCTGCAAAGGCCTTGTAGCATTACTGAGAGACGGTGGGAGTTTCAGGAGATGGTATCTCCAGGAGGGAAGTCAGCTCTATTCCTTTCTGGCAGCAGGAGGTAAGTGACTTTGCTCTGCATGACCTTGGCCTCAATGCTCTGCCTAGCCACAGCCCCCAAATCTACAAGTCAACCAACCATATACTAAAACTTCTGCAACTTTACCTTTTTCTTGTATCTTCTTGGGTACTTAATCACAATGACAGGAACCTAACACAGCTCACAGTCCACTGCTCAATACATGCCTTCTGTGTCCCCACATGTTCTAGTTCTTTCTTTCAGTTGGCTATATAACTAGCTGATCCCAAACTCTCCCCAGCCTCAAGCTCACTTCTCCCCGTACATGTCAAAATTACCAAGTCTTTAATACTCAATCCATCCCCTCAATGAAGGCCTCCTGCATCATTCAGGAAAAAATTAATCTTTTGCTACTTTGCATGCTCACAACCCTTTGCGCCTCTACTTAACACATGTTAGTGTTATTTATTAACACTTCTACATATTGAATATTCATGCATATGAGTCCACATACTCTTTGAGGTCATGACTTACTATATGAGAACAGAGGGTTTGTCTTACAAGCCTGCTCTTTCACAGTGTTCTGCAGAGTACTTTTTGTAATAGGTTCTCAATAAATATTCACAGTGGGTCTTAATAGCAAATTGCTGCTGCATGGGAACAGTCTTAATATTGAAGAAAGATTTTCAAGATTTGTGGCTGGTCCACACACTGAAGCATTTGAACGCCTTACATTATTTTTCCAAATGCATTTTCTTTTATAGTGTATTATTATTATCATGGACTGCTTAGAACGAAACTACCAATGTATTTTAAAGGTCATATTCAGATACTATCCATAAACATAAGCTTCTCTGGAGAAATATTTAGAAAACATTGTAAAATAAATTAGATGTTTTGTCCCTCTGAGGCCAAGTATGTTTTCATTTTCTTGTGCAAATAAAAATATATTGATTTTTCTTTTTCATTTTGGGGGTAAGAAAAAACACAGCTCTTTAAAGCATACTAGCAAATGGCTTATGCATTGCAGAGGCCAGTTGTCTATGGAGAATGAAATAAACATAGCTCTGGATCTCATAACTTAAGGACATCTTAAGGGAAACCTGATAAATGTTGATTTGAAGCTGGAGGCTAGCTAGCTCTATTCTGTTTAATATCAGAAATGCCGCCGGTCTCCACTTCACTGCTATATATTACCATTGGTGGTATAAATGTATTTTACTCACTAGATTATTGCCTCCAAAAACTTCACTTCACTCTTGTGTACTAATGTTACGAATATAAGGCTGGAGGGTGTCACACTGTGGTAGAGCAAGAACTTAGCATACGCAGGGACCTGAGTTTAGCCTCAGTGCCAAATATAATAATGTATAATTAACAACCACATGAATGTATTTTCACGAGTATAAATTCCTTAGCTGCTATTGAAAAGCATTTTTCCCCTCAGTAGGTTTAAGTTCCCGGTGTGTGGGGGGGGGGGAGGGAGCAATAAACGTTTGTTCTCTATATTTCCCACACTTCTTATCCCAAAACATTGTACAGTATCTACTCACAAAATCTTAACCTTATCTCACCTTTTGCTTATCCCTCTTTTTGATTTTTCTGTCTTCACTACTAGAAACACACAAGTTATTGTCTCTAATTGAGATGCTCATGTTACTTATAACACAGATCCAAATTACCTCTATGTGAACATTTCCCAAGAATGTCTCCATTTCTGTATTATGTCCTATGTGCAGAGGTGGCTCATGAGTAGTGCCTGTGGTTGTGTATGCTGTAGTATTGTGGTTTCATGCACACTGGTCTGTGGGAACGGTGTGTTCTGGTAGGTTTCTGGCCCGGACTTTCCGGCCTAGCCTCATGGCTCAGACTCCCAGACCCACAGTCCCATAGTCCCACTTAAACACACAGACACTTATATTAATTGTATGCTGATTTACCTAGGGTCCAGGCATATAACTTGCTAACTTTTTACCCTTAAACTAATCCATGATTCTTATCCTGTTCAGTCATGCCGCTAGGTACCTTTTTTTCAGTGTCCTCTGCGTCTGCTTCTCTGTTGTGGCATCTCTGCTCTGTTCTTCCTGTTCCTAGTTTTCCCTGTCTGGTAGCTCCACCCACACTTCCTGTCTGCCTTCAGCTAATCAGCATTTTTATTAAAACAGTAGGCAGGACAGTTATTTACAATGTAACAACATAATCAATCCCACTACAACTGTCTCTGCTGTCCTTATACAATGTGCACTTACGCTGTTCCCAAGTGTATCCGGGAGGCACAAACTGTATTTCCCTATCCTGTGGCCCCACTATTTTCAGAACATTCCAAGCTATATCCTGTTAGAACTGGATCAACTTCACCACATTCACATTCCATTAAAAACCTGGTTCCGTGGGGCTAGAGAAACAGCTCAGTGGTCGGAGAACTGGCTACTACGGAAGACCCTAGTTTGGTTCCCAGCACCCACATGTTGGTGTACAACCATCTGTAATTTATTTTCCAGGGAATCTGACACACTCTTCTGGCTTCCATAGGCACAGGCACCTATGTGGTTCACAGATATGCATCCATACACATAAAATAAAAATAAATCTTAGGGGGAAAAAAATCGGGTCAGAAGGAATTGCTTTACTTACATCCCATAGGTGAGGGCTTAGTGATACAACTTTGCATAGCATCAAAGAGACTGGAAAGAATCTTTATTCTCAGTGATAAGTAAGAACTGAAGGGTTTCATAGATCAGTGCCTCATTCAAGCCTCATCAAGGATGCTTCTCATAGTAAACTGGAATTCACAGTGACTCGCAACTGGACAATGTGCAGACAGTGAGAAAATCTGGAATACTCCGGTCTAAACGGGAGGCCTTCAAACTTCCCCTCAAGGCTCAAGGAGGTATGCAGAAGAGGAGGCTGAAAGATTGTAACAGCCACAGTGACAGATGGCAGCAAGGAGACAGTGCCTTCCGGACACAACATACAAATACACATGATACACAGAGACTGTGGCAGTGCCCACAGACCTGCGCAGGTCCGATGAGGTCACAGCACTGAGAGGGGGAAACCGACAAAGGAACTCACCAAGAACCTATCACTGACACCTGCAAAGGAAAAGTCCGCTTTCTCCATTGGAGTCTCATTGAGTCTACTAGCCACTCCAGGGCAGGCCCGACCCAGGAACTGCCCAACACAAAACTAAATCAATAATTTTGTGGACTTTTTCATTTTGCTTTGTTTGGGGTTTTTGTTTGCTTGCTTTTGTTATTATCCTGCTTGTTTGTTTCTGTGAGATATTTTCTTTTTTGTTTGTTTCTAGCTGTTTTAGTTTTTGGAAGAAAGAAGTTAAAGTTGGGTGGGTAGGAAGGTGGGGGAGAAAGAAATTGCGGAGTGGAAAAACATGATGAAAACATACTGGACTGAAAAATGATTTCATTATTTTTTTAACTGAATGGTTTAATTTATACAAAAGTGGGGAATGGGTTTGGATGGCAAACCTCTCCTACAAACCATAACGCTGCCCTCCATTGTATGAAGTTGCATCCATTTCCATCTCTGCCATCCCTCCTACAGCTAGCACTACCCCTTTATAATTGATAGCCCAGCGTCTGTTGCCTGAGCCACCATCCAGTAGTGCCTCAGCTCCAGCCCATGCTCACCCGGTCAGGACGATCCTAGTTCTTTCTTCCTTGAAAATTTCCTGAAGTCCTGCCCATGACCTTCCCTTTGGTTCCCACTGATCTTCCTTGCACACATTCTGTATTTCTCACATCAGCATTTTTCAGATCATTCAACTTGCCAAGATTGCCTTTCTGCCCGTTACCTGTCACCATTATAACTATTTAAGTTCCACCTCAAGAATAACCTTCCCATAGCAACTTAATCCCTAGTCACTTTTACTTCTTACATATCCACGTAGTAATTTTTACTTAACTTTGTGTATATGTGTATGTATGTTCATGTTCAAGTGGGTGTGGGTGGGTGAACCAGAAGATAATCAAGCATCTTTAGTTTATCCAATGCTCTCTACCTTATTTTTTTGAGGCACAGTCTCTTAATGACCACAATGCTCACTGACTTGGTTAGACCGGCTGGATAGCAAGCCCCAGGGATCCTCCTTTCTCTGTCTTTACTAAGATTACAAGTGAACATACTCACACCTGGCTTTGACAAGAGTGTTAGGAGATCCAAACTCAGAACCTCATGCTTGTGTGGCAAGCATTTACCAGGGGATCCATATTTCCAGCCCTGACTTAACTCTTTATTGAAATACAATATGCATGTGGTGAACTGTGCTTATTTACGGACCCAGCAGAATGAATTTCCACACTTGCATATGTCTGCAAGTCTGGTATAAAGTGTCCTTCCACATGTTGAAGGACTTCGTCCCCGGCTTGCAGATCCAATCATTGAGAAGTAATAAGATGAGGATGAGTGTGACCAAAGCAATGGACTAGTTCACTACCGGGTGAGTTTGAGCATTATCAGGGTGATGATGGAAACCGTCGGTGATGGAGACTTGTTGGAGGAGTTGATCTCTTAGAGCAGGTCTTTGGAAAAGCATACTGTCCCAGGCCCTTCTTTGTGCCTCTCTTCCCAGGCTGCTGTGAAGTAAACAGCTCTGCCACACTATGCTCTGTCAAGCTCTACCTCACAGCAGGCCCAGACACAATGCAATCAAAGTGCCATGAACTGAAACTTCTGACACAGTAAGCCAAAATCAATCTTTCCTCCTTTCGAAGCTAACACAAAGACAATTATGGAATCTACATTTTGGCCCAGATAATGTATGTTTACCTTCTGCCATCTCGTTTTTCCAAGTGTGAGGAGGGTTTGATGTCCTGTGTGAGAAGGAGTGTGCTTTGAGGGTCTGAGATTAGACCTGAAATGATAGTTAGCAAAAAATGGAAGACTTCAGTCCTAAAATACTCAGTAACCTTCCACTCAACAAAAGTTACTGCTATTAGGATATCAATTACAGTTGAGTTTTGCTTATTTTGAGCTCTAAGTGGATTCACACTGAACCATATGCTATTTTATTAACTCCCTTCATGCAACATTATGTCTACATGATTCATCCTTATTATTGCACACAGCAGTGGGTAGTTTTTAGTTAATGATGGATAACACTCCATTAATGGTTTTATTGATTATTCTTGAAGGGCAATTGTGTCGAATTCATGCATCTTTTGGTAGACACATGCACAATTTCTAAGTATATATCTAAGAAAGATAGGCTAGGCTTGAGGCATAAATATACATACCATAAAGACATACTTATGTTCTTTATGTGTGCTTTATCTCCCTCTCTCCCTCTCACCCTCTCTCCCTCTCACCCTCTCTCTCTCTCTCTCTCTCTCTCTCTCTCTCTCTCTCTCTCTCTCTCTCTCTCTCTCTCTCTCTCACACACACACACACACACACACACTCACACACACACACACACACACACACACACACACACAGATACACATTGCCTGATTTCAAATTCACCCTTCCAGCATCCGTATATATGATTTTTTTTGTGCTCTACCAACTTACAATAAATTTTTACTTTAGTCATTTCTTACGTGTTACATCTCACAGTTTTAGATTTTCCTGTAACGAATGCGCAATGAATAACTGGATACCTTTTGGTGAAGTCTTCAGTCTCTTTCTCATTTTTTAAAATAGTTTTTCATTTTTTTTAAAGGATTACATGGCTAGCATTTTACCCATTGGGCATGTTGTAATTTTTATGTATGATTTTTGGTTGCATTTAATATATAGAACATATGATCCACTTTGGGTATTGACCTTGTATTTGGTGAACTTGATAAATTTACTTGTGAACGTTTATATTATTTACTTGTACATTCTCAATATCACCTACGAATGATGAGTTTTGTTCTCATTTTACATTCTCTCCTTTACTGACCAAAATTTCCACGTGGTTGGAATTGGCAATAGTGGAATGCCTGTTGCTGAGGAAAACATTTATTGTGCACCCATAGTGTGATGCCCACTGCAGGCTTCCTCCTCTCCTTGTTAATTTGCAAACCAGGAACTATGCAAGTTTGTATCTTCCATAATGACCTTTCTACCCACTTGAGACTTTTTAGATACTTGAGAGATCTGACAACACTTGGCTCTGTCCTGTGTCCCACAAACTCATGTATTCAGTCCTCAAATTATAAATTTAAATATCATCTCCACCAGTGATTACAGCGTCTTCATTATTTATGAATTAGCTTCTTAAATAAGAGACTTTAGATTTACAAGGACAACAGACTAGGCTTAACACACACACACACACACACACACAACACACACACACCTTACTTTGTGGGAAATGCAGATGGAGTACAGAATACTACCAAGGCAGTGAATGTGTGAGTTCAGACAACTCATAATCCACATCACCATTAAATTCAACTAAATTTTTTTTATCACTTTTAATCTAATACATTGTAGGTTTAGTCAACAAGAAATAATCATATCAATTATTCACAGGCCATAAAAACTTCCTAGCACCAGGATTTGAAAGCAACAATAAAAACTTCTTCCGTGCTATAAAGATAACCACATAGGCCACAGAAAGGGCACAACCAGGGATCCGAAACACAGATGAAGGATGCTGGCGACTGCTTACTTTGTTTCCCTTGGGGAAGCAGCATAATTTCCAAGCAGAAATCACCGAGCACAACCATCAAGCTCCCAAATACTTTACACTAAGTATTCTGTACTGATGGTCTTCAATGCATCAGGGATATGGGAAGGGATGTTTGTTTCCAGGAATAGTCTTAACTTCTTCAAATACATTTGTAATTCTCAAGCTAGAGTTTGTTTTATCTAGAGAGTTGTTCAGTGGATTCTAATTATATTTAATTTCCAGTAAAGACTTCCTTAATTCCTGTGACATACTAAAGATGGTCACAAAGTGTTCGGCACTCTTCCCATGCAGAGGTGGCTTAATTTTCTTTTTCTTTAAGCCTGGCTGGCCCAGGCCTGGCTACTCCATAGAATGTGGCTCCAGAAACATACTGCCAGTGGTAGAGGTAGCATTCATAGGGACAATTTCTCCTACTTTGGCATCTAACTTCTCAGAACACGAACACTTTAGAGAAGCCTAAGCCAGAGAAACATCATATATAGGTAATCCAACTGAGGAGACAGCCAGCATCAAATGGCAGCTACATGTGTGAATCTTTATGGATGGCTCAGGTCCAGTGAGTCCCAAAGACTAGAGCCTCACTTGACATCACAGGGAGAAAACACAACCTACCTACTCTTCAGTCCTATTTGGCAAGATGGTGGAAGATGGTGGGTGTTTAACAGTGTTTTAAACCACCAAGCTTGGACCTGTTTATTGTCTTGGTTATGCTTATATAAATGTATACATGCATATGTGTACATAAACACAATTCACAGTACCTTTCTCTTTTGGTATAAGACACATCCATTGAATTTTGTTAGAATGTTACGAGACTCAGATAAAAGAAAACAAAATCAGATTCCTCTAAATATCCAAACTCTCAAGATAAAGTTACACACACTAAAAAGAATAAGGTAAAATGTATATACAAAGTTGAGATGTTTAGACTTTCTTAAGGAAAACACAAAGGGCCAAAATTTTGTTTAGCCCCAGATTTAAATATCACATAAAACAAAAGTCATTGTGAACAAAGCTGAACACAGGCACCAGACAGAAACATGAAAAACGCAACAAATACACTCATATATACACTTATAAACCAATTTTTAATAAAATAGAATGCCTGCAAGAGAATAGAAGGCCAACAGTATGGAAAGGCAATCCCAGGAAGAATACAAATAACCACCAAACACCAGACTCTGTGCTGTTTCAGAAGTCAGGTAATACAGTTGGGGGGAGTGTGAGATTTATACCTGTTAGATCATGGATATGAGGCTGACCCTGTGCCTTAATGTTGAGCATAAGGTGGTATGGATATTTTTGGAGTACAATTGCAGCATCTGCCAAAGTTTAAATGTGTTCCCTTCCACCAAGTAATATTACATGTAGGAATCTGCCTCGTGTGAACATGCCCAAACAAAGGCACAGCCTACCTGGACCTTATCTTTAACCTTTGACTGATGAGTTGGGGTGGGAAGAAGCTAGGAGGTGAATGGGAGGAGGGGAAGTAAGGACAACTGTGGTTATATTTAGAAAAAAAAACTTTTAAATTAAAAAAATGTCCAAAACAAAAACAAAAAACAGGGTCTATGTGTTGGGTGTAGTAGCACACTCCTTTAGTGCCAGCACTTACAAGGCAGAGACAGTTGGAATTTTTGAGTTTGAAGCCAGCCTCTTCTACAGCCAAGGATACAGAGAAACAACCACAATAGGGTCTATTAGAAATGGAGAGATAGCTCAGCTGTTAAGAGCTGCACATATACACACAAACAAAATATTTTTGATTAAATTGGGGTATACATTCTTTTTAGTGAGATAAATAATATCTTGCTTGGTACATAATGTTTCAATGAACGGATGAATAACACATACTATTAATGTTCCCATTTCATTATATCTGGTTATTTTGTGCAGTTATATATAATAAATCATAAATAGAAATTTCCACAAATGGAGAAAATATGAACTAAAAAAGCAACATGTATTTATCATCCCAGATATGCACTTCTAAAACACTGAGTGCATGAAATAGTGAAATTATAAAGTATACATTTAGTATATTAGAGAAAGTCGAAGAATACTGTCTCCTCAAGTTGTTGGTGAGGGATGTCAATGGCCATTATTAAAACAGTTCAGGCTATTGTCATTGTTCTTGGTCACCCACTAGGACTTGAGGGTAAGACCCTATTGCTGAAGACACTATGCACATTGGTCACAGGACATGCAGAAACCAAGTTGGTACTGAGCAGGAAAGTTCTATCATGCTGGCAAGCTTGTATAGTACTAGAAAGTGCTATGCAGGCTGCTGGGGGTGGGGAGGAATGTCACCAATAGTCTTACTGAGCTAACAACGCTGTAAACTACAATAATGGCCTACACACCAACATCTGTCAATGGGTACAACAATAGCATGAATGTTTGGGGGGTAGTCAAACATTATGGTTGGATTTAAGTCCTAAAACACAGAAAGAAACACGTGTCAGTTACCATACAACTGGACAAGAATTTATGATTGAGAAGCTCACAGGCTCCAAAGTTGTCGAGGCCTTCTAAATATGTGTCTCTCTGCTCATAATTGGTGCAGCTCTAAGACCTTATCAGAAAAGTGTATGTGCCCAATGGATGGAAGTTTATGCAAAAATTCACAACTAGTCAAAGTGCAGAGGTGTCAGTAGGATGTTCAACCAAATGGAACATCTATGACACACCCTCCCTGTGAAGGCTCAGGGACCAGCACAGAACAGGAGTTAGAAAGCCTATAAGAGCTGGAGATCATGGAGGACCAGAGAAAAACAGTATTTTCTGGAACAGAACTGTTTGCACTCATGAACTCACAGAAGCTGCGGTTACCCGCACAAGACCCACTCATGACCAAGTCAGTCAGCATTCTAGTATAGAAGAAGGGTCTTACAAGCGCCCAACACCAGCTATGGGCGGCTGATGGCTTCTGGAGAAGAGAAAGTGAACAAAATCAAAATATATTACATGAAGTTCCCAATGCATTAATATAATACTTAAAAAATAAGAATATCATTGTTCCAGAAGAGACTAAGGCACAAAGTTGTCCTCAACACGTCAATGTTGACACAAAGGGAAGAGGTGGAGAGAAACTGAGTCGCTTCTCTCTGTTCCTCATTGTTTTAATTCTGTCCTTTCTAAACAGCCAACAAGGTTCCGTGATCTCATTACAGCCAGCAAACTCTATACATCCCACCACAACCACTGGACCATTTGGCTTCAGTCATTTCGAACCAATCTACTTAACCAGTTTTTCGGGTTGGAAATAATGGGAGATGTTTTATGAACTACATTTTGCATACCACTTAGAATTAAAGAAATTTCCATTTATTCTTTAATGGGGATGGTAGACAATGAGCTGAAGTTTGGGTTTTTTTTTTTTTTATCATCTTGTTGCTGGCAATGACAGATTAATGAAGCAGTTCTGACCAAAATTATTTCAGCAGATTCTGATTAAGGAACTCCTCATTTGAGAAACCCATAAAACCTTTTTAATTTTCAATTAATTGCACATATATAAATTATTAATATGAACAATGTGCTGACACCACAGAATTCTCTTAAATGGTCCATAGAGTAATAGTCCACAGGGCTCTTACCAGGGGGACCAAGTCCCCTGTTTTTCCTGGAAACACTGCTATGGGTGGAGGATGGGATGGCTAGAAATCCCTCCCCACACTCTGTCTACCCCAGGACATGTTACTACACCTCTACCACAATCTCTAATACATGTGGCTGATGAGAGTTTGTAAAAAAAACAACAAAAAAACATGTCACCAGAATCCACTAGCATCCTAAGAAGCTCTATGTAACTTTTAAATTTTGTTAGTATTTAAGAAGTAAACCTAAGTGGGTGGTGATGGTGAATGCTGTTAATCCCAGCACTTGGGAGGCAGAGGCAAGCAGAACTCTGGGAGTTCAAGACCAGGCTGGTCTACAGAGTGAGTTCCAAGACAGCCAAAACTACACAGAGAAACCCTGTCTTGGGAAAAAAACAACAACCATAAAGTAAATCCATATATTTGGGGAGTGGAGCAAATGATTCTGGATGTTGAGCCTAAGCCCTTGTACATGCTAAGTAGGTATTCTACCACTGAGCAACACCCCCAGCCAAAGCATACATTTCACCTCTAAATATTTATAACTTTAAATGAGTTCATTTCATCCACTGTAAGATTAGAACTAGGTGTGTAGGAGCGGAGTAGTGAGACAGCTCAGGGGTTAAAATATTTACTACAGGGGTTAAGATATCCACCTTGTGGTTAACAATTATCCATATCTCCAGTTCCAAGAGAATCAGATACCCTATTCTGGATCCTCAAGCACCAGGCACATATAAGTGCACATATATACATGAGGCAAACACATACATTGAAAAGGAATTCATTTAAATGCTATACATGTAATTACTTTATAAAATATCTGGTGTATGATAATGTTAGAAAGACAAAACCTGGCTTTGGAGAAAATGTTACACAGACAAGTTTCAAATAAAAATGTAATTTTGTAAAAAGTTGATATTTGATAGCCTCCAAAGCTACATTTGCCACGCTAAAATCTGTTGAAGTTGACATGTTTTGTTTTGTCTTTAGTTTACCTACTGTAAATCTACCAATTTCTCTAGTTCTTAAGATTGATTTCTGTTGTAAGTTTCAGTAAAGTTCAGTTAAAGTTTAGCTCAACAGAAAGAGGTTAATGAGAGCGAAGTCTATTGTACTCAATTTATGAAATTAGACTTATTCAGGCAAATGAGAATTACTTTCCATCATACGCATTTCCACATGCCTTGACATATTTATTTCTCTCTAATATGGTGGTGTGGGAAGAAAGCTTACTTCAAGAAAGAAATAGAGACAAAAAAAAAAAAAAAAACCCACTGGAAGTTCTCTGGTCCTATTCAGCGAACACCACCACTGTGTGAAATGTCTTTTAACTGATGATTGTTATTTAATTCTTGAAATGCAGTAGAAAAAAGAAAAAGGGACTTGACTTTGACTTCACTATTGTTATTGCTTGTTAAAAGCATTCACAAAATGTCTTACTGCGTCATGGTGTGAAAAATTTGTTTTTAAACTTAAAACAATGATGTTCATTTTGACAAAAAACAATGAGAAATGACTATTGAAAATGCTGGTCTTTCATTCTGCCAGGTACTTAGACCATAGTATTTATAAATCATCTTCTTCCCTGGCCCTGTCCTGGTGGTTTTCTATGACCATATTTCTTCCTTTTCCTTTCATTCTTGTTTTGCTTATTACGGTGTGCATTGTGTGTTTGTGTGTGTGGTGCATGTGTAGTGTGTGTATGGTGTGTGCATGTGTGTGCATATGTGTATGTGTATGTACGTGCATGCGTGCATGCATGAGTACATGCTGGAAAAGCACTCTATCACTAAGCTACAACCGCAGTCCTTTGTATTTTGAAACAGAATCTCAGTTACCTAGGCTGACCTTGAACTCACTCCATAGTCCAGGCAGGCTTTGAACTCAGTGTTTTTCTGTCTCATCTTCCCAAGTGAGTTACATCATCAGGGCAGGCTTCTGTGGCATGTCTTAGAGACTGGTGTAATGATTTAACTGTCTGCACCAAAAGCCTCACCTAACACCTGGTAATGAGCACACATTTCTGGCCCCATAGCTACTGATCCAAGAATTACCAAGGAAGGGCTGCAAGGTGCTCAAGCTAATTCTCTTTCTTACAAATACGGGCTGAAAACAACTCTACTGTTACTATTCTCAAAGTTAAACAAAGTGGTCTTGAGACTATTTCAAAATTTTAACCTTTATAAACTGCATTTTTAAATGAATGTAGAGAACATCATGTTAAAAGATGAAATCAAATATATTCTACAGTACTCTCAACCTTAAATTATACATAATGTTAGCACAGTGCCAGCAAGGCAAGAGTGTCTAATAATGTAGAACAGAACATTGTAGTCAGGAATATTCAAGCAAAATCAAAGTAGATAATTACAGAATTTTACAGAATATAATCTAGTGGTATAAAAGTCAATAAAAAGGTTGAGTTAATAATTTTCCAGGAAATTGTATATACAAAGAACTGGGCGCTTTTTCATCACTTAGACATGGTCATGCATTGTACCCCTGGCACATTAATCTGGGGTGGGAGGGAGACCCAATGCCTTATTTCACAAACTCCCAAGAATCAGAACAAAAGAGTTTCTATGGAACTAGATGTAGTGGCAACACCTGTAATCCAGCACTTGGGAGTTGAGGCAGGAGGATTGCTGCAAGTCTGAGACAAGCCTGGGCCTAAACAAGACAATGACTTTCTATCCTTAAAATCATTACAGGAAATACTCTGGAACAAAAACCTTAACACATCAGAACTAGTAACACTGAAAAAGACAAAAAAAGTATTCCCACTAAAAGTCATGAAATCAAGGAGAAATAGAGCAAATGAAGGACTTTCTATAAATCAACTGTCTTAAACTATTGAAAAACATCTAAGTCATGAGGACATAACCAGTGACATGTTTCCAGGGTAAAGGTGTTTTCCAAGCAACTATGACAATCTGAGTTATGTCCCTGGAACCCACACAGAGGAGGGAGGAGTCGGGTTTACAAAATTGTTCTCTGACCTCCATATGCATACCATGGCATGTGTCCACATATACATCTCTCCCTTCTCTCTCTCTCTCTCTCTCTCTCTCTCTCTCTCTCTCTCTCTCTCTCTCTCTCTCTCACACACACACACACACACACACACACAGAAAGAGAGAGAGAGAGAGAGAGAGAGAGAGAGAGAGAGAGAGAAAGAGTGTTGTGAAATCTGAAGACAAAGAGAAGAACTGTTGACCGAAAGGTGACTACATGCCGTTCTTGAGCCTGGCTGAGAAGCTGGCCCAGGATGAACACATGCGCCGCACACCAAGGCCAGAAACAGTGGTAGACTGTGCAAATATATGACATCAACATGGACATCCTAACTATGGTCACTAAACTGGGAAAATATAAGTGTTCCTAGAAAATACACAATAAGGAAATTAGGCACTGATGTTTTCAACTTACTGTGAAATGTGGAGAACACTGTAGTAAGTGAAAAGGCACCACCCTGCCCCCAAATGAAGAGAATTCTACGTAGGCTTTAACAAGCTGTGTAAGCTGAACCATTTCTTCTTAGTATTTCATACAATTATACCAAAACATGAACAAATCTAATTTTTCTTTCTATAAAATGCCTTTTTCCATTGTGTTGCCTTTTGTGGGGAGAGGAATCCTTTCCTCTTCATGTTTTATTTGGGGGAGGGGGTGTCATGTGTATGCTCCTGCAAATGTGTCGAGGTCAGAGAACAACATGCAGAGTGGGATCTCAGTTTGAGGCAGGGTCTGTTTTGTTCCTGCTGTGCTGTGGACTCCAGGCTCATGGCCTGAGAGCTGGCAGGCAGATGTCCTGTCCGTTTCCCATCTAGCCACCGGGAATGCTGTGGTGACAGATGCACGCCACTCCATCAGAATTTTTTTGGTTTTGCTGATGTTTTTCCGAGACACCGTTTCTCTGTAGCTTTGGAGCCTGTCCTGGAACCCACTCTGTAGCCCAGGCTGGCCTAGAACAGAAAGCCGTTTGCCACTGCCACCTGAGATTAAAGACATGTGCCACCACTATCTGGCCTTCAGGAGTTTTATATAGGTTCCAGGGTTCCAACTTCAGATGTTCAGGCTCTCATTGCTAGCATCTAGCCCAATGAGCCTCTCTGCTACTTATTGCTTTGTTTTATTTTATCAGTTCCATGTGTGACCCAGATCTTTAAGGGTGTGTTGGAAAAATAACGGCCCAGGTACTATCTTGAAAGTACACAGTCACTTTTTGGAGCTGTTCTGTCCTTCCATGGTCCCTTAATGGCTTATCTTCTCAGTCTTGGGGTTGCTTTTCAGTTGTTCCCCAGTAGCTCAAATACAAAATGGTGAACAGACACGCAGAACAAAACTTTGCCACATTATCATAGTAGCAACACACTGTATTTTGTTAAAGTATATATAATACTCAAAAATGTGAACTAATAATTGTACCAAAGGGTTTCTGTGAAAGAGAAGAGAAGACGAGAGAGATCTAGTTGCCCTCCACAGTACTGAGCAAATAAGAGGCTCAAATTAATATTTGGGGCCAAGTGGTGGTGGTACATGCCTTTATTCCCAGCATTGGTTAGCAGAGGGAGATTGGTCTACAGAGTGAGTTCAAGGACAGCCAAGGATACAGAAATAAATCCTGTCTTGAAAAAAAAAAAAATCTAAGTTCTGTTCCTGGAACCCATATATCAGATCTATAAAAGTGTCCTGAAACCATTTCTGGAAGGTTTCTGGTCGCAGCATCATAACAGATGCACAGAAATCTCAACATGCAAAAACACGTATACAGGTCTCAGCAACAAAGGCTTCCAGTGAAGACATGTTCATATTTATTTTGCTATTTTTATGAATTTTAACTATCAGAGCTCTTTACTGATACTAAATCAGCATTAGTACATTGAAAATCCTTCGATTTGAAAACTATATCACTTGTTATCAAGCTTACCTAAATATCTTAGAATTTTAGTGTCTTGATGTAATCCAATGTTTCTGGTATCAAAAGTGCTCGGTATCTATTGTTCAAATGCTTGTGGAATTCAAATTCTACTGGAGTCAAGACCTGGTTCACAGGCTAGAGTGACTTCAGGAGAAATTCAGTGATGTGGTCACAGCACAACGAATTTCAAATAGGTTTTATCCTTCTAAAATCAAACCACCATTTAGCACTTAATACACAATTGTCCGTTTAAAAATGCTTGATTCTAAGGGATACCAAACTAAATCTAAAACTTATACATTTTAAGTACATTAATGTTAAGTTGCAGAATAGTTTATTTCATTTTTATTAAAGTTCATTATAATTCCTAATCCAGGATAGTCTATAACTGGTAGTGGGGAAGTATTACTGCTTCTTGGAAGGACTGCAGATTTAAAACAAATACACACTTTAGGAACATGATTGAAGATATTTTCATAAGATAGGCATTTAATAGATATGAATGTCTCACACTATGTCACCCAAAGCGGGAAAATCCCCCACACACACAAAAAAATTCTTCATCATAAGACTCAGGATGAAAACTTGTGTCAGAGAAGAAGGATGATAGCATTTGAGACGTGGTGACCTATGCACAGTGCTCATTCAAACAATCAGCAGCGGAGGACACATGTTACATGCAATGTAACAATATTACAAAAACAGCACCTTTGAAAATAATCAAGTCATTGATAGCAAACCTGAAGAACTGTTCTGAGCTCCAAAACACTAGGAGAAAACTTTCTCTAGGAGCTGATTCCACACAAACAAACCAATCTGAATAAGTATGCTAGATGTTGACTGCAAACACACATTAGACTGAGAAACTACAGTTGCATCTACACAGCTACAATAGGCAAAATTGCATCTACATTAGCTGCAAAGTCAACCAATAGATCAATATATTTTAGTATAGGATGGAAAGCTTTATTAAAGACACTTTAATTGAAGCAGAAGTGAAGTATGCTCTGTATGTCTTTCTAGTAAACACGGGGTCAGGCACTTTATCATGAGACTTTTGCTCCTCAGTGTAATTCTGAATAAAATGAATGTTTGAAATGGCAGCTAGAAATGCTGAGTTATAAAGTACCACAAACCATTATCACAACATCCTTTCATAAGATGGGTCAGAGCAGCTCTCTCCACCAAAAATCTGAAAACAATTAACATGACCATACATGACTATTAAACAGTAGGCAAAATAAATACCCCCAGTTTTTCTAACCTCTTAAAATCCTTTGAAAAAGTTGTCCTTGAGTGATTAATGCAAATAAGTTAGTTTTCTCATTGGATAATTGGAATAGTCTATAAAAATCTTCAAAGAACATTTTCTTGTAGCCGAGGATGTCACTCAGTGACAGCACTCTCCTTGCATACACATGTGTCTCCAGCAACCCCAACCACCCCACCACCCTCCCAAAAGAGAAAATGTTTTGCAACTGTGGCATTTACTTGGACATGTTTACATTTATACTTTATATCAAAAGCTTACCATAGAAAATTATGTCCACAATTCAAGATATTGCTGTTAATCTTAATGTTGTCCTACAATTTAAAACAATGAATTGAGGGTTGTAATACAATATTGATCGCTTGTTACAATTTTGTGTTTGTGTTCATTTAGAAGGAAAACATAAATGCCACTGGTATGAAACCAATTTCTACCTATTGATTTTAAAAGCCTTGAGCCTATGTTGTAAAATATATTAGTAAGGTCACAAAAAGTTTCTTTTCTTGGGTAATGCGGCCAATTGTTCTCTAAATGATTCACCCTCACCCCTTACCTGCCAGTTTTAAATATTTGCCATCATTGTCAAAAATAGATGCAGCACAATATGAAGACAAAGACAGGGAAACACCATGTTTTTCTTTCTATTTCAAGAAACAATACAATCCATGGTATTCGTGAAGCTGTTTATTCTTGTTATTAAATCTTGGACTCAAGTAATCCGGTTTTGTGGAAAAAGCACCTTGTTTGTAGGGATCATCTAATCATCCTTTTCTACAATCACCTCGCCATGAAGCACCTTTCTTCGTTGACGTAACATATGGAAATAGAGCTGAGGAAACACTTTATTGAGGAAAGAAAATAAAGAAAGATGAGCTTCTGCTTTAAACTACATTTGAAACTTGTAAAATGTGAGTCCGGCACTTTATATAGGACTTTTACTCATTCAGGTCACCTCAGTTCTCATGGAACTCAGGCTAAGGGCAGAAATGGAGGTCACGTGCTGTGTAGTATGTAAACTCCCGGAGGTTTTTCTGTCCTGGCAAATTCACAAACCTTGATAAATATCTTTTCCATAAGAGCTTATATGACCATGTTTACTTTTAGAAATCAGTAACACTAAAATATATCAGAACCAAGGACAGAGGCCCACACTATTTATTTCTGTTCTGTTAACTGTATCTGGTCCCATGAGTGCCTACATGCGCATGCATGTGAATGTCCCAATATGCATCCATCCTTCATCTATACCCACCACTATAACCTGTTGCCTCACGCTCACAGCACAACATACATTAGAGACACAGTTGTTAACCCTTGGTTTAGGTAAGAGACTGGACCTGGGCTGTACTCCCAGATGTGGTCCTGATCAGATACTCTCAACAGCTGAGCCTAGGGGCTTCTGTCATGCACATAAATATGTGTACTGCCATACAAGCTGAGTACATGATTATCTACGCAGCAAATTTGGAGAAAATTTTGAGCCAGTATGAATCAGGCTGTTTTGTTGTTTGTTTTTCAAGACAGGGTCTCATTGTGTAGCCCGGGCTGTCCTTGAACTCACTCTAGATCAAGCTAGCCTCAAACACACAGGGATCTACCTGCCTCTGCCTTCTGAGTGCTGGAAATAAAGCCATGTGCCAACTGAATCAAGACTTTAGTCACAGCATAAAGGCTTGTGGCTAAATAAATATACACCAGCTATAAGCTCCAAATATAAAAATATCCCAGAATAACCAAGCCGAGGAAATTGATCACAAAACTCTCAATATCTTCTTCACACAACTTTGGACAAAAAAAAAATTTCATAATTTACAAAAATTTAGGTCAAATACTACAAGAATGCAGAATGAGTTTGGTTTTTATTTATGAACTTCCCAGCTTGAAAAATGCAGTCATAGTATATCTAGAGGAATAAATATTTGAGTTATGCATATTTAAAGCAAACTGAGCAATTATAATGAATTCTCCTATAAAATTCTGAGTTTAATAGAAGGCACTGCATCCTGGGTACTTTTAAAACTGTTCACTGAAATTCTCCCATCTGGAACACTCTCATTGATGAGTAAGAAGCACACACCTCAGTACGAAAATACTCAGGTGTTACTTTTAATTATCAAAATAAAATCAGTTAAGCAGTATCAGTAAGAATATGGAAACATGGGCCTATGATGGACTCATTTTGGACAGGAGGGATGGCAGTGACCTTGGGTACAATGAGCTAGGAAGTTGTTAATGTTACATTTCCCAGGACACCTGAAGAGCAGGAGTACAGAAACTAAAGGTTACATTCTCTTAAGATCTTTCTTGGCTTCTGTGAAATAACCTCAGAGGTCACAAGAGAGACGGCATCAAGAGACCACAGACAGCCTATATGACAAAATGACTCTGCTTGCAGCACATTGCCCCCACCTAGACTCTTTTTAAGTAGGGGTGTGATGAACAATAACTCTCCATCTTCTTTAGCTCACCAGCACTGGCTTGGTGGTAAAGCAGGCAGATGAACAAAGACAAGGAGGTATCCTCTGGACTCTTAGTCAATTTTAGTTTCAGAAAAGCTCCAAAGTTAGAGCTTCCAGACTGGCCAGATCATATGCACAACCCATGAGATAGAAGACCTTATAGCCTGTCTACATAGAGTCAGACTATAAATTGCTCACTTCTACTGGCACCCACCTCTAATTTTATTGAAAGGATGAATGAATCTTGCTTTCCACTTATATTTGCTGCTAGTGACTTTTTTTTTAATGACTTAAAAATATATCACTATTAATACCTAAAAGAAGAGAATGAAGTCTCATCAACTCACTGAAGCTCTTGTAAAATGGTAAATAATTAGTGGAGAGGCTGATTCATTCAAAAAATTCATTAAAAAAAAAAAAACCCTCAGCTTTACTCCTGCCAGGTACATGGAACACCACCAATGATTTAAAAAAGCACTTGGAATGAATCTCCAGGTGTGCCAAATGGATAGAAATGAACTCAGGTTTTCATGATAGAATGCGATGATTCATACACAGAAATCCAAACGCCTGCCAACAGTTCTATCGGTGCATGCTGTTGGAATGATTTACTCTCTCTGTTAACTACACCATAAGCATATTTGAATGCTTCTGAGAAAACAGTCACTTGACCACTCATTTATTTACCTTTTCACATATTCAGTAAAAAAAAGAAAAGAAAGAAAATCTGACTCAGTCTCCCTTAATTGGTCTAAAGATAGACATGTCAATGCATTTGTGAGCAATTATTCCCATTTCCCCTTGCTTTTTAATCTGTTTAGTGTGGTATTCCAAACTCTGGCATATGATACATTAAAGTACTAACAAGCCTATACTTACACGGTATATATGAGGCCATGGTTATGAGAAGAAAATAGTAGTAGTCAAAAGAGACATTGTATTTGTTAGGAAGCCTTACTGAAAACATTCCTGATTTCTTCACGTAAGGCAAGGCTGCATATATTGTGAGAAGTTCCCCAGCAACTCCAACAGGATATAAGATGATAAAAAAATTATATCTGGAGAAAGAAAACACAGATAATTGTTTTTCTAGAACAGTTCCTGTATTTTATAGCACATTTCTTCCATTACTAGAGTGTTTAAACTTAGAGAGCTCTCTGTATGCATTCACAATATTGCACACATGTTGATTTAA
Source organism: Phyllotis vaccarum (assembly GCA_033318265.1). Taxonomy (NCBI): domain Eukaryota; kingdom Metazoa; phylum Chordata; class Mammalia; order Rodentia; family Cricetidae; genus Phyllotis; species Phyllotis vaccarum. Next base: position 72,856,090 of record JARWLC010000003.1, read on the forward strand.
CCATATGCTTGTTAACTATCATCCTTTTTCTAATAGTAAATTACCATCCCAAATGACAATACATGAATAAAATAAGAAGTAAGTTTACTCTACAGACTATTAAAATATTTTATAATTTATTTTAAAGTATATACGCATATTTTGTTTGTTTATTTTGAGGTGTGGGAGTGTTATGTTGACCAGGTTGGTCTTGAACTACCCTGTCTTCATGTGATCCTCCTGCTTCAACCTCCAAGTAACTAACATCACAGATGGGGCCACCATTACACAGCTTTTTTCTTTCATTTAAGTACTAAAATGCTTCTTTGGGGTATACAGTTTTAACTGCTCCTTTTTCCCCCTATAGCTGATGGTCCTGAGCCTAAAAAAAAGACCAAGTATGGGCTAGTTTGACAGTTTAAACTTCAAGTGATTAGAGCAGATATTTTAGGTCATTCAGTAAACTGTGATGACTGATTAAACATACTATTGAAGGAAACTGAAAAAAAACATGACTTCAGTCACCAGCCACTAAAAGTTAACACACTATATACAACCACCTTCACAACAAGCAAAATTTTTACAGAAAAATCATCTGCGTTTTATTTAATCCCCCAATTGGCATGAAAAAACATCTGTAAACTCAGCTGGTCAAGTGCTGGCTAAGCAAGCATTAGGCTGAGTTTGATCCTCAATATTGAATAAACCAGACATGATAAAATACACCTGTAATGCCATCCCTTTGGAGATAGAGACAGGAGAGGCAGAAGTTCAGAGTCATCTTCTACTACACATTAAATTCAGATTGGGATGCACAACACCCCAAGTGTTCTCTCTCTCTCTCTCTCTCTCTCTCTCTCTCTCTCTCTCTCTCTCTCTCTCTCTCTCTCTCTCTCTCTCTGTGTGTGTGTGTGTGTGTGTGTGTGTGTGTGTGTGTGTGTGTGTGTGTGTAGGGGTGTGGGGGTGTTGAGAGACTAACAGATAGAGACAGAGAAAGAAGATAAAGATGATAGATAGATAGATAGATAGATAGATAGATAGATAGATAGATAGATAGATAGACAGATGATAGATAGATAGATAGATGATAGATAGACAGATGATAAACAGATAAATAGTAGATAAATGGTAGATACACAGATGATAGTAAATAGATGGTAGATAGTAGCTAGATGACAAATGGTGGATGATTGATAGTAGATGATAGACAGTAAATAGATGATATATTTGTATAGACAGATACGAGAAAGAGAGAGAGAGAGAGAGATCCTCCGATTCCCATGTCCCACAGACATATGAAGAGATGTGAGTAGAGTTACAGAGTAAAGAAGGGCAAAGGGCCTTTGCTATTCCTACTTATCCTGCCCTTGCTGGTGATACTCCCATGTTCTTCCCAGTCTTCTATAATGTTTGTTTATTATTTAAATCAATATTTTCTCACTCCACCTTTTAAAACTCTATAACCGAACATTTATAAGCAAACAAAATACATAATCTAATTTATTTTCTTAACCTCTTGAAGCTCTCCAATGATTTTTAAAAACAATATTTTCAGGCTGGTAAGATGGTTCAGTGGGGAAAGGTACCTGTTGCAAAGCCTGATGTGCAACCTGAGTTCAGACCCCAGGACCCACACAGTAGAAGGAGAAAGCTAACTCACTGCAAGTGTCATCTGACCTTCACAGGAGCATCTGGAATATGCAAGCACACACACACACACCCATGCAAATGCACCCACACGCACACATACGCACAGACACACACACACATGCACACACGCGTGCACGCACACACACACATGCACACACGCGCACACACATGCACCAATCAACACAATGTAATTACTTTTTCTTTATAAATTACTACTCTTTTTGTTCGGTTGGTTTGGTTTTGGTATTTTTGGCTTTTAAAACAGGTTTTCTCTGTGTAGCTTTGGCCATCCTGGAACTCTGCTCTGTAGACCAGGCTGACCTGGAACTCAGAGATCCACCTGGCCTTCTCCTCTCGAGTGCTGGAATTAAGAGTATGCATCACTACCACCCAGCAATCAACCTTAAATAAAAAAAAAAAAAATAGTGGAAACCCATAAGGTCAGTGGAAATACATGAGATGGAAATGAATTGTATAATTTATTTTACCTTACTTGCACTAACTATGGGAAGCCTTGCTAGCTCAAAGATTCCCAACTGTTACCTAAAATTTCTTATAGGATATTTACTTCTGAAATTAAAATGTAAATCAGCATAAAATCATAATCCAAGCTAGTCAGGCATGATAGTAGGTCAAATTATAAATAGAAATCCACTTCTAAAGTGAAGTTTTATTTAAGAATAATAGCTTTCACATTTGAACTTAAATACAAATGTAATTTTAGATTGTTTAATGAAGTTGTAAAATATATATAGATAGTTGTAATTTTCAAGAGTGTTTAGACATAAAAATATAATTACTGATGATTATGGCCATTTATGGTGGCACACACCTTTAATCCCAGCAATTCAGGAGACAAAGGCAGGCAGATCTCTGTAAATTCAAGGATAGCCTGGTCTACATAGTAAATCTAAGCCAGCTAGAGCAACACAGTGACACTCTGTCTTTAAGAAAATCATTGATGATTATAATTAAATGATACATATATGAGGATACATGTTTCAATGTTGAAAGATTTAATGTAAAACCTTTTGTTGTTGCTAATTTGTTCTATATGGTCTCACATAATGCAGGCTTGGCTTTGAACTCACCATGTAGTAGAGGCTGGCCCTGAACTCCTAATCTTCCTGCTCCACTTTGCAAGAGCTGAGACTATAGGTGTACACTGTCACACCCCGATACTAAATCCTTAACACTCTGACTCATCAAGTTGAAACATGAAATAGCAGAGTTCTGTACTTTTCTAGACATTTATAACATGCAAATATATTCCAAACAAGAGACTCAAGACACTAAGCACTAATGGGCCTGACCTATGCAAACATGCAGTGTACATTTACCTTCTTCTCGTAAACTTTGCAGAGACAATGTGCTGAGTTAAGATGTTTAAAAGAACCAGAGTTTCTGAAGACTATGGATGAAAAATGGTACTGGCATGCACTGTAAGGTCAGGTCCAACTACATGCAAAGCTGCAAACCTCTTCAAAGGCCTTAATCCTTAAATGTGAACAGGAATAAAACAAACCTAACACCAAACAGTGAGATCTTCTTAAGGCAAATGATGAACAAAGATGGAATTTTAGAACACTTTATGTATGTGAGATGGTAAGCCATCAAGTCTAAAAAGGAACCAGAAGACTATTTTAAAAGCCTAAGACTCTCAAAATATAATCAACAGTGACACCCTTGCATAATGGGATTATGAGTAATTTTTAAAGTTTTATTTCCTTCTTTTGTATTTATATATATTTTAGTAATGTACTATTGTACTATAGAAATGATCCCTGAAAGTATAGACTTTATTTATATGTTCTAATGTATTATCATCATTAAACACTGATAATTCATAAGTTATATATATAGGTGTTTTACTGGCATGTATGTCTGTGTAAAGTTATCAGATCTTGGAGTTACAAACAGGTGTGAGTTGCCATGTGGGTGCTGGGAATTGATCCCAGATCCTCTGTAAGAGCAGTCAATGCTCTTAACCACTGAGCTATGTCTTCAGCCCCAACATGTGAGTTTTAATAAGTAATTATCTAAGAAAATGTTAGGCTGTAATCTATGAGGATCTAGAGAGGTAGGAAAACAGCTAGCTACGAAGCATGTATTAACACAAACTTCAGAGGCTGTGTTGTTTTAAGACAGGTAGTGCCAGCCTGGGAAACACTCCTTTAACCAGGATGTCTTTGAACTCACAGAAACCCACCTGCCTCCACTTCCCAAGTGCTAGCATGAAAGGCATGTTCTACCACTTGGCTTTAAATACCAGCTTTTAAAAAATAGAAATAAGAGACATGATATTGTCTCTAATATCTTGTGCCATTATTTATAATATCAGAAAGTTGGGAAGGATCTAAAGCCTATCAATAGAGATGTGCCGTTGTGAGTTACCATGGAACACTGTATGGCAGTATCCAAGTCCTGGAGTTGAGTGCTAGACTCACACTCACTCCTGCTGATTTGAAAATGTATAAATGAGGGGCGGCCTCAGCAGTTAAGGGTACTCGCTGCTCTTAACGAGGATCAAAGTTTGGTTTCCAGCACCCACAACAGGAGACTCCCAAACTGTAACCACAGTTCCAGAGGAATCTGATGCTTCTGGCCTCTAAAGGCACCTGCACTCACACAGATACACATGTATGTATATAATTAAAAATAGTAAACATAAATAATAATACTTCAGAGCAATCAGTTAGTACATTGTGAGTAAATGTTATTTAATATAATTCCTAAAACAGATATGACACTTTCCAGAATAATAAATAAATAACCAACTGAGGTAAGATTTGTTGGGAGGTGTTTTTTACATAAAACATACTTTGGTATTATTATTATTTGCCTAATATTCATCTTTTAAAATGCGAGTTAGAATAGTGCTAGTGACTCAAAACGACAGCATTCTGGCATCGTGGAGCTGTGACAAAAATTGTAATTCTCCAGTGTCAGTTCAGCACACAAAGTCAGCATGCACAGGGCAGTGAGGAACCGAAAGGCAAGACATTGCCACCTGGCCCATTTAATGAAGTGCGGCAAGTGGTCGAGAAGACTGAATGTGTAGAAGGAATAGCGAGTGATCTCAGTCACAGTCCAGGAGACCAGAAAAAGCACCACGCTCTCTTCGTTCTGGATCTGCAGATTAGAGAAAGCCACAGTGCTGTTGAACCTTGGGCTTTTTGTCCAATGAGATAAGCATTTTCTTTGTATTATATGTTGCCTTTATTATAATGGAATATGGGACACAGTGCAGTCATCACTGTGTAACTGGTTACAAATGTGAACTTTAACTGTGCCCTGTAGTGGGAGTGGCTGACTACTTACTGATATACCTCCCCCACCCCAACTCCTCATCACCATCAGTGAGTGTAACGTCCCAGGGCAACATCATTGCCTTGACAGCTCAATGGGTACAACAGATCCTTCCAACTTCTTACTAGCCATTAAATTATAGAAACCTAACTGTGATATTAGGTCAGTTTGAATGAGAATGGCCCCTATATGCTCATATATTTAAAGCTTGGACCGCAGCTGTTAGAAACGTTTGGGAAGGAGTCCAGGTATGCCCTGTTGGAGTAGGTGTGGCCTTGTAGGAAGAGGTGTGTCAATGGGGGGGGGGCAGGCTTTGGAGTTTCAAAAGCCCATGCCAGGCCCAATGTCTGTCTCTCTCCCTCTCTCTGCCTGCTGCCTGTGGATCAGGATATAAAGTTCCCAGCTACTGCTCCAGCACCACGCCTGTCTGCTCCCTGCCATGATAATATAGACCAACTCTCTGAAACTAGAAGCAAGCCCCAATTAAATGTTTTCTTTTATAAGAGCTGTCTTGGTCATGGTGTCTCTTGACAGCAATAGAACAGTGACTGAGACAGATGCAACTCCCTAAGCTGGGCGTTCATCTTCTTCCTAACATCATATTTCAATTTGGGCTCCATAATGTCTCAGCTGGACCATTACAACCATTTTTTTTAAAGTGGCTTTTTCTCTCTTCATTAATCCTCTCAGATGAAAATTTTCTTAGAAATAAAGCAAAGCAAATAATAATAAAATCAAGTGGGTCATATAATTTGAAATTTAACACTGATCTCTCTTTGCTTAACAGGCTAAAAAAGCAAATTCTAACACCTGAACACCACATAAAGATCCTTATACCTGAGCTCTGCAGCTACTTAGCCCTCCCAGTCAGTTCCTTACTGTGCCGATGCTATACCTTCTATTATTTCCAGACTGTGCCTTGGAACCTCTGAGTCTTTACACAGGTTGATCCATCTAATTAGAACTATTGTTTCCTAAATGGAACCCTTTCTCATCCTTAAGACCCAGAGAGAAGATCACAGTTCTTGCAAACTTTCCTGCTATGGGTTAAACTTGAAATGTCCCCCATAGGTTCATGTGTTGAACATGCCCAGTGGGCAGCACTACCTGAGGAGGCAATGGAAGCTAGCAGGTAGGACCTCGCTGGAGGACAGAGGTCTCCCGGGATAGACCTCTTAAGATTACACCTGATCTCTGGTCCCCTATTCTCCTGTCACATGCCTGCTGCAAGGATGCTTTCCCTCCCCATGGCTCAGAATCAATGGAGCTGAGGGCTGCATGCTGAAACCTCTAAATCCATGGCCTGAAATAAATCTCTTTGCTGTTAAGTTGTTTGTGTCAAACAGTCACAGTGATTCCGTCAAACAAATGTCCCAAACCTCTCTCATGCCTACTCAGCTTTTTGGATTAACACTCATCAATCTGAACTGAAGTTTCTCTCAGTCTTACACATCAGTCAGTGTTCATCTTACATTTATCTTGTCTACAGAAGGCTTCCATCACTTTCCAGAAGAGAGTAAACTCTAGGTATATAATGTAATGCATACTGTGCTCTGTTCTCAAAACAATTAAAACAGCATTTGCACAACTATTTATTTAGCTTTTCTCCATCGCAGGCTCCTGAGAGAAAGTACTGCATTGGCACCACTGACATCCTCAGCACAGTGTCAGGCACAGCATATGTGCATAGCATGATATCCCCTGCATGACCCGTGTGTCCCAATATCCAGCACAGTGACAGCTGTGGTTGCTTCCTTTTTGGAATCCAGGAATTAGCACTTCCAGATGTGTAGAATATGTTCAATAAATGTTGGTTGAAGTAATTAAGGAGTTGTTGATAAATGTCAGTGAGAAGCTACTGTTAGATAAAAATCAAACAGTATAACCAGGCATAGAGCCTCTGGAGATGAAAGGGACCTGAAGGTTCTTTTCCCCTTTTCCCCATTTCTAACCTCTCTTTACTAACTCCCCTGTAGGTAATGTTGGCTCCTCAACTTTGTCTTTCATCTCCCTCCTACTTCAGTTTCTCTGTAGTTCTGGCTCAATTACTATATTCATTCACTGCCTAAAATCATCTTTTTTGCTGTCCTGTCAGTGTGGTAGCCTTGCTTTTAAATCAGTAAGCACCTTGGGCTGTGTGTGCGTTCAGTACCGTCTGTCCAGCGGTCCTCATGAGAAATAGGTGGTTCAAGGCAGTTGAATGAAAGATCCCAGTCAGGAGGGCTGAGTGCAGAGTGAGTGGGTATAAGGTCAGTGATCTGTCCCCACACAGACAGGGCAGTGAGCCTCAGAGGAAATGGAGGGGAGGTTAGGTGTCAGTTCCAAAGCACAGATGAGACAAGGATGGAATCTTCAGGATGGAAAGGGGGCCAGAGATCTGTCCTCAAGTGGATAGGAGATACAGAGGCTGTCAAGAAGGTCAGAAGGGCTGAGCTGAGAAATGTTTCTGACATGGTTTTAAAAGGTCCAACATCCTCAGAGAGACTTGTATAGTGTTTATTTTGTCTACATGGTTGAAAGCACTAATTAGATTCAGTAATTAGGTCTGTCTCCTGTCATGCCTCCATAAATAATGTGTCTTTTTTTTCCCCTCTAAGTTTCTCAACGTTAACTTTCAAATTTTATTCTAATTGGCAAATTAAAACTGCACATATTTATGGTACAAAGCATGCTGTTCTGAAATATGTATGCAATAGAGGATGGCTAAATAAAACTAACTTGCACTGTACTTGGCATATTTCTCACTTATTTGAGTAAACACTTAAAATCTATTGTCAACAACTTTCAAGTAGACATTGCTGTCATCTGCAGTCACCATGTATAACAGCTCCCTTAAACTTGCTCTTCGTGTCTGAGGTTTCGTATCTTTAGATTTAAAACTTACAACTTTTAATGTTGGTCTTTTATGCTTGTTCAGGTGTATGGAAGTACATTTATTTTTGCCTACCCCTTTAACACCTTGTGCCGAGCAAGGAAAACAAATGAGTCATTTAAACTGACAACTTCAAAGATAAAAAAAAATAATAATAACTTGGTTAAGAAGAAACATCAAGAGAAGAAACAATTCGATTGTATGGAAATGATTGTTCATTTAAACATCCAGAAAACACAGGAGGAAGAGATGTTATGAACAGTCTGCCCATTCCACAGCAGTGGAGAACGATATTTAAAACCACCTCCTCTTTGTCCAACCGTTCTGCTCCCCAAACATGGCAGTATTAACACTTTAGATTTCAAAGAATGAAAAGCTCCCTTGTGGCTCAAGCAGACAACATGTTTGCATCACTTACGGGTTTGATACTGTGAGTAATGAGCCATACCATGAAGATTCTTGAACTCACTTGGACCCCTGTCACAAGCACAGAAGTGGGGACAATTCCTGGAAGAGAAATAAAGTTAATGATTGCCTCAAAGGCAGCTTATGACAATAGTATAAAATTAAGGCAAAAACTCACCAATCAGACAGTGGACTACCTGTAGGGAAATTGAGAAATCACAAGTCAATAATATGAACATTAAATACCCATCAGCAGTGGTAGTAAACAAGCCCACAGGTGTTACATAATTAGCAAATTAGGATTCACATTGTTCAACTCAAGTAATTGCAAATAAATACCATAGCAGACTAACAACAGATTTAAAAAAAAACTCACCTCAAGCAAAGCAAACGTTTGGAAAAACTTAAGTGTCTTCTGAATGCTTTTATATAAGCCTCTGTGTGTTCCTTTTTCCATATAAAAGCGTATCATCGCAATAGCTAGAACCAACCACCTAGAGAAAATAAAAGGATTTTACAAAGTTCTATCAAAACTAATTATTATTGACGACATGTGTGCAATTATAACTGCATTATTACTGTTCGCTACGGCTAGAAGGTGAAACCCACCAAGGTATCACACTGACTGAACAGTTCCTTCATGTGATCTATCAATACTTTGCTTATGTTTCAAAGTCATTCTCCTACAACACTAAGTCAACCTACAAGATATATAGAGTCAAGCCCACATTCTTTTTCACTCAGTTTTATTCCTGAAATATATCAATATTAATATTTTAGATTCCTATCCATGAGAAGCTTTTCTTATATTATTTGTTCCTTTTATTTTAAGGGGGGGTATGTTCAACCCGTGCTATGACATAGATGGATCCCAGAAGATATTGTACTGAGGGAAATAGGCCAATCACAAAAGGGCAAATACTGTACATCACTGACACGGGCACCAGAGTTATCAGTTACAGGCATGGAAACACTGGTGCTTGACAGGAACTGGGGAAAGGGTGAATGCGAGTTAGTGCTTAATGGGCACAGAGTTTTGTTTGGGGGATGAAGGTAGGGATATGAATGATGGTGACAGTCATACAAACTGTAAACGTACTTAATGCCACAGGACTCTATAGGGTCTATATCATGTGTGTTTACCCCATTTTAAAAACTAACTAAATGTCTTGAAAAGAAATGCCAAGAACTGTACAGTGATATTTGTATTTTATCATTCTTAGTTCATTATGCCTTAAAAAAAAAAAAAAAAGGCAGCCCAGAGGGTAAAGAAAGGTGCCAACTACCGAAAAACCAATGCCTAGCACATTTTTTTTTTTCAGCAACTAAACGGACAGACTAATAAAAATAGCTGTAGGTGCTAAAAATTAGATTATCAGATCATTTCATGATTATATGATACCGTGGTCCCAGTTTCTTTCTATTCCTATAATAAAACATCCTGATCAAAAGCAAGTTGGGGAGAAAAGGATTTGATTCAGCTTATACTTCCAGGTCACAGTCCATCATGGAGGGAAATCTAGGCAGGAACTGAACCAAAAGCCATGGAGGAATGGCTTTCTGGCTTCTTCTTTATAGAGCCCAGAACCACTTGCCTGAGGATAGTACTGGCCACAGTGGGCTAAACAATGCCACATCAATCATCAAGCAAGACAATGCCCCACAGATATTCCCACAAGCTAATCTGATTTGAAAATTCTTCAGTACACTTTCCCACTGCTCAGGTGACAAGTTAACATTAAGTAAACTAATCAACACAAGTCTGAAAATAAAAAGCTGTCGAAAGCTGTATTCATATAAAAATATAGTATATAATTACGTAGGCACACATAGAAATCTTTAATCATAATCATTTATTAATTTTCACTAAACAAAACAATGGCTCTGGAAAAAAGAGATACATACAGATCAGGTATAAGCCTGCTTTCAGAGAGTCACTGCTGTTGGACCTGGCCTAGAACTCACAGTGTAAACTAAGATGGCCTCACACTCACAGAGATATGCCTACCTCTGTCTTCCACATACAAGGATTAAAGATACATGCCACAGCAGCCAGTCAAAAGTTGAGTTTTTTGAAGAGAACATATATCAACCCATCAGATTAGAGAGTTATGTTAAGTATGCACTCTCCTCGGTGAGCTAACACTTAAGAGTTACACTCAGGAACAGCAGCTTTCTAGTACACACATCTCACTACCCCCACAGTTCTTGGTGAGAACTAACTTCTTCCTGGCTTCCCTCTCCACTTCTAAAGTATGCTGAGGTTTAAGAAAGTTGCCTTACAAAGGTACACTTTGATACCTCTCTACCATGAGATTGAACAATGTGATTGTCATAGTTTAACTTTTTTTCACTAAATGTGGTTTAAATGGATTCCTACAAAGGCAGCAGAGACTATGAAGACGTCACAGAACCAAAGAACAGAGGGACACATTCAGGAACACTCTCCCTCCTCTGCTCGGCATAGAATGTACTGAACAAATCCACGTAGATGTCTAAAACCATCAGTTTTGAGATGCAGAAATATTAACAATTACAGCAAACACGGTGAGAAGATCTTCAGATCTATGTTTCAGACATGGCCACATAGTCAATGTTTGTAGTTAGCTTCTGGAGGATTATTCTCTTTTCCTGCTGAGGAAGAAGAGGGTCACACAGCCAAGCTAGCTGAGACCTAAAGTCCGCACTAAGCCCAACCTGCTCCTGAGCCACTGCACTGTCATAGACCAGCTCCAATCACAAAATATCGGAATGATCTATGTTTACTTTGCATTGCAAAAGTCATAGGAAGAGACTATACTCAAATAGTATGATTTCAAAAAAAGTTTGCAGGCCACTCTTTCAGAGTGAAGACGTTCATTTACTAAGCCCACCACAGAGAACAAAGTTCAGTAATAGATTGCCGACCTCGTATATGTGAAACCCGACTCAGTCCTTGGCACTCCAAAATTAAAAAGGCACGGACCTTGCAGTAAGATAATGGGCAAGGCTGGAATGGATCCTCTGAAGTCCCTAAACCTCCGCCCTTCCACATCACATTTTTATTTGATTCAGCTCATGACTCTGCATTCTGTAAGGGCCATTTCTGGAATCAGTACTGAGCTAATCCTAAAGCGCTGGTGTGTCAGTGTTGTCTGGTTTAAGGTACCTTCCCAGCTCAGATTATAAAGACTTTATCCATGTCAGTTCTAAGTCCCCACGGTGCTAATAAAACCTAAAGGTTAATGGAAACAGATTCACCCACATTTTCCACACACCTGTCTTTCAGAGGCAGAGACAACTTAGACACCCATAAATTTTAAATTGGAGAGACAGTAGGTTAACAAAACAGTCATCAAAGCATTAAGCTTGTGCAGCACATTTTAAACACCAGTGATGTGCTGTTTCAAGTTTAATACCGTCCCATAGGTGGCAGCATTGTACCAGCTACACGCTGCATAGCACAAAACACCAGGGCATTTAGTCTGATTCCGTCTGTTTTTCAGTAAACAAGGCCAAGACCTTATATAAATTAATAAGGCTCATTGCCCAAGCATACCTTCACAAAGAATGTCCAAAGTTTCCCTAAAGGCCCTACATTTAGCCAACTTTGGGTATCAATTTAATAATTAAAGAAAAAAAAGAAAGCAACTGGACTGTCTCTCACTAGGAATTAGTTTGGGAGATGTCCCATTTCTGTTTTGCTTTTAAATGTGCCAGGTATATTGATTACATGAACTCAAATAGATTCAATCAGTCCTTGACAACCAGATTCCCAAAGTGTGATGGTGCACACCAGTAAAGCTAGCACCCCAGAGGCATAGGGGAAAGGATGGCTTCAAGTTCAAGGCCAGCAAGGGATACACAGTGACTCTCTCAAACAAAGGAACAACACCACCACATTCTCTTTGGGCAAAAAACCCAAACAAACAAAAACTGTTTCAGAGACGGTTTTGCTAGTTTGGGTTCACTGACACATTCATAATCAGCTTTTAACAAGCATTACTAAGGCAGGTAGGCAGCAAGCTAGATGCTGGAAACTAAAGATAAACAGGACAAGATTTTTTTTTTTTTTTTGGACCTGGTCACTAAATTATCAAGTAAAGAACAGTGCTATGACAAAATCATAAGTCAGAAGCTACACACTGAAAGGCCCTTTCTACATCACTCTGTCTACAATATCCTTAGAAAAGCTTCTCTTTCTTCTAGATTTCTTTAGATACAACACCTGGTCTTTGAGATACTTGGTTACCGACATTCATATCTCCTTTGGAAAACTTTCATCAAAAGGTTTCATATAGGCGGTTTCAATCTTACACAAAGTTAGAGAGCATGATAAAATGATGTCACAATTACCCACTGCCCAGCCTCTAGAGTGATCAATCTTCTTCCATGCAAGCCTATACTCCTTATACTCCCCTGACTAATCTGAATGAGATCCACGGTACTCCCTAATATGGTCACAATGTTTTATTGTATGTCTCTAAAATCATTTTCTTTATAAGCAAAACTAGAATCCCAGTACCCTACAAAGTTGTCATAAAACATGGAGGGGCTAACAAGAACGCTGCAGCGGTGCCTGCCATTAAACCTGGTGACCTGAATTTGATCCCCGCCGTGGAAGAACACTGTTCTTTGACCACACACACACACACACACAGAGAGAGAGAGAGAGAGAGAGAGAGAGAGAGAGAGAGAGAGAGAGAGAGAGAGATAGATAGATTTTAATTAAAAAGAAAACACTGAGCCAGGGTACAAATTTCCGTAATTATCTCATTTTTACAATCATGATTGAAAGAGGATTCATATACTGTATTTTGGTTTGTCTCTTGTTAGTCGCCAACCTACAGTCTCCTTCCCTCCTCCTTCCCTTTCAGGTTGTCTGTGGCTGAGCCTGCAGAATGTCGCACTATCTAGATCTTGCTGAGGTCATTAACTTCTTTCTGCCTCATCCATTCCCGTAGATTGATAGTTAGTTATAGGGCTCCATCAGACTCTGGCAGGGTACCTACCAAGTTGTCTGGTGTATTTCTAAAGGAGCAAACCATTTCTGGTTGTTCTTCCTTTGTGATGTCAGTAACTATTGGTGGTTCATCACTAGATCCACCATTTCAACCATTGTTGAAAAATGACACCCTAATTTACAATGTCTTCTTCGGACCTCCTTGAAGCCGACAATTAGGCCTGCAGGAGAAATGGCATCCAATTCTCACACAGCTGTGCTTTCATACACAATCCATTAACACCTCCTGATTGCATTTCCTCAACTGAATTAATACTTCTTTTTACAGCCAACACATGCTTTCACTGACTGCAATGAAGCACTCTTGCCGATAGAGTCAACTAAGAGGTTCAGAGAAAACCAGACTTCAGACTAGGACAACCTGCGCTTTGAGAGCCCCTGTTAGAAGATGAAAGATAAGCTGCAACCAGAAGATATTTGCAAATCACATACCTGGCAAAGGGCTATTTAAAGAATTTTTAAAAGTTAATATTAGAAAACTAAAAAACTCATCAAAGGAAAATAATTGGCAAAAGATGTGAACAGACATTAAGCCCAAGAAGACATACAAGTCTGCCAGCGAGGAAGCCCTGAAAACATATCCAGTGTCACTGGTCATGAAAATGAAAATAAATTCATACTGAGAAGACACAGTAGACTTACAGGATATGGGGGCTAGTTTTAGGTAACATGGGCTACAGTCATCTGAAAAATGGAAACCTCAAGTGAGAAAATGTTCCCGTAAGATCAGGCTACAGGCAAGCCTATAGGGTATTAAGTAGTGATTGATGAGACAGGGTCCAGCCCATTGTAGGTAGTGCCATGTGCCATCCCTGAGCTAGTGGTGCTGGGTTGTTTTGGGGGGTTTTTTTTGTTTTTTTTTTTTTTTTTAAGAAAGCAGGCTCAGCAAGGATTGAGGAGCAAGCCAGTAAGTAATGCCCCTCATCAGCTCCTGCCTCCAGGTTCCTGCCCTTTTTAACTTTCTGTCCTGAGTTCCTTCAGTGAGGAACAGTAATGTGGAAGTGTAAGCCAAATAAACCCCTTTTCTCCCCAATTACTTTTGATCATGGAGTTTCAGCTCAGCAACAGCAACCTTGACAAGAAAGATCATGGGCCCCATCAATGGTTGGCAGGGATGTGAAGAGTCTCATTGACTGCCAATGGTAAGGAAACCAGCATAACACATTGGAAAAAGAGCTCAATAGCTTAAGACCTTAAACATGTGACTGCTCTATGATGAAGCCAAGTAGTGGGACAGGCCCATAGGGTCCAGAAAACTGGTTCAAACGAGTTGCCAAGGCATGCACATAATATACTTCCTTATGAGCCAACTTGAAGTATGCCTGGGAGCCTAGCAACAGCCTCTGCTTTACACTCCTGATCATGCCAGCCGATGAGGGGTGACCACTCAATGTCACATCAAAATGCAGCTTGGGTGCTGGGAGGAGGGTATATAAGGCTCTCCCCATTGCTGAATAGAGGAGTCTGCCATTTGCTTTTCACCTGACTCCTGGTGTCTGAACCATGGACAGACACCCCAAATTCACACCCCCATTACCAAGGGAGACATTAGGACCCTGGACAACAGCAAGAGAGCCACTACACCCTGGACAACAGCAAGAGAGCCACTACACTTATAGAGCTTTATCCCAGCAAAAAATAAAAGCATAAATACACACAGAAACTTGTACATGTTCACAACTTTATTTATAATAGCCCCCAAATGGAAATACCAACAAAGAAACAGACAAACCAACTGTGTTACATACATTCCCTCAATCTACCATCCTTAGCAATGTCATCTAAAAAGTATGGCTATTAGACTTCATTGTCTCCCCATGGGAGGCCTTGGGGGAAGGTAGGGAGAAGATGGGGGGTGAGTAGGAAGAAGGGGAGGAAATTGTGGTTGGCATATAAAATAAAAACTTTTAAATGGAAAACTAAAAGATATGGCTATTACTTAACATTTTGGGACATGAAATTGGATTTATTCTTTTATCAAAGCACATTCAGTTTAACTGTGAAAAAAATCTCAAATAGCTTCTCTTTAGTTTCAGATTAACCCCTAGGGACTGGAATTAGTATCTTGAAGCGTCCACTTTTACTAATAAATTCAGATTCATTACCTCTCTACCCTTTGTCATAATCTAGCAAGGTAGCTGCAATGTCCCAGTTTTACAGATAGAAAAACTAAGGTCAGAGGTCAAATAACTTATCTAACTTTACTCCCCTCCAGAACAATAAAGCAGAACCTTCAATGAATTGTTTTCGTAGTATTTACAAGGCACCTGAGGTTTTGCAATGGATGGGCCAAGCCACCCATCCATCTGTACTTCAGGCCCATTGCTGTTGCTTAAAGATGACTCCCAGGCTCGCATCTCTATCCTAACACACGCTGTATCTTCTCCATGTCTGCTGAGTCCTATTCACCTGTCAAAGTCCCATTCAAATGCTTTCATCTCCTTCATAACAGCTGCTCTCAGACTCCTCCTCTTGGTCTTCAGGCACCTGTTTATATGCACGTACTAGTCTATCCCTATTCCAGTTATCACCTATACATAAATGTCCAGGCTTCTTTAAGGATGAGCCTGGAATATTTCTCTTACAGTTCCCACTTGACCTAAGTTAATGCACTAGCATCTATAGGCTCAAAAGTGTTTGTTGAAAAGCTAGGTACAGATGCTCATGACCCTAGTTAAGAACCTATTATCAGTAAGCCATGTATGTGTCATAAAAATCCGTATATCCTTCAAAGGTGTCTCCAACTCTGGATTCATCTAAAGCCACTAATTCCACAGGGTCCGAGTAAGGGGACTTTAATGTCACTAGGGCCTGACTTAATCTGTAACAGTACATTACTTTTATATAGTCTATGTAACAGAAAGGTATAACTATGAAAATTAGAATGACTTCATTTACTATTAAGGGAAAATAGGAGCTTATACAGTAGTTGTTCATCACTAAAATGCTTTACAAGATAATCATTGATTCATTCAATAGGATTACTTCCTGGAGCTTGCAATGAAGAATTAGAAAATACATGGTATCCTGAAATAACAGACAGTGTGAAGGAAAAAAACCAAGCAGTGAAGGTGTGCTAGTACATCCATGAAGATATCCCTGAGGATAGAGATTCAAGCATAAGGTTCAGGGAAATCAGATGCTCAGGTGGCAGTGAGAAAATGAAAAATTATCAATAGAAGGTTTACAGATTACTCTGCCATGATGAAAATAACACTGGATCCTCTCGGTACAAGCAGGCAGACACACTTAGGATAAGCCAGGGCTTGCTGGAAAGGGCAGACAGAAGAGGGCCAAAGCCTGAGAATGCAAAACCTGGTTCAAACAAGCTGCCTCAGTCACCAGAACAAGCATGACGTATCCCTGAAAGGGTGAACGACCTATGCAAAGATGGAAAGAGCTGTAAAATGCACACTGGTATGTAGTGAGTTGGGGGTTTCAAATGCGGGAAAACTGGAAAGATAAATTGGGAAGTATGTTGAAAATGGGCTTCAATGATAGGACAGGATAGGGTCACCGTGGCCATTAAAACTTTTCTTTCAAGATCTTGAACTGGGATTGTGAGATGAGTTTTCACTTTTGAAACAGTAACATGTTCTTAAAAACGGAGCGTGAACTGGACAGGAAAGAGAGAACAAATTAACTTCATAGGGAGGGTATTTACTAACTGGATGGGACTATCTCAGAGGAGAAGTGAGTCTCTTAGCACCCTCTGAACTTTAAAAGGCAACAGAGCATGGTGAGCACCGCACTGTCTTCCAGTTGTTTTAATCCTGTAAATTATCTGAACTTTCAAATCTTATGGAATCCAGGGCAGCAAGAAGATGAAGCTGCACAGCTCTGGAGTCAATCTCAGTGGAAATCCATGCCTAACACTTTCTGGTTGTGATCTCCAGACAGTGACTTAAGGTCTCTCCATGCCTCACTATAAAATGTTGTCTGTACCCCTTATGGATTGCAGAAAACTAAAACTGAGATGATATATCCAAAAGAAACAGCACAGTCCCAGGAACACAAAAATCTCTAATAAGTACATATTTATGAACTATATTTGCTACTCTGTTACAAATATATAACACATGATCAACAGGACCATTGGCTATACAGAACAATCACATTTTTCTATACATGATCAAGAGGTCAATTCAATCACACTTTTTTCTATAAACCGCAGAGATGGTTTAAAATATTAAATGTTTCTTCACATTCATGTAAGTTAAAACTTTTAAGAATATTGAGAAAGTAACTCTTTCTAACGGCAAGATAGCAAAGAGCGTTTCCATAATGGTTTGAGTCACGGTAGATGCAAGTCATTTGACATCTCTTTGAAGAGACTGATCTTGTATAAACCCTAAAACTCCAAGTCACCCTAAGCCTGAAGAACGGGGATCTGAAAATCCATAACGATGCTGGACACCTGCCCTGTCCCAATCAGGTTAGGTGTTCAAACAAAATCGCAAGTTAGCATTTC
This sequence comes from Phyllotis vaccarum, assembly GCA_033318265.1. Taxonomy (NCBI): domain Eukaryota; kingdom Metazoa; phylum Chordata; class Mammalia; order Rodentia; family Cricetidae; genus Phyllotis; species Phyllotis vaccarum. The sequence goes on from JARWLC010000003.1 coordinate 72,873,778, forward strand.
TAAGTGTCATGTTTAAAAAGAAACAGTAGGTGAAGATATTGCCCCGCGACTGCAGCACCAGAAACCATACGCCCGGGGTCCAGTGTGTACTGTCCCGCGGACAGCTCCCAGCTGGGATGAACAGACCCCAGCGTTTCTTCAACAGGAGCGAGAGGCGGCAGGGGCGGCAGGGCCAGAGTCGCCTTCCCCGTAGGTCGGTCCCGCATTCCTGCCCGGGTCTATACTTAACCTCCGGCCCGCGCCCCGCGCCGCCGCGCCACACCGTGCACCGTATTAGGCAATGCCCAGCGAGCAGCGGCCGGCCGCCCCGCCCCGCTCCATTCAACCCTGCTGCGCCCCTCCCCCACCGCGCGGCGCGCCCCCGCGCCGCGACCCCCAGGAGCCCGGCACGCGCGCTCTCGCTTTATGCACCCCGGACGCGCGTCCCCAGTGCCCCGACCGAAAAAGGCCGAGCACCTGCGCTCCCGCTCGGTGTGCGCCTCTTCGCCGCGACACCCCCCAACCGCCCAGCACGCGCGCTCTCGCTCCATAAGCCCCCGCCGCGTGTCTCCACCTCGACCCCTCAGTGCTTCCCCCGCGCGCTCCCGTTCCACCCCCCCCGTGCGCGCGCCCTCGCTGCGGCTCGACCCCCCAGCAGCCCCGCGAGCGCGCGCTCTCCGCGTCCCCGAGCCCGGATCGCGGAGGGACGGCACAACTGCGCGCGGAGCGTGGAAGGACCTTCGCGCGCACGTACCCGGCGGTCATGGCGATATTGTAGAAGGTGAGCCAGGCGGTGGCCAGGAAGCCTAGGCGTCTCCGCTTGCCGGGGGCTTCCTTCTCGTCGCTGGCCTCGGAGGCGCCGTTGGAGGTGCCGTCCTCCTCACTGGACGCCATGGTGACCGCGCACGCTGGCCTGGAGGAGCAGCGCACAGGAGCGGGAGGGGCCGGCTGAGCGAGCCACTGAAGCGCCGCTGCCCGCTGCCTCCGCCTCGGCCCAGCGCTCCATGTGCGACGCGCGGGGGGTCGGCGCCGCCAGCCCCGCCGCCCGCGAGGGGGAGGAGCGCGCCCCCGGGCGCGCGCCCCGCCCCGGCGCCGCCTCTCGGGGGCGCGCGCTCGGGGCCCTGGCTCTGGGGTGGGCCGGTGGGGGTCAAGGCTCCCGGGCGGTGCTGCGCGGCGCGCTCCCGCGGAAGAGCTGGCTGCGAGCTCTTCCTAGAGAGACGAGGGCGACGCGCGTCCTGGCAATGTGTGCGGGGCTCGTACGCCTGTCCAGACAGGGCGAGCGCACCTGGGGTGGCAGGGGTTCTGCCCCCGGTGCAGGGTCCCCGCATCGAAGACTCAGCCTTCCGAGCTTCTAGAGAAGCAGCACCTGCCTCGCCTTGTCCCGGGTTATTGCTGGGCCCGACGGGTATGTGGCTTCTAGGGAGTCTGCTCTAAAGTTGCCAAGGGAATCTGGAGGAAAGGACGTGACAAAAACCCAGATAGGTGTTAGGGTTCATACAGGAAACCCAGACACGGGCTTAACAAGATCCCTGTCCTTTTGGGTAGAAATGCCCTGCTGCTCTCTTCACACAATCTCTTATTTTTCTCTCTTCCGTTCAAGAACCACGCTTCAGATAGCCTCCGTTCCCTTTATAGCCTGTGGATAAGAAAGCAAGCTCCGGAGTCAGCTTACCGAAATTCAGACCCCAAATTCCTGACTCCACCTGTCTTTGAATTGATAGTTTATGTATGCCTAAATTTCCTCAAATGAAAATAGCATACCTCACAGAGATGTAGGACTAAGTAAAATATCCATGAAAAGCAGGCACTGACATGCTGCACTTTGTCACCTCAAATATGTGTATTGATACTTTTCTGGTGACCTTGCTTATAATCCAGAGAAAGAAATTTTGCAAGGGGCAGTCGAAGATGTTAGGCAGTTCCTGAAAGGGAGTCGAGGCTCTGGCAGAGGGGGCGGGGGGGGGGGGGGGGAGACTTATAGGCCAGCCCAAGACCTTGGTTATGGAATGGCAGCTGAGGGAGCTAATCATGGACTGGAGCATTACGCACCCAGTGGGGGGTGAGGAATCAAGTAGTAACTTCAACAGTAAAATGTAAAAGGATAAGTTTGCTAAAGCAATGCTAGGCCGATGCACCACCACAAGGTAGGCCTCAAAATCTCAATGTGTACAATGTCAGTTCTCTCCAAATGCCAGTGGATTTTATTTGACAAGCTGACATCTAAAAATCCAAGAAAATGTATATGTATTTTAAACCATACCATGAAATTACAGTCTTCAGCCTAGCATCGTAAGCAAAGGGAGAGGTATGACTGACTCCAGAGTCTGGATGCACTAAAAGCTGAGGTAATTCAATGTGGGAATTGTAATCTTTTCAATAGGTGGAACAACTGGACAACCACATACAAATGAATCTTACACGACAGACACATGCTGCCTTCACAGTAATCATAGAATTAAACACAGAAGCAAACGCTATAAAACTTCTGAAGAAAACAGCAGAATCTGAACTTAGGAAGGGCTAAGACCTCTTAGGTGGGACTACCACAAAGTCAGAAAGGATGAAGGGGGGGTGGTGGCGCAGGGACAGGACCGGATGACGATGGTGATGATAGACATACAAGAACCTCAGCTGTGGGCCTAACGAGTTTCTCTCCACTGGGAAGAAATGCCCAACTTCTCTCCGCACGCCTCATTTTTCTCTCTCCCTTTCAAGAGCCATGCTTCTAATAGCTCTTCCCCTTTCCCTTCGTAGCATACAGCGAAGGAAGAGAGAGACAGAACAAGACCAAAAAGAAAACAATTGAACATAAAAATGTAAAAATCTATTCCAAAACCAACTTTTAACATGAAAAATGTTCTCAGTGCATTCATCTAGCAAGGGAGTTATATCAGATTGTACGATGGCGTCTAATTCAGTAAGACGGGCTGATGAGATGGCTCAGCAGTTCAGAGTGCTCACTGCTCTTGCAGAGAATTTGAGATTGGTTCCTAATCCAGGTCAGGTGGTTTACAGCCCTGTAACTCCAGCTCCTGGGGATCCAAACCCTCTCCTTACACACACACACATAAAATAAAGCATATTTTTAATTCAATAAAAGAGTCTGAATTTTCTAGCAAATAAACCAACATAGATCACAAGGGGAATATGGAAATAGCCAGTGGCACGTGCACAGAGGCTTTGCCTCATTAGTTATTTGGGAAATTTGAATTAAACCCACAGAGAACAACAGTACCATTAAAGTGGCTAACATTTCAAAGCCCTGGCTCGGTGTGCAGCAGTTGGCAGTTGGCCTCCTCCACAGGCTAAAGGGAACACTGCTCTGGAAAGCAATTTATCAACTTATTTGAAAGATCAACACCTTTAGTTGTCATATGGCCCAGCAATTTCCTCCTTTGTATTTAACAAAGGCAAATAAAAACATATGCCCACACAGAGAATTAGACACAGATATTCATAACAGCTTTAGTCATAGTAGCTCCAAACTAAAAATAACCCACGTGTCTACTAACACATGAATGAATAGACAAATGGCAGTGTATTTGTTTAATAGGATATTACTCGGCAGAAAAAAAGAGATAAGCCGCCGGCCAGTCAACATAAGTGAATCTCATAAACTTTATGCTAAACTAAATCAGCCGAACATAGTATATAATGTCTGACTTTTTAATTAAACTAGAAAGGATTAAACTATAGTGACAACATCCTTTGGAGCTATGGTGACTTTCAGGGGTACAGGCGAAGACTAATAGGGACCCTGTTGACTTAGATTAGAATTCTCACACTAAATGTAGAATGGATTCATGTCTGTGTAAACTATTACTTGGAGTTGATCTTAAAATATCTTGCATTTTATTTTAAGTGTACTTTACATATTAGTGGTGGTGTGAAACCCAGTATTATGGCAGAGGTGGGTTCTCCCTTCCAAATTCCCCTTTAAAGCACTGGATTTGAGCTACTTTTTGGTTCTCCGGATGAGACCAATGCAAAACACAGAACTTGACACACAAGCATCCTTTGTTTTCACAGTAGTTATGTTTCTTACAAAATCCAAAATGTAACACTTTGGAAAATATTAAATATTTAATATTTCTGCTTAACAAATTTATAAAACTGTCCCTTTGAAAATGAATAATTTGTTGTGTACTAGTTGAAAATAGATTATACCCACCAGTGAAAAAATGAGAATATGTCCTCATGAAGCAGAATTTTAGAGGGCATAAGGAAAAATAGTCTTATAAACAAGGTACATTCTCTATCTTAGAGTAATAAGATGTGTTAGTTGCATAACACCTATTCTACCCATGAGTTGATTTAATAATCTCTTTATTACTTATGGATCACAAGAAGGCCCCTTAAGTATTAGACAGACTCTACATTGTCCTTCAGAATGGAGTCAGTTTGAGAGATTGATAACCCAAGAGCTGGAAACCAACACTTTCTAAGTAAAAACCTTCTACTCTATAGATATTTTGTTATAAGAACTTTTATTTAAGAACTACTTAATGTATAACAAAATCGATCATGAAAATATTCACATGCTGTGATAAGCAGTCATTTCTCAGTACTGAATATAACCTCAGAAGGTATATTTTAAATCTTCCTTTAAGGATGGTGTTTAAATAAGCAGAGATAAAGTCTAGGGAACTTTAGAATGTAGGTGCTTTTCTTCTTGTAAAATTCCCCACAGGGACCATCTTCATGTTTCAGTGTTAAACACTGAATGCCTTTCAAAACTGAACTTAACTTTTTAAAAAAATCTTTGCATGGCGAATTGCTTTGGAGAAGCATATTCCTTGTAAAGTCTTATTTCCAAAGATCCTTCATGATGTATCAGCTGCAGAACCAAGCAGAAGAATCACCTAAATCCAGACTCGCTGCTAGATACTGGTCCACTAACCAGCTCCTGGCTGTTATTATGTGTGATCACTGTTAAGGCAAAGTCCCAAGTTGAACTGCTATAAACAGGGGAAAGTTGTGTGTTATAAAAACTCGTTGGTTGTGAAGAGGTAATTTACAAACTTTGGCATTATAAACTTTAGTTCAACCTTCCCCATCTCCCCCAAAAAGAACATTTCAGAAGCAATGGCTATTCCAAAGTATCTGTTAGGAAAGGGGAAGCAATCTAGGGATGGGAGAATGGTCTGAAACTATCGTTTTCAAGCATTTTTATATTGTGTTAAGAGTTTACTTTTCCTCCTGCAAGTATTAACATTTTCTTGACATGGAAAGCCACACAGCTGTGTTCAAACACAATGTACCGAGTATACAAAGTGTCACATGGCTGTTGCTAGCAAAAGTAGTAGATTATTTCCATATTTCACTTTCCTGTCTTTCAATAATATTTTTATTAATTCTTCAAGAAGTTCATATAATGTGTTTTGATCATATCAACCTTTCAGACCAACCAATCCCTAAACCCATCCAACCTCCTGCTTCTTTTTAAAACTTATTTTATTCTTAATCAAAATATAATTCATCATTTTTCCATTTTCTTACCTTCCATGCCTCCCCTCCCACATTTCTTCCTTTTAAATTTGTGGCCTCTTATTATTATTGTTACATATATATCAAAAATAAATATTAAAATATAACCTACAGAGTCAGTTTTGTGTGGCTTGTATTCATGTTTTAGGGCTGAGCACTGGTATTGGATAACCAATTGGGGGATCATCCTTGAAGAAAAGTAATTCTCCCTCTCTCCTCAGATGTCAGTTCCTGGTAGCTCTTTACCTGTGGGCACTGCCCCATAAAATGTCACTGTATTCATTTTTGGCATTTCAACTGATATTTCTGTTGATGAGATTTTCTGGGTATAGGTTTCCTGTCATAGTTAGAAGACACAATTGTAGTTGTTGGGTTTTTGTTTTGTTTTGTTTTTTACTATTTGCTCTTTGAAGGCCAGCCACCTAGCTCCCAAATAAATACGTAGAGATTTATTCTTACTTATGAATGCCCAGCCTTAGCCTGGCTTATTTCTAGCCAGCTTTTCTTAAATTATCCCATCTACCTTTTGCTCCTGGGATTTTACCTTTCTCTGTTCTGTATACCATTCTTTCCTTCTTACTACCTGGCTGGTTGTCTGGCTGGGTGGTTGGGTTGGGTGGCTGGGTGGGTGGCTGGATGGCTGGGTGGCTGGGTGGCTATGTGGGTGGCCGGGTGGCTGGCTGGGTGGCTGAGTAGCTGGCCCCTGCATCCTCCTCTCGTGCTCTTCCCTCTTCATTTGTTCTCTCTGCCTGGCAGGCCTACCTATTTCTCTCTCCTGCCTCTCTATTGGCTATTCAGCTCTTTATTGGACCAATCAGGTGTTTTAGACAGGCAAAGTAACAAAGCTTCACAGAGTTAAGCAAATGCAACATAAAAGAATGCAGGACATCTTTGCATCATTAAACAACTATTCCAGAGCACAAAGGAATGTAACACATCATAAACTAATATTCCACAATACACAATCTTGCAGATAGCTTCCTGATTTTCTGGCTCTTAAGATCTTCCTGCTCCCTCTTTTTTGTGTCCCCTAGGTCTTGGGTATAAGAGTTGTGTTATAGATGTGTCCGTTGAGCCTGAGAAGCCCACAGTCCATTGTTCTCTGTATTTGACCAATTTTTGGCTTTCTGTATGGACTCCATCTAATCCAAGGAAGAAGCTTCTTGGATGCTGGGTGGTAGTGACACATTTATGCATAAAGATGAGTATTAGGAACGCAGTTGAGAATTTATGTGATTTATGAAAGTGGTAGTAGTAAGTTCTCCTCTAAGACCCATCACCTCACTAGCCATGGATAATTGGCTAAGTGTCTTAGTTAGGGTTTCTATTGCTGTGAGGAGACACCATAACCACAGCAACTCTTACAAAGGAAAACATTTAACTGAGTAGCTTACAGTTCAGAGGTTCAGTCCATTATTATCCAAGGCAGGACATGGTGTGCAGACAGACATGGTGCTGAAGAGGTAGCTGAGAGTTCTACATCTTGACTCACAGGCAGCAGGAAGTGAAGACAGTTGGTGGTATCTTGAGCATAAATGAGACCTCAAAGACTGTCTCTACAGTGATACACTTCCTTCAACAAAGCCACACCTCCAAATAGTGCCACTCCCTAAGAATTTATGGGGCCAATTACATTGAAACTACCACATTCCTCTCCTTGCCCCCCCATAAGCATCTAACACTATCATAATAAAAAATGCATTTAGCCCAACTTTAAAAGTCCCCATAGCCTATCACAGTCTCAACAATGTTTTAAAGTTCAAAGTGTCTTCTGAGAATCATGAAATCTCTTAACTATAAGATCCATTAAGATCAAAATCAAAAAGCAGATTACATACTTCCAACATATGATAACACAGAATATGCATTATCATTCCAAAATTCAGGGAAGGGAGCACAGTGAAGAAATAATGGACCAAAGCAAGACCAAAATCCATCTGGGCAAACTCCAAAATTGTGCACCTCTATTCTGATATCAAAACATTCTTCAGATCTCCATCTCCTTTTAGCTTTGGTGACTATAATGTATTTCTTTCTCTTGGGCTGCTTCCACTCCCTGTTAGCAGCATTCCTGTGGTGATATTCTGGCCCAGAAACTTCTGGCTATACATTCTTCAGTAGGTATCCCACGGCCCTAGCATTTCCAACATCTTGGGGGTATTCAAGGCAATCCAAGCTTCAATTTCACAGATTCATGCAGTGGCCTCTCTAGGCCTCCATTTAGTTATACTTCTGACACATGCCTGGCCTCAGTGACTTTCCTCAGTCATAAGGTAAATTCCTTAATGCCTTTTTTAAATCTTAGACTCTAAAGCCAGAAGCATGTGACCAAAGCTACCAAATTATGTTGCTTAGTAGAACTACAACATGCCCCTCCCCCATTCAATTCAAACTTCACCAACTTTCTGTTTTCTATGATTTCCTTCACTGCCTAAGCAGTGAAACTTGGCTGTCCTGAAACTTGCTATGTAGTCCAGGCTGGCCTCAAACTCAGAGACCCACCAGCCTCTGGGATTAATGGCATGCAGCACCACACCCAGCTCTAAACTTTTCTTTACTACCTTTTTACAAATTGGAAATTTAGCTGAGTGGGACCTTGCTCTGAGGTTATCACTTTATTTATTCCATTTCCTCAACTGTTTATCTCCTTGAACACTGAATTTAACTTCATTCCTCTTTCTGGTGCTCTGTTTCTTCTCAAATACTTTCCCTTGTTCAGCTTGCTCCTTTTCATGAGAGTCAACACATCCTGAGGTCTCTGTTACAACACAACAGAGTCTATACTATGCCGTTTTGAGATTTCCTCAGACAAGAGAATTAATCCCAAACTCTTCACTTTAGCCTCAGGCAAACTTTTTGGACAAGGGGAAAAAGTAGCCACATTCTTCACCATACCACAATGATTTCTAGGCAACAAAAATTCTTCTCCTCTGAAACTTCTTGAACCTCCCACAATTCAAATCACTGTTAGCACCACTGTCTTCCACGTTCCTACTAGTATGGCCTATTAAGTAGCACTTAAAGCACTCCACTGTGTTCCTAACCCAAACTCCCAAAGGCCAAATTCCTCAAAACAAAATCATGGTCAGGCCTTTCACAGCAATCCCACAGCTCCTGGTACCAACTTCTGTCTTCTTTAGGTTTTCTATTGCTGTGAAGAGACACCATGACCATGGTAACTCTTATAAAGAAAAACATTTAGTTATGGTGGTTCACTGACAGTTCAGAGGTTTCGTCCAGTATCACCATGGTGTAAAACAAGGCATCAAGCAGGCAGACATGGTGCTGAAGAAGGAGCTAAGAGTTCTTACATCTTGCCTCATAGGCAACAGGAAGTAGTCTGTGATACTGGGAGACATCTCAAAGACTGATTCTAAAGTGGCACACTTCCTCCAGAGATATACCTACTCCAACAATAGTGCCGTCCCCTGCGAGCTTTTGGGGGCCAATTACATTCAAACTACCACACTAAGTTTATAATACTAAGTATGAGTTTTCTCCTATTGCGTGAACCATAAATTCGATTAAACAGCTGTTAATTACCACTAGGCTATGAATGCCATTATTGCACCTTTAGAGGTATCTTGTAGTTCGTAAGTGTCACAGTGTGGTAGAACTGTTGGTTGCTGTCTTCCCTTGGCAGCTTGCACAGCACTGATGAAAGCTACTATTCCTTTAGTCCTGTGTGTGAAGCACAACTTGGAGATTTCATCTTATTCCAGTTATGATGGCCAAATCAAGAAAACAACTGACAACAGGTGCTGGTGAGACTGAGGGAAAAGGAAATGCTTGTTTTGGATTGTAGGATTGTAAAACAGTACAGCCACTCTGAAAATCAGTGTGGAGAATTCTAAAACAGCTAAAAATAAATCTACTGTATAACCTGTATAGACCACTCACTCCTTGGCATATGCCCAAAGGACTGACGTCCAGCTCTACAGATACTTACCCAGATGTGTTCTTGGCCACCCCATTTACAATAGCTGGAAAATGGAAACAACATAAATGCCTTTCAGCTGATAGTTAGATGATACAAATGTGTTGTATACACAATGGAATACTATTCGGCTTTAAATAAAAACAAATAATGGTGAATGGATAAAGAAAAAGTAGTATATTTGCACAATAGAATATTAAATAACCACTATAAAAATTAAATCGTGAAATTCAAAGGTAGTGGATAAACTAGAAAAAAAATCATCCTGAGTGAGGTAACTCAGACCCAGACAGACAAATATGATATTATTCACTTATATGTGGTTATTAGCTGTTAAGTCAATAATAACCTAGGTACAATCTGTAGAACCACAGAAGTTAGGTATAGAGTAAGGGGCTGTGGATTGGGGAGACATATAGATCCCTAGAAATGGGAAATTAAAAGATAGTTATGAATGGATGTGGTTGGGGAAACTGAAATGGAAGGATCAAGGGGAGGGGAGGAGGAGGGGTCAAGGGAGGGATACAGGGAGAGACAGATAAAATTAAGGACGTTTTATGAGTAGCATGGAAACCTAGTACAGTAGAAGCTGCTCTTCGTAGCTTCAGCCCTTTACATACTGGGATTGTAGGAGAGTTGGGATCATAAATATGTCTAGCTTGTGCAGCTTGGAATTTCATTGCTAAAAATACCTATAGGCAAAAATGATTAAGTCATCTGCCTATAAATTGAATTTACTCAACTTTAATCAAGAAGATTATGGATTGATTTCAGCCAGGAAAGTAAATCAGTGCCTTGTTGAATGAACTACGTGTCATCAGAGAAGCTTCCTCCTACGGCAGATGAGAGCAAATACAGAGACCCACAGCCAGACAATATGCAGAGAGTGAATGAGAGACCTTGGAAGAATCAGCCCTAAATGAGATGTCTCCATGAAATTCCTCCCCCTTAGCTCTCAGGGATCCTACAGAAGAAAATGAACTCAACTGCATCTTTGGAGGCTCCTTATCTCATAATGCCATGCCAGGACTTTTATTCTTCTCTCATATATTAGACCCCTGTTAGGAGTCCCACAAAAACACCACGCTATACAACCATAAATATAGGCAGAGGGCCTATGTCAGACCCATGCAGGCTCCTGATTCTCAGTTCAGTCTCTGAGCTCTAAGCCCTAGTTAGTTAATTCTGTGGGTTTTCTTGTGGTGTCCTTGACCCCTCTGACTCCTACAATCCTTCCTCCTGTTCTCCATAGAATTCCACGGACGCTGCCTAATGTCTGCCTATGGATTTTTGTATCTGCTCCCATCAGTCGCTGGATGAGGCCTCTGATGATTATGATAGAATCTAGTCTACAAGTATAGTAGAGTATCTTTAGAAATCATTTCATTGAAACCCCTCACTGCCACCACATATTTGGTTCTATGCTGGGTCCCTGGGCTAGCAAGCCTCTGGATTTTAGCCCTCCAGGCAATGTCAGGTAGTGGCATAGGTCTCAAGTGGCATAGGTCTCAAGTTATTGCTTGGCCACTCCAAACTCAGCACCGCCTTTAATTTTCTTTTTTAAAAAAATTTTATCTATCTATCCATCCGTCCATCCGTCCATCCATCCATCCATCCCTCCCTCCCCCCCTCCATCCATCCATCCATCTATCTATCCCTGTCTCTCCTACAGGTCCTTTGTGTATCTATTATGGCTTCCGGATTTGTATTTTAATGGGATTCCTGAGTGTGTAGATGAGTAGGTCTCTGCATCTACTTTCCTTGTGTTTTTTCTTGAGCTCTTTTCCTTTTGTTTGTTTTGTACTATTCCAGTGTGTTATTTTTGTTTTATCTTATTTTACTATTAATTTATCTATTTTTAAAAAATAACTAATAAAATTTGTAGGTAAATAGATGGAACCAGAAAAATACTGAATACACACACACACATGTTCTTGCTCATCTGAAGTTTTTGAGCTCTTAATCTAGATGTGAGTATATAACCTAAAGTAACCAAAGACACCAGGAAAATTAAAAAAGAACCACAGGATAGAGAAAGGAATTTTAGAGATGGCATTTGTACTGTGTCCAAGGGAAATGTTGATGTCTGTGGTCTATGCTGCTGGCATGTGGATGTCGTGGTTTGGGCTATTTCCAGAAACCAAATAGAAGTCCAAGAGCCATGATTTCACTGACTGTTAAGGGCAAAGAAGCTTCTCTTGCAGTGATATCCATGATTGCTGACTCACAGTTGAGAACTACTGATGCTGAAGGCTTTTGTAACACTACACACACACACACACACACACACACACACACACACACACACACACACACACACACACACACACACACCACATATACACACTGCTAGAAAGAGCCTTTGAAGGGAGAGCACTTAAACATTGCAGTAGGGATGCTGAAGTGTAGCTTTCCACAGTTTCACAGTTGATGGCTTCTGGGAGGGGGGACTGGAGGGGGGTAGGGGTGAGGTAGGGAAGGACTCAGTTTCGTTTGAGGGGCTGTCCACTGGGAGTTTGACTATGCTCCAGTTAGTTAGTATATGGGCAACACACAATGGACTTAGTGTATTTCTTTTCTATTCTTCTTTTGGGGGATGAGGGCACAGATGTGAAGGAGAGGACTTGGCAGTACTGGAAAACAAATGTGATCGAGATGCATTGTATGAAATTCCCAAATAATCAATAAAAATATTATGTTGAAAAAAGGGAGTAGCAGGATACAGATGATTCAAAGGAGGAAACGGGAAAATGATGGGGGCTTTACAGGGGTAGGGGAGGACAATACAGAAGGTGAGACAGGGAAGATAAACATTAGCTACGTTTGTAAAAGAAAATCGTATTATATTTACCTAAAATTATATATGGTATATATATGAATATCTGTGGTGGGATTCAGGTGTCAGCTGGTAAGGTCCTAAGACGCTTATCCAGGGTCCGGAGCTCCTGGAGGGGGTGTGGCCAACCTGGAGGGGATGTGGCCAACCCCATTGATAAGGGGCTTCTGGGACACGAGGAGGGCTCTTCTTGGTTCCTGGCTGTTGGAGAGATAGGATCGGGATCCAGGAATCCATCGTCCGTCCATCGCTCGGATACTCCAGTCCCTGTTCAGGTGCTACTATAAGCTGTTACTAATATCGTGAGTGTTGATTTATATTCTAATAAATATTTATCTTGGACTGGTGCCTTGTAAGTAAAACTCCGCCTACAAATGGCAGCCCAACGTGGGTCAAATATACCCACATAAATTCAAAGGAAGCTTAAAAAATGGTCTAGGTCCAAAAGCAGCTTCTGAGTTGTGTCTTTCACATGAGCTTGGTACAGAGACGCCCAGGTGAGGCGTGTGGGCTTGAGCTACAATGGTGGGCTTTTGGAGTAGAGCTTAAGGTGTAAAATGGCTTGTTCCTGAAGTCTCACAGGACCCTCAATATAAGCAATGTATTTAAGGTTTCTGTTGATAAGGACAAAAAAATAGAGTCAAAGATGGCTTCTTAGTGTCGATGTTTACTTGGATCAGGTCTGTTTGCCTGAGGCAAACTGAGGCTTGGCTTTTTTTAAGAGAAGCTTCCTGATTCAGCCTTAGAGGAAAAACACTTGTGAGTTTTTTAAGAGGCCCTGCTGCCTAATACTTAAATGGAGTTAATGAGCTGCAGATGGCAAAGCTTTACTTGGTAATTATTTGGACCCTAAAATTCCCCAGAGTACCTGGGTTAAAAAGATAAATTCTATGAAATTAGACTAGGAGCTGGGTGGAGCCATCCACCCATCCTACCAACCTTGAATCTTGGCAGATTAAAGGTGTGGTCAGAAAGAGAAAGAATTAGAAGAATCTGGGTGGAATCAACCACCCTAGCCAAGCAAAGGTGTGGTCAGAAACAGAAAAAATTAAGAAATAAATATACAGTAAAGACAGTTTTTTGTAAAAAAAAAAAAAAAAAGTCTAAGTGGTTTAGAGTGTGTTGAAAATATATATACATAGCCTTAGAGAAAGAAAAGAAAAGGTAGGAAAAGCCTTTTTAAAAAAAGAAATAGAGTAAAATAAATAAATAAAGAATAAGCCACGCAAAGATGGAAAATACAAAGAATGTCTGGCTACTGTATATTACTGTCTTATCTTTAAGCTTCTTGACCGAAAATGACTTAGTAAAAGCTGCTAAAAGACAGTTGATTTATAAATGCTGTTGGTTTATTTCAACCTAAATATTTTCTAAATGAGTTGACTTTAAAATTGAAATGCAAAGATATGCTACTTTGGAGAAGAGGTTTTCCTTTTATTTTCACAGAAAATGAAAGACTGTGGATTTATTCCTGGATAAAGAACATAAAGTTTGATAGAGGAAGACCCCCTGAAAAAAATCTCTAATGGAAATGGATGAACCAGTTGATTCAGCATTTCAGAGCACCTCTGTTGAAGTCACCAGAGCTCTGTATCCAGAACAATTTCAGGGAGACTGGCTGTGATGATCTAGCCTTACAGATTACTCCACTAAAGACTTGTCAATAATCCTATATTCAGCAGGAAGTAGCCTAGAGAATGACGCCCACATTCCTACAACATGGATTATGGATGTTTGTATTTGTTAACAGTGTTTATAAGTTGTTATATATAAGGGGGAGAAGAATATTAGATTTGGAGTTCCTTTTATTTTAAAAGGATAAAAAGGGATATGTAGGGGTATTGTGTTGTTTCATGGTAAATAATTGTCCGACCCACTGAAGGTCTATGGGTCTGTGGGTCTGAACCCTGAGGCTAGGCCAGAAAGTCTGGGCCAGAAACATAATACAACATCAGTACTCTTAATCTTGATCTGTAATTTGTACTGAACCATTAATTACAGTTGGCTGTAGGGAGATTATGTTGTTCCATTGTAAATAATTGTCCCACCCACTGGTTTAATAAAAAGTGCTGATTGGCCAAAGGCAGGCAGGAAGTGTGGGCGGGGCTACCAGACTAAGAAAACTCTTGAGAACAGGCTGCACAGAGCAGAATGCCAGAGAGAAGCCACCAGAGAGAAGCCAGAGGAAGCCGAGGACAACCATGCTGCTCTAAGAAAAGGTACCGAGCCCCATGGCAGAACAAGAGACATGGTTTAGGTGAAGGGTAGAGAGCTAGCAAGTGATATGCCTGGGCCTTAGACCAATCAGCCAAAAACTATTGAAAGCATCTGTGTGCCTCTGTGGGACTTCAGGTCCTCGGGTCCGCGGGTCCGCGGGTCCGCGGGTCTGCAGGTCCTAAACCTTGAGGTTAGGCCTGAAAGTTCGGGCCAGAAACCTCATACTACAAATATCTATGTTTATTTTTTTATTTTTTAAGACAGAGTTTCTCTGTGTATTCCTGGCTCTCCAGGAACTCACTCTGTGGAGCAGGCTAGCCTCAAACTCAGATATTCCCCTTCCTCTGCCTTCAAGTGCTGGGATTAAAGGCATGTGTCACCTCATATACATATGGAGTGATAATGCTTCCCCTAAAGAGCCATAGGCTACCTAACAAAAACCCCAGTACCAGGTATGAGAAACTGTGTTTCAAGCTGCTCAAGAGAATCCAAGAGATTCCCAAAACAAAATAGGCTACTGCTGTTGTCCTTGGTCGCTTCTCAGAGGATGAATATAAATTGCTGTTGCTGAAACATCAATATTTTAATTTTAAAAATTACTTTTAGTTGGAGTACAAAACAATTAGTTTGTGACACTTTATACATATATGACATTGTACTTTGCTCATATCTGTGCATGCATTAAATGTGTGTGTTGTGTGTGTGTATTTTTATGTGTGTGCAGGTACGTGTGGAGGCCTAATATTGATGTCAGTTGTCTTTGTTCATATTCCATCATTATTTTTTGATGCTGAGTCTGAAACTCAGAGTTTTGGCTAGCCTGGCTGGCCAGTGAGCTCCAGGTACTGACTATCTCTGCCTCCTCTAAATTGGTGTATAGATAAGTTTTCCCATGGCAGCTTTTTATGTAGATTCTGGGGACCTAAAGTTAGATTCTCTTGCTCAGAGACAAGGTCACACCTATGTAGCTTCAATGGGCCTTTAGCAGTATAAACTAGGCTTGCCCTGAACTCACAGAGATCTGGCTCTGCCTCCTGAGTGTTAGGATTAAAGTTAAGCAAAACTCCAGGGGATTATAAACACTGTGCTGCTATACTTGATCTTTGTGTAGGTTTTAGGGAATAAATTCAGGTTCTTTCACTTGCTTTACCAAGTGAGTCATCTCTCCAAGTGTATTCTTATATTTAAGGTGAATTCCTTGTAGTCTGTAATAACTGAGTGGATTGGACATTTTGCTTTATTAAGTGCTGTAACAGAAGTCTTTGGGTTGACCTGCTACTTTAAAAACATTTTTGTTGCTGCTGTTTTGCTTGAATGTATGTCTGTGTGAGGGCACCAGATCCCTTGGAACTGAAGTTACAGACAATTGTAAGCTGCCATGTGGGGGTTTGGAATTGAACATGCATCCTCTGGGAGAGCAGCCAATGCTCTTAACCACTGAGCATCTCTCCAGCCCCTCTGCTGTCTCAGCCCACCCCCCACCCCCCACTGGTCTCTGCTTCCTGAGTGCTGGGATTAAAGGCATGCTCCATCATGCCCAACATTTTGCTGTTGGTTGGTTGGTTTACATGGGGTGTTTCTGTGTAGCCCTGGTCACTTGCTTGGTAGACCAGGCTGGTTTAAAACTCAGAGATTCGATTTGTCTGCCTCTGTCTCCAAGTTTTGGGATTATAGCCATGCTGTCATAGTACATTTACTTTTTTTTTTTTTTTTTTTTTTTTTTTTTTTAATGATCTCTGAAACTTCAACATGATATACTGTTTTTTTCTATTTTATTTATTTTTTTTTTTTTACAGATAAGGAAGATTTTAACAGTTTTTTTCCGGTCTGCTCTGATTTGTGTTCTTATGTTTTCTATCAATAATATCTAATTTTTCTCTTTCTCTTACATACTGTTTTCCATTTCTACAATTTCCATTTTGGATGCCATTTTGTTCCATTTTTTCTCTTTATTATACTCACTTTTCTGTAGAGTCTGGAATACATGGATCATACTTATAATAGCTCTTAAAATATTACTATGGTAGCTGAAACATCATTTCATTCAGGGTCTGAAATGTTCCACAGTTTCGCAGACTGCTCTGTTCTTATTCTTTATTACATAGGTTATGAGCCATATTTTTCTTCACATGTTGAGTATTTTTTTTAATTGAATCATAACCTCCATAGAGGTGTCCTGTGGGGATTTAATAAAGTTTCAGAAGTTTTGGAGATATCGGAGGGAATCTACCCACAGTCTATGTGGGGGGGTTAGTAAAAGCTCCAGAAGTCCCAGAGCTCTAACCACAGTCAGTCTAGGAAAATCAGAGTGGTGATTCAAACCTTTAATCCCAGCACAGGGAGTATCCTGGGAGTGGTGACCTACACCCTTAATCCTAACTGAGTCAAGGTAACTTCAGATTATAGAAGGAATTCCAGGCTCCCAAGCCGTGTGGTGGGGCCACGCCTTAATTACTGAGAGAATACTTAAGACAGGATTCAACACAGAGAAGGCCATTCCAAGGGAATCGAGGCTGAGGAAGCTGGAAGACAGCTGGGTAAGATTTGACCATGGTGTTTATTCCCTCTAGCATCTCCAACTTCTTCACAGATCTATCGCTGAGTCTCATTCTTTCGTGCGACAGTGTCCATTTAAAAATATTGCAACTTTTGAGCATTACAATTTGGGCCACCTGTCTGCCCGCCTTCCCTCCCCCCGCCCAGTTTCAATGGGTCAAAAGCTTGGTCCTCATCTTGTTACAAAGTGAGCCCTATCAGGAGATATTGAGGTCACTGGGGCCCTGGAGAGGATATAATGAATTCCAGAAACTTCCTGTCCTTTACTTTCTTACCACAAAATATGTGATCCTGTTTTGCTATTTGCTCTTGCCAAGATATGCTACCTCAAAAAAAAAAAAAAAAAAAAAAATCAGCCACCATGATCAAGTTGGCTTTGTCCCAGGGATGCGGGGAGGTTCAACATATGAAAACCTGTTAATATTGTCCACCCTATCAACAAACTAAAAGAAAAAAAACACAATCATCTTATTAGATACTGAAAAAGCCTTTGACAAAAATCTAACACATCTTTATAATAAAAGTCTTGGAGAGATCAGAGATACAAGGAACTTACCTAAACACAATCAAGACGATATACAGCAAGCCTACAGCCAGTATCAAACTAAATGGAGAGACACTCAAAGCAATCCCACTAAAATCAGGAGCAAGACAAGGCTGTCTTCTCTCCCCGTATCTACTCCATATAGCTCTCAAAGTTTTAGCTAGAGCAATAAGACACCAAAAGGAGATCAAGGGGATACACATTGAAAAGGGAGGAGTCAAACTTTCGCTATTTGCAGATGATATGATCGTATACATAAGTGATCCCCAAAATTCTACCAGGGAACTCCTACACCTTCAGCAATGTGGCAGGGTACAAAATTAACTCAAAAATATATACAAATGATAAATGGGCTGAAAAATGAATCAGAAACATCGCATTTTACAATAGCTACAAATAACATCAAATATCTTGAGGTAACCCTAACCAAAGAAGTGATAGACCTGTATGACAAGAACTTTAAGTCACTGAAGGAAGAAACTGAAGAAGGTATGAGAAAATAGAAAGATCTCCCATGCTCTTGGATAGGTAGGATCAACATAATAAAAATGGTAATCTTACCAAAAGCTATCTACAGATTGAATGCAAGCTCCATCAACATACCAACAGAATTTTTCACAGCTCTCAAAAGAACAAAACTAAACTTCATATGGAAAAATAAAAAAAGAACCCAGGGTTGCCAAAACAATCCTGAACAATAAAGGAACTTCTAGAGGCATCACTATTTCTAAATTCAAGCTTTACTATAGAGCTATAGTAATAAAAACAGCTTGGTATTGGTATAAAAACACACTTGTGGATCAATGTAATTGAATCGAAGACATTGACATTAATCCACACATCCATGAATACTTGGTTTTTGACAAATAAGCCAAAAATATACATTGGAAAAAAAGAAAGCATCTTCAACAAATGGAGCTGGCATAACTGGATGGTGGTATGTAGAAAAATGCAAATAGATCCATTATCTATCACCCTGCACAAAACTCAAGGCTAAGTGGATCAAACCTAGTTACACTGAACCTGATAAAAAAAAAAAAAAAAAAAAAGTGGGAAATAACCCTGAACAGATTGGTACAGGAGTCTACTTCCTAAATATAACACCAGTAGCACAGACACTGAGAGCAACAATTAATAAATGGGACCTCCTGAAACTGAGAAGCTTCTTTAAGGTAAAGGTCAATACAACAAAACAGCAGCCTACAGAATGGGAAAAGATCTTCACCAACTCCACATCTGACAGAGGACTGATCTCTAAAATATATAAAGAATCAAGAAGCTAGAGAACAAAAAACTAAATGATCCAATTTTAAAAATGGAGTACAGAGAGAGAGAGAGAGAGAGAGAGAGAGAGAGAGAGAGAGAGAGAGAGAGAGAGAGAGAGAGAAAGAGAGAGAGAGAGAGAGACTAACACACTAACACTCCTGGGAAGACAGAAGCAAGAGAAGGAGTGTGGTGGTGGGAATTCTTCTTAAATGGGGCTTGCCGTCAGAACCGAAGCTACAACAGAATCCTAAGAGGAAGGGGCATGGCTCTGCCCCGAGTTGATATGACAGACTGCACTGACTCCCCACTGGAGTTCTTACCCTCTTTGAGGAGCGGATGGGGATGTGGGGTGACAAAAAGCTGGGTGGTGACTGGCAAGAGGGGAGGGAGGGGGAAAAGTGGTTAGTATGTAAAAAATAAAACCTTTTAAATAAATTTTAAAAATGATGAATGAATGAACATGGGCTGAAGCCTCCAAACTGGGTGCTAGTCTCTTGCCCCCCCCCCAATATGATTTATTTTCTTCAGTACATTATGACCATTTGAGTTGTTTTTTTTTTTCCACTATAGTTCAGAAACTGAAAGCAGAGCTAGAAAACTAAAGGTATTTTGAAGATATACTTCTTCCTCCAGATCCCACTTCCCATTCAGCCAAGTGCTATTGGCTATTATGTGGCTCAGTGCACATTTCCTGCCTCCTTGGAATCAGTTTTACTCTGCTATTGGCTCATGTTTGAAATCAATCTTCTTACTGTGTTCCTTTTCCATCACTGTGACAAAGTGCCGGCAAAAGCAATTTCAAAGGAAGAAAAGTTTGTTTTGGTTCACACTTTCAGGTCTCAATCCATGGCTACCTGACTCTACTCTGGTTCACTCTCTCTGACTGAACATTATCCACTGATGAGGTTAGTATTGTCATGATACAATCATTTTCTATAACATCACCATTGGGGAATACATGAGCCTGAAAGGCACATGTATTTTTCTTTTTTCTTTTTCTTACAATAAAGTCTAGATTTCATTACCTCCTTATGTCTAGTAATGCTAGTGTGCCGTTTTAATCATAGCATATTGCACTTATCCTATTCAATAAATATCTATGGAAAAACTAACTATTAAAAGCCCATATATGTTCAAGATAAAAAGCTTACATAAATATAGAGGCCACAATATTGTAGTAGCATTTAAATATGCCCCCTACCACAGTTCCCTAATAGTCATTTCACCAAAAGGTGAATTTTGTTGCCTGCCCTTAAGTGTACACAATGTGACTCCAATAGAGCATAAGTGAGGTGGTGCTAGCCTCATTTCCTGGTCCACACCTTAAGGAACTGGTAGCTACCTCTTCTTGACTCCTGAAAACATTCTGACTTATGTCCATTCAACATTCTGGGAGAAGCCAGGCAGATGCATAGCAAGTTCTGTGAAGCCGGTGTGGCTGACAACCCCAATGACTCAGCCAACTTCCAGCATCTATTGCCAAATATACACTGAACAACTTCTTTAAATATTGAAAAGTGTACCACGGTCATCTCAGTCATTTGCATTACTCTTGTGGATGCTCTACAGAGAGGCACGCTGTCCCCTGCTGAAGTCTGACCCACGTTCTGATTTGTAAACAAAAGAAACGATCATGTTTACATTAAAAGGCTGCATTTAGATGGTGTTGTGCAGTAATCAATACCTGGAACAAATATCACACCACTGAGTGCTGTAATAGACAGGACCACTCAGCCAATTCATTAGCAGAAATTGATTATGTACCCTTACTGGTCAGGTACTGAGTTAGGAAAGCCCTTTTTTGCCAGTGAGATCTAGACAAATATTGCATCATTGAGCCACAACCTCAGACAGTCTTTACAGTCTTTTAAATTTTTACATACTCAGATGTTTATCTATGTAAATACCTATCTATAGCGTTACTTTCGATGACTAATTTTCTATCACAGGTATTCTGACTTACTTGAGCAGTAGTACAGTTATAACCACTGACTGTACTAGAGTGCATACTACATGCCAGGCACTCTTACAGGGGATTTGCTTCTACTAACTTAGTCAATCCTCAATAGTGTATTATGATGATTCTTATGAGGAAACAGACACTAAGAGATGAGTTTGTTCGATGCTGGACATTTTAGTGGTCATCAGTGCTTTGATATTATAAACAATGCTGTCATTAATATCTTGGTTCATGTTTTTAGGTAAGTTCTAAAATTCAGAATTGTTGGGACCAGAGGCATATTTCCAAAAGCTGCTTATATACTTCCTATTGTTTCTCTTAGGAATACTATGTTAATTTAAACCTCATCCAGCAAATGTTACAGTCCCATTCCTTGGGTTCTTTTATCCTCTGCTTGAGACAGGTTTCTCTGTGTAGCTGTGGCTGTCCTGGAACTAGCTCTGGAGACCAGGCTGACCTGAAACTCAGAGGTCTGCTCGCCTTTCCGTCCTTATTGGAGTTCACCACCGCAGTCCTAGGCCATTCTTTTATCTTTAAATGACTGAAAACACTAACAGCTACTTTAATTTGCTCATTTCTCTTCAAATTTCGACTTCTGAGCAAGGTTTTTGTTTTTTGTACTGTCATACCAATCCTGTTGTTGACATGTATCTGTTTCTAAGTTACATTTATGGATTTGTGCACTTTACATAATTTCACTGTATATATGCAGGACAAGCTCTCCAGGTTTACATATCCAAGAGATGATACTTAAGCTTTTCACATGATTTAGAGGGCAATTTGTGTGTGTGTGTGTGTGTGTGTGTGTGACATACACATGCACAAACTGGATCACCAAATAAACATTTTAAATCGCCAAGAGTCCACATCGACGTCAGGTTCCATTTTTGTTGCTGTTTTGGGGTGTGTGTGGTTATCTCGGGCTGCGTAGGACTAATCTTCCAGTCACTCCAGCGGCTCAGTGACTGCACGTTTAGTCAGTCGGGGCCGACACCCAGAAAGCTTCCCTCTGATCTCAGGCTGGGGAAGGAGCCAGAGTGAGTTACCTCAGCCTCTCCAGAGGCTGCGAGCCTTGACACTCCCCTCCGAGGGATTCCAGCCAGTTCCACCAGCTCACATGACTCCAGCCCAGCAGCTTCCTTGTCTCAAATCGGCGCACTGAACGTTTTACCCAGATAACTCAATGACTGTCTGACCTTCTAGAGGGGCTGCAATCTTAGGACAACCCAGAGAATAAACTCAATGAGTTATAAGCAAGGGCTAGGCTGGACCTAAACTGAACCCTTTTTCTTTTCCAGCCTCTGATTCACTCCAGAGGTGCTTAGTCGGCCTCGGCGCGCCTGAAGGACCTCGTCCTCCCCAGACTCCCGAGCAACGGAAAAGCCGAGATCATAGCCGCTAATCCCAGGGATATGCGGGAGGTTAACAGAGGAAAACGTAGAGGTGGCTCTTAGAGGAGATCTCGGCGGAAGGACAGGGATCTCGGCGATCTCCGAGCAGGCAGCGCTGAGGTCGCCTAGATTCCCGACACGCCCCGCGCGGGGGCCTGTTCCGCTTCTCCGCTGTTGCCGCCGCCGCTGCCTGTGTTGCTGGGGGAGGGAGAGAGGAGGGGCTGAGGAGGACCGGGTCTAGGCAGTCAGTCTCGGTTGCTGTTTTTGTACCGGGGCCTCCTCTCTCGGTCGCACCTTGACTGCCGCGGTGTCGAGGGGCAGTCCCTGGGGACACCTCGGCACGCAGCGGACATGCCTCTCTTTGCCACCAACCCCTTCGACCAGGATGTTGGTAAGTGTTTTCAGTGTCCTCCATCGGTTCCCCGCCAGACCGCGAGCCCACGCCGCCCGCCCCCCGCATTCATTCCGGACTCGAGGCCGAGCCCGTGTTCTTCTCTCCTGGGGCCCCTCGTTCCGAGTCGGGAGAGGGTTGAGGTCTTGGCTCACCCTCTTGGAAAGAAATGGGACTAAGAGCCTCTCCCGTGGGCCTTGGTACCGGACTCGTTGGGGGGGGGGGGCGTTCCGAAGGGATTTGGGATAAAGGGTTGCCTTGGGAGGAGCAGCCGATGAAGCCATCTGTCTCTGGGGCTTCTGGAGAAGAGTGAAGGGTTGGGGCGTATGTTGTTTTGAGCAGATTGATTATAAGCCCTATCCCCGAAGTATTTGTCTGGCCCAATGGAAAGCTCCAGAACTGGCAAAATGTTTTAGGTAAGGTAACTTAGGGTTTTTTGTTGTTTTTAATCGCTCTTATAACGGTACCTGGAGGAGTGGGGTCTGGTTATGGGTAGACTGAAGTATTGGGAGAGATGAAGGTGGACCACTTGGTAATAACCGAAACGCTATTGAAGACATGAGCCTTTGGAATGGCTTTCTTCAGGCTGGGCCTCTGCCTTGGGGAACTGTTGAGGATTTTGCATCTAGGAAAGGGGTCGGAAATGATAAATTTTTATTGCTTTCTGAATCATTGATATTAGATATCGATCGTATCAGTTTAGCATGGTTAACTTATTTCTTTATGGCCTGAAGGTAATACTGGAATTTGAAGTTCTTGAAAGAGAATTTTGGGGTGACTTTGGATGCACATTGAACTACATTGGCACCAAAGTGTAGAATGAAAGCAAACCAATACCATACCCAATCCCATGACACTGATTTAACAACCGTAAGGATACCTAGTGAGAGTTGCCTTATGACTTTTATTTTAGAGAAAGGTGAATTTTAGATTTTGCTCTTTGAAGTCTTTATAGCATCTCACTGGAAATCCTATTACTGCCACTTCCTGCTTGGTTCATTGTGATTTAAATGAATATCCCGAATCTGAGCTGTGGGCAGGGCTTTAGAAACCATCAATAGTGCTAAATAAGTAATGAATAGGAAAATTGTATTTACTAAGTGCTTACTTAGCACCAGTACTTACTGAACGCGGTGTTCATTGACTTAAGAGATAGAGCCATCAAGACCATCTCCTTGCTGCTCTCTGGCAGGTTTACAACTTAGTGCATCAGTCTCCAGGACAAATGCTTATAATAAAACAAACTTGCTGCTTCGGTTCCTGGCATTTATACCTATATCTAGTTTGTGTTTTGCTTTTTGAGACAGGTTTCTTTCAAGTGCTGGGCCTAAAGGCTTACACCACCACACCTGGGTCCTATATCTGGTCCTAGTTGTAATGACGCCTTGCTTCCTGTTAATCAGTCACATTTATATTTTCCTGTCTTGTTTTTGTGGTGTTG
The DNA here is from genome assembly GCA_033318265.1 of Phyllotis vaccarum. Classification (NCBI taxonomy): domain Eukaryota; kingdom Metazoa; phylum Chordata; class Mammalia; order Rodentia; family Cricetidae; genus Phyllotis; species Phyllotis vaccarum. Next base: position 72,897,783 of record JARWLC010000003.1, read on the forward strand.
GGAATAGAACCCAGGGCCTAATATATTCCCTTCTGATTTTTTGAACCCATATTTACACAGGATTCAGATGGATTTTTTAATGTTAAACTGTTCTCGCTGCCCACGCCACCCATTTCTAACATAGGCACCTTTTTGCCTTTATGCTTTCGTTTCTATTAATTAATCTGTCTTTTATGTATATGTCCTTATGCTTTAAGGTCAACTCAGAGTTCAGCTTGTTCTACGTGAGTTATTTGCCGATTCCTGTAATGTGGAGTTTCTTGTAGCGGTATTATTGATAGTTTGGAACAAATAAAGTTCTTAAGGGGGTTATGTTTTGTACAGTGAAGAGTGTTGGCTTTGTTTTTGCCCTTTACTCAGTAACGTCTCCTGGCCAGTCATGATTTTAAGTCTTTAGACATTATTTCATGTCTCTTGGGTTATTTAAATACTTCATGTTACAGAACTACTGTGATTTTTACCTTCCCCAAATTCCTACAAATTTCACCATTTTTGTCTTTACTAAATTAAGCATTAGAGATCATTGTGTTCTGTGTTTTGCTCATTTGATGGCTGCTGTATAGTTGGCTTTGAATAAATGATTGGTGAGTTGAAAATATGTTAAACCCATTAGACATGATTTTTAAAAATTAATTTAAAACAAAACTACTCTTAGCCTTAAACTCTTTGTGTATTCCAGTGTCTCACAAGTGTACGTAGTCTTGATCTGTATTGGAAGGTTAGGTGTCCATCTACTTGATATTTCTACTGGATTTTGATAGGAGTCTAGAAACAAACATATCAGAAACCGTTGTTCTCCTCCAGCTTCTCCTTCTGTCATCCTAGCCCATCTCAGTGGATTGAGTCAGTAATATTTTCTGTTAGTTCTGATGTTTAAGTACTGCCATCCTTGATATGCCATTCTGTCAGATATTTTGGCTCTACTTAACTTTATCAAGAATCTTATCATACTCAGCCATCTCAACCCCTTTTAGATGGAGACTGTGGCTGGGGCTTTGTACTAGGATTTCTTGTTACCTTTGTGCCTCTCCAATAAGGTTTCATTTATAAAAGTCATGAGGTTTTAAAAAGTACTGGATAAGGTCGCCTACCTGTTCAGAAATATCTAGTAATTTTCTGTACATACCTAAAGAGAGTATCACTGTGGTCTTTGGACTCACCGTCATGCCAAGCATCTTGGATCTGAGCATTCCAAGCATTTCCACCTCTGTAGCATCATAAGGCATTTTCTTTGCTTATGTTACTGTTCACTTAGATATTTTAAGGTTGTGATGTCTATCACATCATTTTGGGATTCTATTCAAAATTCACATCTAAGAGAGACTTTCCTAGTTGCCTTCTCTTAAAACAAATAATTCATTGTTTTCTACTCACTACTGTTTGTTCATTTTCTTTATAAGTTTGTCAGTTGACAGTTTTGCGTGCTGTAAACTTCATAAAGATGACAACCTTTCATTTCTGTCCCTAGTACCTTAGGAGCAATTCCTAAAGCATACTAAACACACAGTTTATCTAGTAATGAATACTAGATAATTTTCTAGATGTTAGCTTGGTGGTCTGTTACCACTTAAAAATCAGTTTATTAGAAAACTGAACTCACCTTTCCATGTTGTTCTTTTCATTATTTGGTTGTTTTATGATGTTCCATTTATCTTGACTTAAATATAAAAGTGCTGGTCTCCCTCCCCTCAATGCTGGAGGGCCTTGCAAGTGCCAGGGCAGCACTTTAACTGTCAGACCCTGCAGTCCCTGGACTTGTTCCTTTGAGATGGGGGTCTCACTGTGTATCCCAGGTTGGCCTTGAACTTGAGATGCTCCTACCTCTGCCTCTGAAATGCTGAGGTGTGCAAGCCTAGTGCTAGTAAGAAATGTCTTTGAATCATTCCTCTGTCTCTGCTAAATGCTGCTTTTGATGTTTATAATAGCAACTTAGCAGCCAGGTATAGTGGACCACTTCTTTAATTTCAGCTCTCAGGAGGCAGAGGCAGAGGCAGGTGGATCTCTTCTGGTTAGAGGACAGCCTGGTCTACTTAGTGAATTCTAGGCCAGCCAGAGTTACATAGGAAGACCTTGTCTAAATAAAAATAAATAAGTTAATTATTTTTAAAAAGCAAGCGTCTTAGTCAAATTCTTTTTGAGCAGTTCATATCCTGCCTACTGTTAATCTGCTGTACATACCCCCCATTATGCTTAGTTCAGTCAGCATCACAACTCACAGATTAATTTTTGAATTAAACAAGCTGTTTGCAGCCATACTTACAGGACCCTTTAACATAGATCCTTATGTTGTGGTGATCCCCAACCATACAGTTATTCTTCTTGCTACACCATAATTAATTTTGCTACTGTTATTAATTGTAATGTAATGTTATTAATATGTTAATAAATTTTAATCTAATGTTTTTAGAGAGAGATTTGGGGGGACCCACAGGTTGAGAACTGCTGTCCTAAAGTACAAATCTTGGCGTGTGCATTTAATTTAGAAAATGTAAGGTCATAATTATGATAATGGACAATTTGCTAAATTACTCTTGGTGAATGGGAGAATTTTGTATTGGACTGGATCAAACCCCTTTGAATTCACTTTCTATTGTAAGTAGTTATGAAAATACCTCATTCATAGGGTTGTTGTCAGGATTATTGTCAAACACTTGATATTCTGATTCTTTACTGGTGTTGAATATGCTTCATATACCTCAAATTCAGTATGTTCAAAACTGATGAAGCTTTTTTGTTAGTTAACATTTTTCCCTTTGTTTTTATGACTGGACATCAGTAGTTTACATTGTTACATGGGTCAATAACCTGTGTGACATTTTGACTTCTGTAGTTGCAATTCTCTCTATTCCTAACAATAGCTATGTACTGTTGATTGGGTAATAGAACACCCACCATGCTCCTTCAGGATACTGGTATAGTGTGTGTATACTTTGAGCTCATCCCTTTATTCCTGCAATTGGAAAGGTACAGACGCTTCTGTTGTTTTCTTTCTGTAGTGAAGGTTGATGGTCATGTTTTAAGAATGTTAATGTGCTGTGTGGTGGTGGTGCATACCTTTAATCCCAGCACACCAGAATCAGAGGCAAGCTGATTTTTGTGAGTTCAAGGCCATAGTTAGTTCCAGCACATCCAAGCCTACACAGAGAAACTCTGTGAAGAATGTTAATGTAATCCTTTTGATTAAAATATTTTTAATTGTTTCTACAACCTAATATGAACTCGTGGTGGCTTATAACACTGCCTTGCTGTGAAACCTTGGTTGGCCAAAATACTTTAAGTACAGCAAGCTGTACTTTGAAGCAGTCTTCTTGCATCTGCATCTGAATACTGGGTTTACAGGTTTGGAGCTCCTGTGTCTGACTGGGCTTCTTTTCTAAGTTTGCAGCCTCATCTTCCATTCCTTTCTTAAGGTGTATTTCTAATCCTATTGTCTTTATGTAACTGGTCAGATATGTTTCTCTTCACTAGCTTAGTTTTTTTCTTTGAATGTTGAGAATTGAATCCCACCCATCCCTGGAACAAGCATACCCATTACCACTGAGCCGCAAGCCCCCATTGCCCAGTGTTAAAGAACTATAACATCTTGAAGCTGACAACTGAGTCTTTTTCCTATAGAATGATTATTACAGTAATTATCCCGTCCCATTCTTTTACTTCCTCAAGTGTTCATCAGTCGATTTAGAAAATCAGAAATACCTGCTTATCAGTAAAAAGTTGTCTGATCTGTTAGGTCTTAAAATTCAGTTGCAAGATTCATGTATGATCCTTCTGAGTACTGTTAGAAAACCCTTAATCTCCTCTGTATGACTGCTTGCTGTTTTAGTCAGTGTTCTATTGCTATGAAGAGACACCATGGTTACAACTCTTATGAAAGAAAGCATTTAATTGGAATTGGCTTATAGTTCAGAGGTTTAATCTATTATCAAGGTAGAAAGCATGGCAGCATACAGGCAAACATGGTGCTGGAGAAGAAGCTGAAAGTTTTGCATTTGGATCAGCAGGCAGCAGAACAGAGAGTGACATTGGGCCTAGTTTGAGCATCTGGAAGTTCAAAGCCCACCCCCAGTGGCATATTTCCTCCAACAAGGCCACACCTTCTAATAGTGACACTATGAGCCTATAGAGGACCATCTTTATTCAAACTACCACAATTGTAGTAGAGATAATCTAAAGATAAAATGAGATCAAAGGCTTTGAAGGTTTTAGAAACAGATCTGGTGTGTGTGTGTGTGTGTGTGTGTGTGTGTGTGTGTGTGTGTGTGTGTGTGTGTGTGAGAGAGAGAGAGAGAGAGAGAGAGAGAGAGAGAGAGAGAGAGAGAGAGAGAGAGAGATCCATTCCCATCCCCCACCCCCTCCTTGTGCCCTGCTTTTATTTTAGAAATTAATAGTTTTACTTTATTTGCTGTTTATAAAACCATGTTGAGTTGCTAGTGGTATTTTATATTCTTCTGATTTTTTTTTTTTTAAAGAGAAGAATTGTGTCACTATTTGGTTGATTTTGAGGCAACATCAGAAATGATATCAGTTCAGAGTAGTAAAATTTCAGAGTAGTAAAATGCATTGTTGTGGTTTTTTTTGTTGTTGTTGTTAGGTTTGGTTTGGTTGGTTTAGTTTTGTTTGTTTGTTTGAGACAAGATTTCTCTGTGTAGCCCTGGCTGTTCTGAAACTTGTTCTTTAAACCAGGTTGGCCTCAAACTCAGAAACCCATCTAATTCTGCCTCCCAAGTGATGGAATTAAAAGCGTGCACCAACATGCCTGATGCGTGCATTTTGTGCATTTCGTGCATTTCTAAGTTACATGAACAAATTTGAGTCAGATGCTGATCCTCTGTATGCATAGGAAGCGAAGAAGGGAATTCATAGTGTTCAGCAGATTTGCTAAAGATTGTACCATATGTGCTAGTTATATTATTATTATTATGATTATGATTATTATTATTATTATCAATTTAACACAAGCCTGGACTGGTTCTGGGGTGTATAAGAAAGTAAGCTGAGAAAGCTATGGGAGCAAAACCAGTAAGTAGCATTCCTCAGTGGTTTTAATTTCAGTTCTTACCTCCAGCTTCGGCTTTGGCTTTGCTCGGTGTCCTATGACCTGGGGATATGTAAGCCAAATAAACCATTACCTCCCCAAGCTTCTTTTGGCCATCGAGTTTTATCACAGCAATAGAAATGAAACTAAGATGACGTACATCCCTGGAAATGTCGTGAATTTAAGAAATGTAAAGTCATAATTGCAATAATAGGCAATTGATAGTTGATCGGAAATAGACATTACTTTCAGTTAGCTAGTAACTTGAAAATAAATTTTATTTTGACTGCTTAGATATATTTATAATTAGATTTTAAGATATAAATATTCTAATTATGTGTAGGCATATTTTAAAAAAATAGCCTGCTTGGCTACCAGCTCAAGATGAGTTAATAATTAAAATGTACTACCAAGTCACAGCAACAACTGGCTTTCCTTCCCAAAGATGAAGTAAATGTTAGGCTGAGAGGTACCTGTTCAGGTTGGCTTGAGTCTTTTTGGGATTCAAAGCAGCTGAGGACCTGTTCTAAGAGCTTTAGATACTCAGCTTTTATCTGTGAAGCTTTCTTAGCATTTGTTTGATATTAGGGCTGAGAGCATGGGTTTTGAAACATTTAAAGTAGAACTGATTATTTTCAAGAAATCTAGAGTGTATTTTTTGCAGGAAGGTTTAGGACAGTTCTTCCACAGTCAGAACAAAACAAAAAGCATTTTATAGTTGCATTCTAAGCAAGCAACTTAGTTATTACAGTAGTATCAGTCAGTGTTTTCATGTTTTCTTCTTTTCTCTCTTAAAAGCTGCTTTTATATTGGCAAAGAATAATTGTTTTTATAGCAACCCAGATCTGATTGCAGTTTTTTTGCTTGTTCAAGGCTCTTGGCTTTAATGTTTGTTGAGTCAATACAAATACCTCTTCTAATAAGTTGCGTTGTGGTTTATTTGTGTCTTATTATTTCAACTTTTTACAAAGTGGTCTGTACAACAGCCAGTCTTTATTTATCATATGCTTTCCTGTTTGTATTACTTTATGCTTTATCAGTTAAGTAGAAAGACGTCTGTTTCTTTTTAGTTTTTAAATGTATCCAACATCTTTTCATTTTTTTTTCTTTCTTCTCCACCACTCCTTTCTTTCAAATTACTTTGGTCTTTATAATTTCTGTGACATCTTTCCTATTTTTCAATTAGGTTTGTATCTGTTAATTTTGTCATTGTAGTTATATGTTACTTCAGATATGACCTGGGACGGGCTGGAAATCCATCTTACTTTCTTGAATATGTACTAAGATTTTATTATTTTCTATAAAATCAACTTACCAATGTAGAGGTGGGATAGGTGATCCTGTTTCTGAGACCATACCATGGTCTATATATTTGTATCAAGACGGATTAAACTGAGCATTGTGGTGTTTATTGGGTCTTATCATTCAAGTGGCTGAGGCAGGAGGATTGTGCATTCAGGGCCAGCCTGGACTCTGTAGTGAATTCAAGGGTTGCTTAGGCTATATGGCAAGACCCTTAAAGGAAGTAAATTAAGACAGGTTGACAAGAGATAAACATAACAAATTGATATGATTCTAGTTTTTCTTTATGGAAGCTGTCTTAGTAACGAATAATTTTCTTTTTTTATATTATTAAAAGATTGTACAACCGTATTGTAACTTGAATATACCCCTCAGGTTCATGAGATGGAAGCTTGGTGCTCACTATGGCTATGCTGAGAAGTGATGAGACCTTTAAAAGGTGGAACTCAGTGGGGAGTAGTTAGGTTATTGGAAGCATTAAACCATTGGAGGAGATGATTGTAGTTCTTATGGAATCTCGATTCATTCTTAAAAGAACAAATTGCTTTATTAATTTTTTGTTTTTTAAAGTGAGCCTGTTTCCTAAAATCCCATGGCTTCCTGTTTCATGAAACTATGTGACTATTGTGTTAAAATGTACTGCTAGGTCTTCATTAGAGGCTGTACTGATGGGGCTGCTAGAGCTACCAGTCTCAGGTAATTTGTTGTGAAAACCAAAAACTGGTGATGTAGACATTGAGGCTTAGGTACTGTATGTACTAGTACTTGTGGTTAGTGCATTTCTTGCTAGGTGTTTATTCTAGTTGTCCAGTGCTATAGACTAATTTGGTAAGCTGTGCTATCTCTCTGAGAGCTATGTTATGGGTCATTTTTGTAAGTCTGAAAAGAATTTTATGTTATTAAACTTTCCAACAACTACTTGTAGCTGTCAGTTGTATGTCAAATAAGGAATTTTCTGGAATTAAAAGGAATTGAGGAAGAGAAGGAAGCAGGGAGTTTCATTGTTAACACAATTATGACCAACAGCTACAAATAAAAATCTTGTATTGGTTGATCTATCTCAGGCTAAAACAATTAAATTGTTATTGACGGTAATGATAGTATTACATCACTTTATCACTGTGTCCTAGTCAAGGCTAGTTCTTTTGTGTTTCTAGGAACTTCGACCTTTGTACATAGCTTCTGTTTAACCGAAATTGCTTTTTTCTGGTTTCTTTTCCCACTTGTTTTTGTTTTCCTTACTCTTTCATTGTAGAAGATCACCTCAGCTGTTAGTTCTGGACTGCGTGCCCCTGGTTAACCAAACACGTCTCTTTGACCTTGACTAGAATCTCTTCTGCAACCCTCTGTATTTTGTTTTTATTATCTGTCTTTCATGTTGAGCTGAGCAGAGCACATAAAGAAGTCTAAGTATGTCTTAGAAGGTGATAGCCTTGATGTTTAACTAGCCTTGCATAATTAGTACAAACCACTCTTTATCAAAACATATACATTTTTAAAAACATTGTTGAATGAATTCGGTTTGTTCATTTTTTCTGGGATATTTTGCATTTATAGTTATGGAAAAGATTTATTCATAGTTTTCAAGTAACATTGTTGCCTGACTTGAGTATTGGTGGTAACACTGGAATCGAAATGAGTATGTTGTCCTTGCTCCTTTGATTGCTAAGTCAAGCTAAAATTTTTCTGAAAGTAAAAATATTTCTTAGTCTTTTTGCAGATGGGGTAGACTTGAGTGTCGACTAATCAATGGCTTACAGGTGAAGTGAAAAGCAAACAACGTGTGAATAGGGAAGATTGTGATTGAACCTGCCCTTTTGAAAGATACACATCAAAATTTGATTAATCATAGTCTTGGCAACTATTTGCGTTTGATGTTGAGGCTTGATTGCATTACAGTTTGTGATTTGAATGTGATAACATGTTATAACAATTTTTACTTCAATATTTTTGTAAATCTTTTATAATCTACAGAGAAAGCAACTAGTGAGATGAATACCGCTGAGGACTGGGGCCTCATCTTGGATATTTGTGATAAGGTTGGCCAATCTCGCACTGGGTGAGTGTTCAAAGATTCAAGACTTTTTGTTCATCCTTTTAGTAATTAAGACAAATTAGAGTCATACCACAATTCTAAATTAGTTTGAAAAGAGAATATTTTTACTAAAAAGATTTGCAGAATTTTCCTATTTAGTTTACTCCCTACTGTGGTTTGAATGAGAAATCCCCTTAGTCTATTGTGTTTGGACACTTGGCTTCCAGTTGGTGGTGCTGTTTGGGACTCCTCTAGAACCTTTTGGAAGCAGAACCCTGTTGGAGGAATGGTTCACTGTGAATGCACCTTCAGGGGTTGTCCCTGCTCTACTTTCTGAATTCAGGTACTGTGATCAGCTGTCTCTTGTTCCTGTCATTATGTCTTCCTCACCAAATGAATAGTAGCCCTTCTTGAACTGTAGCCAAAATAAATCCCTAAGTTGCTTCTGGTGCAGATCTCATCTCAGCCATGAGAAAAGCAACTAATACAACTCTTTATGGCCTGGGAGAGTGATAGTACTGTTAGAAAGTCGGAGCTTTGTTATTCTACTGCATCTTTTTCTTTTCTTTTTCTCACTTTGGAGTCATTATTTCTAAGTTACCAAGTTTCGTGGTTAAATTTGATTTTTTTTTCACATCCCTGAAATGATTAATGATTGTAAGAGATAAGCAAAGTAGAATTTAAACCTAAATATAAATTACAAACTTTCCAAACAGTTAAGAGTGGATTAATTCATATATATGTATATAAGTGATTTTTTAGTTTCTAGGCCAATAACATTCAGCCTGTAGCAATATCATTTACCATGTTTTACTACACAAAAATAGTATTGTCTGATTCATGGGAAGGGTTCAGAAGCACTGTCAGGTATGTGTTACATTCTTCCAGTGGTAATCCTAATATAGTCATTACTCAGTTCAGCTATGTAGTCTTGATAGACTCTTTCAAAATGCCTGTGTAACAAAATGTCTATAATCCATAAACCTAGCTAGACAGAGACAGTTTATGGGCAGGCCAGTCTATGCCTTTCTTCCAGTGCTTTGAGCCTTTGGTTTGTATGTTTATGTGGTTTCCCAAGGTTGTCTGAAATGTGTCCTCTGCTTATTCACTTAAAATTTTTTTTTAATTTTAGTTTGTGTGTGTGTGTGTGTGTGTGTGTGTGTGTGTGTGTGTACGTGTGTATACATGGGTGCATGCATGCCACAAGTAAACAACTTTGAGGAGTCAGTTCTCTCCATCCACCTTTACATGGGTTTCAGGGACTGAAGTTAATTCCTTAGGTTTGCATGGCAACATTTTTACTCATTGAGCCATCTTGTGAGCCCTCTACCGCTTTCATTTTGATCTCTATAATTATTGTATTGAGTCTGTTTTCTACTGGTTGATGATGGTGCATGCCTTTAATTCCAGAACTTGGGAGGCAGAGGCAGGAAGCTCTCTAAGTTTGAGGCCAGCCTGCCTAGTCTACAAAATTAAGTTCTAGGACATCCAGGGTTGTTGTTGTTACTATTTTTTTTTAAACCACTGTTTTCTGGCCTGGCTCATTAATTTAACTGAAATTTGAGTGACTACAACATGTCACTTAGCCATTCCTCCTCCTTCACTTTCATTTAACCTACTTTATCTGAAATATTCCTTATGGCCAGCTTTAATTGTCAGCTTGACACAGTGTAGAATCACCTGAGAAGACCAGTCAATGAGGGATTGTCTTCGTTGGTTGGCATGTGGGCATTTCTATGGGAGATTATCTTAATTGACATGGGAAGAGTCAGGCCACTCTGGGTGAGGTAGAGATGAGGATGGTTTGGGGGGACGGGGTCTGAACAGTTTTAAGAAGGAGAAATTGAGCTGAGTAGTAAGCAGACAATCCACTGAGCATTCATAAATTCTTTCTCTGTTTACCTTCAGTTACTGTCCTGATTTCTTCCTGATGATGGACTGGGACTTGGACTTGTAAACCAAATAAATCTTTGTCCTTTAAGTTGCTTTTTATTTTCAGGGTATTTGTTAATAGCAACAGAAATGCAAATAGAACACTTACTGTTTTCTGGAGTGGTACATTAATCTGTTTTCTTTTGTATCTAAATCTGGTACCCAATTGCCATAGAAACTCTGTTCATGTCAGTCTTGCCTTCTGTAGTATTATCTTAGTTTTCCAGATTATTTAACTTCCTTTATTTCATGGAGACTACATGACATTAATTTCAATGCAATTAATTGCTGGAGTTGCCACTGTTGTTGTTTTCAGAGTTAAATGCTATTGGTTTCTTTATTCCTTAAGTGTAGAACATTTTCTTCTCTCATTTCCCACCCTTTGACATATGTATGTCTTACCAGACTCAGTTTACCTATCAGTTTTTTTGAAGCTTTTTTTTTTTTAAATCCTCTTCATTGACAATATTATCATGGTTCTCTTAGTTCTCAAAGTACTATATCAAAAATAATTCTTTTTAAAAAAATTATTTTTATTTTGTGTGCATCGGTATTTTGCTGCCATGGATATTTGTGTGAAAGTGTTGGATCCCTTGGGTTAGAGGCAATTGTGAGCTACCATGTGGGTGCTGGAAATTGAATCCTGGTCCTCTGGAAGAACAGCCAGCTCTTACGTGCTGAGCCATCTCTCCAGCCCCCTCAGAAATATCCTTATGGCTGAGGATATAACTTAGTGGTAGACTGTTGGCTTGGCCTGTAGGAGCTCCTGCATTCAGTCCCCAGCACAAAACAAAGAGACAAAAACAAACATGTTCTTATTTGTATAGTTTAGAATTTATGTTCTAAATTTATGTAGTGCTTCCCACCCCCACCCCTCCCAGAGGAAAGAAGCAGATAACTCGGTGGTTGAAAGCATGGACTCTGGAAGGGCACTGGATTCAGATTCTAGCTCTTTTGGTGTTCTGTCCCATTGAGCAAGTAATGTCCTTCCTGGGATTTCTGTACTTAGATAGTTTACAACAAAGGAATAAAAGCCTCCTCCACTTCATAGGTGTTAGAACTTTGAGATTTGTTCATGAGTAATGTGTTTAACAGTGCTTGGTACTTGCTTAAGCATACACTCTTGATTTTTCAAAACTTTGTGAGTTTTTCCACTGAGAATTGGGTATCAAACAAGATTGTTCTGGTGTATTTTAAGAGTATAACTTTATCTAGTATCACAGTAGGAAGTTTATCCTTTCTTCTCACTGTTCTTTATTTGTTCTTTGGTGTACTTTTTTCTGTAGGTGCCTTTTATAACAATTTGGTCAAATGTCTGAAATCACAAGCATACATTCCCTTTCATTACTAGAAATGTTTTTTTATTTTTCTGGTTAAAAATAAACTTGAAATTTTGTGTGGTGTCTAATGATGGGGAAGTTATGCCATTTTTAAATATACTAACATTGTTCCAGCCATATCCAGAGATCTTTTTTCTTACATATTTCAAATCTGCTCATTTTTATTGATAAGAGTGTTTTTGTCTGCATTTTGTTTTATTCAGCACCAGTAGGTTTAGGCACATGCTATTAAAAAAAAAAATCAGTCCACATGCTTTTTCCCAGGGTATCCTTAACATTTGAGTTGGGATTGTTTGTGAATTTGAATTAGTTATACTAAATCTAGGAATTTACTTCGGCGTTAATTTCATCTTTATCAGGATGATTTTCTTGTTCATCTATTCTTGTTCATTTGTGGTTTTCCCCTTCTCTCCATTTTTCCTTCTTTCTTCCCCTGTCCCCCAAAGAAATATTGGTCTCTAGTTCTTCTAAATCAGTGGTTCTCAACTTTCTTTATGCTGTGACCCTTTAATGCAGTTCCTCATATTGTGGTCCCCAACCATGAAATTATTTTCGTTGATACTTCATAACTGTAATTTTGCTACTGTTATGAATCATAATGTAAATATCTGATACTCAGAATATTTTAGATGTGAACCCCAAAGGGGATGTGACCCACAGATTGAGAACCTTTGTAAACCATCATTATTTTCCAAGATTTATTTGTTTATATACATGAGACATCTTGTTAGAGTCCTTGTTAATGCTTTGGGAATCTAAATAATAATGGAGGTACTGTTTCACTATTATTGAGGTTTAAAAATGATATGTGTGTTTTCTTCCCTGGCCCAAGTTAAGACTTTTGGGAACCAGCGTTTGTGACCCATGCATGTAATCCCAGTACTCAGTATGCAGAGGCAAGAAGTTAGATGGGCATTCAAAGCTAGACTGTGCTACGTAAGAGTTCTGGATCTGCTTGGCTTATACAATGATAATGTATGTATATATGTTTTGTGCTTAATGTATATACATGTATTTTTGCTTTATTGTAGGGCCTCAATATTTTCATTGCAGAAAATGATAAGCATAAAGTGCCACTTGGTCTTCCCTGACCCTAAACATTTTGACTCTAATGTCATACTTTCTTCATTTAAAAGAAAATGCAGCATTTGGTCATTGAATTGTTATAAAGAAATACATATATGTTTAACCATTTTAATGTAAAGATTCTTTTTTTTTTTTTGTCTTTAAAGGAGTTTAACATTATTGTGCCTCTAGAATTACTGTGAGCCAGAGATGCTCGTGTGTTTACATGCCCAAAGTATTAGCATTATAGGAAAGGAACATTATAGGTTCCCAGATCAAGTCTGTAATAGAAAACTATTAAGCTTCTTCTTAAAATGAAATTTTGATTTATGTATTCTTTATGTCTTGTGTGAGGTGTGTGCCTACTCACATGTAGAAGCCAGAGGACATGAAGTGTCCTGCTCTATCTCTGTATCTTATTCTTATTGCCACAGTGTCTTGTGTAGTGGGTGCTCTCAGCTGCTGAGCTGTCTCTCTTTCCATTAAGTTTCTTTTTAAGAGAGCAATAAGCTAGGATACAGGATGGCCTTGTACTCCTCATCTTCCTGCCTTAGCTTCAAGGGCTGGGATTGTAAGCACATACTGACTACAAGAAGAAACTTGACAAATCTTACTCCCATTCACATTTCTTAGACCCAACTTCTGGAGGTAAAGACATGTTAATCTGCATTTTTCATTGTGTCTTTACACAGATATGTTTGTATGCTCTTCATTCATATGTAATAAGCATATTGTATATACACTTGTTTTGTGAATGCTACTCTGTACTTAGTATATAATCCCTAGTATTGTAATAGCCAGTAATTCTTAGAAATGTATTTTTCTAATGTCTGTTAGCATTGGATTAAATAAAAATATTTTCTAATCATCAATTTTGGTAATAAACAGAATATTTAATAAATTTCAGTCTCTAATAAATAAAAATTAATAGTCTTTACTAACTGTACCAGCCTTAGAAAACTACTCATGTGCTTTCTATTTTCTTACACAGGTTATGTGGTTTTTATAAAAAGATGAGATCAAATTTTTGATTATTAAAACATAAAACTTGATGTTTTGAAAAATACTTCAGATTTCTCAAGATATTCACATGATTTTTAGTGTGCAGTTCCAATGTATGATTCAGTGATGAGGAATGCCAACTAGGTCATATGATGAACTTGAACAGCCTCTGTTTGTTTAGTGGTTACAGAGTGATAGCAATTTTCTTTAAAATGTCTCCTAAATAGCTTCTTTTGTGTGTTGGCTTTATTAGTTGTTGGCGTTTGTCTTAATTGGGGTTTCTTACTGTTGCTCCAATAAAACACAATGACCAAAGCAGGCCTGGGAGAAATGGGTTTATTTTACTTACACTTCCACATTATAGTCTACTATCAAGGAAATCAGGGCAGGAACTCTCAAAGAGGGGTGGAACATGAAGGCAGGAACTGAGACAGATGTCATGGAAGAATGCTGCTTACTGGCTTACTTTCTATGGCTGGTACAACCTGCTTTCTAATAGTACCCTGGACTATCTGCTGAAGGGTGGCCCTTTTCACATTCATCATCCATTAAGAAAATGCACCACAGGCAGTCATATGGGAAATTGCCTCAACTGACGGTCCTTCTTCCTAAATGACTCTAGTTTGTGTCAAGTAGACATAAAAACTAGAGAGCTCAGTATTGATTATTCACATTAGTTGAAGTGTATAAGTGATTCTCGATTAGTTGTTGCTGTTGGTTTATTAATCATTTCCCTTTAGTTATGAAGAAATTGGAAAATAGGTTATTTAGTTGACTAAGGATATATTTAGCTATTAAGTCAATCTTAACATTTCTGAAACAGAATTAAAAGGTAAAATGATAGTCATTTTAATGATATTTTGTGTGAAATAATAATTAAATTCTTGGGAAGTTTATTAATCTATTCAGTAAATACCTAGGAACTTAAATACGTTCTTTAAAAAAATTAGTTTTCATTTTACATACCAACCACAGTTGTTACTCTCTCCTCCTCCTGCTCCCCCACCCCATCCCTCATCCATTCCTCAGCCAGGGCAAGACCTCTCTTGGGGAGTCAGCAAAGTCTGGCATGTCAAGTTGAGGCAGGACCAAGCCCCTCCTCGCTGTATCAAGGCTAAGTACGGTATCTCACCACAGTAATTGGGCTCCAAAGAAACCAGTTCATGCACCAGAGATAAATCCTGGTCCCACTGGCAGGGGTCCCACAAATAGACCGAGCCACACAATTGTCACCCATGTTGAATATGTTCTTACAGGTAGGAGTGTATTAGTTTGTAAGAAGTCACCCCACTCACTGTCTGTAGTCACTGTATTGTTTCATCTGTTACATTGAGGTCTTTGGTCTGGTCTGGTATCTATTGCAGTAGGAAGCACTATGAGGAGTTATTCCAACTATATTCTTTTCCACTCAGCATCCACAGTGCTGATGGTTTCCACACTATTACAACAGTTCTGTTACTGAACAATCCACTTTTACTTCCTTTTGATTTGAAATCCTACTAGTTTTTCGTACATTCCAGTGTGTATCTGGATAGATTTTCGAGTTTTCTCTCTAGTCTGATTGATATTGTATCTTCTAAATGTGTGTTACTTATGGACTTAATTGTAAAACTTTGTAATGTGCCTTAATGCTTGTTAGGGCTAATATTCCTCATTTTCTTCTTTTCTTAAATTTTAAAGTTAAAAAAATTTAAGTGGAATAGAATTACATCATTTCCCCCTTTCCCATTATGTTCCTGTGTTGCTCCTCCACAAATCATTAATCATGCTCTGTTTTTCTTTGTTGTTTTACGTGTGCGCATGCGCGCACACACACACACACACACACACACACACACACACACAGAGAGAGAGAGAGAGAGAGAGAGAGAGAGAGAGAGAGAGAGAGAGAGAGAGAAAGAGAGAAAGAAACTGCTTACTCTGTTTAGTGTTGCTTGTATGTATATGATTTCAGGGCTGACCACTTGCTTTGGGATAACCAGCAGCTCTTCCCTAGGGAAGACTCATTCTCCCCTTCTCCAGCATTCAGCATTCCTAGTTGCCTATAGATGTAGTTAGAAATTTTGTTGATTTAGTGAAGTAGAGATAGTAGATTCTTTCCTAAGATCCATCATCTCATTACCCTAGATAGTTGGCAATGTTTCTAGTAATAAGCGTGATTTTCCTATTGAGTGGGACTTAAATCCAATTAGAGAGCTTTTGGTTCCATTCATGAGTGCTATGATTGCACCATTAGGATATCTTGTGGTTTGTAGAAATCACATCTGGGAGGACTATTGATTGTTTCCCTTCCTTGGCAATTTGCATAGAAACTTCTGGGACTATGAAAACTATCCTTCAAGGAAGTGGTATTTAGGGAAGATCCAGATGGAATCTTCTAGGCCTTGTGTCCATAGTACATGGTATCTTCAGCAATAATAGGACTTACCTTCAGCCTCTGGAAGTCAACCAAGGGCAACTACAGTATCCTACGGTGTCCTTTATTGTTTGAGGAGTGTCTTGGACTCCCCTTATTAACAGCTCAGAAGGAGGTTTCTCTTGCGGGTGGTGGGATTTTGTTAGGTAGTCCAGGGCTCTTGGGGGAACACTGTTAGCTTAAGTCTCATAACTTCATTTAAGGTACATCCATGCACACACACACACAAGTGGACACATACGCATATACACTAAATATAAAATGTTTCCTTAAGGTGTTTTCAAATTCATTCCTCCGTCCATTCCCTCCTTCTCCACTGTTCTCCTCTTTTCCCAACCATAGCCTTCCTTCCCTCTATCACTTAGGTCCTATTCCTCTCTCGGTTTCTTACCTGTCTTTGCTCTTCTCTTCCGTCCCAATATACATTTTAGAACTGGCTTGATTACTTTAAAGGCAAAACTTTCCATGTTTTATTCATTAAATTTGTTCTTTGACAATTTATGCATGTATATAATGTATTCTGATTGCTCTCACATCAACATCCCCGCACCTCATTCTGTCCTTTTGTTTTACCATTTTGTTTTGTTTGAGCAGGGCCTTCTGCATGGCCATGAGATTGGAACTACCTGGTGGTTCACCAGTGAGCACAAAACTGAATCTTATCAGTAGCCTACAGTTCAGCAGTAAGAGTCATAGTCCCATGATCCCTCCTCCATTCACAGCTCCCTGTTGGGAGGGCTTGTCTTGCACAGGTCCAGTGCAAGTAACTATCTGCTGGGAGTTCATGATTTCATTTGTGGATAGAGAACGAGAAAAGAATTGTTAGGGTCTGAGTCCTCATCCATTACTGTTGGCATCTTGAGCCGCTCTGCAGTCACTACCATTTACTGAAAAGACAGGCTTTTCTATCATTAGGGTTGAGAGTAGTAGCCTTTGTTGAAGGGTATTTAGAAGGAAGTTTAACATTTATGTCTATTTAGCTTAAATTAACATCAGGAGTAATTTCCCTCATAGGACCTACGACTTCTCAAGGCGTGGGTTTTCTTTTCTGTGGAGTGGGCCTCAGATCCAAGCATAGGTGGCTGGTTAACTCCACATAACAATTGTGCCACTATTGTACATCTGGTCACATTTTGCCTGATAGGTCAGTGCTATAGTGTGTGGATCTCACTACCGAGTAGGATTGGGTTTTATTGTTGTTTTTCTTTACCCAGGAGCCTGTAAAATTCCCTCCTGAAGTTTAAGTTAGTCAGCAGAAATCTTTCTAGCTCAGTTTTAGCTTGATTTCTCTGTATCTGGCAAGCACTAGTTTTGCTCTGGTGGGCAGCCAGGTTGAAAGGCAGGAGACTGTATTGTTTTGGAGCCTCTTTGGGCCTCACTAACCAATTACTCATATGGAGATTTCCCAACTTAGCACTAGAATTTTGCTTCATGAGTGTCTTAGCGTACAGATCATCACTCTTCAAACACAAACACACACACACATACACACATACACATATATGTGTATCTTAATTAGATTGGAAGATTGTAGGTTTTTGTATGACTTTTTTTTTTTAAATTGTATTCATTTATTATGTTTAGTATTCTGTCTGTGTCAGGCCAGAAGGGGATGCCAGACCTCACTCATTACAGATGGTTGTGAGCCACCATGTGATTGCTGGGAATTGAACTCAGGACCTTGGAAGAATAGCCAAGTGCTCTTAATCCCTGAGCCATCTCTCCAGCCCTTCATGTGGCCTTTTCATACTCTCATATTTTTTTTATTTGTTCCTGTTCCCGTGTTTCCTCTATCCTTCCCTCCTCCTTTAACCCTTTCTGCTTTATTAATCCCCTTCTATATCTTCATTTTTACCTGTGTTCTGCAGTAATCCTCTCTAAGGTCCTGTTCCTACCCCCACCCCTGACCTCTTTTCTAGTTCATGGCTTCCATAAGTACTCCAAGTTAAACACAAGCGCGCACGCACACGCACACACGCACATGCACACGCACGCACACACACACAAAATTGAAGCTAGGATTCTTTATGAAAGACATCTGTCTTTCTGGGTTTGGGTTACCTCACTCAATCTTCCTGCCCACTCTGGTTTCATTGATTTATCTGAAAAATTCAAAATTTAACTTTTCTTTTAAGCTGGATAGAATTTTATTGTGTGTATGTACTATATTTTCCTACCCATCAAGATGGGCATCAAAGATGATGTCATTTCTTATCTTAACAAGTTAGTGGTATAATTCTGTAATGGAACATATATGCCCAAGAGTGGTATGGGTGAGTTATAGTAATTTTATTTCTAGTGTTTTGAGGACCCTCTAGATTGTTTTCCTAAGTGATTTCATTATTTCAACCAACAGTGTGAAATAATACTTTATGCTTCACACGGATTTGTTGCCATTGTTCTTGATGACCATTCTGGCTGGGGTGAAGTGGAACTTTAAGGTAGCTGTAATCTGCAATCCCTTCATTGCTACGGATATTGAAAAATCATGAAGTGTTCAGTAGCCATATTTATTTCTTCTCTTGAGAATTCTTTGTTTAATTCTATAACACATTTTTAATCAGCTCGTTTTCTTGATGTTTAGCTTTTTGACTCTCTTGTATATTCTAGTTACTAATCTTTTATCAGATGTATAACTGTCAAATATTTTTTCCCATTCAGATGGGAAAAGCCCCATCCCATGGCCTTTGCATTGTTGCCTATATAGCCTTTTTCTTGAGTTGTCTTCACTTATTGGCTGTGGCTTACTTTGACATTCATTCTATATGCTTACACCTCTGACTTCCTAGGATCTGCATTGTATTGCATTATTCTGGTCCCACTATCACATACTCACAAATTATAATTTTGGCCTCTGCAAGAATCTTAACCTTTACCTGACTTCTCAGACATTTGAAGGGAAGCTTTTGTGGCCATATAACTCTCAGACTTTATGTGTCTGCAAAATCAGCCCAATGTAAACAATGCCAAGGACTTTTCCGGCTTGAAGAATCGCTGGATCCTCTTGGTCATATCATAGAGGACCTAGATATATGATGGTCAGTTGGTCGAGCATGAGACTCTTAATCCCAGGGTTGTGGGTTTGAGCCCCATGTTGGGTGCCAGATAATGCTAACAAATTACAGGTAACTGAGAGAAAAATTATTTATTGAAAGGGTTCTACTATGGAGAACTTATTTATACAGAGTAAAAGACAAAACTCAATTGCAGAATTGCTGAAAGGCTGCCTGACCCAGTCTTCCTCACCTTCTGAAAGTGCGAGAGAGAAGGGATTTGTGTATGTGATACCCAGATATTAAACTGGCCTTTTGGCCATACCCCAAATACTGATATCCAAAGCCCATAAGTGTTCTCCAGATCTATGCTGGCCATACCCTAAGGTGAAGTAATACCATCTCTCCATTACAGTACTCTCTGAGTAGGATGCCCTAGAGATCTCTTTTAAAAACAGTCAACTGCAGTGTATGGCATGACTTCTTCAGAGTCCTTTAAGTTCGTTCCTACTGTACTGTTTTAGAATATTTGACTTATTTTTTTAATGGTTTTTAATCTCTCCAGTAACCAGTTTCTTGGCTCCAACTTTATCTACATTGACTTTTTGAACAAACTGCAAACTTTCCAGGCCTTTTATTGTGTTTTCCACCATGACTCTATGTACATTTTCCTAAAAGCAGCAGTAATCATGTTGCAGCCTGAATGGTAGCCTGGCTTGAAATATCCTCAAGCAGATGAAATACTCCACTCCTTTGAAGTTCAGCCTTTCACAAAGCACCATGACAAGAATAAATGTAGGCAAGTTCTTTGCCAGAATGTAACACAAATGGCCTCTGACCCAAATTCTCTGTAGAATCCTTAGATCTTGTTTGAAGCCTCTTGCACACAGCTGTTACTGTCCATATTCTGTTAACAGTCTAAGATTATACCTGAATTTTCCATTGAGCTCTGCCTATAGCACTGTAGAACCCTCTAACATTTATCTTCAAGTATTGTGGTTTGAAAGAAAATGGTCCCCAAAGAGAGTGGCACTATTGGGAGATGTGGCTTTGTTAGAGTAGGTGTGGTCTTGTTGGAGAAATGTGTCACTGTGGAGGTGGGCTTTGCTCAGTGTTACAGTTAATTTCCTGTTGCTTGCAAGATAGAGAACTCTTAGCTGCTACTCCAGTACTGCATTTGCCTGCATGCTGCCATGCTCCTGTCATGAGGATAATGGACCAAATCTCTGAAACTGTAAGCAAGCCATCCCAATCAAATGTTTTCCTTTTTATAAGAGTTTCCATGGTCATGGTGTCTCTTCACAACAATAGAAAAACCCCTAGGTAAGACACCAAGTTGGTTTTTTTTTTTTTCAAATTTCTCCCACCCATCTGTTCTGAGGACTTTTGAATCATATCAGAAAAATAAATAGCATAACCCTACTTCTCTGGTATCAGTTTTCTGTTGCTGTTAGAAAGCTATCTTAAGCAAGGAAGGATTTATCTTGTTTCATAGTTTCATAAGTTTCAGGCCTTTATTATAGAGGCAGAGTGAAGCAGCTCACATTGTAGCAGATTGAGAAATCTAGTTTATTTCAGTTCTTTAAATTATATATTCGTGTGTTTGGTAAATGTGTGTGCACATGTACATGTGGCGTGTACGTATGCATGCATGTGGAGTTATGAGGTCAGTTATCCTCTCTACTTATTCTCTACCTTATTTTCTAAGACAGGGTCCTTAACTGAACCCAGAGTTCATCAGTTTTGTTAGGCTGGTCATTGAGCTCAGCTCCTCATGAACATGTGTCAAGCACTCTGTGGACTAAATCTCTCTAATCTGGGGATTCTTTTTTGATGTAGTACCTTCTATTCCATCTTCTGATTTCTAAATTTCTTAGACTTTCTGGTTTCCAATTTATTTCTGCTCAATTCAGTGAGGTCACTCTGTTCTGAGAATCACCTTCCTTGTTCTGAGAATGACCTTCCTTGTGCTATAATCTGGAAACTGCTTAAGTAACGAGTGTGTACTAAAACTTGGAAAGCATCCAGGGGCAAAAAAATTGAGACTAACTTGTGGCTTTTTTGACTTATTTTCTTTTTGAGGATTAGTATGCATTCCTGCCTGGCCTGATGTCCCCATATACTTCAATATATATGTATATATATATATATATATACACACACACATATATGTATATATATATATATATATATATAATTTAATTAATTTGTTGTGATGGGAGTCAAACTCAGGGCATGCTAGACACTCTGATATTGATCTATGTGCATATTTATTTATTTTTAATTTATCTTTAATTTACTTAAGAATAATAGGTGGGGAAAAATAAGTGAAGCCTAGAAATATAAAATAGAAAGTAAATACGAATGTAGATTGGGGATGTATCTCAGTGTCAGAGTGCTTCTCTATATCATAAAAGTCCTGCAATGATTCCCCAGGTCTTTGAAATATAATACAAAGGCCAGCTGTTTCCTTGATTAATTTAAATAACCAGAACTACCGTATATAATAAAAATTCAAACAATTAAGATGTTAGTTAGTATGGCTGGTGATTTCTGTTTCTGGTATCTGGTAGTTAACCTAAAATCCTTCTGTTTGGGTAGATCAGAGTTTGTGACAGTCATATTAGGCAGTTTTGAGCAGAAGATTGGCTACTTATCCCAGGTAGAAGTAGATTTAGTGTTGTGTTTCTTATATCATAGCAACTGAAGTTCCTCTCCGTGATATGAGACTTCTCATAGGTGGGTTGTACGTTTTATCAAGCTCCCTCTTTGTACTTGTTTCTCATTAGAAAGACCCTGGCCACTGATGTACTACTGTAAATAAAACTTAAGCTTCAGTGTCCTTTCTTGTGTCATGATGCTCCATGCCTGAGTAGATTACTCCACTAATTCCTGTTGCATCTCCTTGTACCTGTCTGCTTTCTGATCATCACCTTTCTCTAGCTCACAGTTGTGAGGAACAGGTCAAGCTGGTCCACTTAGGCCAGGACCAGAGGGAGCTGCTGTTACTACCAACGTTATGAAACTCTTATCTCTCAATAAATATTTCTTAGGTATTTTCTAGTTTTGTAATTGTTGATAGTAGGAATATATATAAATCTTGTGACTTCATTGTTATAACTTGAAATGTCTTAGCCTTCCATTTTCCCCACTGTTTTTCATGCACAATTATCCTGAAATGCCTCATCTGTGTCTACTAAACAAGAGAACCTGATGGTACCTTTGGAAATGTTAAAGAACTAGTATATAGTTTTCAGATGTCAGTAATAATTGAACTTTTGTACAATATTTTCCATTTTATACACTAAGTAGAGAGCCAGATTTATTGTTAATTGTTGAACCTGTCACTTTTTAGACCTAAAGATTGTCTTCGTTCTATTATGAGAAGAGTGAACCATAAAGACCCCCATGTTGCTATGCAAGCTTTAACTGTAAGTAGATTCATTTTAAGTAAGCAGCATTGCTTAATTATCTTTCACCATTGAGTCCTTTTAATTTCTCACTTTATTCTTACAGCTTCTCGGAGCATGTGTGTCAAACTGTGGCAAGATTTTTCACTTAGAAGTATGTTCAAGAGATTTTGCTAGTGAAGTAAGCAATGTATTAAATAAGGTAAGGGACATTATGTCCAGAAATCAAAGAAGTCTTTTTTCATGTAGTTTATTGTTGTGTTAAAATGGGAACATTTTAAATTTCAAAGAATTTGTGTGTGTGTATGTTCCTAGATGATAAGAACTGTGTTTCCTTGAAAAAACTACAAATCCAAATACGTTTTAGTGCTAGTTCTTTTGCAAGTCACATTGAAATAGGTTTAAGATCCTTCTACCCTGTCATCTGATAAGAAAGCACACATTCCAATATATTTAATGAATAATACCAATATGCTTTTGGCACTTTTGGAGGTACTATTTTTGTGCCCACACAAACATATTTCCTTAATGTAGATTCCTTCAGAAGAAACTGCCAGAATTTAAGGTCCTGTTGAATCTTCGTCTTTTGTGAGCAGGGACCCTTCCTGACTGGTCATCACAGGGTTTTAGTTTTGAAATGAGATATAGATAATAGTATCTTTCACTGTTCTTGCATGGTATGAAAGTAATGTTGATTTATAGATGCTAACTGTATTTTCTTACTTTTACATGTATAATCTATTGCTATAGAAAATGAATATAAACACGTACATACAAAATATATTTACTTAGTTTTATATTTAAAAGCGTATCTCTTATAAAGGGACAATTTTTGATTTTTAAAAGAGATTTGTAATACTTTAGAGTTTTTGTATTTTAACTGTACTGAAAAAGGGATATTTTTTCATTTTTCCTTTTTCCCTGTTTCTTAGGGTCATCCTAAAGTATGTGAAAAATTAAAGGCTCTTATGGTTGAATGGACAGATGAATTTAAGAATGATCCACAGCTTAGTCTGATATCGGCAATGATTAAGAACCTTAAGGAACAAGGTGTTACATTCCCCGCTATTGGCTCCCAGGTATTTTATGAAGTTGTGTATGCGACAGTTCTTTTCTTCTGAAGTAGTTATGCTGAATTTTCTCATGGATAGTTTGTAGACTGTTAGTGTACTGCAGGCTCTCCTTTCCCAATGCCTCTCCTGCAAAATGTTAATGGTTTGTAACTTAAACTCTTTATTTGGTTTTACTACAACATGATTGCATTGGATCGGGTAACAGTGGATCTTAATGCTGTTTAATGCTCCTAATGCTGTTATTCTATCTACAAAGGTGGCACACACCTTTGATCACAGCACTTGGGAAGCAGAGGCCAGCCTGGTGTATACAGTTGCAGGACAGCCAGGGCTATACAAGAAACTCTGTCTCGAAAACCCCAAAGTGGGGGGAGATGAATGAATGATAGCTTACAATTTAGGGTATCTTTTTATTTAGAAATGTATGTGCACCTTTATTTAAATTAGGAAAAAGAAGCATATGAGATGACTTTTTTAAGTAGTACCTAAGTGTGGCTTTCAGTGTAAAGCTGTGATTGGTGTGGGTAGATTTCCTCCATGTGAGGCAGTGAACTATCTTTTAATCAGATGTCAAGGGGCATCTTTTATATTCTAAGTAGTCAATCCTCAAGGATGTATTATAGTAACTGAGTATATTCTCTTTCTTGCTGTATGGATTGGGACCTATTTTAACAAGTTATGTAAAACCATGAAAGAAACAATCCCTTCTGTGAAGAGCTTATCTTTTGACTGTCACCACTTTCAGGAGTCATTAGATTGTACACTTTTTTCTAGATCTATCTGAATTTTCTTCCCAAGACGTTTTGTTTTATCTGAGTGCTCTTTAGATGTGAAGACTCCCCAAAATATCAAAGAGTGTGGGGATTTAATAAAAGCTCCAGAAGTTTCGGAGGTATAAGAGGGATCTATACAGTCAGTCTAGGAGGATCAGAGTGGTGATTCACACCTTTAATCCCAGCACAGGGAGTATCCTGGGAGTGGTGACCTACACCCTTAATCTAAACTGAGTTGAGGTCATCTTAGATTACAGGAGTTCCAGGCTCTCAGGCAGGCAGTGGTGGGGCCACACCTTAACTCAGCAGAGAGAGTGTTTAAGGCAGGCATAGAAGGACAGAAGGGAGAGGAAGCCAAGAGAAACCAGGCTGAGGAAGCTGGAAGACAGCTGGGTAAGATCTGACTGTGGTGTTTACTCTCTATAATATCTCCTTCTTTCTCAGAGATCTATCTCTGAGTTTCATTTATTTGTGCAACACAAGAGAGAAAGGAAGCAAGTGGATTATTTTCTTCTTGCATAAAAAAATAGATTTTTTACATTAAGTTTATAGTCGTATGTCTTGATATTCATTCATAATTGATAGCTAGATTTTGTTAATAATTTTGAAAATTTAAAATTAATGGGTATTTTGCAGAGTAATTCAAGGTACTATAAATTTTTGGCAACAGAAACAATGTCTATCAAAGAGTCTATGTCTAGCAATGTCTATCATAGAGATACAGAGCAGACTTAGTAGAATTGCATTTTCTATACCCGTTCTAGAACTTGTTACTCACATGTGATGCATTGACCAACATCATCATTACTATCTCCTGGGAGATTATCAGGACTGAAGCCTCTGAAGTACCGTTCCACACTTGCAAACTTACTGACACAATTGAATAAGATCCCATATGCTTCCCCTGTGCATAGGAAGCTGAGAAGCACTGTTGTAGAACACAGCCTTCAGTGCAAATGCAAACACTTCTCATTCCACATATGGACAAGGAGACAGCAGTGATGTGTTTGACGTGGCGCCTTCTCCATTAGTCTAGGATCTTAGATAGCTAAGGGAGCAACTTCCAGGTCCTCTAATGTAATCCCTTCATTTTGCACATGAGAGAACTGTTTGTGAGCGTGGCTGGAGGAAGAACACCACTGGATAATTCGGTTTATTGTCTTCTCATTACCTACTCTTGCCTGCTTTCTGATAGCATTCACTTGATGCACTTCTGTTTAAATTAAGCTTAATGGGGCAAGAAGTGTAATGGTTACTGGTGAGAGCATTTATTATTGATTGGTATAGAAATTACATTATTCTGTTGTTCAAATTATTTCAGATGTAGAAGACTGATACTGAAGACTTTATATAGATACACGCAAAAGCTTTTTATTTTAATTATCTTTCAGCTACAGAAAATTATATAGAAAGTAAATTATTTCTGAAAAGCCTGTCATTAGAAGCTGCAAAGATGTGTTAAATGAAAAGCAAATAATGTGGGTTCAGCTGCAGTCTCCTCTATACTTTAAAACTACTTAGCTACTCAAGTTCTTGCTACTGTTTTATCAGACTAGATTTTTATTAGCCGACTTTAAAAAGCTTCTGAAGATATAAAGATTTTTCTTTCTTTCTTTTTTTTTTTAGTTCAAAGGCAAAATAAAATGGTATAAACATGTTGTAGAAGTCATACTTTACACCAGACTCATGGTGCACAGTTCTGTTAGCACTTGACACAGCAGTAGAAGACTAGAGTCGCTGCCATGCTGAACTACTTAATGACAAGTGTCTTGTTGGCTAATACCTGCTGGATAGGAACTGAAGAGCACACAGTTTAGGAACATAATGCTTCCTATGGCTTCTTTCTGTGCTTCCCTCTCAGCTAGAGACTTTCTTCAAAGAATGTAAAATATCAGCTTGCGTGTGTGTTAAGTTCAGCCATAATGAAAAAATCATGTAAATGATAAAGGCTATGTATAACCAGGTATACTTATAACATGTAGATGTATATGGGAGTCATATCAGAGTCTAAGATTCTAAGTGGCAATGGATCAGAAGTAAGAGCTGCTAAAGCTCTGTTTAAATGAGCTGAAGAAAAACTGCCTAGTCATCTGATACTGTATACTGTATACAGTAAGTGACAAATCTATAACTCTATTTTATCGTCAT
This sequence comes from Phyllotis vaccarum, assembly GCA_033318265.1. NCBI lineage: Eukaryota > Metazoa > Chordata > Mammalia > Rodentia > Cricetidae > Phyllotis > Phyllotis vaccarum. The sequence goes on from JARWLC010000003.1 coordinate 72,924,307, forward strand.
GTTCACTATTTGCCTTGCATTACACTCAACATACACTTTATTGATTGTTTGTAACAGTGAGATACATTTCCTCAAGAAACATCCAGTCTGGTGGGAGAGACAAACTCAGTTACACTAGAAGCTAGATTTACTGCCCATGGTTGTGTATCAGCCACTTTTCTGAGTACTGTACATGTGACAATTTGAACAATTCTTACAATTTTACCTTTCTTAATGGATAGCAGTAATTTTTCCGTAGATTTGGAATCCAGTGTATCCTATATCATTTGCCCTTTCATTTACTTCTTGCCTCAATATCTTTTGTAGTCTTCATGTGAGTCACCTCTATGTACATTATGGCAAGCCCTGGTTATAAGTGTTACACTTCGGCATTGAACCTCCTCTCATCTGATTTAGAAGCTACATGTGCTAACCTGGGTCTCTAAATAGTTGTAATGCACCCATGACAAGTAGATGTTATTATAGCCTTACTTTATTGAGAGTATCATGGCTAGAGATACCTTGTGTCATATGACTAGAAAGTGTGATTCTTCAACTTGTATTTTTAATCACCTATCTCATAGTAGTACCTTGTTCTAAGTTCTTGTTTAAGTACCAGAGGTCACAAGGAATGCTTAACTAAGGCTTTAATAATGTTTCATTGAGAAAGTTGATTTGTTAGCTACTTACTGACTGTTGAGTTGGAACTTAGTAGGGACAAAATAAATAAATAAAAGTGATGGAGCACAGTGAAACAAGGGGAACATAAATAGAAACAAATATGGGCCGTGGGTGTAGTTATTGCAGTGTGAGTGCTCAGGAAGCACTATGACCTCTGGGAGGGCAAAATGGGCTGCATTCTGATTTTCATGGAGTGAATGCACATCCTAGGGCCATGAAGCTTAGACGCTTCTAATTTCAGACATGTGAATTGGGACCTATTTCTATCTGCACATTATCTTGTTTATGATATAATTGTAAGCGTTGACACACTGCCAAAGTTGCTACATTTCTGTTTATATGAAATGCAGTTTTAAGATTATCTTTAGCTCGGTGGTGATGGTGGCATACGCCTTTTAATTCCAGCACTCGGGCCAGAGTTTGGTGGTTCAAGACCAGGTCTATAGAGCAAGTTCTAGAACAGCCAAGGCTACACAGAGATACCTTGCCTTGGGGGATGGGGAGACTATCTTTATTTAGTTATTTATAAATATGAGTTCATTTATAGATTACTTTCTACCTTTTCACCTGAAAGGAAACAGTAAAATGTGACTACAGGGTTTTCCAGAGCTGTTTGTTCTTAAAGTAATCCCTTCCTTTTCTCTTCTGACTCCTCTTCTAGTTCTGGAATTTTTCTAAAATTAAAATATTACTTTTGTTTCTTTTATGGCTCACATATTTTTAGTTTATTGTCTTTATAATATAGATGTCCAGTTATTTCTCATTTTTCCAATTCTTATGCTCCTCCTTCCTTCAAGTGAAGGACTTTCCAAACTGCTTGAGAAGTCCATAGACTAATGAGAGGAGCCTTCCAAGGTTTTTAGGTTAGGAACACACAGGACAATTTGAGAATGACTCTCACTCCCTGTCTGTGTTTTTCCATGTATATTTAGGCTGCAGAACAAGCTAAAGCAAGCCCAGCTCTGGTAGCCAAAGACCCTGGCACTGTGGCTAACAAAAAGGAAGAAGAAGATTTAGCAAAAGGTAAGTTTCTAAGTCCAGGAATGGGAGGGAAGGAGATAGGTCAGAGGATTGAATAACATTTCTTAGTGATTACAGATAAAGGAAATGGCTTCAGATGAGAAGCAGAGCTGCTTTATTTTTTAAATGAAGTTTGTCTTTTTATTACCCAGAATAACAAATTGTGATTTTTCTTTAAAAAGTCATTTTTATTATTTCAGTGATGGGGGAATGCATGTAACTTCTAATGGATTATTGTATGAGGATATACACTAATTTCCTGTTACATTGGTGGAAAAATAATACTCTTCAGTGTATTTATTATTGGCTGCACTCTTATTTGAGGTCTTTACAATCTCACTGTTTGGCAGCTATTGAGTTGTCCCTGAAGGAACAAAGGCAGCAGTCAGCCGCCCTCTCCACTCTGTATCCAAGCACATCTCATCTCCTGACCAACCACCAACATGAAGGCAGAAAAGTTCGTGCTATATATGACTTTGAAGCTGCTGAGGACAATGAACTTACTTTTAAAGCTGGAGAAGTTATTACAGTTCTTGATGACAGGTAAATAGCTAATTATACATTGAACACGTGAAATATATTCTATAAAACCCTTGTTTTAATATTATTTTATTGAATGTAGTTCCTTACCAAAATCATATTCAAAATATTGACTGTATCTTTTATGATGGTTAGTTTGCTTGACTCATGCTATATACATTCATTTTGTTGATTCATGTATATTATGTAGATTAATTCATTTCAATTTTCATCTCATTTATGTTACTTAAATTTTTTGTTTGGGGAGCCCTTTTTTCTGTTGTTTTTGTTGTTGTTCTATCCAGTAATTTAAATTGGATTGATTTGAAGGAAGTACATGTTCTTTTGATAGTACTATTGATAGTATCCATAGAGAACCGTAGATCCATGTAAAACAATAGTTTTATGCATGTGGTGTCCTGAGGGAAGAGCTACACAGTTGTTTAAAGTTTTTATTGTTTTAGTCTTTTGGGATACCAAATGGACCTTTAAACAACAGAAATCTATTTCTCTTTTTTTCTGAAACTTAAAAATTCAAATTTGTCATATTTGGCACATGGTTTAGATCCTTTCTGAGACACAGCTGTATATTTATTGTGATGTCACATGTGGCAGAAGGAGCAAAGGAACAATCTGGAATCTCCTTTATAAGGTCACAGGTCCCGTTCAAGAAGGTTCTGCTACCATGAATTAGTCATCTTCCAAAGGCCCCCTTCAGGTTTCAGCACATGGATTTTAGGAAGACAAACATTCATTATTTTAATATTTTCATGAAGTAGCCAAAATGATGTAAATTTTGAGCTGGTTAGCTAGAATTACATCTTTCATTCTTTGGAAAAAAGGTTTATTACATACTGTCTGGGCATAGTGGGCAATGGAGACAGTTCTGTTTCAAGTTTGTACTGCAGGTGGTATCATCTTTGTGTCAGATTTGAGGAGAAAACAGTCCTTGTTAGTGTATGCGTGAAAGGTAGTAGTGTAGGAATGGAGATGTGGTTCAAGAGTACACTTGTACATCTTATTAGAAAGCCCAAGGGACTACCTGACAGTGATGGTTCTAAGCCTTAGGGCCTCTCTTGGGGGGGTGTTCATAGCTTTTTATTGCTTTCTCAGAACATTTACTGACCTTCTGAGGGAAAGAACTTGGCTTCAAAGACTTCTGATGGTGGGACTCAGAACCTCACACTGACTGCTAGTGCCGCTGGAGCTCTTGACTTCCTGTTTGTTAACATAGGCTGCTATCTATCTCCTTTATTGGAATGTTGTCAGATCCCAGTCTGGTGATAGTTCAAGTTAAATACTGTGAAGTACTGGTGAAGTCTTACAGGAATAATCTTTCTTATGGTAAAGCATTCTTTTTTGTTTGTCTTAGTGATCCCAACTGGTGGAAAGGTGAAACCCATCAAGGCATAGGGCTTTTTCCTTCTAACTTTGTGACTGCAGATCTCACTGCTGAACCAGAAATGAGTAAGTACTTTTTGGTGTGATGATGGATGATAGATAACCTAGAGCCTTCTTGATCAAAGTTGAGTAAACTTAATTCTGTAGGCAAATGGCTTCTAGGTATTTTAACCAATGAAATTCCTAGCTGCGCATGGTGATGCAATTCTCTTGCATTCCCATTATGTAGAGGAGTAACTGCTACACAGTGAAGTGAAGGCCACCCTGAGCTACCTAAGGACACCTTGTCACTAAAAGCAAATAAATAAGATAAAAAATCTTTATCAAAAACAGTCTAAGAATTAAAAACCCATGCCTGCCAATCTTTGTGAGATGTATTACCATGGACCACATGACGGATATATATGTTATTCATGGTGGAAAGTACAGATCTTAATGAATGCTTTGTTCTCATTGCTACTGACTTGTCTCTTCACTTTTGTAGAGTCAGATTTTGATTATCGTTTTTATATGCAATTGCAAGAGCTAAAATAATCATTGGAACTCAGAAATGCATAAACTTGGGGACTAGAGAGATGGCTCAGTGGTTAAGAGCATGTGTTGTTCTTTCAGAGGACCCAAGTATATTTCCCAACATCCATGTTGAGTGGTGTACAACTAGCTTTAACTTGCGCTCTAGAAGATTCAATACATCTGCCCTTCTTGGGTACCTGCACTTATATGTGCATACTGTAACACAGAAACAGGCATGTATATATTGTTAAAAAAAAATTTTAAAAGCCTATATAAGCCGATTTGAACGGCCTTGCGTAGTATACCATCGTTTTGAATAATTTGTCAACTGGGAGTGTCTGTTGTGTTTTGGGCTTTTTTTTTTAATGTTAGCTTTTGTCACATTTAGAACTTCTTTGGACTTTTGTCACAATGAGAGCCTAGATCTCACTCATGCCTGTTGTGTAGCTATTTCATTGTATCTTTCATACAACAGTGCAGCTGTACTGTGAATTTTCTGATCCTTGTTTCTGTTACTCTGGACAGTGTAATAGAAACGGAGATAGGAACCTATGTAATAAAGTAATAGCCCTCAGATTGAAAAAAAAACATGCTAGCAGGATCCCTGTATTACCATTCTTGTACAAGAAATAGAAGCTATTCACTTGATCTGTCACATAGATACACATGTCTCACTTATGTTCTTTTATTTTGGAGATAAAGTTAGTTTTTGTGAAAATATGCTGTTATATATGTAAATAGCACGTTTTGCATATCATTTACACCTGGTATCAGTTCCTGTGAGAAAAGGGGCTGCAAACTTGGGTGTTATCAATTCTGTGAAGTCTGCCATGTGCTCTTTTGGGTAACAGTCAATGAAGGCAGAACTGTCCCAGTTTTCTGCTTGATAGTAGTGAAAGACAGTAAACAGAATGTCTGTAACAGATGTCTCCTTTCCCATGGGAAAACAAATCAAACCAATTGCTGTTTTTTGGTTTTTTGTTTTGTTTTGTTTTAGTATGTAGACTGTGGATTTCCAGTGACTTGAATGGAATGAATACATTCCTTACATTTCCAACTAAACAGACAGTACTGAGGTCCACAAAACATAACTTCTTTTCCAAGTCAGTTCACAAGCCAGATTCCAGTAGTAAGGCAAGACCAATTGACATTCAAGTGCAGCCTTTCTGATTGTTAGTTTTCTTTTATGTAAGTGGTTTTAATCTTTCTAAACCACTTTTTATAAAATAATCATACTATATAGGAATGTTTGGAAATTCACCAGGGCAGATTAATACTCTATCAACCACACTGAGTTGTGTAATTAATATTATTTCTGTCTATTTTTCCTCTTACTGTGACATCTCTTTTCATTTTTATTCCTAACATTGTTATGTTTGATTGTCCTCATTAATGCAAGGACCAAAAATCTAGAAAAGATAATCTTTCTTTAGAACTATCTCTACTTTTTGGTGTTATTTGGAGGTAAAGATTGCTTTGGTGAGCAAGAGAAATCTCTGTAAGGCCAGTTGTTTGTTGACTCTTACCACGTTTCTCTTCTGAGTACAATGAAATTAGAGAATCAGGCTCACTTGCTGGCCAGTTACATGGTTCTTCACTGGCATTGATGTTTTCTCTGTTTAGAAAGCTCAGTGCCATGCCAGAGGACTTACATGATTTTTCAGTTTATTATGTTGTAGTAACCTGTTTCTGTCAAAGAAAATTTTTCTTTTGAATTGTCTGGTCATTTAAAGAGAATTGTTTTAGATTACAGAATCCATTTATGCCAATATAAATTCTTTACTTTTGTAACAATTTGTTGAATTCTGAAGTAGGTAACTTTTATTTCAGAAGCATAGCTTATTTTTAGTGAGATTGGTTATAAGAAACAAAGATCTTTGCAAGAGAAAATTAGAAATTTTAGACACTTTTATTAAGAAATTTTCTGTCATTTTCTAAGATGTCTCCAATTCAGTTATTTCTTAAATTGAATCTCTAAAGTCCATATTCTATATTAGGACTTAAACCTTTAGATCTGTTTTAAGAAAAATGCAATTTTTATGGTTTTTTTTTTTTTCCAGTTAAAACAGAGAAGAAGACAGTACAATTCAGTGATGATGTTCAGATAGAGACAATAGAACCAGAGCCAGAACCAGCCTTTATTGATGAGGTGAGTGATTTCCTTAACAGTGATGAGCACTTTATATAGAAGATGGTTTACTTGTTTTCTTGTTCTGAAAATGTTAACACATAGACAATTCATAAATTGCTGTTCCAACCTCTTTGATCGCATTTTTCCTTTACTAAGATCTTGTTATTTATCCTGCTAAGGGTTGAGGAGATAGTTCAGGAGCTCATAGCATGTGTGAGATTCTGAGTTGAATGCTAGTGCTATAGAGAAGCGGTATACATGGATGAATATAAGTATCTGTCTAGTATTTTACAGATCGGATTTATATTAATGTATTTAATTGTTGGGCACTTAGCTTTCAGTTTTGGTTACTATCGCCAACAGTATTATAGTGTGGGGTTTTTGTTTTGTTTTCTTTTTAACATTTAACTTGTTTTTCTTAGCTTAGATATCCAGGAATGGAACTTCCAAAATGCAGGAACTGTGTGTTTTTCATGTTAATAGGTACTGTGAAATTGTTGAACTGAAGGGAGATTTTACAGTTTCGTTGATGTCCTGTGAGAGTACAGCTTTTCTAGATAGGCAACAGGAATTTAGTAGTCTGCACATTACAGAGTGTGGGACACTCGTGCTCTATCTGTTGGAAGAATGAAACAAATCTGCTGGCTGTCAGTGAGGCTGCTACTAAGTTACTATACTTAATCAGTTCAGAGAAAGGAGTTGAGTCTTTGCGGAAAAGCTTATGCTAATTTCACTTGAAGTATGGCCATTATGTCATTGTTAATCTGATTATTTGCAGTGGTTATGTTTGAAAATATACTTAGTTTCAAAACTGTAATAGTATCTTTTGGAGTCAAGTTGGTGGGTGGAGAATAGGAGATTAGTGTAGGGCTTTATGCATGAAAGGCCATTACTCTACCACTGGGCTATGTCTACAACCCAAATTTGGCATCGATGGAATTAAATTAATATGTCATAGTTCTGTAGGCTGCATAGAAGTCTCTGCTATTACTACCTATGAAGAAAATATTAAAATTAGTTATATGTTTACCTTGAATCATGTTTGCAACTATGGATTTTTAAAATTTATTATTTTTTCTATGTATGCTTTTTGCTTGTGTATAAATCTGAGCACATTGTGCATATTTGATACCTGTGAAGGCCAGAAGAGGGCTTCTGCCTCCTTAGAACAGGAGTTACATACAGACAGTTGTCAGCTGCCATGTGGGCGCCGAGAATTGAACCCTGGTCCCCTAGAAAAGCAGCCTTTCTCTGTTGCAGAGCTATCTTTCTAGTTTCTGCAGTTACATTTCTACATTCAAATCTATTAATATTATTTTTTAATAGTAGTATCGATACTATATTAAATTAATAGTAAATAATATTAAATATGGAATTAGCAAGCCATACAGGATGCTATCCCCAGCAGGCCAAATTTGAAATATAATTACAGTTCTATAGTTGTATTACATAATACATGCGTATTTTCTGGCTGCTTTTGTGATGGAGTCACTGAAGAGATTATGTGGTCCTCATGCTTACTATTTGGCCCCAGTATCAGAACTTGAGTTTCTTGTATTAGAAGGTGACATACTGGAGAGTCCTTCCTGCCATCATTTTCCATTTTTCCTTTTCCTTTACAATTTTTCCCATTGTATAGATAAGAGCCTCATCCTGTGCCCATACTGAACCTTACTGTGGTGCATTAATATCTAGCAGCATTTCCAAATATTGATGGTGGTAATGACTAGGCAGCACAGTTAACATGGTTTCATACATTTTACAATTAAAAATATGAGCACAGTGAATTGCTAGCTAATGGATTTTTAAATTTTTATTTTACTTCACATGTGTGGTTATTTTGCCTGGATTTATGTCTGTGCACCACTTGGATGCCTGGTGCCCACAGAGGCCAGAAGAGGGCATTGGGTTTTCCTGGAACTGGAATAACAGATGGTTGCAAGCTTCCATATGGATTCTGGGAATTGAATGTGCATCCTTTGAAAGAGCTGCCAGTGTTCTCAACTGTTGAGTCACCTCTTCCCTAAACATAATTTTTAATGATAAGCTACTTAATTAAGATTCCTGTTATAACACTCAGCAGCAATGGAAATAATTTAGTGCTACTGTTCCAATAGCTTGAAATATATAAACAAGGTTTTCCATTACTTTCACCTGTAACAACATAAAATATCAACATGAATGACCTTGAATCCTGGCTCATTTGATTTTTTAAAATTTGAACCTTGTTACTTCAACCTATTATATACTAGTAGAAATCATTAATGCATATAGATGAATTTAACAGGGTATTGCCAGTTTATATACCTATTGTTAACTGAAAGAAGTTTGACATTGTCTTCTAGAAGACTTTAAAGTGCATTTAGATAAAATTTTGTAGGAGATAATGAGCAGAAACATAATAGTTTAAGGAGAAAAATGACCAATTTGGAATTACTGATCTGGTATTTTGGTATTTGTTTTTGTGGTTCTGGAGATGGACCCGGAGTCTTGTGTATGACAGGCAAGGGGTCTACTAATGAGCCACATCTCCAGCCTGGTCTAAATGGTGGTGCTACTTTCTCTTTGAGAGAAACAAGAGAGTTAATGAGTGCTAAGTACTAAAGAATCCAACTGGGTCAGGGAACATACTCCTTGGACAGATTGCATTACAGAAGGAAATATCTGAGTACTCAGCTATGGCTCATAGAGAAAACCATGTTGTATTACAGGAGATAAATGTCTCTTCCAACTTTTTAAATGTCTTAAAATGAACATGAATCTTTTACTTGAAAGAATATCCATTTTAAAATAAAGAATTTATTTGGCTTGACAGGAGCATTTCTCTGCTTCCAGTCTAACAATTCATCTCTCGAAGAGTCTGAGTAATTTTATTCAGAATTTATAGTCTTTACATTAGTTATTAACTATGTATACCTACGTGTAATAACATCACTACATGGAAGTTCGAGTGAGAAAATTTTGTGATAATTTTCATAGAATTTAGTAAATGAAAAAGTACATTTTGGGGATATGGGTAAATGGGTATATTTCTGCAACTACCTTTTTTAGTTCCTTCAGTCCTGAGTATTAAAGGATTCTGAAATAGGCATAAGTAAGTGGTCTGAGATATTATCCATCTCTTCCCACACACAAAAAGAATGAACTACATACAAGCTTCTTTCTTCTTTTATGACAAAATGTTGATGGAAAGAAAACAGATTAAATCCTTAGAGCTCCACTTAGAAGAACAGCTGTGAAAGGCCTGAGTTCTGACTGTGGAACAGCTGCCATACTCACTGCCAGTGAGAAGTAATGACTGAGCTGTTAGTCATAGCAGGCTGTCTTGAGAGACATGCTCCAACTGTTGTGGGGCTAAGCTACAGCTGCTCTAAAACAAAATGAAATCCTTGAACATGATATAAGAGGCTGGGAAATTATACCCTGTATGTTTAAGTGAATGGTCCTGTTCTAATCTGAACATTTTGAAAAATACCTCCGAATAGCATCCAAGGGTCTGTATTTGCTTGATGCTAAAGGGAACATATAGATTCTAAAAACATAAAAAGAAGTTTACCTTCCTAACTATGAGCTGGAAAATCTATCTGAAGATGGACAGTGGTGACACATGACTTTAATTCCAGCATTCGGGAGCCAGAGGCAAGCAGATCTCTGAGTTTGAGGTTAGTCTGGGTTCTAGGACAGCCAGAGTGGTTACACAGAGAAATCTTGTCTCAGATAAACAAAAATTTTCTATCTGTAATTGAATTGTCAAAGAAGTAATAATAATAATGCTTCATAGAGATTGGTTTCTTTTGCCAGTAACTATTTAATTTCTGTAGGATAAAATGGACCAGTTGTTACAGATGTTGCAAAGTACAGATCCCAGTGATAATCAGCCAGACTTACCAGAGCTACTTCATCTCGAAGGTAAACCTCTTTTTCTGTCTACTTTACAAGCAAACAATAGCCAGAGAACTTACTATACTGCTCCAGGATGGCTTTTGAGAAGGATCTTAGAAGGGAACATTACATCTTCTTCCTGTGCCTGTCTCACCTTTCATGTGCTGTTTAGCTCTTGAGTAGAAGTTAAAATCACAAGCCTTACTATATACAAAGTATTATATTCATCATCTTAAAGTCTTGTAAAGTGAAAAAAAGTTTTGAAATCAGTATTTTAAGTTGTCACCATTACACTATAAGAAAATACATTTTAACTTTTGTTAACCAAGCATAATAAATACTTTTATTACTTCACATTTAACTTTTCATTTCTCTAATGAATATTTGTTAGAAGTTTACTTTCTTTTCTTATTTTTTCTTATTTCTTCAAAAATTGTCATCTTAGCGATGTGTCACCAGATGGGACCTCTCATTGATGAAAAACTGGAAGATATTGATAGGTAAAGAACCTGTACTGTATTTAAATTGTGTATCTTTTTTTCTGAAACCATTTTCAGTAAACTGCCATTTTAGAAAGGTATTCCAGCCTGCAGAGATGCATCAGTTGGTAAAGTGCCTGCCCCATAATCGCAAGGATCGTTTGGATCCTCAAAGCCCACATAAAAAGCAGGGCATGGTGGCGCATGCCTGTTAATCCACCCAGCACAGTGAGAGTGGGGAGAAGAAGGAAGAGGTATGGTATAGATGAACACATTCCCAAGGAGCTCTGCCCAACCCGTTGAGGTTCATCAGTAAACTTCAGGTTTAGTAAGAGCCATAGGAAAAGACACGCAGGTGTATTTCAGGACTCTGTGTACACACAGCTGTCAGATACACAGCACACACAGAGGACCATTCTTTATTCACTGTTCTCACTTTGATGTGAGGATTTGGACTCATTTGCCCTTTCTGAAAAACAGGCTGCTTTGGGATTTCACTGTCTTCCTCTTTTTATATAATTGTGCTTACAAAGGTGGCATTACCAGAGCCCACAGGCTGGCATCTGCTGATAAATGAGGAACTCTAGACAGTTCCAGGTATAGTCAAGTACTCCAGCATGGGATCTAACCTGGAAATGTTTCTCTTGCCGCAGAGCCAAGGGAGAAGGGCTTTTTGTCTCATCTATTGCTATTTAAAGTTACTGTTTAGAACAGTGTATTACTTAGCAATTAAATTATTATATAATGTTTCAGAAAACATTCAGAACTCTCAGAACTAAATGTGAAGGTGATGGAAGCTCTTTCATTGTATACGAAGTTAATGAATGAAGATCCAATGTATTCTATGTATGCAAAATTACAAAATCAGCAGTATTATATGCAGTCATCTGGTGTTTCTGGTTCCCAGGTATGTTTTGTAAAGCTCAGGAGTGTTGTGCAAGTTCTTGAATGTACTTGAAAAGATTTGGAATCTCTGTTTTTGTAAAATATGTGCGCGTGTCTGTGTCTTTGTGAGTATATGCCACATGCGTGTTCTGGGCCCCTTGTTTGCCAAAAAAGGTGTTGTATAACCTGGAGCTTGATTTATAGGTGGTTTTGAGCTGTCTGATATGGGTGCTGGGAACTGAGCTTGAGTTCCCTCAGATCAGGAAGTGCTTTTAACTGCTGAATCATCTCTCCAGCCCCCAAAGTGTAATTTCTTCAGCATAATATTTACAATGAAAAAAATTAATAGAATTTTTAAAAACTACATAAGCATAATATATTGAATATGCCAGTATATTGAGTGTATATGTAGTTATATAAGTGTACATATATACATATATGCTTAATTAAATTTTCTCTTTATATGTGAATAAATAGCAAAATTGCCCACTGAGTACTTTGCCCTCAACTCTTTTTTTTTTTTTTTTTTTTTTTTTTAAGTAAAGGTATTTTGATCCCACCCTAAACCTATAGCATCAGTTTTTAAAATTTAGGTTTATACTGTAAGGTTTCAGACTTAGTGGTTAAATAGCACTAGTGGCCCATTGCTAAAGCAGTTGGCTGAGCATGTGGCAGTGCATACCAGTAATCCCAGCATCCAGCAGGAGGAGGCAGAGTCAGGAGGATTGCTTCATGTCTAAGGCCAGCTTAGACCATACAGTGAGGCTGTTCCAAACCACTCAGGATTATAACCAGCCTCCTTCACACACATGCACACACACAACCACATACACACATGCACACACACACACAGACGTATTTAAATTTAAAATCAACAAAAAGAACAGCTTTGGATATAAGAATTGACAGACAAACAGCCTGCTGCCTGTTTTTGTCTAGATAGACACAGTCCCTCCATTTGGCTCACAGCCATTCCAGTTATTTCTGCTTTGTAGCTGCATTCTAAACCTATAGAACTAAGTACTTTCAACAGACTATCTGGGCCTTATAAGAAAATTTATTGACCACTACCTTCAGAAGTTAGTGTGTTCCCTGTTCATTAAATTAGAGTTTAGGAAATGTGAATTGTAAATAGAGTTTGGGGCTTTAAAACAATGAATTCAAGTAGACATATAAAGTGTTTCATATATGTTATAAACTTTTTTCATGCATTATATTCTGATCATATTGTTCTCTTCCCTAGATCCTCCCCACCTCCATATTTCCCCAACTTCCCCCAAATAAACAAACAAGCAAACAAAAAAATTAAGCCAGAATTAAACTAAAAGATATTTTGAAAGACCAACATAGAAAGTATATTATGAATTTAATATAGAGGTTACATTAGTATAAGTTGTATTTCTTTACTGATTCTATGTGAAAGTAAAACCTGTTCACATAATGCTTAATAACAAAAATTTAGACTAGGAAGATGGCTCATTGAGCAAAGTGCTTGCCAGACTGGAACTTGAATTTCCAAATCTCTTGTAAATGCCAGTTGGACTTGGTAGCCCACCTGTAATCCCAGCGTGTAGAAATACAGAAAGGATCCCCAGAGCAGAGCTGGCTAGCTATAGTATCCAAATAGGTGAGCTTTGGGTTCAAGTGAGAGATCCTGCTTAATAGAAAGTGGGAAATGATTCAGGAAGACACTGACATCAGCCTTTGGCCTTCAAATATTCCCACATACTCATGCTTGCACACATACTCCTGCAAACACTCATACACTTTCAAAAAGACTAAAAATCCTACTAAAATGCTTTTCACAAAATTCCAACATTTAAAAGTTACATTAAAAGAAATTCTAAAGGAGCAATGTTTGCTGTTTTTGTAACTGAGTGCTTCTGCTGAGTAAGTTTGGAATAGGCATTAAAGTTATATAATAGAATGTTTCCTTATCCCCTTTTGTAGGTATATCCAGGACCTGCTCAAAGTGGTACCTACCTGGTTACAGGGAGTACACAGATAAGCCATCTCCAGAGCTACAGTCTACCCCCGGAGCAGCTGTCTTCCATCAGCCAAGGAGCAGTTCCACCTTCTGCAAGTTCTGCTCTTCCTAATCAGCAGACCCAGGCTTCTTACCCAAAGTAATTTGGTTATTGGTTATTTGGGGTTAATGTTAGAATTCTGTAATTGGATGCAGTGGTCTATAAGCATAAACCTGGATAAGAAAAACTGGAGGTGGGCATTGCTGTTCAGACAGCCCCATCTGTAGTATAGAGTGATTTTAGTAAGAACCCGGCCTAATGCTTTTCCTGGGAGCAAGTAAGGCCAAACTTTAAGAGTTCACTAGCACAGTGTCTCTAGGTAGCACAGGCATATTTTCCAGAAAGCAGCAGTGCCTGCAAATGCTCCTGTATGTACCTCACTCTTGTAGCATTCATCCACAAAGAATGTGTAAGCTTTGAAAATCACTGTTGTCACGTTTTGGGTACTAATGAGACTTTAAGGAAGGCAATGAAGCCTAAACTCACAAGCAGTGCAGATCTAGTGCTGTGCTTTATGTTTAGCTCAACACATACTAACTTACTCCTTATAGTAACTCCTGAGACAGCTTCATTGACACCTCCATTTTCTTAATGGGAAACTAAGATGTGGACTAAGATTCAAAACCAGGCATTCTGGCTCCAGAGATAATCACATCACCTGCATACTTAAGTTCCTTTCTCAGTGTACCACATTTGGAATGATTGTGGATGTGTGTGTAGCATGTGCTCTGGGCACACACTAAATGTCCTATAAATGCTAGCTATCTCCTTTATGTTATACTCCTCATCCCAGTTAGTTTCACTGTCGACCTGGCAGCCAAGGCTAAACCCTGCAGTTCACACAAGCTGTTTTCTTATCTCTCCTCTGCATTGTCGAGTTATCATGACAACTAATATATAGTTATTTACTGATCTCCAAAATAAATCTTTCCCATTAATATCATGATGTTACGTACAGTTAGATACTAATAATTTCCTACCGAATCACTGTGGATGTAGTTTGTCCATTACGAATCAGTCTTGTCCAGTTACTGCATAAAAACAAGTTCCTTATAAACTAAGACTTTGGTTCATTCATTCTGTAATCCTTATTTTCTCCAAGTATCTCTCACTGATCCTACCCTCCTTAGTAACTCTGTACCAGCAGTATGCTCTAGCACATTTCAGGCCTTTTGTCCTTCTGTGTGCTCCTGGCACAGGTACCATTGCATGCCATACTACCGTATTTTTGTTAGTTAGGGAGCATCTTTCTTATTTTTACTTCTTGGAAAGATACAAATTGGATATATTTTCTTGGAAAGCTTCCTCAAAGCTTGAGGCACCATAATGCACTGGGTACATATTTCTAATTTATTTCACAATAAGTTGCATATTTTTATATATTTCCTCCAATTAGACAGTATCCCGAAACTAAGAAACTAAATATATTTCTATAGGAAGTATTTAGCATGTTCACTGTTTTCATTTTTGATTTATTTTGCTTTTCTTCATAAGTATTTACAGGTTTGTTGAATTTATCACTCATTTCCAGGAGCTAATATAGTTATTGAAGGCTTTCTATGGAAAGGATGCTTTTAAAACTAATTTCTCTTTTTTATTTTCATTTTCGGTCACTTTTTATTTTTTTCTGACTTTGGAAGTACATGCCTATATCAAAGATTCTCATCTTTCAGTGAAACTTTTCTTGACTACCCCGTTTCAAATTGAAGTAATGCCATATCAGTCACTTTACAGAAATTGCTTTTGTCTGTGTCTCGCTCTTCCAGCCATATACATGCTTCACAGTGCTGGGGATCAAACTACAACCTTACATATATAGGCATGTTTTCTACCATCAGTTTATACCTCATCCTATTAAATTTTTAAACATGTTTAATAGATAAAATAATAGTAACTAGATCTACAAGCTATGGTGATGTCATGACTTACTCCCCTCTCAAAATACTGTCACTACTATAAGTAGCTTTGAGTACCACCACCTGAGTGAGCTTCTTCCAAATGGCCTAGGGGACATTTGTCTGAGAAGCTCTTAATTCTAAAACTAAAGCTGTGTGAAGGAATAAGAAATAGTCGCCTTTGTGTTCCCTTATTGGTTCTCCAATATAAAGTTGTCAGACCCAAAACCATATACAAACAACAAATATGGATTCAGCAGATTGTAGTTATGTATTTGTGCATTCATATATGTGCACACACACACACACACACACACACACACACACACACACACACACACACACACACACACACACACATATATATGTAACAATTATCAGAGGAAAAAAGCTATCAATTTGAGAGTTTGGGGATATGGGAGGCACTGGAGGGAGGAAAGAGGGATCTTTGATAATGCATTTGTATAATGTGTATATGTGTGTGTGTTTATATATATATATATATATATATATATATATATATATATATATAAAACATTTTTTTAATTAAAAATAAAAAGAAATGGCTTCCTAGATATGTGTTCAAGAGGGCTAGAACAACCCCCTTGCCAATCAGTAAATTGCCTAGAATGCTCAATTGGATGTGCAGCATCCTGACTCACCCTAAGCCTTGCTTTTTTCTTCCATTTTGCTTGTTTTTGTTGTTAGTTCTCCATTTGCTCTGCTAGTAGATTTCTCCTTGTAAGCACACATTTGTTCTTACACATGTATAAATATAATCAACTCTTAGATTACCTTCGAGTCTTTATGATACCCTTTCAAATTGAAAAGCAGCAACCCACTTCTAAGTCTAGTATATGATATTGTACTATATTAATAGTTTAACACTTAAACATTACATATTCACTGAGTTCATGGTATAAGATTGTGTCCTGTATAGATGGCTGTAAAAGGGTGAAAGAAACTTAGTTCTTGTTCTTAAAGCTGCTGTAGTTTTATAGTAGACAAATAAAAAGAATAGTCACCAGAGGAAACAATGACAGATAGACAAGTAGGTTCTGATGGCACCAAGAGCAGCAGAGACAAAGGAAGGCAAAAGTGTCCTAAAGAAAATGAAGCCAAGCTAAGAACTAACTGGAAAACAGATAGGAGCCAAGCCAAGAAGGGCAAACATTTAAAGGACATGCCCCACAGAAAGCACCTGTGGAATGCACAGGTGTTCCTTCAGAGGCAACATTAATGCTCCTCTGCATGGAGTCAGGCCATAAAGATATAGATGCACATCATCTAAACAGGTACAGTCTCAGATAGATATGCTGATAGTTGTTGTGTATATGGGATGCCCTTCTTATGCTGTACTTCTAGGGTAAAAAGCTCATGCTTATCTCTCACTAGTCCATTGAAGTTGTTCTTTCAAGATGCTGTCTATGCCCATATTGCCAGATTCTGTGGTCATTTAACAAGTCTTCTACCCTGCTTTACAGGTCATTCCCTTACTTGTGTTTAATGTGTTTCAGGCTTTTGTCATTTTCTTTTCTGGTTTTCTTACTGCTCTTCATTTGTCCTTGCTAAATGCACCTTTATATTCTTGACATCAAGAAGTCTAGGGCTCATTGTATGGGCTGCTCTGTTCTGTTCAGTCTCTGAATGAGAACTCTTAGTGTCTGTTTTGACTCCTGCTCTCCCCTGGCTCTCCAGATTACATTTGCATTGTTTTCTTGTATCTTCTAGACACCTCCCTGGAAGTGTCCAAAACCATTCTTTCTTCTTTTAGTAAGTTGCCATTGCAGTTATTTTTATCAGTTATAAAACCAAACATTCTGTACTACTTGGTTTATTATCAGATTTCAATGGCACTTTCTTCACAGTAGGGTGTGACCCTTCTCTTCTGTCTCCACTATGGCTCTGGGAACCTGCCAGCTCTCACATCTGTTCCTGTTCCCATGTGAGCTTCTCAAAATACAAGTCATATCTCATTACATTTCTCCTCAAAAACCAGCAAGTGTGTATTTCACTCGCTCACAAGCACAGCCCTGTGGCTTCTATGGTGCACACTGGCTCTTCTCCAGCCCTTCCTGACTGCCATGTTACCTCTCATACATACCACTTGTGCCTTTTTCTCACTGTCACAGTTGTGCTGGCCTCCTTTTTATTTCTTGAGCATATCACATTATAAAACCTCAAGGCTTCTTTTCCTTAGCCTAATGTGTGCTTTTCTAGGCTGCTGATATCCATCTCTCTGCTTTCCTAAGATCTTTCTTTGAATGAAGCCTTATCTGAAAGACCTCCCTCTACCCTCCATAAATGAAAACCCTTTGTTCCAGGTACTTCTGGGACTATTGACATGCTCCCGTTTCCTTCACTGTGATTCTAACCATTGGCATACTATAAATTTATTAGTGGGTTTTTTTTTTTTTGTGTGTGTTATCAGAATGTAAGCTCTCTAATAGTAGGCACTTATTATTTTTTTTCTCATAGCATTCCAGTGCTTAACTAACAGTGTTTAACATTGTATGGATATTTAATAAATTATCAAATGAACGTAAATGGATATTTAATAGTTTTTCAGTTCATATATGAATAGATGTACAGTTCGTTTAGTTTAGCTCATTAAATGTTTTCCTCCCTCCACAGTGCAATGGTTAATTCTGTTCAAGGAAACTCGTATCCCAGTCAGGCATCAATATATAGTCCTGCTGCTGCTGCTGCTGCTGCTGCTGCTGCTGCTGTACCTGTACCTGTACCTATAGCTGCTGCTGTACCTGTGCCTGCTGATGTCACCATATACCAGAACGCGGGTCCTAATATGTCCCAGGTGCCAAACTATACTTTAACATCATCAACCCTGCCTCAAGCAGGAGGCAGCCAACAGCCACCTCAGCCACAACAAGCATATTCTCAGAAGGCTCTGCTATAGGACTTGATGATCCTTCCTCTTGGTGGCATGTTTCTGCCAAATGCCATTGACAATGTTAGGAGAGTCAGTAACATCTTAAGATTTGTTTTCCTCAACTTATAGGAATCTGTCTTTGTCAACAAGTTCAAGTACACAAGAGGGTAGAGCTGTCTTCAATTTGCACTGACTTTTTAGAGGTCTGCCACTCCCTCAGAGGAATGAAACTACTTATAACATTTATTTCATTTCATAATATGAAGAATTGTTACAAGATTAATGTCTTGTAAAATTACCTGATGTGCAACACTCAAAAGTTCAAAAACTGCTATGGCAAATGTTATGTACATATATTGACATGTAACTTCATTAGTGACCATTTGAATTACAATGGTGATCATGTGAATATATTTAACACTGTTAAATTAATTTACATTGCTGTTTTATTTTAATCATGGACAACTACCATGTTTGCTAATGTTTTGTGTAAATTTATGATAAGTACACTATCTTTTTTAGCTGCAAGAGAACCGAATTGTAGCACATTGACCTGAAGGCATTGTTGTCCTCTTGTAGTGTCACATTAAATTGAGCCTTTGTTTTACTAATTGTGAGAAAAACCTACCTGTGTTACATGTTATGTCTTTCTGTAGCTTCTGCCCACTACTGGCTGTCATCACACCAGCATATAGTAGCCACATTTTTGGTGCAGTTAGAGGAGAATTATGTTCCCTTTAAACTTTTGTATTTTGGCATGATGTTCCAGGTATTGTGGACCATGAGACAAAAATTAGTCTTTATCTTATTTTAGAGAAGTAATATTGATTTACTTTGGCTTAGTTGAATGTGGTGGTTAGGTTTTAAAGCTGCATTCTGTGTTTATTGGTAGTAGTGACACCAAAGATAGAGGAAATGCAGAGAGAGTTTTCAGCTGGGAAAAAATGAACACACACTACCTTTTCCGAATCTCTTGTAGTTTTTAAGGTGAAAACAAAATTTGGTTTACTTGTCTAACCCAGTAGTTTTTAAAATACGTCTTTGTCACATTGTATTTTTAATGCTCATTAAAATCTTGATAAGTAGGTGTTTCATAGTAATTTATATTTCTGATTTTGTTTAATAGTTTATATATTTATTGTTAAAAGTTCAAACTGGAGCTTTTAAGTTTTTCCCTCTATGTCTGTCTCTGTCTCTTTTGTAGTTCTGTTGGAATTATTTTTGCTTCTTATTCAGGTGTAATTTTAGTGAATTATTTTCTCCATACAAAAAGGTTTTTTACTGACATTTTAGTCATAAATATTTATAATTTCTCTGGTTGTACTATACCAGTATTTAAGCTTGAGTACTAAAATTTGAGTACTATGTTTAGCTAAATTTTCCTCCTGTGAATGCAAATTAGATTTGCATTTTCAAGACTTGTCTGTTTCCTTTTTGACAAATGACTTCAGTTTTGGCAGATAATCTTAAGTGTGATTAATTCACATGTTCATATTTAAAGCTCTTTTTCACCTTTAAGCTTACTTGAATTTCAAATACGTCACCATCAAGTAGTATAGTTAAAATTTTAATTCAAGTCACATTTTAAATATTTTTAAATAAAACCTTGAGAGTAGTTAGATTATGATCTTTTGTTTGAATTTAAATATTATGTTTTAAGTGATATACTACCCCTGAATCATATTGTATTTTCTCTTCATTTTAATAAGTTTTTGTTTACAAATATATTCCCATTTTAATTTTTGATATCTTTGTGTTAAAATATCAACAAAATATTTTTTAGTATTCTTCTGACCCTGTATGTTCATCATTGGTGAATTGAAAAAAGTTACCAATTTTACAATGCATATATATTTTTTATTATGTATTAGAGTGTATAAAGAGTTAAATGAGTGAGTGATATTGATTCTGTCTACGTGACTTTACTTGGTTAAGTGTGGAAGTACTTGGTAGAAAAGTTCCAGTGGCCATGAAGCAAAGCACTGGTCCTTCATCCCTCAAGTGGCATGACAAGGGTAGAAAGGAGGGCTAATTGGGATCACAAAAAGATTTGTTTTAAATCCTACGCAAGTTGCACTTCGAGAAAATCTTTGCTGTGTGTGATGATGTACACATTTAATCCCAGCACTCAGGGGTAGAGGCAGGCAGATTTCTGTCAGTTTGAGGCCAGCCTGACCTACTTAGTGAGTTCCAGGCCAACCAGGCTACATAAGAAGACCCTGTCTTAAAAACCAAACAACAACAACAACAGAAATAAATTTTCATTGACAGTTGTCCATATTTTGGTAAAATAGATTAATCTATAAAGCAGAGCATCTAAAGAGTAAACAAGGAAATTTTCGGTTTATTCCTTTTTTTTTTTTTTTTTAAAGTTTGAGAAATGTTTCTATAAAAGAGACAACTAAATGATGCAAAATGAAGCTCTGTTCCTCTGCTTCAGTTCCCATGCATAGTTAAGATGTGATAATATGTCAGTGCCCTGAAAGTACTAGGTGTGGCTTATGCTGTGTGCTAATAGGATTTCATAGACTTTCCTGACCCTTTGATTTTCTGTCACAGTTATCTGTCACCCCCTACTTGGGGAGGAACATTTTTATAATAAGTGTCCAGAGATGTCCTTCTTACTAATAATTCTGGAACATTTTTCTTTTCTCTTTTCTTTTAATACTTAAAGTGTTTAATAAATCGGCATCATTCATTTCTAATATAGAGGTCTTTGATGTGTGACATCTGTCGCGTTGAACTTGAGAATATATTCTGTCTGGTGCCTAGGTTTGTGTTACATTAATGCCCTGCATAATAAACTGTGCAACTCTAACAAACTGTAGAAATTATTTCCTAAGGTGAGGCTTATGATATAATTAGCCAACTTTTCACATAACAGACATTATTAAAATCATTTTTTTAATTTTTCATACCTATTATCTTGTTTTACTTACCACTTATATAATAATAATAGCTTCCTCTTATAACTCATTATTATCCTAATATCAAAACTGAAGTTTAAAATTTTGATTCCTTTGTTTTCCAATGATTTTGTTAAGTTTTAAACTTTTATTTATTTGCTTTGTTGGGAGTTAATAGCTGCTTGTATCTCTTAGTATAAATAATATATAGAAGAATCTATCTAAGATGGTATTTTCAGTTATTGTTCATTTTGGAAGGTGAGTAGGAACTACTGAATTGGCTGACGCTGTAGATGGTGTATTACCTACCAACTGTGCACAGAGAAGTTTCAGTCCTATAGAGAGAGACCCCTTCAATAAAGACAGAATGAGTAAGACATTGACTATCCAAATATTTTTCTTTAGATTAGATTCACTAGTTACATTTTGCTTTATGTCCTTGTGTATATTTATATCCATGTGCATTTGTATGTAGATATACATATGTACACACACGCACCTACTCTTTTGAATGCATAAACATGCTACAGATGGAAGCTGTATGTATGACTACTTCATGTTTCCTGTAAGGATAAGAACAGCCTCTGATTATCTAAAGCAATATTATGTACTACAGTGATTCTTAAAATACTATTATCATTAAATACCCTGCAAACTGTCTTAAATGGTTTAAAACACACACATATACAGATAGATGATGGATGATATATAATACTATAATATGTATTGTTCATTCTTAAATCTAGGATATATTCCAAGAATATATGTCACCTGTATAATGTCTCTTTATTCTGTTGTTAATTTAGATGAATCTCCATGTTCATCTTTCATGTTGACTTTTTAGGATCCACACTATGTCATAGAATTGCCCACATTTTAAATTTTGTTTGTTTGTTTTTAGCATCCTTTAACTTTTTAATGGCCAGTAGAAATAGTTATTATCTTTAATTTTTATACCTTATTATAAGAAGGCATTGTAATTAAAAATACTCATACCAAGGTTATCTATATCAAAAGACCACACAACCAAATTAATTTTTATACAGTTAATAGGCATTCAGAATGGAAACTGTGGAGTTTCATGTTGAATTTTATACTTTGACTGTTAAATATATTTTATGCACTTATCTACCACCCAAATCTGAAAATTCATTTTTATTAAAGTGACTTATTTCTAAAAGATATATAATTACACCCCACATGAAACTACAGACTGGGAGATGTCCCATCAGGTAAGAGCACTTAACCACTCAAGCTTGAGGATCCTCAGTGCACATCGAGGAATGTTTGCATATGCCCCGTACTGTGGAAGGTGGCATGAGTGTGTCACTAGGGTTTGACACCACTAGGGTTTGCTAGGATTCAGGATTAATTTTTTTTTCAGTTAGTTAGTGGGTTAAAAAAATACAACTAATTATTGTTTCTTGGAAGGATGTGTGTGTTCATTATATACAATTGTGTATTTCGAAGACAAACATAGTTGAGAAGATTTTTGGTTAAATTCATAGTATAGGATATAATGTTAGGTAAAATCCCAGATGGAGAACATACATAAGATAGGTTACTTTTTATCCAAACCAATATTACTGAAATGAATGCATATTCAAAGGGGTTACCAAAACTGACTGAAGAAGTAAACAAAATTATAGATAAATTCACTTTTAAGATATTTCATAATAAGTTCCTTTATGTATTTGGGTAGATAGCAGCACAAGGTGAAATAGTGTATTAACTTTTGTTCTAATGTGTCATAGTTTGTGTCAAAGATTTCTTGGAAAGGAAGTGCTTGATGGTAGTGGTAGTATTTTGCATTGGAGATAAGAGAAGTTGGCGCATTTGTGTGTGTGTGTGTGTGTGTGTGTGTAGGTGTAGTTATGTGTATATCACAAATATATATGCGCACACATCTATTCTCCTATTAAGTGAAAATTTGGTTTTTGCCTTAGAAATTTAGAGGACCATATCTCTACAACAGCGATACAGTCTTTCTCAAAAGAAAGTTCTTGGCCAATAAATGACCTTGAGCAGCTTTTCGATTCCTCTAAGCCCTACCTTCTACTTCTTTGTAATTTACAGTGCTTATATACCTAAGAATCAGTAGAAGTCTCTGCTCCTGTCTCCTACCCCTGTTGGGAATACCCAGTTATTTACCCATGACATAAGTTAGCCTGCATTAATGTGGCTGAGGAGGGAGTGTGGACTGGTGCTGGGTACAGTGGCACTGGAATTTCGTATGTCTAACACAACTGTGGAAACTTACTTTTTGAACATCTTCTGGTGACACTGAGGCTCTCAGCAAGCCAGTGAACTTTTTTTCATGAGATTCCATGCTAGAACATGCGCTGTCTGGCAGAAGAGCTTTCTTTTCATAGTCCTTCCCGTTTCATTGGTTCAGGACTGGCTGTAATCATCATGATCATCATTGCATTGCTGGGCCATAGAGAGTATTTGTATACTACTTAAACCAAAGGAAAAGGTAGTATAAGACTGAGAGTTTATCGTTCTTGGTATTCTTGAGTGCAGTGTGGTATTCTAGATCCTCAAAGTGGAGATAGTGCGGCTCTTCACCACCTCCTTTAGGTCTCCTAGTTGGCAGGCAAGCTCAGATAATCTCAATACTGAGATATTGTAGTTTCTGTCCTTGGTGCTTGAAAACTTCCCAGAGAAAGCACAACGTCAGCATCCTGAATAACTGGTCAAAAGAAGTGCCACTATATACAAGTTATTCTCAAGTTACCAATAGAAATCTTAGCTATTATGTTGATTGTTTTAATGAACCATTTTATTGTATTATTTGTGTCTCACACAATCATACAAAATCCTGGGGTTTTGTTGTGACGTTTTTGTACTTGCATGTTTGTGCTTCGGTCATACTCATTCTCCATTACCTACCCATTTCTGCTACTCCTCTGGTAATTCCCCATCTGTGTTCATGCCAGTTTTAATCCTTAAAGTTTTTTATAGCTACATAAAAATAATTCCAGGGATAAAGTATATTTATGTTTAATTTTTTTCTACTTGACTAGGAGATTGCATACTTACTGATATTTAATTTTCTTCCATTATTTTCTGTTACAATGGAATCCAATAAAGATATAATGGCTTACTTCAAGTACAGAATAAACATACATTTCCTCTTGGTAAGCGGATGATTTGAAAAAGAAGTTTGTCTTTGGGTTTGCTTAAGTCTTGTAACCCAGGCTTTTCTTTTTTCTTTCTTTGCTTTTATATTTTTCTTTTCCCTGTCTCATCATAAATTCTTTCAGAACTGGTTCAGAATGAATGACATTCCTTTAGTGGCAAAACCCTATGCTCTAGCAAATACTGACTTTACAATTGTTTCTTCTTTCTTTCCTTTAGCAACAACTTGGGTTCTAACAGAACTTGGTGAGATATTTTAACATCAAATGAATGCCAGGGCCACTTTCTTATTTCTGGCATTGCCAAATATTGGTTCAAATGGAGAGAGAAGGATTCCTGTGGATATTCTTCAAGTTAACTTTATATGCTTTTGAAGCAGAAGACTGTCAAGAATGGACAGACCTTGATAGGCAGTAGTTCTAAGTTTTACTGTTTGCTGAGGGCAGATAAAATAGAAGAATACAGTGATTTAATTTATGCATATCTCAAAATTGTTAGCATGATGGGAGAAAATTTTGTTTCTGATGTTTATACTGATTTGTACATTTGGAACACACAGAAATGCCATCTTAAAAAACTTTCTGAAGAATATTGGAAGTCGAGTTTATCTGTAGGGAATTTTAAGTTGATTCAGTATTGAGTTCATGCTAGATGTTTGTTTTATGTAAATGGCTAAGAAAATTCTGAAAAGCCATGCCCCCAAAAGATGACGAGGAAGTGATGATGAATGAAAGACGCTGTGTTCAGGAGATGTGTGGGAACAGTTTTGTCAGAAACAAACATGGCAGGCATTAATGCCATATCCCTCAATTAAAGTGTTATTTCTAAAACCTCCCTTTATTTACTAAATTGTGATTTACAAATTAAGTGCTATTTATACCTCCTTATTTTCTTCCTGTTTGTTCCAAGAGCTGTCTTTTGAGAAATGTACAGTGCTTCCTAGAATGCTTACAAATTGATCAGAAACTTATAGTGGTGGTTCTTTTCAGCACTGAGGATTTGTAGGTTGTCTTTTGACTCCTACAGTATTGTTGAGCTGCTGCTGATACAGTAAGTTTTGCTATAATTCATACATTGTGTTCCAAATATTGCTCTTCTGGAAGAGAATTATTTAATAAAATGCCTTCATATTTATGAGGAGAATAGGCTAGAAACACAGCATTCGAAAACTTCAGCAGTGAATAAATACAGGAGCTTGATAGAGCCAGCACAGTGTCACACATATTAAATGGCTCATGTGGAAATATGTCATTTACCTCAGGAAGGAGTGGAAGTGTGCCCATGGAAGTGGCATAGTAAGGGTTACAGTTGTGGTTTACATGATGCTGTGGGCAAAGTCAGCTGGAATAAGAGAAGTAACCCAGCTATGGGTGAGTGTGACTAAGCACTCCTGGAACTGAGGTTGCTGTTTAGGGTTTAAAGTGTGTTTGCATTTGTATTTTGTGCATTCCAGTGATGGTTGTAGTTTCCCACATTTTATACCCCCACCCCCCATAAAGTCATGCATAAGCAAATTCAATTTGCATTTTGTTCATACTATTTCTCCATGTGTCTGCTTCCTGGAGCAAACTTGTGTTTTTAAGCAAATACAATATCTAGACTAAAAGTTCTGTAGGGCCAAAAGGAGTGGCTCATTACCACTTATTTTCTGTTTTAGGATACTGTTCTTTATGTGTTTAAGTAGTAGGAAAGAATTATAGATAATATTGAGGACCCAAAATGTTCTTTTCTCTTAGCAGATAAGAAATGCTTCAGTTGAAACATTCTGAACAACTCAGAATTATTTTATGGTTCCTCTAAATTAGTCTTGAAGAAATAATAACCTCTAGTACTAAGTACACTCATATCCAGAAAAGGGTGTAACAGAAGAAAATTGGAATATTAGGATTTAATTTACTTTACTTAAGCAAGTATGGCCCTTAAGCTGTTACTTAATTTTGTAACTATTAGTTCTTCACTTGGAAGACTTGAGTGAGCACAGGATTTTCAAGATTCATTAACTGCTTTAAGAATTTTTGTTTCATAGTTGCATATCTGCCTGCAGACCAGGCAGTTTGAATCCATGTCATTACAAGCTCATTGTGATATTAGTACAACTTAAATACTGAGTGTATTCTACCCCAAGTCTGTTACATAGTACACTCTCAAGTCTTACAAAAGTTCCTGAATCAAGTGTTCCCCAAGCTCATTTTTAGTATAGTCTTGGATGTTTAAGAATGCTGCTGCTATGGTTTGAGTGTGAAACAACCGCACACAAGCTCATACATTTCAGTAAGTGGTCCTTTCTGGTGGGTATTTTGGGAGTTTGTAGTACTTTTCGGAGATAAATCTAGTTAGAGGAAGTGGGATTCTGGGGGTATAGCCCTGCCCTTTGTTGTGCCTCTATCACTACTCCTTGATTGATGTGTAACAAGCAGCTTCACAGTGCTCCTGTGCCACCACTCCACTTATCAGCAGTTATTCCCCACCACGAGGGACAGTGTCCTCTCAAACTGAAACAAAATAAATCTTTCCTGCTTAAGTTCCTTGTCAGGAATTTATTCACATCAGGGAGGCAAATAACCAAACAAGGGTGCTGAATTACAGATGCTGACACCAGCCACTATGGAAATGGTATGGAGGTTCCTCAATAAATTAAAAATAGCAGTACCATTTATTGATTCAACTCTTCCACTCCTGGATATATACCCAGAAGAATCAAGTCAGCACACAGTTGATATATCTGCTCATCCATATTTATAATGGAGCTTCTCAGGATAACTTTTGGAATCAGCCTGTGGCTTAGAAGAACCATGGTAAGCTAGCTCCATCTTCTGCCTTTATTTTAAGTCTGAATTGGGGAAAATACAGATAAACAAAAAAGGAAGATTTTTTTTCCAGAAAGTCATTTATGCCTATTTTTGGCATGAAGAGTCCAAGAAGAAAATAAGATAATAAAATACGTCTTTTCTACTCCCTTCTCACACTGTTTTAGGAGAGTAAGTAGTGTTGCCTTACAAAAGAGTGTTAGCAAAGTGTCCTCATAGCCCTCTTGTTCTAAGAGCAGTCCAAAGACTTGAAGTGATGTCACTCTCTTGAACTTTAAAGGAAATAAAATGTCCCTTTGTCACACAGACTATATTAAGGACAGATGTAGTAAAAAGGTAGGTACTTTGGGGCCCAATGATAGAGCATGTGCCTGGCACAACTGAGGCCCTGGGTTCTATCTTTAGTATTGCCAACACAGAAGCCTGCCATTTTGAGACACACTGAAAGTTGAGGGTTAGATCCAGCCTTGCTATGAATACACTGTACACTAAATATTTGTCATAGTAAATGCTGGTTTAATAGAAACACTTATTGTCCCGAAGCTAGACAAGAAGTAGAGGTGGGGGGGCAACCAGACTAGGAGGATTCTGGGAATAGGAAGAGCAGAGCAGAGACTCCAGCGAGACACAGAGGAAGACAAGAATGCTGCAGTGAGAAAAAGGTACCAAGCCGCATGACTAAACATGGATAAGAATCATGGATTAGATTAAGAGTCAGAGTTACCATGTAATAAACCTGAGCCATAGGACCAGCAGTTTATAATTAATATAAGCCTTTGTGTAATATGTGGGACTAAATGGTTATAAGACTGGCTGTGCAGGACAAAATTGACGTTCCAACATAGTGCACACAGGTACACCCACATAAAGCCTTAAAAAGCTTAAAGAAGGTTTTTAGAACACAGAAACACCCTAAAACAGCTTCCTACTTCTCTCAAGTGAGCTTTGGTAATGAGTGGCATACCAGCTTCAACTGCAAAATGCTTTGTTTGCAACATGCAGCTTAAACTGCAGTGAGGTTGGTTCCTAAGACTCACAAAAGCTTAGGTACTAGCAGGAGCTGCATATGATGGAGTTACAGTTACTGCTCATACAAACAAAAATGGAGCAGAGTCAAGCATGGTTTCTTGGTAGCGTTTTCTTTGGTAGGCCCTGTTGGCAGCAAGCAGTGGTACAGCTCCTTTAAGAGAGGCTTCCTGACTCAACATTAACACAGAAACCTGAAAAGAAGCCCTGTTGCCAGACATGTAAATGCTGTTCATGAGCAGTGGGTGGCTGTGCTCTCCTTGGTGGTAGTGTGAACCGTAAAATTCCTCAAGAGTTGAGGTGGTAAAAATCTCTGCCAGTACCTCTGCCATTAAGCTAAGCTCTCACAGACCGAGGAACTGGGTGAAGCCAGCCTTCCTAGTCAAGTCTTTAATTCTAGCCGTGCTGTGTGGTCAGTAAAGAATAGAGATTTAAAGACAGATTTAGACAAAACAAAAACCTCTAAATGGTTTACAGTGTATGTATGTATAATTCTCTCTCTCTCTCTCTCTCTCTCTCTCTCTCTCTCTCTCTCTCTCTCTCTCTCTCTCTCTCTATATATATATATATATATATATATAGGCTATATATATATATATATATATATATATATATATATATATATATATATATAGGCTTGGGAGGAAAACGTACAAAATGTCCTTTAAAAGGAATAGAGTAAAAAAATAATAAGCCATGTAAAGATATATACAAAGAGCATCTGGATACTGTATATTATTGTGTTGTTTTTCACTATTTTGATGGCAGAGGAAGGAGCAAGAGCTGCTAAAAGACATTTGATTATAAAGGTTGTTGGATTAATACAGCCTACATATTTTGAAAATGCCTTGACTTCAAAATTTAAGTCAGAAGATATGTTACTTTGGAGAAGAGAGTACGATTTTATTTGCACAAAAATATGTTTTGAATTTATTCTGGGTTAAAGAAAATAAGATTTGATTGAGAAAGACCCCCCTGAAAAACCTTAGGTGGGATCAGATGGCCCAGATGACTCAGCATTTCAGAGCACCTCTGTTGCAGTTGCCTCTGAGCTCTGCATCCAGAACAACTTCAAGGAGACTGGCTGAGCTGACCCGGCTTCACAGACTACTCCAATTAGGACTTGATCATAATCTTGAATTTTCTCAGGATCCCCATAAGATTACCAGAGTCTCCAATCAGCAAGAAGTAGTCTAGAGAGGTATACCCACATTTCCCCCAAAATGGATTATGGATGTTTGACTCTGTTTACAGTGTTGGTTTTAAATTGTTATAGATAGTGGTAAGGAAAAAAGCTATACAAAGGAGATTAGATTTGGGATTCTTGTTTTAAAACGAAAGGGAAATACTTTAGGGCAATGCCTTTGTATGTTATTCTTGGCCTGCAGAAAGTTTTATGACTAGGTGATTTTTTTTTTCTGAAAAACTTGAGATTTGGTGTATTTTGTTTAAGATTTATTAAGCATCTGGGTGTGTGCTTACATCAGTAGGGAAGGCAGAAGCTTTGGATACTTCTGAATCTGGAGTCTAAAGTGAGTGCCAGCATCTTGACCTGGGCAGTGGGAATTAAATCAGATCCTCTACCTGCAGAGCCATCTCTCCAACCCCTGGTGTTTGGTTTTTTAAAAACTCATACCTAACAACATTGTCCTACATTTTCTACATCTAACCACTGAGCTCTCGAGCACTCACCTTCTCAATGGCTAGGGACAACCAGCACCAACATTATCTGAAGTGAGAAGATAGACTTTATTTAGAAATCACTGCGGTAGATGCAAACCTGGTCTGTGGGATATAGCAGGTGGATGAGAGAGGAAGTAGTCAGTGGATGAGAAGTTACCAAGAGAAGGCATCAAAAATAGGGAGAGTTCTAGGAAGTCTATGTTGGAACCATCAGTTTCCAAGGGCAAGGGGGAATTGTCTCTAAACCAACGCAGCAGAATCATTCTTTTATTTATAGATTTATTTTTTTAAGTGTATGAGTGTTGGCCTATATGTATGTATGTATACCATTTACATGCCCAGTACCCATGAATGCCACAAGAGGGTGTTGGATCCCCTGCAATAGAGTATTAGGTACAAGTGGCCATGTGGGTATTGGGAACTGAACCTAGGTCTGTGGCAAGAACAGTAAATGCACTTAATCACTGATTGAGAGAGTGCATTCTCTCACTCTAACAGGAATCTTTAAAAAGGGCCTATGCAGGCCAGCAAGGATCTGGCCAAGGTCAAGGTTAGGGAGAGCTTGTTCTCCATGTCATCCATGTCGTCACTTCAAACAGCTGTTACTGCTGTCTAAAGGAGGGTAGATCCAAAGCTGCACTGCCCATCTGGACCACTGGACATTTGTAATGACTTTGTATTATTGTGGAGCCGAACTTAGAAAGCTTAGAAAAATTAATATAACTTGAATTGATAATCGAAAGCTTAATATAGGCTATTTGCTGCTTTGGTGGGACTTTATTTCTCTGCTGTCACTGTGTCACAAAAACTGGCATTGTGTGTTCTTTATGTTTTCTGGCAAAAATTGAATCAAGTGGCTCATGTTCTGGTTTGGGGTTTTTCTTTGCTTTTTGGTTTGTTATTTGATGCTGGGGAAGAAACACTGAACCTTTTATAGGGGCTTTACATGGATTAGTGTACTCATGGGAACAAAACCTAAATGGAAAGATAGAATTTATTAGGAGGTAGTTCTCCGTAGGAGGTTCTTCATTGGTGTTTTTCCCCCACAGTTCTTTATGTCTGAACATCTTCCAGGCAGACTTGACTTGAGGTGCAAAGGTCAAATTCTCTTGCAGCCTTGAAAGATGTGTTTGTGTTTCTGGGAAGAGCCAGAGGCAGGCAAGTTTGCCTGTGAAGGGCATAGATTTATCCTTGCAAAGCTTAGTTTCAGGACTGGAGCATTTGGTGCCTGAGGGCAGGGCCCAGGTCTGGGAGTACGTCTGACAGCCAATAGATTCAAAAGTTAGGTTTACACCGAAAGTTCTTTCAGCAAATTTAGGGCTCGGGGTTTGTGCTGGCAAGCTCAGCCAATAACAACTGTATCCCACATCCCTTTACCCAATCCTAAATGCCAAGCCGTGAAGCACCCCGCTTACATAGGCTTTTCTTTTAAACACTCCCCCTCCCAAACTCTGGGCTTGAGGCTGAAAACCCTCCACTGAGCCAAGACAAAGGGTTTTGAGCCAGGTTCATTTGAACCTGTCCATAACAATAAAGATCCTAATGTGTTTGCAGCAAGTCCAGCTCCCTGATGGGCTTTGGGAGGAGGGTTCCTCAACTGGGTACACATCACCAACATAAAAAGACTGGGATCTCTAAGCTTGGGTGTCTCTCTGGTTCTGCAGCTGGTTGCATGCACATATACTGTCTGGCACATGTACTTCCCTGTTCCCAAAAGAAGATGCCAATATTCTGGCTACTTCTAATGCTTTGAGTAAGTGGTCTTACATCTGTCTTCAAGCTGTGTCCTCATCATCCACGACCATTTGAAGAACTAAGCAAGTAAACTCTCAGATCTCTAAAGGTCTTGGCAGTGAGTTGGGTAATTATAATAAAGTCAAGAAATTGTTCATTATGCAACAGAAGTTAAATGCTTGTGACTACACTTTTTCTAGAATAGATTTGGATGCCTCTGAATATTTGCATTATTGGGAAGAAGATTTTGATTTTGTTGCTTTATCTTGCATTATCTATTTCTAAGTGTGCTGCACCAGTGAGCAGGTCCTTCTGGGAGTGAGGCTTTCCTGGACAATTGCAGCTTCTCCTGTGTTTTACTGTATCTGCCTTTATTCTTTACAGTGACTTTATGTTTTCTGGGCCTCCGTTTGATCACCTGAAAAATAAGAGGATTGTATCTTTAAATGTCCAGGTACATTACCTCCAAGTTATAGGGAAGACACACGGTGCTGATCTCTGGCCACATGCCCATACACAGGGGGAACACACACACATTTTTATTCAATTTAGTCCTCTCTCTATTAATTTTGAACTTTCAAGAATGCTAATGAAATAATCTTCCTCTGCTATTTTTTTCTTTTTCATAATTCCCGTAATACATGATGAGTAAATGGCAATTACACTTCTCAGTGTGCAGGCAAGGCTGAGTTTCCAGAGCTGTTTCTTGAAGTCAGTGCCCTGGAAGAAACAGAAATGTACTGAGGGTGTTTCTATGAACACTCTTTCAGGAAGGAACTAATAAAGACCAAGAGGACAGGCTGGAGAGATGCTTAGCAGTTGGAGGGGCTAATGTCCAAGAATGAGGAATCGGGTTTGGATTCCTAGCTCCCCTGTTAAAGCTGGGCACAGCTGCGTGCGCTTGTCACTTTAGTACTGGGCAGGCAGACGGGTGGATCTTGAGAACTTGTAGGCCAGGAAGTCTTGCCTGAGCTCTACATTCAGTGACTCCTGCCTCAAAAACTAAAGTGGAGAGCAATAGAGATAAACAGCTGATTTCTCCCCTTGGATGTCCACAGTCATATGCAAGATGGTAGTTGTGTTTTTTCAGTGCTCTGGGCAATCTTCACACTGATTTATACGTTGTTGCACTAAGCTACATTCCCTCCAGCAGGGATCTGCAGGATTTCTTTTTTATTGGGGATTTATATCCCTGGCTAGACTGGAACTTACTGTGTAGACGAGGCTGGCCTCAAACTTAGCTTCTCCTTTGTCTGTTTTTTGATTGTTACCATTAAAGACATGCACAAACACACGTAGATCTTTTAGGAAATTTCCCTGAACCTCAATGCCTTCTCTTTTTTGCTCCCATAATGTCTTGGGCCTTTCTTACCCAGCTCCTTTCTGAATTCTCTGCAGGATGGAGCTTGGAATGGCCAGTATAGTAGAAAGTACAGAGAAAACTCAACTCAGTTTATTTGGGAAATCAGTAACTTCTTCGGCATACACTTGCTAAGATCTTATGTGCAGCACCAAAATAGGTTTGATTATAAAAGAGATTAAAAACTGGTTAAAACAAGCAAACACAAGAAACATTCCAATTAGGAGGACAACTAATATAGTAAATAGGTGGAATTAGCATCTTATTGTTAAGTTTTAAGAAAAAATGAGGCAGAGAAAGGAAGAGGACATTTCAGAGGGATATTGACATTTAGACATGTAGATGTCACTGAGGTGGTGTCAGTTAAGGTGAAGGCTGACTTGGATGTTTGGGGGACAGCTTTTCAAGCCTTTCAAGAGAATTGCTAGGTCTGAAGTCTTTATCCAGAGTGTTTGGAGCATGCTAAAGAGAGCACCGAGAGGGAAGTAATAGAATATTGAGTTGCAAAGAACGAGGTTTCGGGTAGGGGAGAATGGAGGGTTTGTTTCAGTAAAGTGAAGAGGAAGTGGGAGTGGCTCTGACTTACCTGGTCCAATGTCCACTGATCAATGGACCAGATTTGCATAGATAGAGAAAACTATTTCTATAAGACTCACATCTTTAGACTAAATTTTATTATATATTTTTGAGTTTTTTAGATTTTTTTCCAGTACTGACATGTAAACTCAGGGCCTTGTACATGCATAGCCTGTGTTGAAAATCTAAGTTACACTGTTTCCTAGGGCTTTCACTTTTTTTTTATTAAGAGGGTTGGTTTTTTTTTTCCATTTTATGTACCAACCAAAGTTCCCCCTTCTTCCCCTCTTCCCACTCACCTCTCAGCTCCCTTCCCCATCTACTCCTCAGAGAAGATAATGCCTCCCACAGGGAGTCAACAAAATCTGAGATATCAAGTTGAGGCAGGACCAAGCCCCTCCTCCCTGTATCAAGGCTAAGCAAGTATTTTGTTCATGCACTAGGGATAAATCCTGGTCCTACTGCCAGAGGCTGGCTCTACAAACTGCCCAAGCCACACAACTGTCAGTTCACATTCAGAGGACCTGGTTAAGTTCCATGCAGGTTCCCCAGCTGTCAATCCAGAGTCAGTGAGCTCCCAGTAGCTAGGTCAGCTGTCTCTGTGGGTTTCCCCATCATGGTCTTGATCCCTTTGCTCCAGAGACCGAAGAAAGAGATATCTTGATAGAGAGAGCCATGTTGGGGTTAGGGAGAAACCTGATGCTAGGGAAATTCCTGGGAATCTATAAGGATGACCCCGGCTAAGACTCCAAGCAATAGTGGAGAGGGCGCCTTAACTGGCACTCCCCTGTAATCAAATTGATAACCACCCTAATTGTCATCATAAAACCTTCATCCAGTAACTGATGGAGGCAGATGCTGAGATCCACAGTTAAGCATTGGGCTGAGCTCCCAGTCCAGTCAAAGATAGGGAGGAGAGATTATATGAGCAAAGGGGTCAAGATTATGACAGGAAAAGCGACAGAACCTTCACTTTAAAAAGGCTGGATTTTAGAGGATCAGCTCTAAAACCTGACTTAAAACCAAACATGTGCCACCCAGTGGTGGTAAGGAGCACTACGTTACAGGCAGGCCACCAGGGAGTTATTTCAACTACATTGGCCAAATTAACTGCACATCTTTGGAGTCTGTGGGCAATCCCACTGAGTGCTTTCAAGATTTTTAATTTAAACAAAAAATGGATCAGTTAAGTCCTCAATAATGGGGATTTTGAAGGTTTAGGCACAAACATCCTTATGTTTGAGAATTCATGCTAATTGTTTAGGTATGCATGCACATTTAGGTAAGTTTTGATTGTGTAAATTCATTACTCTTAAGTCCTAAAAAACAAACTCAGGTCATTATCCTATCTTGAAAAGCAAAATTTAAAAATCATTGTAGAGATTTTTTTTCCTTTTTTTTTCTTTGCTGATGTATTTCATGATATCTAGCTGCCCTTCTCTGTAGTGGTGTGGGGTCTAAGTGGGATGGGAAGGCACTGTTTTATTTATCTCCTTTGAGATCTGGGCAAAATGAAAGGAAAGCATCTAAAAAGTAAGGGTCTTTACATTTTATTGACTTCAGGAAGAGTCAATTCTGAAACGGCTTCCTAAATGAACACTGCATTGCTTTGGTTCTTACACTGGCTTAAATTATTTACTACCTGGGCAAATGAAGTTATAAGTGACCACTTACTAAGTTTAGGGTAGTTAAACTATGAGAGGGGCAGAGAGCACATGGAGTCATAAGCCTATTAAGATGACATTCATTTGGTCACACCTGCTTATGAGGCTCAGCAAGCTTTAGTAATTGTAAATCAGGCCCAGGAACATGTTTCCACCTCTTCCCCAGTCTCTCTGCAGATCCAGCTTGATCCCAAGAGCCGTGTCACTGTTACCAGCTCCTGACTTGATACACTTCAACACCCTGTGAGCATAGGAAACAAACCTCAGCCATGCCAGGACATTCTTGGCAGTCTGTACACTTTGTTTCACTGACCTACTGAAAACAATGAATGAGCCTTGAGATTACAAATGCTCTCGCTAACAATTTTAGAGACTTTCAGTTTTTGACTTCCTGCCTGCAGGAAGGAAATGACAGTTGACAGTGTGAACAGCAGGTGTTCCTCTGGACGGAATGGTATCTTCTGCTTACTAAAATAAAAACACTGCATCAACACTCCTACATGGAAGTGAATGCAAACCACAGGAGTCAGTCTCTCCACCACAGATCCAGCTTCCGAAACCAAATGTATTTTCTATCAGGAAGTTCTGACACCCATCCAGGCAGGGGCAGGCTATGGCACAGGCCTCTCAAATCAGTGTTGGACTCTTTCAGGTCCAGCTTTTGAGGTGTTGGGAATGGTCCTTGCACACGTCCTGGTTGTTGAAGAGCAGTTGCGGGACAGGTTGGTAAGAACGTAGAAAGTAAGGCATGAAGATCGGAGCGAAGCTCTCCCCTGGAGGGTGGGTGATTTTTGAAGCCCCGTTGCATCTCCTTTGTTGTTCTCTTCAAGGCTGGTCCTGGCGTTGTTTCTTCCTCATAGTTTAGCATAATGGTTGTCTTTTCCTTTGCTAGAAAGTTAGTTGTGCTATCACTGGTTCAGGTGTCTTCCCTGCCCGCCAGTGGATTAGCTATAATCCAAGCAAATGAGACGACGAGATGTAAAAACTGAGATCACTAACGGAATGAATTGCCTTGGACGAGACAAACACCGGGCAAGTCTTCCTTGGCCACCTTTGTTAGGGCTCAGATTGTCATACAATATGGTTTTGAGGGTACACAGGTTTGAAAAATTTGGGAAAGATATTACAGTGTTTTTGTCTAGAAAGGGCCAGGATCATTGCCTAATATCAGTTATGAACTTAGTTGTGTAACATCGTAGACTTTGTCTTCACTTACTGACCTTAGGATCCCAAAGAACCATGTGATGGAGGAAAGAGACATTGTAGGTGTAAGTATCACAAGCAAAAAAATTGAGCATGTGTGCTGAAAGAGTAGATTTTTAAAATTTTTTTTTGGGGGGGGGTTGGCATGTTCATATTTTTTTGAAAAAATGTATTTTTATTCATATATCCCTGTGCTCAACCTCCCTTCCCTCCACCCAATCCTTCCCAGTCATTCTTCAGCCTCCTCCTCCCCATGTTCCATCCCCTCCTCCAAAAGGGCAAGAAATTCCAAGGTGGGTCAGCTCAGTGTGGCACATCCACTCCAAAGAAATACAGTTTTCTCATCCCAAAAACAAGACTGGGTTAGGTATTCTTCTGAAGGGAATGGGCTCCAAGGTGCCAGCCCACAGAAGGACCACAGTCTGATCCCACTCCTCAAGGCTCCACATACTGCCCATGCCAATCAACAGCTGCCTACCCCTGGAGAGCCTAGCTCCTTTGCCTGATTGTTCCCCCATGGCTGTTCTTGATTCAGTGAGCTCACTAGAGCCCCAGCCAGGCATCACTGTGGAGATTTTGCTTATTGTCCTTATCCCCTGCTCATATAGACTCTCTTCCCCTGCTCTCAGCTGGACCAGGAGCTCTGCCCAGTGCTCAGCCATGGATCTCTGCCTCCACCTCTATTCTTCCTTGGATGTAAGTTCTGTGGTGACAGGGTGGTTTTTCATTTGATTATAGGGGAAGCCCTGTTTATGCATCCCCTCCGCTATTGGTTGGAGACCTAGCCAGGACATCTTGTGAGTTCTTGGAGGTTTCCCTAGCACTCAGTCTCTTTCCAACCCCACATTGGCTTCCTCTATCAAGATATCCATCTCTTTTTTTCTCCCTCTCTGTTGCTTCTCTCACTCAACCATCTCCTTCTCTCATGATTTGTTCCTACTCTTCTTGATTGCAATGTGTTATGATCCCAATTTTCTAAAGAGATCTTCTCTATTTTTTCTTCCTAGGGGAATCTCTGTATGTCTCTCTTAAGTTCCTTCTGATCTCAAGCTGTTCAGGGGTTGTGATTTGCAGCTTGGGCATTCTTTGCTTTTTGTCTAAAATCCACTTATAAGTGAGTACATCCCATGCCTAACTTTCTGGGCTTGTGATATCTCGCTCAGGAGGATATTCTCCAAATCCATCCTCCATTTGCCTACAAATTTTAGGATGTCTTTTTAAAAAAACTGCTGAGTAGTACTCCATTGTGTAGATGTACCACAGTTTATTAATCCATTCTTCTAGGTTGGACAACCTAGAACATCTAGGTTGTTTCCAGATTATTACTATTATGATTAATGCTGCTGTGAACATAGTTGAAATAATGCCTTTGGGGTATAGATGTGCACCCTTTGGGTATATTCCCAATAGTCATATTCCTGGATCCTTGGAGAGATTGATTCCTAGTTTTCTGGGGAACTACCATACTGCATTCCAGAGTGGCTGTACAAGTTTACACTCCCACCAATAATGGAGGATTGTTCCTCTTGCTCCGCATCCCCTCTGTGGTTTTTTTTATCTTAGCCATTCTGACAGGAATGAGGTGGTATCTCAGAGTTGTTTTGATATGCATTTCTCTGATGGCTAAAGATGTTGAGCAATTTTTTTTTAAGTGTCTGTCAGTCATTTGTAATTCTGTTGAGAATTCCCTTTTAGCTCTAAACCCCAATTTTTAACTGGGTTATTTATGTTTTTGGGCTGTAGTTTCTTGAGTTCTCTGTATATTTAGAGATCAGTTCTATGTCAGATGTAGGGTTGAAGATCTTTTCCCATTCTGTAGGCTGTCATTTTGTCTTATTGACTGTGTCCTTGGCCTTACAGAAGCTTCTCAGTTTCAGGAGGTCCCACTTACTGATTGCTGTTCTTAGTGCCTGTGCTACTAGTGTTATATTTAGGAAGTTGTCACCTGTGCCAGTGTGTTAAAGGGTGTTTCCTACTTTCTTTTCTGTCAAGTTCAGTGTAGCTGGGTTTATGTTGAGGTCTTTGATCCACTTAGATTTGAGCTTTGTGCAGAGTGTTAGGTTTGGATCTATTTGCATTCTTCTACATACTACCATCCAGTTATGCCAACACCATTTGTTGAAGATACTATCTTTTTTTTCATTGAATATTTTTGGATTCTTTGTTAAAAATCAAGTGTTCATAGGTGTGTGGATTAATGTTGGGATTTTTGATTTGATTCCATTGAGCCCTTTTATCCTTAGTGTATAGGAAGGATATTAACTTTTTTGAGTTAATCTTGTGCCCTGCTATATTGCTGAAGATGTTTATCAGCTGCTGGAGTTCCCTGCTAGAATTTGGGGGGTCACTTATGTATACAATCATATCATCTGCAAAAGAGATGGTTTGACTTC
The DNA here is from genome assembly GCA_033318265.1 of Phyllotis vaccarum. Classification (NCBI taxonomy): domain Eukaryota; kingdom Metazoa; phylum Chordata; class Mammalia; order Rodentia; family Cricetidae; genus Phyllotis; species Phyllotis vaccarum. The sequence goes on from JARWLC010000003.1 coordinate 72,963,102, forward strand.
TTCATTTCCAATTTGTTCCCTTAATCTCCTTTTGTTATCTTATTACTTTAGCTAAACTTCAAGAACTATATTGAATAGATAAGGAGAAAGAGGACAGCCCTATCTTGTTCTTGATTTTTGTGGGATTGCTTTGAGTGTTTCTCCATTTAGTTTGATTTTGGCTGTGTCAGTTTGCTTTTTATTATGTTTAGCTATTTTCCCTGTATTCCTGATCTCTCTAGGGCTTTTATCATGAAGAAGTGTCAGATTTTGTCAAAGGCCTTTTCAGCATCTAATGTGGTGCTAAAACCATGTGGAGTTTTTCTTTCAGTTTGTTTATATTATGAACGACATTCACAGTTTTCATATGTTGAACCATCCCTGCTTCTCTGGGATGAAGGCTACTTGATCATGTCCACCATGATGATTTTGTTTTTCTGGATATGTTGTTGGATTCAGTTTGCCAGAATTTTATTGAGTATTTTTGCATCAATGTTCATGAGGGAGATTGGTCTGTAATTGTAGTATGAGGTTTCTGGCCTGGACTTTTGGGCCCAGCCTCAAGGTTTAGACCCGCAGACCCACAGACCCGCAGAGACACACAGATGCTTACAATAGTAAGGCTGATTGGCCTAAAGCCCAGGCATATAACTTGCTAACTCTTCACCCTTAATCTAACCAATGACTCTTATCCCGTTTAGCCATGTGACTTGGTACATTTTCTCAGAGCAGCATAGTTGTCCTCTGCTTCCTCTAGCTTGTCTCTGGAATTCTGCTCTATTTTGCCTGTTCCTAGAGTTTTCTTAGTCTGGTAGCCCTGCCCACACTTCCTGTCTGCCTTTGGCCAATCAGCGCTTTTTATTAAAATCATAGGCAGGGACAATTATTTACAATGGAACAACATAATCCCCCTACATGTAATTCTCTTTGTTGCATCTTTTAGTGGAATCAGGGTGATTGTGGCCTCATAAAAAGAGTTTAGCAATGTTCTATCAGTTTCTACTCCATGGAACAATTTGAAGAGTATTGGTATTAATTAGTTCTTCTTTGAATGTCTGGTAGAATTCCACACTGAAACGATCTGATCCTGGACTTTTTTTCTTACTTGGGAGACTTTTAATAACAACTTCAATTTCATTTGGGATTATAGTCTGTTTAGGTCTTTAATCAGATCTTGATTTAATTTTGGTAAGAGGTACCTGTCCAGAATGCTGTCCATTTCTTTTAGGTTTTCCATTTTAGTGGAGTAAAGATTTTCAAAGTATGACCTAATAATTCTCTGGATTTCCTGGGTATCTGTTGTTATGCCCCCGTTTTCATTTCTGATTCTATTAATTTGAATGACCTCTCTCTGCTTTTTGGTTAGTTTGGATAAGGGTTTATCTGTCTTGTTGACTTTCTCAAAGAACCAACTCTTTGATTCATTGATTCTTTGTATTGTTCTCTTTGTTTCTATTGTATTGATTTCAGCCCTAAGTTTGATTATTTCCTGAAATAATTATTTGTTTATTTCACTCCTTCTAGGTGAGTTTGCTTCTACTTGTTCTAAGCCCTCAGTTGTGCTGTAGGTCTGTTGTATTAGATTTCTGTAAGTTTTTCATGTAGGCATCGAGTGTTAAGAGTTTTCCTCTTAACACTGCTTTCATTGTATCCCATTAGTTTGGGTATGTTGTGGATTTGTTTTCATTAAATTCTAGGAAGTCTTTGATTTCTTTCTTAACTTCGTCCTTGACCCAGAGGTAGTTCAACTGAGAGATGTTCACTTTCCATGAATTTATAGGCTTTTGGTCATTTTTGTTGTTGTTAAACTCTAACTTTAGACCATAGTGGTCTGATATGATACAAGGAGTTATTCCCATTTTTTGGGTATCTATTTATATTTGCTTTATGACCAAGTATGTGGTCAATTTTAGAGGAAGTTCCATGGGGTGCTGACAAATATGTATTTTCCTTCGTGTTTCAGTGGATAGTTCTGTATATACCTATTAAGTCCATTTGGGTTATAACATCTGTTAGATCCCTTATTTCTCTGTTGAGTTTCTTTTTTGTCATGAAATATCTTGTTTATTCCATCTATGATGATTGATAGTTTTGCTGGGTATAGCAGCCATGTTCTTTTACTGTCTGTATAACATCTGACCAGGATCTTCTTGCTTTCATGTTTCCATTGAATAGTTGGGTGTTATTCTAATGGGTATGCCTTTATAAGTAATTTGGCCTTTTTCCTTTGAAGCTCTTAGTATTTTTTTCTTTGTTCTGTAGGTTTAGTGACTTGATTATTACGTAATGAGAAGACTTTTGGGGGAGGTTAGTCTATTTGGTGTTCTGTAAGCTTCTTGTATCTTTATAGGCATTTCCTTCTTTAGGTTGGGAAAGTTTTCTTCTATAATTTTTTGAATATACATTTTTTTGTGCTTTTGAACTTACATTCTTCTCCTTTGATTTTAGTTATCTTCAGGTTTGTTCTTTTCATAATGTCCCAGATTTCCTTGACATTTTGTGTTATGACGTTTTTGGTTTTAGTGTTTTCTTTAACTGGTGTTTCTATTCCCACTTGTGAATCTTCCACTCCAGAAATTCTCTCTTCTATCTCTTGCATTCTGTTGGTTATGCTTGCATCTGTAGTTCTGGTTCATTTAATCAGGTTTTCTAACTCCAGCTTTGTCTCAGTTTGTGCCTTCTTTATTGCTTCTATTTCAATTTTTAATTCCCAGAATGTTTCTTTCACCTGTTTGTTTTCTTTTTCTTGGCTATCTTTATTTTTGTTCAGGATTTATTCATATCTTTCAATTTTTTTGTTTGCATTTTTTTTATTTCTTTAATGGAATTTCTTATATCCTCTTTTAAAGCTTTTGTTATCTTCATAAAGTTGTTTTTAAGGGTACTTTCTTCTGTTTCCTTCTCATTATTATGCTCAGGTCTTGATGTTGTACAACCCCCAGCTTCTTCTGGGTGTCTTGTTTTTCTTTATATTGTACTATGTATTCTTGAACTGGTGTCTGCACATTGCTTCCTCAGTTCACTCTTAGTCTGCTCTTAGTTGGCTCTTAGTCAATTTTGAGCCCAGGGGCTGAGTATCTCCAGTAATTGCAGGGGCTGCTCTTAGTTGGCTCTTAGTTGGCTGTAGTTAGGAGCTGTGTTTCTCCATTTGTCACAGGGGTTGTTCTAAGCCAGGTCTTAGTTGGCTTTTAGTTGGCTCTTGCGCACCAGGAAGCTTCAGGGTCTCCAGTTGTTGGTGTGCAATGACATAGATTGCTGTTTGGGTAGGATTTAGCCTGTGGGATGTCCCTTCAGGTATATTTTGCTGGAGATTGGGCTTGGGGATCTCTCCCAGCTTTCTTTGGTTTAGGGCAGAGCTGGGTATGGTTGGGTGCCAAGGGCTGTTTTCCCAGGTTGGGGTTTGGAGATCATGGTCTCTGTTTGGCCTGAGGGTTGTGGTGCCACTCACCTCTTAGTCAGCTGTGGACCAGGAGGGAGGCCTCAGGATCTCCAGTTGTCCCGAATGAGTGTAGATTATAAGGGGACAGACATAGTAAGAATATTCTGGCCCAGCCTACCCCTTAGTTCTGGACCACCAGTTCCAAATAATCACACAAAGATTAATTACAGACTGTTTAGTCTATGGCTCTAGCTTATTATTTGCTAACTTTTACTCTTAAACTAACCCATGATTCTTATCAAATTTAGCTGCATGGCTTGGTACTTTTTCTCAGAGCTGTATTCTCATCCTGCTTCTTCTGCATCTTGCTGTCATCTATGTCTCTTTTTGTCCGGTTCCCAGAATTCTCCTTGTCAGGTTGCCCACCTCTACTTCCTGTCTAACTACTTGGCCAGTCAGCATTTTATTAAACCAATATTTACAATGACAAATATTTACAGTGTACAAAAGCATAATCCCACGGCATTTTTCCTTCTTTTCTTTTTAAAACAAGAACCTCAAATCTAATCTTCTTTGAATAGCTTTTTATCCAGACCACTATCTATAACAACTTGTAACCAATACCATAAGCCAAACCAAACATCTATAATCCATTTTTAGGAATGTGGGCATAGTTCTCTATAGTATTTCCTGATGATTGGGATGCTAGTAATCTTATGGGGATCCTGAGAAAATTAAGAATTATGGTCAAGTCCTGCCTGGAATATTCCATGAAGCTGGGTCATATCAGCCAGTCTCCTTGAAGCTGTTCTGGTTTTGCAGAGCTCAGAGGAAACTGAAACAGGGGTGCTCTGAAACTTTGGATCATCTGGCCATCCATTCCCATTTGAAATTTTTCAATGGATCTTTCTTGGTCAAACCTTAGTTTCTTTAAACCAGAGTTAATCTGCAACCTCTCATTTCCTGTGGAAATAAAAAGAAAACCTCTTCTCTAAAGTAACATATCTTCTGACTTAATTTTTGAAGTCAAGGTATTTTCAAAATATATAGGTTGGCTTAATCCAGCAGCATTTATAATCACATGTCACTTATCAGCTCCATCCTCTTCAGTCAAATAATTCAAATCTCTCTCTCTTGATTTCTCCTGAAATGCAGTGTAGGGAACAACATCATTCCCTTGGAATCAAAGAACAGTTAGCCATGACTAGTTCTGCAGTTGCTCTGTGCTTCCCTTTATGTCTTTATTACATGAATGTGTGCTAAAGGCCTGTTCTATTCAGGGTTCTGTGTAAGAAATGATGCCACAAAGGTGGGGCAGATGTTTCCTGCTTTCAGGGAGTGTTTGTGCTTTCTGGAGATCCAGTCTGCAAACAGGATGTAGATAGACAGAATGTGAGCCGAGAGGGTTTCCAAAGGCATTTGGCAGAAAGTAGGAAAAGTTTCATTCTACTTGGATAGAGAAAGGTTGGGCAGGAGGAAGCACTCAAAGTGAGCACTGAAGGACGGAGGCCATGCTTCTCAGCTAGTCTGCATTAGGAGACACCAACTCAGTTCCACTCAGGAAATGGTTTTCTATTCCTTTCTCCTGCTTGATGTTAGCTTCATGGCTGTTTTCTTCTATTTAGTTCTTCCAGTCAGAGGTTAAGTGGAAGTGAAATTTGTTAATCTGGCTTCTCCCCAAGGAAAAATGAGGGAAGGAAACTGGCAAATTAAAGACTTAAAAAATACATACTGCAAACATTTTATTCCATTGCAATGATTATTTTTACATTATTTTTTATTTTATGTGTGTGGGTGTTTGGCTGCATGTATACATGTGCACCATATGCATTTCTTGTGTCCTTGAGGACCAGAAGAGGGTGTCCCATCCCCTGAAACTGGAGTTAACTATTAGTCATCATGTGATTACTGAAAATCAAACTTGAGCTATCTTCAAGAATGAACGCTCTTAACTGTTGGGCTATCTCTCCAGCTCGTTACAATGACGTAAAAATGCAGTTTTTAGTCTGAAATTATGTTCTAATTTATTAGGCTTGTGAAATATTTAGATGATGGCAATACTATGAAATTACTTTAAAAACTGCTTCACATAATGCTCTCCCCATTTCACAGGCACAACATTATTAATTTTATAGACATCTTTCTGAATTTTAAATTTTTATGACTACTACTGTAATATTTTAAAGCAAAAAATGAAGTTGGGTAACTGAGAGTATTAATCATGGTCTCTGCAACTTGCTTTTTTCTTCTTTTCAGCTCTGCAGGTAGAGCAGGAACACTTTGAACAATAGTTCTTAAAGGAGAGGCGTCTCCGTCCCCCATGCATGATCTATACTCAGCTCTGAGAATTGTCCTCTGCTTTCTAGAATTTTTTTTCAGTGTCATGTTTTTGGAATCATCAGCTTTTGTACTGAATGTTATTTATCCCCTGCACTAAACTTTACTTTTTTTTCTTAATAGTCACAGTAAATTTAGCGTGTTTATATGTATGTGTGCAGGCATGTACATGTGAACATATGTACGAAGAACAATGCCCTTTTGGAATGGTTCATGTGAATAGTTGAGGCACCACCAGTGTGGGTATTTCTTGGTTTGATTACTTCTTATAAGTCTCTCCCAGTCATTTCACTCTCTGGAGTAACATCATTCTTCTGCTCAGTCTTTTGTTCCCTCTACATCTGGCTTCTGTTTATTTTTCATTCATCACAGTTATTGTCTTAGTTAATTTTTCTGTTGCTGTGAGAAAATACATTGACCAAAGTAACTTAGAGGAGAAAGGGTCAATTTCAGCTCACAAATTGACGGTATGGCCCATCATGGAGGGGAAGTCATGGCAGCAGGAACTTGGGACAGCTGTGACATTCCATTCACAATGAGGAAGCAGAGAGAGATGATTGTTTGTGGTCAGCTGACACCCTGGATGGCACTGCACATGATAGGCAAGACTTCCCACCTCAGTTATCTGAACTGAGATAATTCATTTGCCTTAGGATTTCTATTGCTGTGAAGAAACACCATAGCAACTCTTATGACGGAAGGCATTTAGTTGAGACTGGCTTACAGTTCAGAGGTTTAGTCCATTATTGTTGTGGCTGGAAGCATCGTGTTACACAGGCAGACATGATGCTGGAGAAGGAGCCAAAAGTTCTACATCTGGATCAAAGACAGTAGAAAGAGAGAACAAAAGAACCACTGGGTCCATCTTGGGCATTTGAAACTTCATAGCCTACCCTCAGTGACAGGTCTCCTCTGAGGAGGCCACACCTATTCTGACAACAGGTTTTTTGTTTGTTTTCTCAACTTGAGTCAAACTGGGTCATCTGGGTAGAGGAGAACCTCAACGCTAAAGATGCTTACGTTAGATTTGCCTCTTGGAGCTGAATCATTGCATGGCTTCCGGGGATTGACCTAACCAGGGCAGCAAGGGAATAAACCAATGATAGACACATGGACTTGAGGACACAGAGGAGCTGGAGTCAGATGGGCTGAGATCTCTGAAGGAGAAATCACAGCATATTTAGCATATACAGTTGAACAGAAAGGTGAGGTTGTTACATACAGCTGAGTAAAGGTAGGAGTAGTCTCTGGCAGGGGAGCAGTCTTCAGGCTATAAACATCCAGGGTGAGTCATGAGGAGAAAGTTATGGTGGACATTCTCCTCACACACTATCTTCCTCCACACATGAACCAAATGTGCTTAGTGATCCCTCTGAGCCTCATCCTGAGGGGAAGGCTTTGCTTTGCCCAGGGATCTGAGGTTATGGTCCTTGGCATGACTGTGACCATGTTCATTCAGGCCTTTACACACTCAAGATTCCTCTACTCCTCACAGGTAGTCAAGTTCATTGGGGCATTTTCTTCATTAATAATTGATAGGGAAATGTCTGGCTTATAGTACTCCTGGGCAAGTGGTCTTGAGAAGTACAAGAAAGAGTAGCATTCCTCCATGGCTCCTGCTTCAGTTCCTTCTTCCAGATTCTTTGCCTGGAGTCCCTTTTTTGATTTCCTTTCCTGATGGACTGTTAGCTGCAAGATGGGAGACCCCTCCTCACAAGTCGGTTTTGTTAATGTTTTGTCATAACGACAGCACTAAGCTAGGAAACTCCCCATGTTTCTTAGTTCACTTTCCTGAGGGAAAGAATCAGATGGACCGAGGGGACTTCAGGTCTTAAGTGGATCTCTGGATATTTCATGACCCGATGCTCTCCCCTGACACCTTGGTAAATGTGGCTGGAGAAGGCTGAAACACTTAAGACACTGTGGCTTTTCCCATCTCTGATCTATTTAGCGCCTTTTGTAATGATTTCTAGGTTTTACTATTCAGGGACTGCAGTGATGTGCATACATTAAGTATTCAGTGGATATCAGCATAGTCAACATTAATTCCCATGGTATTGGGCTCTCAGTGGGCAGAGAGCAAGAATCACAGCTGGAGAGATGGCTCAGTGGCTAAGAATACTGTTCTTACAGAGAACCCGAGTTCAGTTCCCCCCATATCAGGTGGCCTACAGTTGCCTGTGTTCCTGCATATGCACACACACACACACACACACACACACACACACACACACACACACACACACACATACACACACACACACACTCACACATACTCATAGATACATGCATGCACACAGACACAGACAGGAAGAGACATGCATACACACACAGAGAGAGAGAGAGAGAGAGAGAGAGAGAGAGAGAGAGAGAGAGAGAGAGAGAGAGAGAGAGAGAGAGAGAAATTAAGAAAATCATGCCACTGCTCTGCACTTACAGGACATTTATTTGTGGAGGACTCTGTGGAGTATTCTGATGTGGCCTCCTCCTCTCCCCTGCTGGGCCTGCTGGCTCTTGCTGAGCATTGCAGCTCCCTCTGTAGTTTTCTACCTGATGTGTCACCAATAGCCCTCATTCATCCTAGTCACCTTTGGCTTTCCTCCCTTTCTCGTGGCCCAAAGACAAGGTCGTCCTGTGCTTTAGCTCCACTGTATCATGTCATTTATACCTGTGGCCTTTGCTCTCTGTTGTTTATAGGTTTGTTCTTTCTATTGGACTACGAACACTTTCAGAGCAGGCAGCCCTGCTGATCATTGTCACACCATAATGCCAAGTAAAATGACCATTGTAGGGCCTCAGGTTTTATGAAGGAAGTAACTTTCACAGGTGGGTATGCTTTTTGCATATTTCATATGATCTTTGGACAAGACATGGAGCTCTCAATGTGAAAATCCTGATAACAGGTTTCTAATAATACTATGACAGTTTCCTGACCTGTGAACGAAGAACAGTGCAAATTTTTGTTGCACACCCATCAGCGTGTAATCATGAATAAAGACTGTATCAGGAGGGATCTTGGTTAGGATGCTAATAAACTGAATCCAAATTTCTTTCTCAGAACTTTGAAGAATTATAAAGAGCAGTTTTGAAGATGAAGACTTAGCATTTGAGTACCTCTACATGAATTTCTTACATATTAAAACAGGAAACTGAAAGTATCGATGGAATTTAGTGAAGGAAACATATTCTTTTAAACTCTAGAATTATATTATTCTCATGGTTTTACCTAGTAAGGGTTAACTACTATATAAATATGGCTTGTGCCAAAATCACTCATAAACATTACATTAAAAAACAAACAGAACAAAACTCTCTGTTTTTACCAGTGTTCATGCTTGAGAACTCCTCTGACTTCTAATAGGAGATGTATGAATGCATTTAGTGGTCATTTCCACAGTGGTTCTGTTTCTTTAAGAGACTATGGTTGTTAAGTCAGAAGATCATTGAACCATATGAGGGTCAATAAAAGAATAAAATCCCTGGTTAGCGATTCGAGTACAAGGAACTTGATCCCAGTGTATGTTCATATGCTGCTCAGAGTCAACAGAGGAGTGCCAGGTCCTTGGTTGCTTGCTGCTCTTCAGCATGGCTTCTGGCAGAATAATTAAGCTGGTGGTTTTTGAGCTTCTTGAGTTTGCTGCCTTTTCCGTTCCTACTCTTGTGATAATGGAACAGTTTGCTACTGCCTCCGAGAGCACAAAGAGTCCTCCCAACAAAACGCACTATTGGCTCGTCGTTTCCTGTTCTATTGCCTATGTGGCTGCAATGAGTCTCTTGATCTGGGTTCCAATAAAAGTTCTCTTATTCAAGAAATGGCATCTTTACAAAAAAATTGTAGGATGGTAAGTAAAAGAGCTAACTCCTCATTAGCAGGAGTCCCTGCCATGGTTTTAATCTGTGAATGTGATGTGTCCAAGTGTGCTAAGCATATGAACTTAGCACAAGTGTATTTAAGATTAATGTTAACATTGCACTCACTGTTTGTAAATGTATTGATGTTGTGGTATCTTTTATATCTTCTATATAAACATTGATATGCTATTGATATTTTTTATGATTTTTTTTTCTGAATAACAAATTAATATGTTAACAGGGTGTGTTAGTTTGAATGTTACCAGTACTTTCTTAGTACACTGAACTGTACAAAGTCTCCAGAGTTGTCCTGCATACATCACGATCATAAGATTAGCATGCAGAATTTCACTTTGTGCCAAACTTAAAGTAACATTTCCTTCTAATGTTTACACTGCATTTTGTGTGTTTAAGGCATAATTTGGCCATTCATTTTAACTGAGATGTTTTAGGCAACTTTACTAAGTTTTTTTTTTTTGTTGTTTTTTTTGAAGAATGCTTAAGGTGGTGGTAAGTCCTATTAACCCTTTCAGGGACAAAATGTGTCTGCATTAATACAGAAGTACCTTAGATTAAGATTTGATGTTGCCAAGTTTAATGGCATACACCTGCACACCCAACAATCAGGAGTCTGAGGTAGCAGGCATTGTAGGTCAGCGTGGGCTACACATAGCAAGGCTCCAAATCTCACAAGTTATTTAAAAAAAAAAGTGAACATGCCAACAGCAAAATCACCTTCTTTTGGCATTTACTGTCAGTTTCGATGGTGAGCTTGGGAACAATCCGTTACTGCTGTGCTTTACCTTTAGACTTTCACATCTGGCTCTCGCTTATCTGGGATTTCTGTATTTTCTTTATTTTCTCTGATGAGTTATATTTCTTTGTTACCTTGTTACTGATCCTTTCCTAAGCCACACAGGAGGAATTTGAAAAAGGAAGAACTGAGGGTTGTAATATAACTTAGGGCAGAGATGTAAAAGATATACATACAGGAACAGGTAATCTTTGGAAGAATGTTGGCACATGGAGCTGAAGTGTGAGTGGAGTTTACCAAGGGCTCCTTAGGTCCTGATGGTGGAAGTGGCCCCCTGAACCTCGCTGGTGCACTTTCTGTTCCCTAAGGGCAAGGCTTCTCAGAAGGAAATCATGGTGCGGTTTGCACACTGCTTCTGTCAGTAGGAGGCAGAGACTTTCCATCATTGGCTTGGGCCTTGGTTTCACAAATGGGGTGTCTTAGTGATGGACGATACACCCCAAATTCCTTTGTTGTCCAAGACTGTTAGCTGAGCAGAGGATAAGGAGATAATGGCAATTCCAAAAATGTGACAATAAAGCAGCAGGACGATGGCCACCCTGGCGTCCTTTTCCCCAGACTCTTGCTTTCATGGCTTGCTTTGACATTGGCTCATTTCTGTAGCACCTTAAGCTCTCAGATGGCCAACTTTCCGATATTATTTATTATCAATATGATGAGCATTGAAATATAATTGCTTTTTCATATACAAGGATTTTTTTATTTCTTAATTCTGTATTTCCTCATGCAACTATTTTACTTAAAATGTAATTTCTTTTTAAAAATAATGTGTCATTAGTATTCCCCAAAGGAAACTGATACTCAGAAAAACTTAGCAACTTTCCCAAAGCCAGTCTAGTGAGTGACAGAACTGAACTTGGTCCTACCTCATTCCATACCTGATAATCTAGCCATTAATCCAGACTCTCTCTGATGAACAGGTCTTGGGCCTTCGGGGTAACTGAAACCGAGGACAGGTCTTCTGTTCCTAGTCTTCGGTGGCGCATTTCTTACCCTTCTGCTGTCTGCTCAAACTTTATTTTACACATCTGTCCCAAGTAGCCTGTACATCAGAAGGTCTTGGTGTGTTGCCACAGCTTCATCTTTCAGTGATGTCTTCTGGGGAGTCCTCTTCCTGTCTTTAGTTTCTGTTTGTGGGTGAGGCTGGCCCCAGGTGCTATAAATGGTTTTACTTAGATATCAGTTTATCTGTAATTTTGGTGAACTCTGAAACTATTTTCTCATGGGCTCATTCATGAACACTATCTACCTTCTAGGCTCGTTAGAGAGAAGAAACAGCTCATGAAAACAACTTGTAGGCATTTTACACACTCAGCAAAGCTAAATTTAGACTTTATGGCAACTCAGTGAAGCTAGGTGTTGCTGTCCTCATGTTATATCTGGAGAAATAGAAACTTAAAGTGATAACTTTGTTAAAAAAAATACTGCAGCCCTGAGGTGGATCTGGGATCTGTAAACCCAGAATTGTCCAATTCTGTGTAAAATCTTCTATTTTAGGAATTTTTAAAATTTCTTTTTGATTTTTGAATTTGGTTTGCTTTAATGGCATTTTAATATATTTCTCCCAAAGATGTACATTTCAGTAGTCTCATAACATGATTTCCAATGGTAATTTGTCTGTCATTTGAATATATGAGAGGCAGCATAGTGATACCATTACAACTTCGAAGGTTTTTTTACCTTTACACAAATACAATAATGTACAAGATATTAAATCTTAATTCTAAATGAAGATAGCTTTAAAAAACAATATACACAGTGATCACAAACATTATCATTTTAATTTATTATTTATTGTTGAGTAGATAGATGGTTGTTCATATAAAGTTGCACAAGTCCTTAAATTCACATGTTTGATATTTATAAGACTATTTGAACACATCCCTAAAAGACCCATATGAACTCTGTCTTCAGAGAGGAAGCAGAGCACTAATAAACTGTTCAAAGAACAGGGGTAAGAAAGAGCAGACATGGACTCAAGTCTCAGCTTTGACATTGTCTTATGTGAGTTATTTATATTTTCTGAGCTTTTGTTTTCTCAAGAATCAAATAGGAACAATTAGGTTTCCATTTGTGGGTTTTTTTTTTTTAACAGCTTAAGATTGTGCATTTAAAATTGCTAATACAGTGCCTTGAAACATTATATGGATATCAGTGTCAGTGGCCTCCAGCCGAACTGATTATTTCCATTTAAACTGTGAATGTGTTTAACTTGTAATCTTGACAAATGAAAGATGTCATGATAAACACAGAAGAAAAAGTAGATGCTGTCTGTCAGTGGCTCTCCTCAAATCTCAAGAATGTTGTAAGATCTCCTTTGTCATTTGAACGTGAGAACCCTTAGAGTGATACCATTCTAATCTCAGAAGTCATTTTTGCATTTACACAAGTGCCTTGAGGTTCCCTATGTGACCTACTGGACAGGGCTGTGAACTGACCAGGTGGCTATAAATCTTTTATAAAGCAAGTCACAGAGCTGAAGATATACACTAAGTCAACAGGTGAAACTGAACTTTCACTTGTGCTGAACACTTCCTCATTCTTTTAGAATCATTGTTCCTTTCTTCCTTTCCTGTTATCATTCATATGGATCAGAGAGAGGCTAGGTGGGATAAAAAAAGCTACTTACGGAAATACCCAAGTGTTTATGCTAAGATGTAAGAGAGGTCCTTTCCTGGAGGACCAGAAGACTCATTGAGGACAGGACAGCTCTAGGGATTTGTGGAAATTCCCAGATTGCCTCGGGACCCAGAGCTGTGTTTCAGGGATTCTCCTTATTCTTTTTCATAATACAACTCTTTCAAACCATGATGTATCAGAAATCCGCAGGTCTGCGAAGTTTGAAAGGCCATATTTTGATTGACATTTTTGTTTGTTGAGATTTTGCTGTTGCTTTGTATTAGACAATGGAAGTGGCAGCGGCGGAGCAAACATTAGCTGATCACTGGCTATGTGCTGTGCATACACTGAACATGTTGTCTACGTCAGTCAACTCCCTAAACTTGATACTTAAGAAGCATAGCTCCCCTTTTATAAATGAGGAAACTGAGTCACAGAAGTTAATAGATCACACAAACAAGAGATGCAAGAATGTACCTTGGATGTCTGTCTCCAGGGTTCTCTAGTAGGACACACAACACCTGTGATATCTGTGCTGCACTGCACAGACTGGCTAACCTTTCAGGAATATCCCACTGTTTTCAGCAGGATAGCAGGAACCATTTTATTATTGTTATTGTTAATTTATGATTATGATGGATGTCTTTGAGGTAGGACTTCATGTATCACCAAAGCATCTCAAAGTTAACCTTGAATTTTTGAGCCTTTTACCTCCACCTCCCAAGTGCTTGGATCACAGGAATGCACCCCCACTCCCAGTTTTGTGCAGGGCTGGGGATCAAAACCAGGACTGTTTGCATGCTAGACAAGCAGCCTGCCATCTGAGCAGCAGTCATACCTTGATACCAGTGCTCCTATGTGGCTGTCACCTTCCTCTCTATTCAGAATCAGTGACTTTATCATTCTGGACTGTGGTTTTTTCTTCTTTACCCTACCTTATTCTGTAAGTCAGCAAGAGCCACCCTTTTGGCCTCTCCCCACCATATGCAATAAGCCACTGTGGTGGACCAGATCCCTTTCCTGTGTGACTATCTCACCCCAGCTGGGCCATCATTTCCATCCCACCATGGATTTGATTTTCTGCCATGGTTCCTCATGGTCTTATATATTCAAATACAATATCAGGCCATTATTCTGAGTTTAAGGAAACGCAAAGAACATTTTGTTAAATATGACAGGAGTTCTAAACATCTGTTCATCTCCCATTCTTGCCCAGTGCTTTTTAATAGGATAGTGCAGTCATGTGTTGATGCTTCAATAAGGAAGTACCTGAGTCCTCTACACATCCTGTGTACTATTGATGACGTTTTTTTATTTGTTTGAAATACTGAGGATCAAACCCAAGGCCTTCTACATGCTAGGATGGCTAGTCCTCTGTCACTGAAATACACCGCACTTTTCTGTTTGTTTTTTATTCCTGAGTAGTCTTGCTATATGGTCCACACTGGCCTAGAACTCATTATATTCCTCTATCCATCTCCAAAGTGCTAGAATTAGAGATATGTAGCACTGTGTCTGAATAGAGAGAGTTTTTTTTTAATTAAAATGTTTAAATGTGTTTTCTTTTAAAATGTCACATAGTCATTATAGCCAGTTTGGAGGCACACTGAGGTGTTTCAATATATTTATATGATGTATAAGGATCAGGTTAGTATAACTGGCATATATGTGTAAATGTCTTTAGATATCTTCAACTCTGTGCTGGAAGTATTTGTTTTCTCTTTTATTTGGAGTTAACTGTGCCATTCTTTGTTACTCTTCTCATCAATTTGGACCCCTGTGCCCCTTCCACATCCTCGTTCCATACTTTCATCCTCCTGCCGTCCTAGAAGCTTGTTTACTATAAAAGTTTAGAATTGCAAACGCAGGTGCCACTAACATGCTTATTATCATTTTGGTAATACATACTGTACAGGGACTATATGTGATCTACTTTATGATTTGTGGTGACTCATTACCACAAATGTATAAGTAAATCCTTCTGCTGTGACCATAAGCTGGCTATGACATCACCAGGTGAAGGGAGTTTTTCGACTCCATTGCCCGCCATCTTCTGAGGTTGCTGTCATATGTCAGTCACTGTCTACATCACCACCTTGTGGCCCATGGCTGCATTCCTTTTGAATAAAGACTTTCGAGTATCATCCTTTTCCCTTAAAAATCAATTTGGTGTCTAGAAGAAATCCGAGAACTCAGTGTCTAAACTATTTCTTACAGCTAGATAGATCATCTCCCCCCACCTTTTAAAACGGGGACCTTCGTATTCTCTGTGGTTTTAATTACTAGAAGGGTCTTCCGTATTTATTAGACAAAGCTTGCCACCATGCAGCTTTCCTCCAGATCCACTTTCAAGACTTTGTTTCCATTTATATACCGGTGAGCTTGGCCAAGGGCAGGATATCTGCCCATCACTCCCCAACACCACCTCTCTATGTTCCTTAAGGATATTATCCATTGTCAAATGTGTAAGCCCCAGGGCGGCTTCTGTGAGCTGTATCTGTCCCAAAGCTTTTCAGACACATGAAGGTAGTCATGTCACTCTGCTGTCCTCAGACATGGTCCTAGGCATTCTGCTCTTCGCCAGTTTGCAGGATTCCACCAGTCCTTCTTGCTCCATGGTTCTTGGGCTTTGTGCAAGTCTCCTTGGGATGCTGGCTGGCTTTTTAATGTCTTGATATCTTATGTTGATGTTCTTTCGATGCAAATACTGACCTTAGCCATCATTTCAATGTCATTAACTTCATTGCAGTAATGATAATCAACTTTCTAACTAAAGGTCTGTGTAGTCCACTGAAACTTCTAGAAGAACTTCAAAAGTGGAGGTTTCTAAAAGACTAACTTCAAAACAACTATAACATACATGCAGAAGACCTAGTGTAGACTAACACAGGCTCCGTGATTGCTGCTTCAGTATTTGTGAGCCCTGTCAGCCCTGCTTAATTGATTTCTGTGGGCCTTTTTGTGGTATCCTCTACGCTTCTGGCTCCTACACCCTCCCTTTTGGTTGGAACTGTTAATGTCTGCTTTTATTTCCTTAGGGGTTATAGGTCAAATTAAATTATCTGATCTTTGGTAAGTGGTATTTATGGAGAAAGTTATCATTTCTTTTAGATTTCCAATTTTGTGGAGCATCTAAAGTATGACCTAATAATTATTTGGATTTCTTCAGTGTTATGTATCCCTTTTCATTTCTAATCTTGTTAATTTGGAGGTTCTCCATTTTTTTAAATATATATTTGGATGAGGTTTTTCTATCTTGTAGATTTCAGAGAATCAGCTTTTTGTTTCATTGATTCTTTGTGTTCTCTTTGTTTCATGATATTGATTTCTGCCCCCAGTTTGATTATTTCCTGGGTGTGTCTGCCTGTTAATTGCTAGCATGAAGTTTCTCCAGTTTCTTTATGTAGGAACTTAGTGCTATGACTCTTAGCAGCGTTTTCATTGTGCTCCATACATTTAGGTATTTTTGCATTCATTTTCATTGAATCATAGGAAGTCTTTCATTTCTATATTTCTGTCTTTAGTCAGCAGTCATGTAGTAGAAAGTTGTTTACGTCCCATGACTTTGTAGGCTTCCTGTTGTTGAAATCCGGCTTTAATATGTGGTGGTCTGTTTGGTTGCAAGGGTTTCTTTTAAGTTTCTTGTATCTGGTGAGACTTGTTTTGTGACTGAGTATGTGGTCAGTTTTGAAGAAAATTCCATGAGGTGCTGAAAAAAGAGTTTATTTTTTGTGTTTGGGTGAAATATTCTGTAGATATGTTAAGTCCATTTGTCTTATGTCTGTTAGTTCCAGTATTTCTCCCTTGAGTTTTTGTTGGATGACCTGTTGGTAAGAATTGGGCATTAAATTCTTCTACTATCAATGTGTAAGGGCCAATGTATGATTTATGCTTTAGTAATATTTTACAAATGTAATGCTCTTGAGTTTGGAGCATAGATATTAAGAATTGAAACACCATCTTGATGGATTTTTCATTTGGTGAATATAAAGTGTTCTTTTCTATCTCTTTTGATTAATTTTTATTTAACATCTATTTGTTAGAAATTAGAATAGCCATGCCGGCTTGCTTCTTTGATCCATTTGCTTGGAAAATATTTTGCCAACCCTTTACACTGAGGTATTGTCTACCATTGATGTTGAGGTGTGTTTCTTGTAAGCAGCAGAAGGATGGATCCTGTTTTCACTTCCACTTTGTTAGTCCATATCTTTTTATTGGTGACTTGAGACCATTGATAGTGAGATATTTCAATTACAAATGATAATTTGTTACTTTGTTGTTGGTGTTGATGGTGTGTGTGTGTATGTGTTTCCCTTCTTTGAGTTTTGCTGGTGTTATACAGGGCTGGATTTGTAGATAAATATTGTCTAAATTTTATTTTATCACGGAATATCTGGTTTTCTCCATCTATCTTGACAAAAATTTTGCTGGATATAGTAGTTTGGGCTTTCAGCCTACAGGAAATCTGTCCAGATCCTCCTGGCTTTTAGATTCTCCACTGACAAGTCAGGTGTAGTTCTAATGGATCTGCCTTTATGTTACTTGCTCTTTTCCCCTTGCAGCTTTTAATATTCTTTCTTTGCTATGTATATTTAGTGTTTTGTGGTGAGGGAACTTTCTTTTTGGTCAATCTATTTGGTGTTCTGTATTATCTTAGCTATTGTTTTTTATTGCCGTGAAGAGACACCATGACCACAGAAACTCTTAGAAAAGAAACATTTAATTGGGGTGGCTCATTTATAGTTTCAGAGATTTAATCCATTATTATCATGGCAGGGCATGGTGAGGCTCAGGCAAACATGGTACTGTAGGAACTGAGAGTTCTGCATCCTGATTTGCAGGCAGCAAGAGAGAATACCACATAGGGTGTGGCTTGGGCATATATAAGACCTCAAAACCTACATCCACAGTGACACAGTTCTTCCAACAAGGCCACACTTACTTCAACAAGGCCACACCTCCTAATATGGCCAGCTCCTATGGTCAAGCATTCAGTCACAGGAGTTTATGGGATCCATACTTATTCAAACCACCTTATGCGCGCTTCTTTTACATTTATAGGCATTTCCTTCTTTAGGTTAGAAAAACTTCTATGATTTTGTTGGAAATATTTGAGCTGGGCTTCTTTCCCTTTTTCTATTCCTATTGTTCATAGGTTTGGTCTTTTTATAGTATCCCAGATTTCCTGGATATTTTGTGTTAGGATTTTTCTTTTTTAGATTTAACATTTTCTTTGAGCACTGAATATATTTCTTCTGTAGTATCTTCAATGCCTGCGATTCTCTCTTTCCTCTCTCGTGTTCTGCTGGTGATGCTTTTCTCTGTAGTTCTTGCTCTCTTGCCTAGAGTTTTCATTTCTAGAATTCCCTCAGTTTGTGTTTTCCTTATAGCTCCTATCTCCATGTTCAGGTCTTGAACAGTTTTATTAGTTTCCTTCAACTGTTTTTTCTTGGCTTTCTTTAAGAACTTTTTATTTCTTACAATTTTTTTGTCTGGCTTTTCCATTATTTCTTTAAGTAATTTATCTACTTTTCCAAGGACCTCTATCATACAGTTGGCTTTAAAGGCTTTTCTGTGTTTCAGCTGTGTTGGAATATTCAGGGTTTGCTATAGCAGAATAGCTGGGCTCTAGTGGTGACATATTGCCCTGGCTGTTGTGTTCTTACACTGGCGTCTGTGTATCTGGAGTTGGGGCAATTATACATCTATGTGCTGATTTCTAGTGTGTCTGTGTTGGGTAGGTGTTTTGTTCCCTGGTTACCGTTCCTTGTCTAGTCTTTAGGCCTGTGTGGCCTGTGGTTAAACAGGATGTCCCTGTTTGAGCT
The DNA here is from genome assembly GCA_033318265.1 of Phyllotis vaccarum. Lineage (NCBI taxonomy): Eukaryota > Metazoa > Chordata > Mammalia > Rodentia > Cricetidae > Phyllotis > Phyllotis vaccarum. Next base: position 72,981,907 of record JARWLC010000003.1, read on the forward strand.
GGAGACTGGTACACATTGATGGGGGGGGGGTTGGCGATTGAATTTGGGGAGAGGGACACTGGAAGTGTGGAGGAGGTCTGCATGCAGGCATCCTGCCTGGAGGTCTGATGGTCAGCATGGCCTATGGTGCTGCAGGGAGTTTCTGTCTGAGTTGGGGTCAGGAACATGGTTCAAAGAGAGGAAGGGGCTGGGGATAGTTTGAGGGGAGGCACTGAGAGAATGGAGGAGGTCTGTGGGAAGCCTACCTGGTCTTCTGACAGGCATGGCTTCTGGTTAGGCAAGAGGTGTCTGCCCAAGAGAACTGAGAGTAGGGAGGTCAGTAGGCAGCTGGCCTACCTGCCAATAGTTTACTCTTATCCTTATAAAATATATTTGCAGCACTTTTAACCATTTCTCTATTCAGTTAAAACCTTTATAATTTTTATAGTGTCACTCAAAGTTGATAGCCTGACTTGATTTTGTGTTGTCTGCAAGTGAGCTGAAGTAGCTTCCTTACCTCCTGTCAAGTCACATAAAATGTCTTAGCCTAAATGATCTTACCAGAAGCTTTTTAGGTTCACAATAATAATCTACCCATCTCCTCTACTGGTTTAAGCAAATGAGAGTTTTGCATACATGACTATAAATCAGCTATCCTAGATTCTTTGCCGTTCCCATTTCTCAATAATGCAATCCTCACTGCTTGGCAGGCTTGTTCTCAAACTGTCATCCAGGATTCTAATTACCGTATCCCAAGACTTAGCCTAGCCCATCAAGACTGTCTACCTTTCAACTTTGACATACCTCTTTAAACTATCTCATTATACAGATTCTTCATTTGGTTGATGCCAATCCCAAGGAACTAAATCTCTCACCACTAAAGGTACTGCATCTTTCCTCAAAGATGTGTGGTCTACTGTAGAAATTACACAATTATGCAGAGAAAATACTGACATAACACTGACAGTAAGGGAGGGTTTTTGTTATTGTATGTCTGTGTGTGTGGTATATGTGTTCATGTGTGTGCACGGATGTCTGTGTGCATGTGTGAAGCTCAAGGGTTGATGTCTTTCTCCATTGCTGTCTAACTTTTTTTTAAGATAGAATTTCTCACTGAATCAGGAGCTTGCTATTTGGGCCAGAACGGTTCTGGGATCCTTGTCTGTTTCTGCCTCCACAGTGCTGAGACTGTGGGAACATACTGCAGGGCCTGGATTCTGACTTGGCTTCTTACACATGCACTCCAAATCCCATCTCACCTCCTCTCATCCTATCTCACCTCATCATCTCACCCTATCTCACCCCATCTTACTTCATCCCATTCCATCTCACCCCATCTCACCCCATCTTACCCCATCTCACCCCATCTCACCCCATCTTATCCCATCTCATCCCACCATGGTCTTGTGTGCAGTGGGTTTTCAGGTTTAGGTGTGTGTGGCCACAGGTTTGAGAGTAGAGAAAAAGTTCACAGTGTTGAGTTTAAGTTGAACTTGGAAAGATAGAAGATATCCCCACAGCTGAGGGTGACTAATGTACTGACAAAGGAAAAAGCATATATATTTGAAGGCATGGGAGGAGCTAGCTGAAAGAAAGGAGCCAGATAGCATCACAGTCATTGGGAATGTGAGAGTTACAGTCAGAACATCTTATATTAGAACTCAGCTTTTACATCCTAGGGGATGACCTGGATTAAATTAATTAAACTTTTATCATCAGTATCAGTGAGAAGGTTTTGTAGTGTTTGAGTGATGGAAACACCATGCTTCACCACACTACTGTGCATTCAGTAGAACTTAGGAGATGGTGCAGGAGTGTTCTGTTTGGGGTGTCAAGAGCAGATTTAAAGGAGCCTTCTGGCAGGAACCTTTGATTTAATGACTTAGGAAAAAGAAAATCGCACAAGTTCCTGAGCAGAAAGTCATTTCCCAAGTAAGTATCTGACCTCTCCCCCACCACACTTCCTCCATGAGTAATCTCAGGGCAAGAAGTTGCTGCACAAACAGGAAGTTTAACCCATTGTGGCTGAATTTAGTCTTCTAATCATGGGCTCAATGCTTGGTAGAGTCATTTCATTGTCCACTCAGTGCAATGGTTGTTGAAATCATGGACTTTGCATTCTCTCAATATGCACCTGCTGCTGTGCCCGGAATTCCTTCTCCTCATGCTGTATGTAGTATAGTGGCATTCTGTTAGCTTAAACATAAGTAGACATTCAAAGATTTGCTGATACCTCTAGCTGAAATTCTCTCATTCTGCAATAGTCTAGATATGCTAGAACAAAGTCTATATAAGCTTGGTGATATAACAGAATTTGCTGGCTAAAAATTTAGAGACTTAGGTGTCTGACGTCAAAGTGTTGACAAGGTTGGTTCCTTCTGAAGAGACAGAAGGGAGGGCGTGCTCCACATCCTCAGTATTTTGTGGTGGCCAGCCATCTTTTCATTCCCTGACCTTGGCTTCCATGTTCACATGGTGTTTCCCCCATGTTTCCCCATCTAGGAGTCTCCTTGTGCATGTCTGCTTTCAAAATTGTTCCCATAATATAGACTGAAAATCTATCCTGATATCCCACTTTAATGTAATTACTTTAGGAAAAAAACTATTTTCAAATAGCCTATATTCTGAGGGACTAGAAATACTCAACCATAACTAGGGCACAAAATTAACCTTCACGTTCCATCCTTGGAACCCTCAAACTTCCCATTGTTTTCTTGCAGAGAATACATTCCCCTAGAGTCTCAAGAGGCCTTATTTATTCCAGTTTCAATTCTGTGTTCAAAAGCTCATTGAAACATCATTGAGAAGTGCCCAAATCTTGTGAGAAAGGTGTGGGAAATGACTGTCCTGGGTCAAAATTCTCTATTGCTGACCCATGTGAAACCAGACACAAAGTAGGTTTCAGGTCCTGGAGAGATGAATCAGGAATGTGTGTTTCTCTTGCAGAATACCCAAATTCAATTTCCAGCCCAGCTGCAGGGGATCTGATGGCCTCTTCTGTCTTTTGCAAGCACCTGTAAACACACACACACACACACACACACACACACACACACACACACACACACACACACACACACGTTCATAAATAAAACGATGTGAATCTTTAAAAAAGTTGGTTACTTTCAAAATACAACGGTGAGATGGGACAGAATAGACTTGACCATTTTTTTTTTTGAGTGATAAATAGAAAAGGAGAAAGCAATGTGTTCCAAGAAAGATCAAGCTTAGGGAGGAAAATTCCACTGAATTTTAAGTCTTGAGGATGATTTCTTGTTGCTGGATGCTCTGTTCTCTGGACGCACATTCCAAGCCTGGTGGTGGCTTCTGCTCTCTGAATTCATAGAGAAACCTCAGCGTCTTCAGCCTCCTTCTGAACTCTTCCCTCTTTTTGGACAACACATTTGTAGCCAAATAGCTCTATCAGCTTCTTTCCTCCATAGAGTCTCAGATGCCCAGCAGCCTCCCGTCATCTCATCCTGTGTCTCCATCATCTTCCCCCCAGCGGTTTCTGCTGATGTGGTGGATTGAATGCACAAGCAATAATCTTGATTTTCTCTTCTGAACATGCTTTTGCCATCCCTCCCCCCAGTTTGAATGGGTAAGAATTTTCTAAGTAGTAAAACTCCGGTTTCTTTTTTGTCATGCATATTTTTTCAATTTATTGTTCTTCAGTTACATCTTTGGTTCAATTAACTATGAGCAATCAGTTGCTTGGCGATGTTCTCAGCGCTGTATCTGATTCATTGCTTGCTACTTGTTGTGGCTTGAATCTGGAAAGTTCTCATAGGCTCCTGTTTTTTAGCATTTGCTTTCCAGCTGTGAAGATTTTAGGACAGTAAGTTGATGACTGGAGATGGAGGCTGAAGATCAGGCCTGCCCTGTCCTGGTTCTACTCCTGTGCTCTCTGCTTCTTGCCCACTCCAAGTGAGGAATGTCTACCGCGTTCTGTTGCCCTGAGCTTCATGCATTATGATGGTGTGAAACTGCGAGCCTAAGTATACCTTTCTACCCCCAGGGTGCTTCTGTCAGATGCTTTGCTGTAGAGAGGAAAAGTAACTAACAAATACATTCTGTTTTCCTCCAAACAATTCACCTGTTTTCTGCCATCTTACAAAAAGGTACTGCTTCTAGGTCCTGATAATATGCCCCTTGTTTCTACACTATACAGCAGAAGTACCTTGCCAGTCAAATGTCTAGCTGCTGTCTGTTCACAAAAGCATGTCTGTTTTCTGACACTATAGACATTTCCCCCAAGCCTTCTTCTGTCTCTGATCCCTGACTAGAATCTCCTATATCACCTGTATTTTCACCAACAACCTCTCCAAGGTTTTCTAGGCTTTTCTGCTGCACATATCCAGAGTTCCTCATTACTAACTTCCACGCCATGCCTGCTTTTTCAGATATTTATTTCAGCAGTATCTCTCTCCCAGTGGCAAATCACTGTCAACTTCCATACACGCTAGAACAAAGAGCCCTTAGCCACATGATATATACAACATAAAACTGTTGTTCACTGGACTAGATAGAATCCAGAGCTTGAGACTCTGTTGGCTGAATTAGTGCTGAGAGATGTGAGAGGCTTTATTCCTGACTTTGGCCCCAGCCTCTGCTGGGTTCAGGCAGTCTGTGGCACTCCTTTGCTAATATGGGAATCACAAAGATTTCTGCTTTCACTCCCATACTACATTCTCCCAATGTTCCCATGTCTTTTTCTAAGCTAACCTTTATTAGAAGAATATTGGTTATATTGAGTTAAGGCCCATCCTAATGATCTTACATTAATTGAATCATTTTGTGTAAAAATTGTTATACAAATGAGGTTGTGTTCCAAGGTACTGGGGAGTAGGGATTTCAGCACATCTTTTTGGTAAATATATCATTTAGTTCATATATCTTATTAATAAATTATAAGCAGGTTCTAGCAATATTATTGAATTGAATTCAAGAACTCATTAAAGAAAACATAAGTAGGGGTTGGTATTTGCTCATTAACTGTTCCATTAACTCAGTATGTAGCAGGTATTTTATAGCACTATACCAGATTAATGGAATGAATAATAAATAAATATCTTGTAGTGTAAAGCCAGCATTTTACACAATATAAATGTTGACAACATTCTATAGCACTATGATCAGGAATTATAACTTATCACAAGATCTATTCATGTCACACGGCAGAGTAGCATGTATTATAATCTGGTATACAATAGTAACTATATTGATATTATAAGTGATTATAATTTCCATCAAGTTTTAAGTACTTCACAACTGAGGTAATGCATCAATAGACAGGTATGTGCATTATTGTGTCTAAAAATCTGAAAGAACTTGAATACTTATAAATAATACTGTAAGAAGGTTGGAGGCCTATGGAATTATTTTTAAAAGAGTTATAGGTAATTTCAATTTAATTTGTTATGAAAATCTGTATTTTATTTTACTCATTTAGATTTTATCTTGAGAGGATACCTGAGAATTCATTAGATTCCCAGCTAGTTTTTATACATAAAATGATTCAGAAACAGTATTCTAGCTGCTGGAAACGAAGAATAAGCCATTTAAGTTCAGTTTTGGGAGATGAAGAAAGAGGAAGAGGTAAGAAACAAAAAACAACAGAAAATCCAGATGGTGTTGGAGCAGCCTTTGATCCCAACACTCAGGGAGGCGAGGAAGGTGGGTCTCTGAGAATCCAGCCTGGTCTACAAAGTGAGTTCCAGGGCAGCCAGAGCTACAATGGAGAAACCCTAAAAACTGAAAGAGGGGAGAGAGAGAGAGAGAGAGAGAAAGAGATAGAGAAGTAAAGAAATGAAGGAAGGAAAGAAGGAAGGAAGGAAGGAAGGAAAGGAGGAAGGAAGGAAGGAGAGAAGGAAGGAAGGAAGAAATGAAAGCAGAAGAATACCAGCAGAATTTCAAGTTGCCATAAGGGTCAAGTGCACAAATCTTGTATAGAATGAATGTGGAAATTTGACCAAAATGTCCAAAACAACCAAAGTGGGAGAAATTGGTGACGGTGTGGAACTAGGACCCCATCAAAGCAGATATAATGGAGAACCCCTAGCAGGAGGGACAGATAGTGTAAGACTAAGGAGAAGCCAGCATGGGAGAACATGAGATAGGCAAAAAGCTAGAAGGGATGGAGGTAAGTAGGAGGGAAGGCCGATCATATTAAAGGAAGAAATAGAAGAAAGGAGAGAAGGGGTTTCTGGGAGAAGGTGGGATCAAACTCCATTGATCCCAATTGCATTGCATATCCATGAGAGGTATCTGCGATTGTGGTAACGTACACATAACATACAATTTATTACCTTAACCGTTTTTGTACAGCTCAGAGGTATTAAATGCATTTATGTTGCTGGGCTATTGTCATTGTCAACCATCTGACTGTAAACCCTTCTCATCAAGACCAAACCTTTGTACCTATCAAACACATATTCCCCACCCTGCCACAAGCCCCCTATCCTTGAAGAAACAGAGAAAAAATATATTTCACATTTTAAATGTGATTCCAGAGGTGGGATGGTTAAGGTGCCAGCATAAGAAACTGAGATTGAATCCCCAGCACTCATGTAAAAAGCTTGGCATGAACGATTTTGTGTACTGTAACTCTAGCATTTCAGGGGCAGAGACGGGTAGATACAGAGAAATCACTGGGTGCCGAATATAGCTGAAATGGTGTGGTTCAGATTCAGAGAGAGATCCCGTTTCAAAGTAGAAGTCAGAGGTCAATAGAGGAAGACAGTAGATGCCTCAAGGATGGAAGCTCTAAGAGGAAAGGCTATCAGAAGAATTACAGATGGGAACCTATGGTGTGAGCAGAGTCGGCTGGGCTTGGATTTCAGTAGAGATTCAGAGAGGATGGGGTGATGTGTTAGCGTGATTGAGGACGACTTTCAATGCCTTTTAGACACGTCTAGTCTAAACTGCCCCTTTAACATTCAGGTAGAGATGTCAGTTAGTACAGTGTGTATTGTGTGTCTTGGGAAAGTACTCATACTCAAACATTTGGGTAGTAACTAAAAACATGGGAATGAGTACAGTAGTTGAGGGATATTATTTAAAGATGAGCCGAGGAATAATTCTCTTGACACTCTCCCTTTTCAGAAGTCAGATACAAGGATGAGAACCCCATGAGTACTTAACCACGGTCCTTTAGTAACTGTCCCTTCGGTAGCCCCATGTTGCAAAAATTGTAGTCTGGTCCAAGATAGAAAGCAATCAACTTTCTTCTTTATATCTTATTTCATTAAAAATAACAAAATGATTAGTTTCTGATATACTAATCTTGAATTCCATTTCACCTGGCATTAGCCATTTGCACTGGTGTGGCTTACAGAGCAGAGGCTATCTCTCTCATTATTTATGCCCATTTCTGAGATGGACCTGAAATAAGGGAGGCATGGAAGAAGTAAGGGGAAATTGTTAACAATTTGAAACTATTCAATACTTCTTATACTGTGGAGTACTTTATATGAATGTAGTATAAGGTGTTCAGGAAAAGAGGAGATAAATATCGTATTGTAATAAAAAAAGCTTTGATAGGCTGGCAATATGGCTCAGTGGGTAAAATGCTTATCCCACAAGAATAAGGACTTGAGTTCCGTTCTCTAAACCCATCATAAAGTGCCAGACTCTGATTTTATGGAAAGTTAAGAGGCAGGAACAGGAGACTCCACAGAAACTCATGGGCTGGTTCACCACACTCAGTATTGAAATAATGAGATGTCCTACCTCAAACAAGGTGGAGATGAGGATAGTACCAAGTTAGCCTCTAACCTCTACACACATGTGCACTGTACATGTGTCTGTACTCATACCTACATCCAAAAGCTCTGACTATCTTTTGTCTTGTTTGTTAATTCAAGAAGCTAAGCATTCCTTTGAGTTTTCCCTATCATAAGATACAGCATGATATTTATTTCATATTTCAGTCACTAGTTTACTAATTATTTGGGCTATTTGAAAATGTCTCACCCTTTTGTTGGAGAAAAGAATTCTGTTTTTTCTGCACGTGTTACTTTTTTTTGCCATGCTCAAACATTTGGGAAATGGAAATAGGGAAGCAGTGAGCTTCTTAGAAAAACTATAGATCAATGAAAGAGGAACTATGAAATTAGTGCCATGTAACAGGAACTGTCAATGTGCTGTGTTATTGCTGTTGCTTATTTTTTCTCCTTTGCTAGGAGACCTGTTCTGATGATGTGTGTGGTGCTCACCACTCTACCCAGCTTCAGCTTTTCTATAGCAGTCACTGAGGTATGCAATTTTAATTTCTTCTGTTGCAGGATTTTGTGGTCTTAAACTGTCATGGTTTTGATTTTCAAGAAAGTAGCATGCCCAAAACATTTTCTAAAGCTTATCTTATTCCAGTCCTTTTTACAAATATACATGTACATATATGCATACTACTTATTGTAAGATAATTATTCCTTCTATGATTTGAGAGATCAACTGGCATTTTAAAATACATATTACTTCTGTACTTGTATATATGACACAAGCACACATTTCAAAATCATAAAGAGTAAAAAAAACTCAGCCAATCTACATTCTTCACTATTATCTATACAATTTGACACAATTATCTTTGGTGGGTTACCCATTAAAATATTTTTCACATGTTAATCATGTTGATAGCCTTTTGTTTCAATGAAATATGGCTTCAAAAAGCTTTCCACCAGATATCCAGACCATAAGACAGGACTATTATAGGTAAAACCCTCAGGCTATAAGAACCTCTCTTTCCACAGAAGTCAGGGAAGGCCTTACTAATGACGTTGTTAACTTGCAAGGTATTGGAAAAGAGGACACCATCAGCTTGGGAGGAGAGAGTGGGGAGGTGTTCCCAGAACTTCTAGTTTCAGTTCATAGGATGATAATGTATCTGGGGTATAATAACTGTTTTCACGATTTCCTAAGATAGCTCTCTTATTTTAATTAAATTTCCATTGAATAGTCACAGGTTAACAGAAAAGTGCTTGAAGTATAACTGTATAGTATCGGTGAATGTCACCAAATGGATCCCTCTGCCAATACCACTCAAGTCCAGAAATGCAGCTTCTGCAGCTGCATCCCTCCCTACAAGCTCTGCCTCCCTTTCCTTCCTCCTTTGCAAGATCTTTTTGACCATGACTTCTATAACAGAGCCATCTATGTACTTTTCGAATTTTCTATTGGGGAAGTCAAATTATAACTACATTTATTGATTACATCATGCATGTCTTCTATTTTATTCAAAAGTGTGATGTGAGGGCTGTTCATGTTTTTATGTCTAGCTATAGTTCACTTGTTTTCTTTTTATAGACTCAAGTATTTTATCTTAAAAGCTGTTATAATTTATTCATTTATCTAGTGGTGCTGGGATTGAACTTTTGGGGGTGCTAAGCACATACTGTATGTCTGAGGTGTACTAGCCCAGCCCAACGCTGAAATTTACGTTTTAGGTGGACAGCTCTATTCTGCGTTGTTGCTTCTGTAGTGAGGATTAAGCCTGGGGGTTTGAATTTATGAGGCAAGCTCTCTACCACTGAGCTACAGTCTCAGTCCAATCAGTGTTTTTTTTTTCTTAAATGATTTATTATCATTATTATTATTTACATCTTGACCACAGTTTCCCTTCCATTGTCTCCTCCAAGCCCCTAACCCCTACCTTGATCCTGTCCCCCACTTACTTCTTCATTTTTCTTCAGAAAAGGGCGGGTGTCCCATGGATATCAACCAAGCATGTCATATCGAATTTCAGGAAGATTAAGCACCTCCTCTCATGTTAACTGGAGAAGGCAACCAGTATGAGTAAAAGGGTCTCAAAAACTGGCAAAACAGTCAGAGACAGCCCCTGTTCCCACTGTTAGGAGTCCCACAAGAAGACCAAGCTACCCAATTGCAGAGGGCCTATGTCAGTCTCATGCAGGTCCCTGGTTGTTGGTCCTTGTGAGCCCCTGTGAACCCAGGTTAATTGGTTCTGTGGATTTTCATGTGGTGTCCTTGACCCCTCTGGCTCCTGCAATCTGTTCTCCCCCTCTTCTGTTGGATTCCTTGAACTCTGCCTAATGTCTGGCTGTGCGTCTGCATCTGTTTCCATCAGTTGCTGTATGAAGCCTCTCTGATGACAATTAGACTAGATATCATCTATGAGTACAACAGAATATCACTAGGAATCATTACATTTTTGACTAGTCATGTATGTTCTATTCTAGGTCTCTGAGCTATCTCTCCATCCTCTAGGTCCTAGCCCTCCAGTCAGTGTCCAGGGTGGGCTCTCTCTAGTGACATGGGTTTCACAGTTTCTTGACCTTTTTACCCCCAGCTCATCTTGTAGACAGAACAAATTGTAGGTTGAAGGTTATGTGGTTGGGTTGGTATTCCAATTCCTCCACTGGAAGACTTGCTTGGTCACAGGGGATGGCCAGTTCAGTCTAAGTATCTCCATTGCTAGGGGCCTTAGCTGGGGTCACCCAAGCAGTTCTACTAAAATCAGAAACAAGACAAGGCTGTCCTCCCACTCCTTATCTACTCAATATAGTACTTGAAGTTCTAGCTAAAGTAATAAGACAACTAAAGGCAGTCAGGGGATAAAAACTGGAAAGAAGTCCAAGTATTGCTATTTGCAGATGATATGATAGTATATATAAGTGACCCTCAAGATTCTACCAGAGAACCCCACCTTTGGTGAAGTGGTGGGATACAAGATTAACTTAAAAAATTGGTACCCCTCCTATATGCAAACAATAAATGGAATGAAAGCAAGGAAACAGCACCCTTCCCAATAGCCACAAATAACATAAAATATCTTGGTGTCGCTGTTAACAGCTCTGTTCTTGATGATAATTTAGAACTAATGTCGCCAGGAACTTGCCTAAACATTTTTATAGATGTGGTTATATCAGCTGATTTAATGCGTAAGAATAGAATGGATGGGTCATGTAACATCCAACCATCCACTGTTATGACTTATGTTAAGCAAGTTTCAAGAGGGACTGTGCTGACACCCATCTGCACACTTTGGTAGCAAAGAACAAACGCGCTCTCAGCTCCATGTTCTTTAAGAATTCCCTCTTTGTTTTTACCTAATCCGAGGATATGTGTTGGAAACTCAGTAGACTTTAAGTTTTTCCCCCCAAATTCATGAAGTTGAGCATCTTTTCATCTTTACCTTTTTATCTTCACGTATCTTTTAAATTTGATTTTATTTACAAAGTGAACAGGTTGTATTTGTGTATTTAGAATCACACACACACATGCATAGAGAGAGAGATGCACACACAGGCACACAACAGTTAAAGAGCTAGTTGTTTTGATACGCATTTCTCTGATGGCTAAAGATGTTGAGCAATTTTTTTTAAGTGTCTGTCAGTCATTTGTAATTCTTATCTTGAGAATTCCCTTTTAGCTCTAAACCCCAATTTTTAATTGGGTTATTTAGGTTTTTGTTCTCTAGTTTCTTGAGTTCTTCATATGTTTAGAAATCAGTCCTATGTCATATGTAGGGTTGGTGAAAATCTTTTCCCATTCTGTAGTCTCTTGTTTTGTCTTATTGACTGTGTCCTTTGACTTACAGAAGCTGCTCAGTTTCAGGAGGTCCCACTTATGATTGTTGCTCTTAGTGTCTGTGCTACTAGTGTTATATTCAGAAAGTGCTCTACTGTGGCAATACATTCAAGGGTATTTCCTCCTTTTAAAAAAAAATCAGGTACTGTGTAACTGGGTTTATGTTGAGGTCTTTGACTCACTTGGTCTTGAGTTTTGTGCAGGGTGATAATATATATCTATTTGCATTCTCCTACACACCACCATACAATTATGTCAGTACCATTTGTTGAAGATACTATCTTTTTTCCGTTGTATATTTTTGGATTTTTTTTTTGTCAAAAATCAGGTGTTTATAGGTGTAGTATGTGGGTTTTGGCCTGTCTGGCTGGTGGTCTAGACTTAAAGACTTGCAGTCTTAGACAAATTATCCCCATGGTCTGGACCTGTTACTTAACCCCCTAACAATGACTCAGACCCTTATATTAATTTTATACTAATTAATCTATTTCTGGCTAGCTCTTGTAGCTTAATCTAACTCATTTTTATTAATATCTCTGTGTGGATTAAGGTCAGGATCTTCAGTTCAATTCCATTGATCCACAAGTCTATTTGTATGCCAATATCAAGCTGTTTTTATTACTTCAAGTGGAGCTTGAAGTCAGGGATGGTGATGCCTCCTGAAGTTCTATTATTGAACAAGATTGTTTTGGCACCCTGGGTTTCCTGTTATTCCATATGAAGTTGAATATTGTTCTTTCAAAGTCTGCAAAGAATTGCATTGGGATTTTGATGGGGATTGCACTGAATCTGTAGATTGTTTTTGGTAAGATTGCCATTTTTACTATGTTGATCCTACCTATCCAGGATCATGGGAGATCTTTCCATTTTCTGATTTCCTCTTCAGTTTATTTCTTCAGTGACTTAAAGGTTTTGCCAAACAGGTCTGCTACTTCTTTTGTTAGAATTAACCCAAGATATTTAATGCTTTTTGCAGCTATTATAAAGGGTGATGTTTCCCTTATTTCTTTTTCAGACCTTTTATCCTTAGTGTGTAGGAGGGCTATTGATATTTTTTTGGAGTTAATCTTGTACCCTGCTACATTGCTGAAGGTGTTTATCAGCTGTATAAGTTCCCTAGTAGAATTCTGGGGATCAGTTATGTATACGACTATATCATCTGCAAATAGAGATAGGTTGACTTCTTCCTTTCCAATTTATATCCCCTTTATCTCCTCTTGCTTATCTCTTATGCTTTAATTAAAATTTCAAGAACTATATTGAATAGATAAGGAGAGAGGACAGCCTTGTCTTGTTCTTGACTTTAGTGGGATTGCTTTGAGTTTCTCTTCATTTAGTTTGATGTTGGCTGTTGGCTTGCTGTATATCACCTTTATTTTATTTAGGTATTTTGCCTGTATTCCTGATCTCTCCAGGACTTTTATCATGGAGGAGTGTTTAGAGGCCCTTTCAGCATCTAAGGAGATGATCATGTGTTTTTTTTTTCTTTCAGGTTATTTGCATGATGGATAGCATTTACAGTCTTTCATATGCTGAACCATCCCTTAATCTCTAGGATGAAGCCTACTTGATCGTGGTGGATGATTTTTTTTGATATGTTATTAAATTTGGTTTGCCAAAATTTTATTGAATATTTTTGCATCAATGTTCATGATGGAGATTGGTCTGTAATTCTCTTTCTCTGTTCCATCTTTGAATGGCTTGAGTATCAGGGTGATTATGCCTCATAAAATTAGTTTCCCAATGTTCCTTCAGTTTCTGTTGTATGGAACGGTTTGAAGAGTAATGGTATTATTTCTTCTTTGAATGTCTGGTAGAATTCTGCCCTGAAGCCATCTGGTCCTAGGGTTTTTTTACTTGGGAGGCTTTTAATAACAACTTCACTTTTCTTTGGGATTATAGATCTATTTAGGTATTTAGTCTGATCTTGATTTAATTTTGGTAAGAGGTACCTGTCCAGAATGCTGTCCATTTCTTTTAGGTTTTCCATTTTAGTGGAGTACAGATTTTCAAAGTATGACCTGATTATTCTCTGCATTTCCTGGGTGTCTGTTGTTATGTCCCCCTTTTCATTTTTGATTTTGTTAATTTGAATATCCTCTCTCCACCTTTTGGTTAGTTTGTATAAAAGTTCATCTATCTCGTTAACTTTCTCGAAGATCCAACTCTCTGATTCATTGCTTCTTTGTGGTTTTCTCAGTTTCAAATTTATTGATCTCAGCCCTGAGTTTTGATTATTTCCTGCCTTCTACTCCTTCTGGATGAGTTTGCTTCTAATTGTTCTAAAGCTTTCAGCTGTGCTATTAAGTCTCTTGTGTGAGATTTCTCTAATTTTTTTTTTTTATGTAGGCGTCTTGTACTATGAAATTTCCTATTAACACTGCTTTCATTGTGTCCCATAAATTTGGGTATGTTGTGAATTCATTTTCATTGGATTCTAGGAAGTCTTTAATTTCTTTCTTTACTTTGGTCCATGGTAATCTGGTAGGATACACAAGGTTATTCCCCCCTTTTTGTATCTGTGCATGTTTGCTTTATGACCAATTATGTGGTCAACTTTAGAGAAAGTTCCATGGGGTGCTGATAAGAAGGTACATTCCTTTGTGTTTGGGTGGAAAGTTCTCTTTCTCTCTCTCTGCCTCTCTCTTTCTCCTTCTCTCTCTCTCTCTCTCTCTCTCTCTCTCTCTCTCTCTCTCTCTCTCTCTCTCTCTCTCTCTCTCTCTGTGTCTGTATTAAGTCCATTTGAGTCATTACATCTGTTAGATCCCTTATTTCTCTGTTTAGTTTCTGTCTGCTAGAACTATCCACTGGTGAGAGTGGGGTATTAAAATTTTTCACTATTAGTGTGTGGGGTTTGATATGAGATTTAAGCTTTAGTAAGGTGTTTTTTTTTTTTTTTTTTAAATATGTGGGTGCCCTTGTATTGGGGACATAAATGTTCAGGATTGAGAATTCATCTTGACGGACTTTTCCTGAGATGAATAAGTAATGTCTATCCTGATCCCTTTTGACTAATTTTAGTTTGAAGTTTATTTTGTTAGATATTAGGATGGCTAACCAGCTTGTTTCTTAGGTCCATTTGATTAGAAAGTCTTTTCCCAACCCTTTACTCTGAGCCAGTGTCTCTCTTTGAAGTTGAGGTGTGTTTCTTGTATGCAACAGAAGGATGGCTTCTGGTTTTGTATCCATTGTGTTAGCCTATGTCTTTTTATGGATATATTGAGTCCATTCTTATTAAGGAATATTAATGACTATTGATTGTTTATATTTCTGTTAATGTTTGGTGGTTGGGTTGTATGTGTGTGTGTGTGTGTGTGTGTGTGTGTGTGTTTCCCTTCTTTGAGTTTTTCTTCTGTGGGATTATCTATTGATTGTGGCTTCCTTAGGTTGGATTTTTCTTTCTAGTGCTTTCTGTAGGGCTGGATTTGTGGACAGGTATTGTTTAAATCTGGTTTTGTCCTGAAATACCTTGCTTACTCCATCTATGGTGATTAATAGTTTTTCTGGGTATAGTAGTCTGGGCTGGCAACTGTGATCTCTTAGTTTCTGTATAACATCTGACCAGGACCTTCTTTCTTTCATTGTTTCCATTGAGTAGTTTGGTGTTATTCTTATGGGTCTGCCTTTATAAGTTATTGACCTTTTTACTTTGCAGCTTTTACTATTTTGTTTTATGCTGTAAGTTTACTGGCTTGAATATTATATAGTGAGTAGACCTTTTGTGGGGGCCTAGTCTATTTGATGTTCTATAAGCTTCTTGTTTCGTTATAAGTATTTCCTACTTTAGATTGGGAAAGTTTTCTTCTATGATTTTGTTGAATATATTTTCTGTGCCTTTGAGCTGATATTCTCCGTTTCCTGTTTCTATTATTCTTATGTTTGGTCTTTTCATGGTGTCCCAGATTTCCTGGACATTTTGTGTTATGACTTTTTTGGTTTTAGTGTTTTCTTTGAGTGACATTACATTTCCACTATTGAATCTTCCACACCAGATATTCTGTCTTTCATCTCTTGCATTCTGTTGGTTATTCTTGCATCTGTAGTTCCAGTTTATTTTTTTCAGATTTTCTATTTCCAGAATTCCCTCAGTTTGTGTCTTTTTTAATTGCTCCTATTTCAATTTTTAAATATTGAAATGTTTCCTTCACCTGTTTGATTGCTTTTTCTTGATTTACTTAATTTTCTTTGAGGGATTTGTTGACTTATTTCAATTTCTATTTGTCTTTTTGTCTATTTCTTTCAGGGAGCTTTTTATTTCCTCTTTTTAAACTTCTGTTATCTTCATAAAGTTATTTTTAAGGTCATTTTCTTCTGCTTCTTCTACACTGTCATATTAAAGTTTTGCTGTTGAAGAACCATGAGATTCTGGTGGTGCCATATTGTTCTTTATGTTATATGTACTCTTGCACTGTCGTCTGCATGCTGTTTCCTTGGATCCATGCAGGATTTGTCTGTATCTGAGGTTGCTGATCTTAGTGCAATCTGTTCTGGCTGTGTCTGTGTCTCAGGAAACCTCTTTTGGTCCAATCTGGGCTCTTAGTCCACTTGGAGGTGGCGTATTCTGTGTCACAGTGAGTTGTTCTTGGTGCAATAGGAGCTGGCTGACTCTGAGTCTCAGGGATCTAATCTTGTTCCAATATGAGCCCTTGATCCAGAAGGAGCTCTTGATTCTATAAGGACCCTTGATCCAATAGGTGCTGAAGAACTGTGGATCTCAGGTGGCCACTGAAGTCACTGGTGATAGATGAATTGGGGGTCGAGGCAGTATTTGTAGATGAAGGTGTCTAGTGAGCTGGACTTTAATGGGGAATTCTGGCCTGCAGGGCTTTTCCCTGCTAGTCTGGACTTTGGGGAGTGATGTGTGGGGGTGGTGTTCCTAAGGTGGTGTCCCAAGGCCTGGGTCGTGGAGACTGGGCTCTCAAATTAGAACCTTTTTAAAATGAATGTACTGTAAATATCTTATTTTGGGACTTGCCTCCAAACTTTTCCAGGTGTCTTTTGATAGTTTTGCTTTAAAATAATCTGATTTATCAGCTTCTTTCATTTGTGTAAAATGCTTCTGCCGAGAGACTTAAGAAGATTTATGAATCTAAAGTGCAAAGTTCTAAAGATATGATCTCATCATAAACTTATCTCATCTTTTGAAACTTTGGTTTTCCCCTTTCTTCATTTAGATTCACAGTTCAGCTTTAATGGTATTTTGTTATGTTGTGTAGGAGTGGGTCATGTTTTGTTTTTTCCCCAATGAGCAGAGTACCATTTTGTAAAAAACTCAGCCTTTTGTCTGTTTCAAAACACAGTTCTCTTGGCTGTAAGGCAGATGTTCATGCATCTGGCCTATTCCCTAGCTTTTGGTTTTGTCATTTTGCCTAGTTGTCTATCCTGTGCTAACTCACACCTCATAGCTGTCTATCCTGTGCTAACTCACACCTCATAGCTGTCTATCCTGTGCTAACTACACCTTATAGCTGTCTATCCTGGGATAACTCACCCTCATAGCTGTCTATTCTGGGATAACTCACACATCATATCTGTCTATCCTGTGTTAACTCACACCTTATAGCTGTCTATCCTGGGCTAACTCCCACCTCATAGCTGTCTATTCTGGGATAACTCACACCTCATAGCTGTCTATCCTGTGCTAACTCACACCTTATAGCTGTCTATCCTGGGCTAACTCACACCTCATAGCTGTCTATTCTGGGATAACTCACACATCATATCTGTCTATCCTGTGTTAACTCACACCTTATAGCTGTCTATCCTGTGCTAACTCACACCTTATAGCTGTCTATCCTGGGCTAACTCACACCTCATAGCTGTCTATTCTGGGATAACTCACACATCATATCTGTCTATCCTGTGCTAACTCACACCTTATAGCTGTCTATCCTGGGCTAACTCACACCTCACTTATAGATGTCTATCCTGGGCTAACTCCCACCTCATAGCTGTCTATCCTGGGCTAACACACACCTCATAGCTGTCTATTCTGGGCTAACTCCCACCTCATAGCTGTCTATTCTGGGATAACTCACACCTTATAGCTGTCTATTCTGGGATAACTCACACCTCATAGCTGTCTATCCTGGGCTAACACACACCTCATAGCTGTCTATCCTGTGCTAACTCACACCTCATAGCTGTCTATCCTGTGCTAACTCACACCTCATCACTGTCTATCCTGGGATAACTCACACCTCATAGCTGTCTATTCTGGGCTAACTCACACTTCATAGCTGTCTATCCTGTGATAACTCACACCTCACCATCCACTGTAATAGCTTTATAAGTTTTCTATAGAACCAGAAGAGCAAATCATTCTATTTTCCTTTTCTTCTAGGATTTTTTTTTGCTCTATGTATTTCCACATGCATTATAGAATACTCTTTATAACTGACATGTTGACTAAAGTTGCAGTTCATGGTTTTATCTTTTAAAAATATCATTTTTATGTTTTTTTGTCAGTAATACTTAAAAAGAATACATCCATTTGGGATTATTTTCTTCATATTTACTCAGATAGTTTATGAAATATGATGTTTAGCTTGTATTTATTAATTATTTTCATTGATTTATTAGATTGTCTAAGATATTCAAAACAAACTTTGAGAGGAAACAATCAATATTTTACCAAGAATATGATGCACTGTTGCTTATTTTGTTTATGGATATCATAAGCAGATGAAGAAGAAAGCTTTGCTGAACTTACCCAGTACTGTCAGGATCTGCTTAGCAGTGGAGACAGAAACAGTGGCCCATTTCAGTTTTATTGGGAACACATACACACACAGAGAGAAAGATACACACAAAAATATACACATGAACATTCAGAATACAGATACACACACACACCGAGAGATTCACACACACAAATATATACACAAACAAACTGATACACACACACACATACACACAGATACACACAGATACACACAGATACACACACACACACACACACACACACACACACACACACACACAGTCTTAGTTAGAGTTTCTATTGCTGTGAAGAGACACCATGACCATGGCAACTCTTATAAAGAAAACATTTAATTGGCTAATTGGCTGGTTCACTTGCAGTTTCAAAGGTTCGTGGCGGGGATCATGATGGCATTCAGGCAGGCATGGTGCTGGAGAAGTAGTTGAGAGTCTTACATCTTGCAGGCATCAGGAAATGCTCTAAGTGTCACACTGAGCAAAGCTTGAGCAAAAGAGACCTCAAAGCCCACCCCCACAGTGACAAACTTCCTCCAACAAGGCCATACTGACTCCAACAAAACCATACCTTTTAATAGTGCTGCTTCCTTTGGGGACCATTTTCTTTCAAGCCATCACATACACACATAGAAACACAGACACTCAGAAATAGACACACAAAGATATATACACACACACACACACACACACACATACACATGCACACACACACTTGGGATGAGGGTAAAGTTCAGGGCCTCCTGTACTCATGTAGGTCAGGGATATGCTCTACAAATTAAGTTATAGTATTATTGTATTTTTGCATTCATTTAAATAAAAAACTATCCCACTTGTGTGAATTATTATTGCATATTTAGAAATAATTCAAAGTCTTGTGGTTAAAACCTGAAAAGCTAAAAGCAGAGCTTTTAATTTTTTAGTAAATATATTAACAATAAATTAGCACTGTCTGGAGACTATTGACAAAATTCAAAATGGATGAAGCAAACTAATTAAATATGCTTAAATGACTTTCTGAAAACAGGTTCAAAAGAGCTACAATGGATCAGCTAACTTGCCTGAGCGCTTGCCTGACCTTCCAGTGTCTCTGGTTCTCTTGTCCCTGATCATGGTTGACATTATTGAGAAACTCAGGATATACCCTCTGAGAGGGAGTCAGCAACGTAAGCAGCCTTTCAAATATTTACTTTTTGTTTATCTTTTATCTTTCTGCCATTCTGATGTTTAACGGAACCTTTAGTGACTGTGTTTCTTTGGGGTAATATCACTGGAGATTGAAAATGAAGATACGTAGACATAAATAGTTGAAAACATATTTAGATTCCAGTCATTATTACTATTTTGTATACTGGTAGTGCCTATAGATTTGTAAAAATATCCTACTTAATACCAATACACTTTAATGTTTACTTTAGCAAGAAAACGTTATTGATATAGTATGTTAAAGATGTTCTAAAGTCCTTGAATTTAGAGGAACAGAATAAACCTAGGCCTGGTTTGGTGGCACACAGCTTGTTCTCAGCACAGTCAGAAGACTAAGAGCTGGAACTGGCCAGAGTTGCATAGCTAAGCCCTTTCTCAAAACACAAACAATGAACGTCACAAAAAAGTCATTTTGCTTGAGTGCCTTCGCTCCAAGAAAGAGTATAATATCTGTAAATCCTACTGATGTCTTAGAGAATTGTGTATTTCAGATTTATGGATTATAAAAAAGCCAAAGTTCACATGAGTAAGACAGAGACAAACCACATTTCTACAAAATAAAAAGTTGAAATTATATATAGGCTGGCCTTTAAAAATGTATCTCATTAGCTGATTACTGTCTATGTCCAGATATGAAATCCTTCCAATTCCATTTGTTGATATGCTATATCATAAGAATAAATTTTTTTTCCCAAGAGTGTGCTTGAAATGGGCAGAGACTGAGAGATCACTCCCCAATGGTGGATGGCGTAAGAGTTCACAGTGACAAGGGTAATGGCCAGAGACAGCCAATCATTTACCAGCCACACACCACCACTGTGTTTTCACTCTTGCTCTGGAAATTGAAAGGAAGGCTGTCCTTAGGCCACTAGGAAAGCAGAGTCTTTCATTTTACACTTTGTCCTTGGGTAGGAGATTGTCTTCAACATCACACCAGTGACAATTTAATAATAGCCCGCTGGCTGCCTGCTGCTGAGATAAAGTATTTCCAAGCTCCAACTTCTCTCTAAAGCCATGTGTCTTTATGTTAAATATTTGGAACTCTATAACTTTGTTGTTCGCTTTATCTGTAGCTTCTTAAAAACCACAGGCCTGTTTTCATATTGTTCTGTTCTTGAGGACTCTGTATTTTACATGTTGATGCAAACGTTATGTCCAAATGAAAATTCTTTTTTAGAAAAAAAAAACCCACTTTTTTTTTTTTTTAAATTCAAGTTAATGACACTTTATTGTCTATAGTGATGACTGGAATCTTTCTTCTGTATCCAGCAGTTATGTTTTGAGAAACTAAATGAAGGTTTTCAAAGCAGTCTTGGGAAGGGACTAGAACATAACAAAGCCCTGTGCTTCTTAGTTGAGACCCTCCCCCATCCCCTTTCTGCCCCAACTTTAGAAGGTTAACTAACACATAATGTAGTATCTGCCATTCAATAGTTAAATCACACGCTAAAAGCTAGAACTCTTTCAAAACACAAATATTAATGTTAGATGTATTCAATATTTATGTAAATTTTGAACTCAGATACTCTACCCTCACTTTAGTATGCATGCTAATACAATAAATTACATGGCGTTTGAGTCTACAGTATATTCTCCTTTATCCTCTGGTACTTACTGCTTAAACACATTGATTCGAAAAATCATTTTTAAGACAGGCTAGCTGTGTAGTCCAGGCCAATCTTTAGTTCATAATCTTCTTGCCTCCATCGCCTGAGGGATGGAATTATAGGTGTATATCAGTGAGAAAGCTGAGATGTCCAATGCTATGAGAGCATGGATTCTGAGTGCAGAGCTTTATCTAAGATGAACCTTGGTTGGAATAGTCTGCTGGTGCATGGATATCTGTGACATGATAGTTTCACTGATATATGTAATACCCACTTCTATGTGCAGCAGAAAGAATAAATGATAAGAATATGTAAATAGCCTTAAGCTTTCATCTCTAGCTGAATTTCCTACTAATGAAAGCGTTATCCCCCACCCCCGCCCGCCATCTTGATCTTGCCCCTACCCTACTATCAGAGAAGACTCCTGCTGATTCTTTTGTGTTCTTACTTGTGGGTCCAGAGAGCTGAATATCCACTGCTTTCAGTGGCCATCTTGTTCTCATTTCAGACCCCAACTCCTTCTGGGTCTCTTGTGCTCCCGTTCATTGGTTCAGACTAGTGACTGCCCCAGAGTTCCCACTTCAAGCATAGCTGTCTTGAATTGGTGGTTGCCCACCATGCTCGGCTCCAAAACATGGTTAGTCCTGTGCTTAGCATCTGGAATGAACCTTCGTGCACTTTCTGTACTTTGGGTGGATTGTCTCTTTTTGTCTGCCAGCTGGAATGCTGACCTCTTCCACAGAGCTTACTTTTCTGAAGAAGTTGCAAACGGAAGATTGAAAGTTTTGTTTGGAAACACAGCCCTGTAGCTCCAGAATGTGAGATGCTAGCATATTGCCTTGGCTTCAAGGATTTCAAATAAGTCTGTTTCTTTCCACTGGAGGACACACTGTTCTCTCTGCCCGTTAAGCTTGAATCTAGTAGAGTCAGATTCCTTTTTCTAGAGGATTCACGGGTCTCCCTACTTCAGGATTTATAGTAGATATTCCATTGCCTGAATCTAATGATTCTATCCTCTGATTCCACGCTTGCCTCTATCAAGATCTCTCAGCCTCACAAAAACAGAAAGGTAGAAACACAACAATATCCGAGGCTGAGTGGGAGTTTTCAGTTCTGTCAGCAGAGCTCAGTTAAGTAGAGTTTGTAGCCCAGGTTGGACCCCATGCTATGAAATGTTAAGATTACATTGTGAAAGTGCTGTAGGGTCTGTGTGTAAGGTACCATTATGTTGAACTGAAGTGAAGAAACACTAAGATCATGTAAGGGGTTAGAGGTCAACAGACACCAAGGGAGAGGCCTGAGTTTTGTAGGGGTTTGTAGATGTACACAGAGAGGAAACATCCTCCCCTGAGCAAGCCTGGACCTCAAGGAAGTCAAGAAGGCATGTAACCCGTGGGTGTGTTCCAGAAGTAAAAGTAATTTGGTTTGATGTCACAGATCGTCAACAAGCTTTTTGCTGGAACAGAAGTTACCTTCTTAAAATCATGTATGACTAGTTTACCAACTTGTCACTTTGAAGACCCTCAAAACAGCTTCAAGAGCTACAATGAAACCCTGGGGGAGAAGGACTTGGAGAAGGAAGTCAGGTTTAATTAGATCAGAGATCTCAGTTTTAGACCCTGCTCCAGACAGACAATAGGGCTTTTGTTTAGGAGATGTTTTATATAAAATTCTGTCTGGAGATAACAAGAGGTTTTTCTTCCAAAGATTTGAAGACCATTAGTCTAGAAGCTAATTTAGAACCATAGACTGCACCTCCTGTAGGGCAGTGTCTTGAGTGAAGTATCCCAGTCTTTCTATAGGCCTGGCTCGATAGCATATAAGGCAGAAGGATCCCCCACCCAAAGCCTCATTGTGGCTCCTACTGCTCAGAGCCTATGCCTACTAACCCTGTAGGCCAAGCAGGGCTATCCTGATGAAACACACAGGGTCAAGGCACAGTGCCCTTGCAAACCATACAACTTTCCATTACAGTATTTTGAACCCTTTCATTTTTTATTGCTTTATCTTTCCAAACAATGTATATTAATTTAAAGAAATTATAAGATAGAAGTCTTAAAAGAGAAAAAAATTAACCAACTGTAACTCTGCAAACTAGAGATCTATAATTGATGGCATCTTATTTCATACTCAGTTAAATGAATTTATTTTGTTATTTCTTCCCCTACAGTGTATGATAGGTCTATTATTCTTGTTATTTTATCTACTGTACTACTGTCTTATGGTCAAATAATTTTCCATTATATTAATGACTCACATTGTATTTAAATCACCTACTGTTGGGCACCTAGATTTCTGATTTGTTCTTTTTAAAATCTTCCTATTATAGGCATTGCTGTTACAGAAGGACAGGCACAGCTAGAGGAAGTCAAGCAATGTCTGTTTGACTCAGGAAGGAGAGACACATTAAGGGCAGAACACATGTATAGCACAGTGCAGGTAGTGTGGTTTAAAGTGACCTTCACTGTGTGTGGCAATAGGAAACCACTCAGGGAGGTGAATGGGCAAACAGAAGCTGGTAATGGAAAGAGTTAAGCACCTCTGGACTGTATTCCAAGGATGTCAGGATGATGACTACAGAGTGTCCTCAGAAGACCTGGAGCATCTGATCATGCCCAGACTCCTTGGCAACCATGTTGCCAGAAGACAGTGAATACTACAGGCTGGCAGCTCATACAGGGAAATATAGAAGGGGATGGTAAGCCAGTGTGGTGTGTGGCAATAGTGGTTGGACTGCCTTAGAGCCTTCTGCATACTCAGAGAGGGCTTGCTAGAGATGAGGTCAGCAGGCTATTTGAGTAGAAAACCTCAGCACTCTGCAGAGCAGCTGCAATGCCAGGTATGATGTTGGCAGGGTAAAGTTTTCAAATAAATCTGCTTACAAGAGCCCTAGTCCAATTCCTTCTGTGCCCTCTTTTTGACTCAAAGTCCTCGGCTAAGAACTGTAGGGACCTCAGTATCACAGGTGAATATTTCTTTGGGTTACATGCTCCCATGTCAGATGTCTATGTAAGATTGTAAGGCTTTAGTTATGTAGCTAAATTGCTATCTCTCCAATGCTCTCATTTATATCTTGAATAGTGGTCTCAGTATGCACACTCACCTTACCAATTTTATCTTTTATTCTATTTTTGCCAATTCCAGAGGTAAATGATTATCATATAACTTTCAGAACATATATTTGTAAAAATTATAGTGTGGTATTCAACATGGTTTTATTTCACTGGTAATTTTTAGTTTTTAATAATGAAATATCTTTGGGTTTTTTGTACTGGATGGTTATGACATGGTTGTTAGGAAAGCTAAGCTCTGCCTGCCATAGCTGAAGCAAAAGTCTCATCATTTGCCTCTTAACTTTGCCATGGTGGTTTTGAAAGAAAGAATTTTTAATTTTTTTTGTAGTTCAGGCTATCAATTTCTCTTTACTGGTTTTGTCTTTGCCATTGTGCTTAAAAGTCTTCTTTTTCTTTAAATGAAAATTATTATTGTTAATTTTTTGCAAATGTTTGATAAAGAAAAGTTGAATGCCGCCCCTTGTATCATAGCTCTCCACTGGTTCAGGCAAGAGAATCCTAAGTTACATGTCAAGCTGGGCTGCATAGTAAGACCCTGTCTCAGAATTAAACCAAACCAAACAAAACCAATCAAACCAAACCACACCAAGCCAACCAAACCAAACCAACCAAACCAAGCCAAAGAAAGCAAGTGAAAAGTTGAATTCTATATAGGATACAAATTTGCTAATTCATAAATAATTAATAAATTAAGACAATACATTAATTGACTCAGTAAAGACTTTCAACTTATGCCTCTCTTGTATTTCTACTTTTCTGATGGCTAGGACATATTAAAAATAGCTACAGGTAGGGGGTAGCCTAATAGGTAAGAAAGTTTGCTGCCTAAAAATAAGTATATGAGTTCAAATCCTCAGCACCCATATAAAAAGCTGGTCAGAACTGTCCATGTGTCTGTAATCCCAGTACTGTGGGTCAGGGAAGCTTCTCATGTATCTGTAAATATAGTACTGTGGTCTATAAGGCAGGAGGATCCTAGAGGCTTAATGACTCATATTCAGTGAGAAACTGACTAAGGGGACTTAGGCAGAATGTGACAGATACTCAGATCCCCCTTCTGTGTTCTGTGCTCTGTATACAGGAGCATGCACCCACAAATGTGTATGTATACTACACACCCAGACACACACATACAATTATAATAAGCCCCTTAATAGAGTTTGTTAAATATATTAGAGCCATGTTCAGTTCCAGAGGACTGAGTTAGAACTTCTGGGACAAGAGTGGACACATGTAAATTGTTAAGGAGAAAATACTACTACATGAGCCGCTGTTTGCATCTTGAATTAAGAGCAGTGGCGCTCATTCTCAGCTATATATTAGAATCAATTAAGGAGCCTTGTGTTTTTTGAAACCCAGGCTGCATCCATCATTAGTTAATGTGTATTTTGAGCGATAAGGCTGTGGCCCTAATAGATTTGTTTTTAGAGGTTAGGAATTATTTTATTATTAACGGTCTTACATAGGACTGATGTTTTTAAAGCTTCCTATGTGACTTTCAATTGTGCACATAAGAAGAAGGACTGGGAGAAAAACAAAAAACAGGGCTAACTGAAAGCCTGTGACGTCACAACTTCCTCATGACATAGGATGCACACTTAGTGTGGAGAACAATAGACATGATCAGAGGAAAAGTACGCAATTGGGAAAGCCCTGAGCTCATGTTGCGGGGATCAAGAATGGTGCAGGCAAGGGAGAGGGTTCACAGGCTCATGAGCGACTTGTTGGGAACAATGTGGACATCACTTCTTTTTTTTTCTTCTTCTCTTTCTTCTTCTAATCAGCAGTAGGTAACTTTGTTCAATAATGCTGAGACATCTGCACATCACCTGTAGAAAAGGTGAAAAGGCTGAAGGGATCTAGCATCAGCATCTTGCTGAGAAGGGAAGGATAAAAGAAACGGTTCCTCTGGGCTACATCTTCCTGACAGTGCTTTATCAAACATCATTACTACCCCCCTCCCCCTCACTCTCCTCCTTGCCCTCGTCTTCCCCCTTTTGTGCTGCAGAGTGAACCCATGCCCTTCTACCTACTATCCACATGCTCTACCACCAAGCTAGACTCCCAGCCCCAGACATAATTTCCTATCTGAATGGCACTGGTCATATATGTGGAACTCATGTTATTTGTGCTGAACCAGAAGCCACCTGTTACCATATATGAGGGGGCTTAAGAGTCAAACCACCAAGAGAGCCTCTTCAAACGTGGTATGAATGTTGCATACTATACTCCCACAGCTTGGAGAGTGAGGCAGGAAGACAGCCAGCATGAACTATATATATAATAAGACAGTAAAAATAAAAAGCACCCTAAGTGGTGTTTGCCAGACCTCTTCCCTCAGGCCTCAGAGATCTATGTCAAAGAAGAGGCAGAAAGATTCTAAAAGCCAGAGATAGTGGGGGACTCCAAGGAGATAGTTTCCTCCAGACACGACAGGGCTGATGCACATAGGAACCACAGGGATTTTGACAGCATGGTCATGATCTGCACAGGTTCAAACCGGATGAGATCCCAGAACTGAGAAGGGGAAGTGGACATAAAGGCCCACTCCTAATCAAGCAGAGATTTTAGCAACGTGTTTTCTCTAGTGGAGTGTCACTGGGTATATCAACTGCATGTGAGGGTGGGCCCTAGCTCAGCAGGTGGCTCACACAAAATGGATTCCATGCTCCATTTGTGTATGTTTTGTTTCTTGGTAGTTTGTCTTGTTGGGTTTATTTTATTTTATTTTATTTTTTTTGCTTATTTACTTTTGATATTTGTTTTTTGGGGGGTTGAGAGAAAGGAAGAACATGAAGTTGAGTGGAGAGAAACAGAGAAACTGAGAGGAGCTGAGGAGGGACAGGATATAATCAAAATGTAGTGTATTGAAATAATTTAAAAACTAGAGTACATATGTACTCACTGGTCCAAATATAGGGAGACATACTCTGTCAGCTGTCACCTTTTATAGCTCCTACACCTCTAAGTATCTACTCTGAAGAGAGTGTTAGGAGCTATGGCAGATACCACTTGAATCTGAGAGACCAGATCCAAATTTCCAAAGGACTTAACTACCTCTTAGATTTCCTTAGGATGCAGGTCATCTCACATTAACTAAATAGAGTATAAAATGTGTGGTTTTATTTTGAGGTTGAAAGCAACACAGCAAGGACGCTCATTTTCTGTATTGGTCCAGCCACTGGGGTCAAGGGGAGAAGAACGGTGTCAGAGGGAGGGGGATACAGAGGGCAATGGGGTGAATATAGTCTCAGTGCACTGTGTGTATGTGTGAAACCCTCACAAAAGAGAGGGGGCACAGGATCTATTTTCTGAATAACATGGCATTTTGAGTTCCTCTTTGTTTCTTCTTAAGGAAGAACAGCTTATTAGACAATACAGGCACATACAGTGTGAGCTGGGTTTCCATGATGTGTGGTTTTGCAATGTGCTTGGGGCTGAGTCTGAGGAACACTGTGTCCAGGCCTGAGCCAATCACAAGCCTGTTTTCTTCTTTGCTGTCTCTTTGCTACAGAGAAGGAAGTTTCAGAACACTATGGTTCTAGGAATTTTTTCCTTTTCTGAAGAAAGAAGTGGCCATTTCCTGGACTGTGGGGGAGAGTAGAGTGAAATTTCCAATTTTATCTCTTAATGAAGCACTGGCTGTCAGGGTTCGACCATATGGACAGGCCCCCAAATGCTCTGAGCATAAGCCTCATGCCAGCAGACATAGGGTATCGGTGCTAAATAGCCTTGAATTCAGACTCCATTTGATTAGGTCAGCTTCGTGTGTGTGTGTGTGTGTGTGTGTGTGTGTGTGTGTGTGTGCGCGCGCGCGCACATGCATTTATCTGGAGGTCAGAGATGAATTTGCTCTGTTGGTCCTCAGAAATTGTTCACCTTGATTTTGAGCCTTACTGCATTGAGGCTTACTAGTTGGGTTAGGCTGGCATGTCAGGAAGACTCATGGATCTGCCTGCTTCCACCTCCCCAGTATGAAGATTAGCATGCACCAACCCTTCCCCTAATTTGTGTGTTTGGTGCTGGTGGAATTCAGGTCCTAATGCTTGCAAACAAGTGCTGTACACTAGAGAGCTGGGGGCCAGGAACATCATAAGGAAGTGTTCTCAACATTCACAAATGGAGTCAATGACTCCAAACTCCCAGGTTTCAGCAATAGTCAGAGTTAGATAAACCTTGGAAGTAATGGTGGTGGAGCAAACGGTCTCTAAACCTCCAGCCTTCCCGTTCTATCCTCAGATAAGTGTTCCTTTAACATCTTCCACTGCTTAAAACCCAGAGATGACATACGCTTTTATTAGCAGATTCACGCAACGCTTATTAGGGAACTGAAACTGGACATTGGGCTTCAGAATTTTCCAAATAACAATGTATCATCTTTTGTATGGAATTGGCACAGCCATTTTACAGTTAGGAATGTGGGCTCATGAGCCCTTCCCGAAACAATGGTTTCTGACTGTCTTTGAGTCACTGACCCTTTTTTTCATTGCCATCATCTCTCCTGACTTCTACTTCCTCTCCCATACTTCCTTCTCTTTCTTTCTTCTCTCCTCCTCCTCATCATAATTTTGGGAGAAATTTCATGTGGTTTTAGGAACAGCCAATATTAAGTTCTGAAGGGCAGAACTATGAGTAAATAAGCCGACTTCTAGTTTTGTGTGTGTGTTTGTGTGTGTATACATGTTCATATATGTGTGTACAAGTGTGTGATGGTGCATTTTCCTGTCTCTATCTCCCCATCTGTGGTTACAGATGACAGCCACTATGTCTACCTTTTGTGTGGTGCTTGAGATCTAAATTCAGGTCTCTCTGTCTGTATGGTGAACACTTTAGCTAAGAGCCATCTCCCAGCCTCTGATTCAGAGAACATGCCAGTGTCTGTGGTGCAAACTCTCCTACAAAATAAATGAATGCACACAGCCAAGATGAATCCCTGACTACTGACCAGGGACTGGGGGAGGTATATGCTATGAGCACTGTTGGAGGGTATAAACTGCCTCTACTCCAGATAGAGTATCTGGGATCTGGGGTTGCATTCTTCTCTGTGGTGAGGATGGGCAAATACAAGGACTCATCTCATGGTTTTGTTAAGACAGTAGGATAAGCTTACTTCTGAAACCTTTGAACTTCCCCCACTGGCACCAGCTACCATGGCCACACTGTAACAAGTTTCAGATATTCCTCCTCACTGTCCATCTTCTCTATTTTCTATTTTTCTCCAATGAATTTAAAGCACTACATTGTTGCATTCTTTCTGCCTTTTGTTTTCAGACATATCTATAATTGTTGTAGAGGTCACAAACTAGTCAATGTTTGATGTCGACTCATTCTTGCTTTATAGGGGCCTCGTGAGGTAGGAGGCATGCCTCATCATTTGTTATTTCAGATCATTGTCTTTACTACCTCAAGGGGTCCATAGTGCGAAAATCACAACGCCTGCTGTTTCCCTGGGCACACACTCAAATGCATTCCCTTCTTTTCCTCTTGTCTTCCAGAAGTGTTGTGTTGAAACATACTTTGTAACTCTATGTTTTTTTTTAAAAAGAAATATTAAAACAGCAGTTACTTTTCTGTATTTCCCCATAATGTTCTGTCTGAATCATTATAGACTACTTTTCTTTAGAACATGTTGTTCTCAGAGAAAAGAGTTTAGAGATGGTTGAAAGACTAATGTTACTTTTTCTGAGTAATCTTTGTGTTGGAAGAATTGAGATCTTACTGTCACTTGTGCCTCTGCTGACCACCCTGGTCCCTTTATTTGACAATTCTTTTCTCCTTTAAGTGGGTCTTTCTCTTGCTCAGATCCTTTTGGTTTTTTTGAGTTTCTACTACTGAACTTAGAACAAAGTCTGAAACA
Source organism: Phyllotis vaccarum (assembly GCA_033318265.1). Lineage (NCBI taxonomy): Eukaryota > Metazoa > Chordata > Mammalia > Rodentia > Cricetidae > Phyllotis > Phyllotis vaccarum. Next base: position 73,011,894 of record JARWLC010000003.1, read on the forward strand.
TTAATCTTAGACCCAATGTTTTACTTAATCCATCTCTGTCACAGGGTGTGTCTGTTGTATAATGTTTGTTCATGGATTGGGATTCAAGTTCTGTTTTTCTACATGTGAATTCTGTGACACTGGAAATATTTTTTTAGTCTCTCTGTACCTCAGTTTACTCATTATTCTAAGGAGAAAACAGTGTTGTTCATATGGCAGTTTTTTTAAGAGCTTAGAATTGTATCTAATGTACAGAACAGTGACTGTTAGCACCTCACCACATCTCCATCTGCTTCTCCAATCTCCCAGTGACTCTTAATTTCTGATAACTGAAGGATATTCCTGCTTCCTACCAAGTTCCCTTTCCTTCGATCACTTCTCAGATGAAATACCCTTGATTCTTGTGGTTATTTGGAGACCCCCTCCATGATTTCATTTCATCACAGAATTTATAGTTGCCCAGTCTCCCCAGCCATCCATGGTTTCTGCATCTACACACTTGCAAAACTTAGATCAAAAATGTTTTTAAGGTCTGGGGTGATGTCTCCATGGGTAATGTGCTTGCTGGGCAGGCATGGGATCCCAAGTTTACACCCCTAGAATCCATATATTTTTGGTTGTGAGCCTAGCCTTTAATGGCTGAGCCATCTCTCCAGCCCAAATCCATATATATAAAAAGCCACGAGCTTGTAATACCAGAGCTGGGAAAGTAGAGACAGGAGAATCTGTAGGATTATATGGACATCTGTTAGCTCCAAGTTCAGTGAAATATTCTGCCTGAAAAGATATGATAGAGAGAAACTGAGTAGGATATTCAAGGCCAAGTGGCCTTCACACACACGGATATGCTAGTATGCACACACAGAAACACATATCAAAAAGTAAATGCCTGAGGAAAAAATTACATCTGAACTGACCATGTACTGACTTATCATTCCATATACATGTGTGTGTGTGTGTGTGTGTGTGTGTGTACACATCATAGCAACCATAGAACATTCTTGATGTATCATATTTATAAATAGTATAGAGATGATTTAAACTCTACGGGAGGATATAAATGGCTTATTTGTAAATACTACATCATTTTTATCATGAACTAGAGCATCCTTGGATTTGACATCCTGTGAACATTCTAGGGACCAATTCCATGAGATGACTGTAGTTTCCTCTTCATCAGGCATTCTTTTGCTTTGACTATAGGAGCCTCAGAGGTATTACGGCGAGGACCATTTACATGATATTTGCTTCATAACTTTCTAAAGTCTCGCTTAGGCCCGCTGTAGTGATTTTCTTTGTTTGGTTGTCTTTTTACTTTCTGAGACAAAATTCTTGCTATGTAGCCTTTGTTTTGCAGACTGTCCTTGAATTCATGATGATCCTCCAGTCTCAGCCCCCAAGTGCTAGTCTTACAAGTGTGCACACCATGCCCAGCTGTTATGTGGCACTCGAATATTTGTTTAATCAGAAGATGTAGTTGATCAAAAGAGAAAGTTGAGTATCTAATGTGTGACTTTTAGTATCAGCTTCCTTCCTGGCTTTTCAAGTTCCCTTCCCCACAATCCATCCCTATTATCTTTCTTCATTATATTTACATAATTTATTGCCTTCTTTTCTTTGCAAGAGGAATACATATCACCTAAAAATGCCTCACTACCAGTTTGTTCTGGTGTATCATGCTTTTTTCCACATACGCTATCACAGACATCAGGAGAGGAAGTGAGAAGCAGAAATAAATCAATACAAGTAAATGGTGAAGTGAAGTAGACAGATTATCTACTGAAATACTTCCCTGTTATCAAAACAATGCCTCTTAATTGTTCATTTAGTACAGTAAAGACAGAAATATGTTTCAGCCACTGACATAATTTTGCTGTGGTTTTCAATTTGTTCCAGGCTCCTTAAGCTCTAGGGAGAGGCTGATTTATCTCCAAGTTTACATCTTTTGTTCATTTTACTCATACACATGTAGCTTTTCCCAAATAGAACCAATAACTAACAGCATGAAAATGTATGTCAGCTGTAGGAGGACACTCGAGCAGTGTCAACGTGCAAAGAGATGTCAGTCCTGGGCCAGCTGTTGAACTCATGGTATTTCTGTTCTTTGGTGGTCTACTGCTGGTCTACTCCAATGGTCCTCCTGTTTCATGTCTCTTTTACACCACTGGGAGACAGAGAGCTCTGCTTCATAATTCTAGCTTGTCACACTGGAAATCAAAATGATACCCCCTAATCTACACTAGTTCCCACTGTACTGGAATGATACCTGATATGTCCAGGCCCAACTTCAGAAAATATATACGGACTCCCGGTATCTTTTCAAAGCCAAACACTAGCTAAGAACTCAGTGCTCTGACTACTAGCCCTTCTGAGATAGCACAATTCTCAGTGAACACTTAGAATGTGTCAATGTGTCATTTCTTACAGTGCCACTTCCTGGCCTTGAAACAAAGCTGAGTTTGCAATCATTTGTCAAGCTGGCATTGTGCATGGTGTTCTTTTATGTTGGCAAAAAAAAAAAAAAAACACTTAGCTTTTTTTCTTTTTCTTTCTTCCTCTCTTTTTGTGATGTGTTTTACTTATGTTCACAGCATGCACACCCCTTGGCCTTTGCTGTCTTCCCTTCCTCACTGGTCCCTCTCAAATAGGGACCCTCTTCTGCTTTCAGATAACATACATTCCAGTACTGTTTTGTTTTTTCTTTTTACGACTTTCAAGATTTGGCTTTTTGTACAAACAACGTTATCTACCAAGTGGAGCAAAAGCGAAGTCTCTATGCCTTCACTTAGTCTAAGAAATATATTTTATCTTGAATTCTTTCTTGTATGTGTATATATCTGCATATGTTATGTGAAAAAAAAAACTTTTATCAAGGAAGACACAACACACATGTCTATTCACCCAAGATAGGGAGCCCACAACAGACCAAAGTATGAACACCACCAAAGTCCAACCCCAATTTAACTAGGGGAACTTCAAAAGTATGGGTGAGGGGTTATACAGAAGCATAAATGGCACAAAGACAGCAGCATCACTAAAGCCCAACCTAGCATGGATAAGAGCTCACAAAAGCCTGGAACCTGGAGCACACTGCACAGCCTGCAGCAGCTCAACAGGTTGGAGAGTGTCTTTTCTGGGTGTCTCAGTTGGTCTGAACCTCCTCCAGGTAGCTAGTCTGGATACAGAGTCTTTCTTACAGCTCAGCTTGTCTGAGTGTCCTTTGTGGCTCAGCTTCCATAATCTGTGTGGGACTCTCAGCTTTCATTGTTTATTCTGGCAGGGAGGAACCTAGTGAATCTGGTCAGCTTCAGGGACTTCTGGAGCTAAACCTCCTCTGGGTAGCTAGTCTGGATACAGAGTCTTTCTTACAGCTCAGCTTGTCTGAGTGTCCTTTGTGGCTCAGCTTCCATAATCTGTGTGGGACTCTCAGCTTTCATTGTTTATTCTGGCAGGGAGGAACCTAGTGAATCTGGTCAGCTTCAGGGACTTCCTGGAGCTATTTTGAGTTCTTTGCCTTCCTGCTTGAAGAGCTTCCCTACAGAGTGTATCATTTCAATCTTGGAGAAAACTGTTACACAACAACATGTACATATAGAGGTCATTGGTCGTTCAACCTTGGGTGTCCTTCCTCAGGAGTCATCAAAATTTCCCACTGTTTTGGACATTGATAATTATAGGCTGGGTGGCCAGTAAATGAATCGTTACTGCCTGTCTCCACCTCTCCACATCCAGAAATTTTTTTTTTTAAAGTGAACTTCTGGGAACAGATCGGTGTGCTTTTTATAGCAAGTACTTTACCATCTGAGCTATCTCTCCAATATTCTACTGAATTCTTTGAAAATAAGTAAAATATAGATATGAGCATAATCCTCTGAGTTTAAACAGAGGATTTTACAGAAATATTAAGCTATAGAGTATTATTATCTCTTAGTATTGCTTGTGAAATAATACCCATTCAGGCCTTTGTGGCTTCTAACGTGGGTAAAGAGGTACCTAGGGATTATAAGTCCAGAATAGTTCTTATGGACTGCTGGCACTCAGGCAGAAATCCAGGTACTGAGGTGCTGAGGAGTATAGAGAAGGACATATCTGCAGCTCATGACCCCCCAGGCTCAGCAAACCAGTGAGGTCCAGGGAGAGACCATTCTTTACAGAAGAACGTAGAAGGCACTGATCTACGAGTGTAGTATAATGTCTTTAGGAGTCATTTTATTACCACACCGACCCCTCAACAGTAGTATTTGGTTTTACCATAGGTTCCTGAGCTATCTAGCATCTGGTTCTTGATCCCAAAAATAGTTGTTGAGCCACAATCAGAGAAGTTTCTTCCTACAGCAGATGAAGACATACATCCAGATATTATGCAGAGAGTGAGAGACTGTGGACCACTTAGCCCTAAATGGGAAGTCTGCAGCGTCAAATCCCTCCCCTCAGGGATCGGGGAACTACATGGAAGGTGAGGTTGAAAATTCTAAGAGTCAGAGAGGATGGAGGCCATCAGGAGACAAAGGCCTTTTAAACCAAATGAGCAGCGCTCATGTGAACTCGCAGAGACTGAAGCCAGGTCTGCACCGGGTCCTTATGTGTAGATTATGGCTTTCAGTTTAGTGTTTTTGTGAGATTCCTGAGTGTGTGAATGCGTGGACCTCTGATTCTTCTGCCTTCTCTTGGGCTCTTTTCCTTCTGTTTGTTTGTCTTGTCCAACTCCAATGTATTGGTTTATTTTTGTTTTATCTCATTATATAAAATATAATATTTTATTATTATCCTCAGAAATCTGCTTTGTTTTTTAATGAAAGACATAGAGGAAGTAGATTAGAATGAAAGAAATTGGGAGAAATAGAAGGACAGGAAAATGTAATCAAGATATATTATGTAAGACAATAATCTATTTTTAATAAAAATTAAAAAAGAATAATCACATTTTAATGTTTTTTTTTAAAAAGAGAAAGAAAGTAAACAACAATTGAAGAAGGCCCCTAAAGTCAACCTCTGGCTTCTACACACACACACACACACACACACACACACACACACACACACACACACACACACACACACACACACATACACATACACACATACACACACATACACATACACACACACATACACATACATACACACATACACACACATACACACACACTTACACACACATACACATACACACACACATACACACACATACACACACATACACATACACACACACATACACACACATACACACACACACACACACGTATGTATGCACATACCACACCCAGTGCAGTGCATATGCACATATATACTTATAAACAAAAGAGAAAAAGAATCTAATCTTCATAGTTTATAAAAATACTCAGTCAACCTTAAACATTTTAATAATTAATCTATAAAAGTCATCAAAGTTTATCGAATACTTAATACTCTTAACTTAGTACTTAAGTATCTTAGTCATGAGCCAAAATTGACTTCTCTCACAATGTTTTCACTTTCAGCCTAGCAAGTTTTTATTGACATTGTCTTTTTGACTTTCAGACCTTCCCACATAACACTCTCTTTACCTTGTCTCCTCAGGTAACAGGACTTCTCAGAATGCTTTCTCAGTAAACTTAGTCAGGATGATAAAATTTTAGCTATAAAAAATGGATAGTTGCTTGACATATGACATGCTATAGGGCTCAGGGGATAGCTCAGCAGTAAAGGGCTTGCCAGCATTCAAGAGTACTCGGGGTCAGTGCCCAGAACTGACACTTAATCTGGACATGGGAGTAGAGAGATGGCTCAGCAGGTAAGACTACTGGCTGCTCTTCCAGGGGACAGAGGTTTGAGTCTTGGCACCTACATAGTGGCCAACAACCACATGTAACTCCAGTTCCCAGGGATCCAATGTTCTCTTCTTGCCTCTGTAGGCACTAGATTTGTATGCATTAGAGATACATATGTAGGCAAGATACCCATACGTATAGAATAAAATAAATAAATCTCAGAAAAAAATATAAAAATATTGACTATTGTGGCAGGAACTTATAACCCTAACACTGGGGAAGTGGAGATAGGTAGATTTTCTAAGTGTTTCTGGCTAGCCAGTCCAGCCCTGCTCTCTGTAGTAAGAGGTTTCTGGCCTGGACTTTCGGGCCTAGCCTCAAGGTTTAGACCCGCAGACTCACAGAGATACACAGATGCTTACACTAATTTTAGGCTGATGGGCCTAAGGCCCAGGCATATAACTTGCTAATTCTTTACCCTTAAACGAACGCAAGATTCTTATCCTGTTCAGCCATGTGGCTCAGTACCTTTTCTCAGAGCAGTATAGTTGTCCTCTGAATCTTCTGGCTTGTCTGGCAACTCTGGAGTCTCTGTGGCATTTCTGCTCTGTTCTTCCTGTTTCCAGAGTTCTCCTAGTCTGGTAGCCCTGCCCACACTTCCTGTCTGCCTTTGGCCAGTCAGAGCTTTTTATTAAACTCATAGGCAGGACAATTTTTACAATGTAACATCATAAATCCACTACATATCCCTTTTTTTAAAAAAAAACAAAAACAAAACCAAGAACCCAAAATCTAATTTCCTTTGTATAATTTTTTTCACTGTTATCAATAGCAACTTGTAACCAACACTGTAAATAAACAAAAACATCCATAATCCATGTTTTGGAAATATGAGCATCATTCTCTAGGCTACTTCCTGCTGAATGGGGGCGCTGGCAATCTCATGGGAAGCCAAATAAAAATGTAGGATTATGCACAAGTCTTTAGTGGAGTAGTCTGTAAGGCTGGGTCATCTCAGCCAATCTCCTTGAAATTGTTCTGGATACAGAGCTCAGGAAACTTCAACAGAGGTGCTCTGAAATGCTGAATCCTCTGGGCCACCCATTTCCATTGGAGACTTTTCAGGGGATCTTCCTCTATCAAACTTTATGTTCTTTATCCAGGAATAAATTCACAGCCTCTCATTTTATGTGGAAATAAAAAGAAAACCTCTTCTCCAAAGAAGCATATATTTGCATTTCAATTTTAAACTCAACTCATTTACAAAATATATAGATTGAATTAATCCAGCAGCATTTATAATCAACTGTCTTTTAGCAGCTTTTACTATTTCATTTTCAGTCAAGAGGCTTAAAGATAAGACGATAATATACAGTATCTGGATACTCTTTGTATTTTTCATCTTTACGTGGTTTATTTTTTTTTTTTACTTTTTTTCTTTTTTAAGGGCTTTCTCTACCTTTTTTTTCCTTTTCTCTCTCTAAGTCTCTGTATATATATTTTCAACACACTCTAGACCATTTAAACTTAAAAAAAAATTGTCTTTACTGTATATTTATTTCTTAACTTTTTCTGTCTCTGACCACACTTTTGCTTCTCTAGGGTGATTGACTCCACCCAGATTCTTCTATTTCTTTCTGTTTCTGAACACACCTTTAATCTGCCAGCAGTGAGAGCTCCAGTGTCAAAACACAAGGTGGCTATCACTTGAAGGACAACATCCAAAGTTAACCACTGTTATCCACATGCATACATCTTTGTACAAACGCATTCATCTGCAGACAAACATGTACACACACACACACACACACACACACACACACACACACACACACACACACACACACAGTGTGACATTGATCAGATATCTTCCCATTCATCTGACAGGTGTATTAACATATAGCCTTACGATCCAGACACAACCAGTCCTGTTGACCTGTTACTGAAACCCCTGGGAAAAAAAAAAAAAAACAGCTGAATTATTTTTATGATTCTCTGTGGGTCAAACAGATTCTCTCTGAGCACTCAGCTCCCTCCCGCTAGAGAACTAAGGCAGAGGCAGTCCTGTGAACCTGTTTCATCTTTCAGAGGGGCATTCTTGAACTTAAAAGCTTGCCCATCCACATGGTGTTGATGCTCACATCTTTTGTTTCTACACAGACAACAGCAGCCATTATGTTCAACGTGGGTCGTTTGGAACTGAGCAGTTTAGGCAGAGGGCTTCAGCTCTGTCACTGAACCTGAATTTGAGCATCTTTCAATTTCCTGGGCTTTAGTTTCTAAAACTGTAAAATGAATGGATAACCACTTGTTCCAAGGATCCTAGTGCCTTTTTTTTTCCTGTCAAATTGTGAAAATAACTCAGGTTCCATATCCAGGAAAAACACCAAGATGCCAAGAATCTCTGATTTTTTTTTTTTTTTAGTATGTCACTCAGTGTTTTCTACATGCCAGAAATTGAGACTTTTATTTTAAGAATTAAAATTTAAAAGATTTATTTACTTATGTTTCTGTGCAGAGGTCTGTGTATGTGTGAGTTCAGGTACACACTGAGAATGAAAGAGTTGATTTGCCCTAGAGCTGGAGTTATTGATAAGGTGAACCACCCGACATGGAGCCTGGGAACCAAATTCGGGTTCTCTGGACACTCTGGCAGAACAGTATGAGTCATCACTGCTGTAAGGTCATGCATTTGCCAAGATGGGCATTCAGAGGTCAGAGAACTTTGGTAGTCATTTCTGGGAATTGAACTCAGATCATCAATTTTACCTGACAAGGATTTTTACTAACTGATCAATCTTGCCTTTATCTCTCTATCTCTCTATCTGTTTGTCTGGCTATCTATCTCATCCGTATTTCTATCAACCATCTATCATCTATCTATCTGCTACACTGTTTTTGAGACAGAGTCTTGCTATACACCCTGATTAGCCTGCATCTTGCCATTTTCTGGCCTCCATGTCCTCCTTCTACTGGAAGTATAAGATCGCCATCAAACTCAGTTTAATAACAAGTAAATTACACATCTTTTAGATTGAAAAGATGCTTAAAATACAAATATTAATGTTTTTCAGATGATGAAGACAACATCCGTATAACCTCTTTGCAACAGATAAAAACTGTGACAGAACAGGTGGTACATGGTGACGAAAATCCTGCACCTGCCCAGGCAGCCAAGCCCACTGCGGTGTCGGTGTCCCAGCTTCATCACCACATGGCAGTGCTGGTGGGGCCTCAGGAGCCCTCCTTTGACAATAGGATCTTGAGGATAATGTCTCGAACTGATGTCCGGGCCGAGCTGTTCCTGGGAAGCTTCCTCATGTGGTCAGACACTACAGAAATGCTGCGTGTGGCTGGGCACCATACTGTGTACAAGTCAGGCTGGCTGTACCCGGTCTATATATTCAGTTTCATATCTCTGCTCAGAATGGTATTCACGCCTAAGAACCCTCTTCTCAATTCCATGGGGGTCCTGCTGCAGGATTTCCCCTTCCTTTTTCTTAGACTCAGTTTAATCATTGCCTTGGGGACTATTACACCAGTACTGGGCCTTTGCAAAAATGTCCTAGTGACTGTCTCCTATGTTTACTTCAATTATGTGACCAAACTTAGGCCTTTCTCTGCCTTTGAAACCTCTCCATTTTAAGCAGCAAATGTCCTCTTGATTATGCACATAAACACATTTAAAGTCTTTATAGCCATAAGCATTTGCACTGTATAGAATTAACCACTTCCAAACTGCAGTATAGCTTTTTTTTCCCCCTCCACATATATAAATGGTGCTAAATTTAAGCAAGTCATATTCTTTCAAATTGTCATTTTGGGGCTTCTGGAAACCTTAGTCATTGATTTTAGCCATGCACATCCCACTTTTTACTAAAAATCACTCCTCAACAAAGTCTTTTAAAGTGAGCTAGCACATGAATGAGATTTTTATCACTTGTGCACTGAAGAATATTTATGGCTTAATGAACTGAAATTAGTTTTAGGAAATAACCCAAAGATATTGAATATATTTTAAAGTTTGCTTGAAAATATGAAAACTTTTGCTTTAGACTCTACATCAAACCATAAAATTACATTCTATCTCTTTCTTCTTCGTCGTCTTCTCTCTCTCTCTGTCTCTCTCTCTATCTCTCTCTTTCTCTCTGTAGTGAGGACTGAACCAAAGCCCTGGGCACACGACCCTAGTGCACTCTACCAATGAGATGGGTTCTTAGCCTTGATGTGCATGGTTTGTTTGTTTGTTTGTTTGTTTTTCTTCCCTGCTACAATGACCTCTGTGCAACTCGTTGACTGTATGAAAGAACCACAGACAGAGACTTCAGCTGACACCAGCTCTGCGAAGGTTCATTAAGTCTCCTCAGGATGCTATGGAAGGACAGGACCTCAGTATTGAGTATAATGGAGACCAGGTACACTGTGATTCCTAGATAAAGTTTTATAAGAGAAACCATAAACTGAAGACAAAATATAAGAGTGTAACATTGATAGAATTTGATACCATCATAAAAAAATCAAGTACAAGTCATATTTAAAATGATAGTTTGAACTTAGTGTAATGGTAAAATTGTCTTACCTTGCATTAGGTGATGAACATATTTTGTGACTTTGATACACAGTCACAAACTCTGCAGTTGCTATATTGGCACAGATATCATATCTTCAGCAAAGGGTTTCAGTTAAGACAGGGTTGTAAAAAGTTTGTCTGCACAGTAATGATTCATGGTCATCATCTCCTCCCTAAGGCATGGAAACAGCTAGCTTATGAATCTATGGAGAACAATGAGTGTACCTGGCCTTTGCACTGAGGTCCACAGGATCCTTTGCCACTGTGTCTTACGGTTTTCACACTGTAGGAAAGGTCTACACATAAGTTTTAAGCCTTACTTGACTGCTCTGTGATTTGGGGGGTGATTCCTTGAATGCTGTGCCACCCCCCAACTGCTATGTGTAATAGATTAACACAATATAAATACTCCTTTAATAGTGCTGGATGACTGTACACTCAACACAGTGTCTGGTAAATAATAACACCTTAATAAATGCTAAGCATTAAATGTATTATGCTGCATCCCTGCCAACCCTCTGGGAATAATAGTTTATACCTGGCATTTGTGGGATGTAACATGTAAGATTACAAGGTTACCTCAGATAACAAGGTGGTTTTATTCATCAACTACTCTTGTAGACAACAGTGAATGATTTGTTAAATATTTAGATGAAAGTGAATGTGAGAATTCATTTCTCCATTTGCACAAAACTTCCATAAAATTTCAAATAACTCGGACTATAACCCTTTCCTTTTCATTTATTTTCCTTTTTTTATTTTGGAGGCAGAATCTCACTATGTAGCCCAGATTGTTCCAAACTCATCATATCACCCAAACTTAACTTGAGCTCACCATCCTCCTGGCCCCATCTCCTCAACGCTAGGGTTATATGTATGTGGCATTCACCAACATAGAGTCATTTGGTTTCACATTGCTGAGGATTAAACACAGCCTCACTAACTCACCGGTGCCATATAAGCAATCTATTCCTAAGCCACACCCAAGACTGTACTTATTGGTTTTGAAGACTTATGATTATATATTTACTTTTTTGGTTTCTTGTTAATTTGTCAGTACTGTGAGAGTGCCCTGTTTAGCCACACCTCTGCCTTCATCAATGTTTCTAACATAAATATATATTATATATCTTTTAAGATTAAGAAACGCCTATAACCAAGTGACTAATTTACAATATCCACAAATGTGAAATTCATTTATGTAAATGCATATGTATTTTGAGGTTTAGAGTGAGTGGCACTCAGGAGACTCTCAAGTATTAGCTTAGCCTGCGTTTTGTATCTGACAGTTGAATATGCCTGATATTTGAGAATATTGGCAATACTTTATGCAGATAATGAAGGCATGTATAACAGATCATGATTCAAGGAAAAGCCTTGAATCGCTAGCCTGAGTGTACAGATGTTTCAGATGTTTATAAAGTTTAAGCCTATGGTATTTAAGAGACATTACAAGGAATTATGCTAATGCTGTATTGCTAGTTCTACACTACGTGATTAAACTCATATTACTAAATTATACTGTAATTCTCATAGCTCTTTATAGTTGTTGACATTAAAGTTTTGTATCCTAATAAAAGGCTTATTTTCTCTGTAAAGTGTGAATGCCTGATAGACTATATAGTATTTTACTCCGAATAAAATCTGGAGCTGCGAGATAATTACGTCTTCATTAAATGTCAACTTCATATAAGGTTAATTGGTGAGACCCATAAAAACACATCTGTGATGAAACCAATACTATCTATTTTGTTACAATCTATCTATCTATCTATCTATCTATCTATCTATCTATCTATCTATCTATCTATTTATTTTTTGGTGCCTTTTCTTTCTGCAAGTTGATGGTTGCATTTGCAGTGTGCCAGTGCTACAGCCTGGAGTGTCCAGTTAGCACTCTACTTCACTGAGGGGCCGTTACCCTAAGGCACAAGCACCTAAAGGCAAGGAAGCAGCTTGCTGTGTGCAGGACACGGGCTGTGTGGAGACACTTGTGTGCAGGGCATGGGTGTGTGGAGACACTTGTGTGCAGGACATGGCTGTGTGGAGACACTTGTGTGCAGGACACGGGCTGTGTGGAGATACTTGTGTGCAGGACATGGGTGTGTGGAGACACTTGTGTGCAGGACATGGGTGTGTGGAGACACTTGTGTGCAGGACATGGGTGTGTAGAGATACTTGTGTGTAGGACTTGGGCTGTGTGGAGCAAGACTTGCTAGGGAATGCCCCAACAGCATTTACTTCCTAATAAACATTAAAAGTACATTAAATTGAATTAAAAACACTCAAGAACTTATGGTGTCTATAGCCTTATGTTCTAAAGGAAACAAAAAATAAAAATAAAATGTGTACTATATGGAATGAAAGCTTTTAAAACCATTTTTAATCTTTATATTTCTTATTTGTTTATTTATTTATAGACAGGATCTCACTGTAAAGCTGTGGATTTCTTGGGACTTGTTACATAGTCCAGGATGTTCTGAATCTAACAGTGATTCTCTTGCCTCTCTCTCTCCAGTGCTGGGATGGTTACTGGAATTTGTTGCCATGCCCATTTCTTTTTAACCTTTTAAAATCCTATGACTAAGCGACTCTTTCATTGTGAGGTTTGCTTCATTATGGAAGGGTGTTAGCTCATCCTTCAGATTCCTGGCAGTCTGCCCCTCATCTCTCTGTAGTCACGTGTAGTCATGTATTCCAAGCATGGAGACAGCAAAGGCAGGATGGGAGGAGATAGAGAAACAACAGCATGTGATCCCACAGGGACAAATCCAGCTACCCCTAAAAATGCTCTAAGACCACAAAAAGGTCTCAGTTTATGAACCTGGAGTCATACTCCTGTGTGTATTTATCGTGTCAGCCATACATGATGGTTTTGACTTAGCAGACAGCGCCTCTTCAAACCAAGCCTTGCTCAGGCTGAAGATCCATGGAAAGTGAAACCAGAGCACTTGCGGGTAATAATTCTAGGAAGATTATAAACCTATAAAAATGGACTATTTATAATAGCTTATGGGCATATTACCGTGTTTATCTTAAAATTTTTATGTTTATGTTTGTTTATTGTATTAATGCAGGATGGCATATCACACCATGTGCATGAAGATGAGGGACAATTTTGGGAGCTCTCCGTCCATGTTGTCGGTCCTGGGACATGAATTCGAGTCATCAGCTTGGTGGCAAGCATTCCGGGCCATTTCTCTAATCTCACTACCAATGTACTCTGAAGATAATTCTTCTTTTTAGATTTATTTTATTTTTAATAGTGTGTGTGTTCGCTCATACACGTGTGTGCACGTATGTTTTCTCACACATGAGTGAGTGCAGATGCCAGATGGTTCCAGAAGGGGGCATTAGGTCCCCTCTGTGGAGTTACGAATAGTTTTAAGCTGCCCCCTGACATGGAACTGGGAACTAAGCACAGGTCCTCCATAAGAGCAGTATGCACGCTTAACTACTGAGCCATCTCTTCGTCCTAATTCTGATGATAATTATTCGGAATATTTTATTACATCACTCATTCAACTAGTTTGAGAATCTGTCATAGGCCAGATTGTGATTTGTATGGACAAATAATCCACAAGATCTGGAAAACTTTCTTAAAAAGTAATTTAGTCTATGTCACAAATTAATTAGCATGAATTTAGGAATAATGTTTGCTATAGTAATATGTATGTAAGTTGGCATTTATACTTATACAAATTTTTATTTTCTAAATTGTGTTTATATAAAAAGCTCATAACTTTCTTTATATTGAGTTAGGAATATTAATGTTTTCAGGAATGCTTTCTCTTTCAAAAAAAACTTGTCTTTTCTTTACATTTTTTCTTTTTTGAAACAGGATCACACTATGTAGTCTATGGTGACCTTGAACTCATGGCCTTACTACCTCAGCATCTTCCATGCTGGATGATTGCACACTTAGATTACCACCATACCTAGCTGCTGCTGCTGCAGCTGCCTCTTCTTCTCTTCTTTTTATTCTTCTTCAGAAGTTCATTTTAGGTGCTATAAAGCATCTATACTCTATACGAATGGATAAAATATATCTTCAAATAGTTAAAAATTGCAGATAGATTAACACATTTACTTAGTGTCTAAGAAAAATTCCAGTATTTTTGTGTCAACCTCCATGTATAAAAAGCACATGTCACTTTTAGATTATAAATGCCTTCTGTTAGCTTACCCTTAACTTTTCTACATATATGTAATAGTCAAATATCCTTTTAATTACATTACTTTGTAGAGTTGTATGTGTGTATCATATTCCTGAGTTGGGAAGACCTAATTTAAATATGGGCAGTACTATGCCATCTATTGCAGTCCAGGCTACATAAATAAGGAAGAGCTCCAGTGTTCATCTCCTTCAGCTTCCTGACAGCAGACGCACTGTGATCAGGTACTTCATGTTCCTTCTGTAATGGCTGCTTCATCACACTGGACTGCACCATCAACTGTGAACCAACATTGGCTCTTTTTCCTTAAGTGCTTTGTCAGACATTTTTGTCACAAAGATGAGAACAGCAATTGAGACAAGCACATACTATTCCAAGGAGTTGGAACCCATCAGCACAGAGGCAGGACCCACCACTGTATAGGTCTCTATTACTGAAGACTCACATGGCCATTAGCATCTCTAGCAATAAAGCATCTTAACATGGAAGTATGTTCATTTTCTAGACATGATGCTATTGCAAGCTATGCATTTTGCACTCACTACTCCTGTGTATGGAAACAAAAATTTAAGAATGTGTAACTAGCTGTGTTTTAGTGGTCACTTTGTTAAGAAGGCCTGGAAATGAATCTCATTATGGCCAACATATGACCTAATCAGGTTACCAAAGAATTTATTGTGCTAATTTTCTGGGAATCATTTCAAGCCAAGCAGACATCAATTTCATTTTATGCGGAATCCAGTGGGTGTGAGGTGGTTGGTGCTTGGGAAGGTCTGGGAGGAAATGAAAGAGTTCAGCAATTATCTTGCAAATTACAAATGAGGATTTCCTTTTCTGTTAGTTTGAGGAAGGTCTAGACAAGCAGCCACCATCACTAATAACTAGCCACAAAACAGAACTCAAGTTCTGTTCTGCAAAGAGGATGTCAAAGGTTAGATTTTTAAAAATGTGTTAAAATATACATAACATCAAACTTAACCACAGTAACATTTTAAACCATACAACTGAGAGGTACAGAGTTTCTTTCCAGTGTTAACAGTGTTTTCAAGAACTGTCCATTCTTCCAAACTGTTCCTATAAACCCCAATTTAAGCCCTCCACACTTTCAGCTTTCCAACTTCTTAGTAATCTCCTTTCCTTCAGTCCCCATGAATTTTCCTATTCTATATGTCACAAGTAATTGGATTTTTACAATATTTGTCCTTAAGTTATTTCACTTTACCAGCATGTCTAGCCATGGTCCATATTGTAGCAGGTATCAGAATTCCTCTCTGTGGCTGTATAGTGTAGACATACCCAACACATTTGTTTATGTATTAATTTTCCTGGCAGACACCTGGGTTTCTTCTGTCTTTTGACTTTTATAAATCATATTGCTACGAATATTACAAATATCTGTTTTCATTTCATCTATAGGTATAATAGAAGTAGAATTGATGTATCAAGATAATTCTCTGCTTCCATCATTGAACCACTGCCAAGCTGTTTTCCACACGGACTGTTGCATTTAACTCTCTCAGTGAGCAAGAGGCTCAGTTTTACTGTCTTCAATAACACTTAACATCTGTATTTGATAAGAGCCATCTTTTTGGATGAGAGAGGTAGTTTGTAATTTGATGGGCATTTCTGTACTGGCTGCTGTGGTTGAATTTCTTCACATGTGCTTACTGGCCACTCAGATTTTCTTGGGAGAAATATTAGCCCAGGCACAGTGTTCATTTTTAACTGTCTGTGGTTCTAGCCTGAATATTAATATCTTATCAAATAAATGCTCTGATAATATTTTCTAATATCCTGCTGATTCCTACCACCTCTCCCTTCCTCATTTTCTCATTTTTCTTCTCTACTCCCTTTACCTCCAGTCCTACATCCCTCTTTCTTTCTTTCTTTCTTTCCTTCTTTCTTTCCTTCTTTCTTTCTTTCTTTCTTTCTTTCTTTCTTTCTTTCTTTCTTTCTTTCTTTCTCTCTCTCTTTCTCTCTCTCTTTCTTTCTTTCTCTCTCTCTTTCTCTCTCTCTTTCTCTCTTTCTTTCTTTCTTTCTTTCTTTCTTTCTTTCTTTCTTTCTTTCTTTCTTTCTTTCTTTCTTTCTTTCTTTCTTTCTCTCTCTCTCTCTCTCTCTCTTTCTCTCTCTCTCCCTCCCTCCCTCCCTCCCTCCCTCCCTCTCCCTCCCTCCCTCCCTCCCTCCCTCCCTCCTTCCCTTCCTTTCTTTTTGAGTCAAGGTCTCACTCTGTAGTCTAAGATGGCCTTAAACTTATCACCCTCCTGTGTCAACTTAGACATGTCTCATTGTGTGAGGCTCATTCTTCTGATAGTGCCCTTTGAAACAAAGTAATAATAATAATTTAGAGAAAGTCCGATGTGGTGGGATTCAGACGTCAGCTGATAAGGTCTGAAGATGCCTATCCAGGGTCCTGGGCTTCAGAAGGGGGAGTGGCCAACCCTATTCATAAAAGGTTGGTATGATGGGTGGATGGCTCCACTAAGCTCCTAGTCTAATTTCATAGAATTTATCTTTTTAGCCCAGGTACTCTGGGGAATTTTAGGGTCCATATAATCACCAAGTAAAGCTTTGCCATCTGCTGCTCATTAACTCCATTTAAGTATTAGGCAGCAGGGCCTTTTAAAAGACTCACAAGTGTTTTGCCTCTAAGGCTGAATTGGGAAGCTTCTCTTCAAAAAGCCAAGCCTCAGTTTGCCTCTGGCAAACAGAGCAGATCCAAGAAAACATCGACACTAAGAAGCCATCCTTGATTCTGTTTCCTTTTTGTCCTTATGAACAGAAGCCTCAAATACATCATTTACAAATCTTTACTGATATTGAGAGTCTTGTGAGACTTCAGGAACAAGCCATTTTACGCCTTAAGCTGCACTCCAAAAGCCCCCCATTGTAGCCCAAGCTCACACCAGGGAGTCTCTGTACCACAGCTCAAATGAGAGATACAACTCAGAAGCTGCTTTGGGCTCTAGACCACCCCCCCAACTTAATATTTATTAAAATATATGCCAACACTCACGATACAGGTTACAGCTTAGGTAGATGCCTGATAGATTGGATTATCCACGTGGTAGACGATGGATGCCGATCTCTCCAACAGTCTGGAACCAGGAAACAGGGCCTTGAGGTGTCAGCTGATAAGGTCCAAAGACACCTATCCAGGGTCCCGGGCTCCAGAAGGGGAAGTGGACAACCTTATTCATAAAAAGGCTTCTGGCATGGTCTAGTGGTTAAGATTCCGCGCTCTCACCATGGCAGCCCAGGTTCAATTCCTGATCAGAGAACAAAAAAATAAAAATAAAAAGAGAGAAAGAATGGGGCTTCCCAAGATCCCAGCAGCATTTTATGAATAGGGTTGGCCACTCCCCCTTCAGGAGCCCGGGATCCTGGATAGGCGTCTTTGGACCTTATCAGCTGACACCTGAATCCCACCACATCCCAATTTGTTTCTTTTTTCTTGGTGTCTCAGCCAGTAAATCATTATCAAATCCAAAGTCATTTGGATTTTGTCTGATTCTTGTGAATGTTCCATGGCCTTAGCACTTATGACATTGATTCATGTGGGGTTTTCTATATGAGGATTAAGCCAATTGTCATTCCACACGGAGGCCTCTAGTTTCTCTGGCATTTCCTGTTGAACACACTATTGGTTCCTCATTAAATGATCCTGGCATTTTGTCAAAAGTCAACTGGCCACACGTCTTAGAATTTCTATCTAGGCTCTGTGTTGTATCCCACTGACTTATAAACCCGTCTTAGGTCAATACCACATTTTAGTATTACTGGATTGTGGTTTTGTAGTCAAATTTGAAAACAGAAAGAATGAGTCCTCTAATTTTTTTCAAAATTGTTTTGGTTATGTGTAATCTTTTGAGAATCCATGTAGATTTTAGGATGGGGTTTCTATACCTGAAATAAAACACTGTTGGGATTGTGATAGGATTGCCTGAATCTGTCTGTCTCTTCAAGTCTCTCATTCTCTTCACAGTATTTAGTCTTCCATTCCATGAGCTTGGGTGATCTTTCTACTTATCTCTTTCAGCTGTGCCTTATATTTCTCAGGATAATTTCTGAGGTTAAGTTTACTCTATGTCTTTTATTATTTTATATGCTGTCTTATGTTTTATTACTGCATTAAGGTACCACGAGCAAGGCAACTACAGAAGTGTTTACTGGACTTACGGTTTTAGAGTGTGAGTCCATGACCATCATGATGGAAAACATGACAGCAGCCAGACTGGCGGACGGACACGGGAACAGTAGCTGAGAGCTTATATCTGACCCACAAGCATGAGGCAGAGAGTGAGATAACCCAGGAATGACACAGGCTTTTGAAACTCAAAGCCTGCCCCAGTGACATACTTCCTCCAACAAGGCCACACCTCCTAATCCTTCCCAATCAGTTCCACTAACTGAAGACTAAGCATTTAAATCCATGAGCCCAGAAAGGGGGGATTTCTTACTCAAACTACTGATATCATTATAGTTAAAATTGTTTCCTTGATTTCCCTTTTGAGTTGTTCATCCCAGGAGTATGGACATACAATTGATATTTGTATAATTCTTGCAACTTTGTTGAGCTCATTATTTGTATTTTTTTTCCTGGAAGTTCTAGAATTTTCCATATAAAAAGTTGTGCCATATACAGATAAAACGTTCCCTTTTTGTTTTCCAATTTAGGTATTTTAAATTTCATACCTAATTGCTTTTACTAGAACTTCTAGCTTAGGGTTGAACAGGATTCCTAAAGTAATCACAAAGCACCAATCATACAGAGCTCACAGACTGGTATTTGGAGAATAAGGTCCTTATTATCCATACTGATTCTAGGAATCCTGGTTTATATTATATAACTGATCTATCTATCCATCCATCCATCCATCCATCCATCCATCCATCCATCCACCTACCTACCTACCTACCTACCTACCTACCTACCTACCTACCTACCTATAAAATTGATGGCTTCCTGAGAGGTACATGATAAGGAGTGACAGGTGAGGGATGGAGGATGGAAGCCTCTAGAAATGAAGAGCTGAAATTCATTCACATTCACCAACTTTTTAGCCAAGTTCTTACTTGGATGCTTTAAGTTTGAAGAGATATACCACGAGTGCAAAAGTGTTACTTTGAACAGTTCCTGACAATACAAAGATTATAGTAAGGACAGAGCGATGGAAATTCCTACTTTGTCATCATCTAAAACTCTGCATTTGAGTTGACTTCGTAACCTCTTCTAACCTAATAAATCATTGTACAACTATGATAAAGATTATGGAGACAAATCTTTTGTGGGACAGTGGGTTTCACTTTGTTTCAAATCCATGGGTCTTATTACTGATTCTGACTTTTATTCACAAAAATGCATATATAACATATTTGAGTAATAAAACCATGAACATAAGGACATCTGTAATTCAATTCAATTTTATTTTCCCTCCGAGATCAATATAAATCTAAATTAGGCAAAACTCTTAGGATGGCTTGCATTTAAATAATTCGTTTAAAACATTTTTGTTGAGTAGGCATGGTGGGACACACCTCTAATCTAGAAAGCTGGAACAGAAGGATCAAGAATTCAAGGCCATTCGATCTGCAAAGCAAGACTGTGTTTCAATTTTCCTCTGGTTAGTGAGTTAAGCAGTGTTAAAAATGAAACATTTGTGTCCCATCAGTTTTGGAAGAAGTTTGTCAGTTCAGCCTTGGCAGAAGGAGAAAAGGGTGGTGGGCCCCTCTTCTAATGTCTTCTCAGAAGACTCCTAAGTTTACTGTTTTGTTTTCTTTTTAAGGAAAGTGATGACAGCAGTTTTATTAGGAAGTGAAGTATGTAACTTTGCCCCACAGCAGTGGATCTTACAATTTTTCGTTTGAAAACAGACTGTTTAACTTTTCTAAATCTCCACTCCTTTTGGAAGCTTCTCTTTGAAACACTGACATTTCCCACACCCCAGTTTCAGGCATTCCCATCTAATCGCTAGTATCCACTTCAAAATATTCTTAATTCTTGTATTTTTGGAAAGAAAAAAAAAAAAAAAGAAATCAGTGTTTAGGTGGTAGGCGTGGTGCTTAGTGAACGATCCTGCTACAAAAATCCATTTTTGTTATATCAGACATATCTTTTGGACCCAAGCCAGGGTTTTATTTGCAAGTAAGCAGCCTTCCCTTCTCAAACTCTAGAGGATTGTGGTAGTTGAGGCCAGCCACACGCTGATTGCAAAGCTTTTGCCACTGTTTGCCCTGCTTTCTAGAGAAAGGCTTCTTGAACTTGCTCCCCCCTGGCCTCACAGAGATAGTGTCTTAGAACTAACTTATCTTTTATTTTCTTCTAGCAACAGGAACAAGCTCTGTGGGAAGCCATACCTTTGATCCTTTATAAGGTGTGTGTGTGTGTGGGGGGGGGGGGGGTCTGTGCCCGAATACAAATGACTGGGAGGTATAGGTCAGTTTTACACCTTCAGGAAATGTTTCTGTCCTTTCCAGTGTCCACTTTTTCTGACTTTAGAACTGAGGCTGCATGCTCTGGGAGCCTCCACAGCTGTCTCCTGGAACTTTCGATTTCACCACCCAGGTAAAGACCTCCTATGGTGGTCATGTCACCGCCCAGCACTTAGGGAGCATGCTCAGCGGGGCTATCTTTCCCTCCCACCGAGCAGGAGGCCTGGCTCCTCACTTCTTCCCACATCCTGTGATCACTCCTCTCCTACACGTGTGCCTCTCTCCCCTTCCCCCTATGCCTTAGCTTACCAAGCAAAGTTGTAACTTTGAATTCCTGTTTTGCTAACCGCCTCCATGTGACAGGATATCTGTCAATTGGAGGGTTTTCCTAAATTCAGGAGTCCTTTAAAAGGGAGTGCTTCCTCTGTTCTCCTTTTCAACTGGGCAGCTCCCAGACCCTGGACTAGACAGAGGTGCCACCCAGAGGCCTGGCCGTATTCTTTCTCTTCCCTGCCTTCCGTCAGTGGAAGACAAGGGTACACAGCGGGCCATGAGGCTTCCCTTATTCCTGGCTTGTATCTCTGTCATCCCTGTCGCTGTTCGGCTATTGGGTAAGTCTGTCCTGAGGTGGGTGGTTTGCACACCTTGTTTGGAGTTGATGCTTGGAGCCCTGTGCACATCTGGAAGAGGAGGGACACACACCGCTCTTGCAGTACCTATGGCTTGAGCCTGCATCTGGCCGACCTGGCCAGTGTGGGAGTCAAGTTGGAGCCAGGCAATCCTTCTGCCTGCCAGTGTTAGTTGTCGGAACTGAAACCCCCCAGCACCCCTCCCTGTCTTTCTGTGGGTATCTCTCAAGTCTGGCTCTTTCCATCCGGTTTGTGCAGTGGCTTCTTGTTCTGTGCTTTGTCTTTAAGAGTTTTCAGTGTATGTTGTTGCCCATCTCATGCCCTACAATACCTTCTGAGCACCTCTGGCAGGAAAAAGAGAAGTTGCTTCCCCTCATGCTAGATGCCAAAAAATGAGGAGATAGAATTGCTTTGAGGGGGACACTCTGTAAGTCCCATACTCTGCTTTACCCATGAACCTTTTCATTCATAATTTTTATTTAATTAATTTATATATCTTACATGCCGGCAGCAGCCTCCCCTCTCTTTCCTCCCACTTGCCCCTCCCTCCCCCATCACCCCCTACCCCTGTCCATATTTGATCAGAAAGGGACAGGCCTTCTCAAATCATCCTGAGTGAGATAACCCAGACCCAGAAAGATAAACATGGGGGTGTATTCACTCGTAAGTGGACATTAACTGTAAAGTTAAGGCTAACCAGGCTGCAATCCACAGACACAGGAGGCTAGGTAATCAAGGGGTCCTAAGTGGGGGACACATGGATCTTCATTCATAACTTTTATTGCTAGAAGGTCTACCCTTATTAGTATCCAAAATTGTTGAGACAGTCTCAGAAGTGGAGGTGTTTGATGCTAAAGTCTGAAGTTGGTTGATGTGTCCTTAGGAACTCATCGGGGCTCCTTAGGTACTCAGAGGCATTACTGAGTCTGCATTTCTCTGGACTCTTTAAGCATCAGAGTGAGAGGGCCTGGGAAAGTTTTCACTCCCAGGTCTATTTTGAGACTATTTTGGCTTCTTATCGCCCTTCATTTTCATCAGACAACCAATTCCTTGCTGGACACAGTTTGTACCCTTGGTCTTAGCCATGTCCGGCTGTGACCCTGATGAAGGAAGTTCTCTAGAGAGCTGTTTGATAAAAATTTCTTAGGCAGCAGGATGCCTCCCTAATGCCTTTCTTTTTGTGGGCACAGATACTGGGACAGAGTGTGAGTTCTTGCAGATTTGTTTGCATAGATGTTGGGACACAGAGCACGAGGTCCTGCAGGTCTCTTTGGGCACAGATACCTGGACAGAGTGTCCTGTAGGTCTCTTTGTGGGCATAGATACTGGAGCATGGAGTGTGAGGCCCTGCAGGTCTCTCTAGAGAAGAAGAACGAGGAGGAGGAGGAGGAGGAAGAGGAGGAGAAGAAGAAAACCCAAACAGAAAGAGGGAACATGAGAGCCCCATCCAGATCCAGAAATTTCTGTTACTCCAGAGCCTGCGATTTTTCAGCCCCGTGCTGGGGGACTCTAGGCATGCACTCAGCTATAGAGCCATGCCCCCAGCCTTTTTTTTTTTTGTTTTTTAAACTATTTATCTACTCCAAAAACCCTTTTATTATATTTGTTGCATTTCTGTATGACTGTGCCATAGAATTCACGTGGAGGTCAGAAGACATTCCACTGGGACTTCCACATCCCAGGTATCAAATCCAAGTTGTCAGGCTTGTCAGCAAGCACCCGCTGAAGTATCTCTGGCCCAAGTACCTGGTGTGCTGCCATCTTTTCTTGTGGTACCAGTAGCCCCAGTCCCAAAGGGTAAAATCAGAGCACTTGCTTAGTTGGAGGCTAATTAAAGGACACGTGTTCTCAGGACCCCTTTTTCTAGTTTCCCATCAACTCATAAGACCCATAGGATAATCTTCTTGCTTACCCAATGACCCAGAACCTTTTTTTCATCCCTAAGAGAGTACTCCACCCCAGTACCGCTTTATACATCTGTGTGCTGATGCCACTGGGAGCTATACCTTGGGTTTCTAGGGAGATTAGTAGAAGGATTCCTTTCCTCCTTGCTCTGATGGCCTGCCTGGTGACTCTGAAGCATTATTGCCAAGTGTTTAAGCATCAGTATATATGTGGGGAATCATAATCATAGTGGAGACATTGTGAGAGCTGTTGGAAGATGAAATTTAGACTAAGCAGAGAAATATAATTTGGTAGGTTTGGCTCATGGGCAATGGTGTGCTGGTAAATCGAACAACTTGTTTGTAGGAGAAAACAGAACATAAAATTCTAACTGATTCATGGAATTTGCTGATTTCCCCCATGAGTAAATAATCCCACCATGGTTCATTCCAGCTTCCATCCTGTGGTCATGGAAGCAGGACTGGGAAGAGAAGCCAGCAATAGACGCTCTAGTTAGCTGGTACCACAAGGCAACAATGGTGTCTTCCCAGATCTCAGGACACAGCAAAGTGGAACATCACATGATGGGAGGCCCAAACTATGAAAATGAGAGGAAGTCATGATATGAGAGAAAAGCCTTAGGATCATGAGTCATTAGCACAAATGCTATCTTGGAAATGATGCATTCTGATGATGGCAGTAGGCATGAGCAGTCAAGGGCCTGGAAGGACACGGGTAGCCGGTGGCAGCCAACCCAGGATGCCATTCACTTTCAACTTGGTCTCTTCCAGCCTCTACTTGATTTCTTGCCACAATATAAAGCCTAGTGAACGAGTTAGATCATCTGCGCTGTAACATACGGGGTGCTCAGAGTAGATGGGAAGCCCTCAGTTGTGATTCCAACACCGACATCATGCTAGAGCATTTGCCCTCATGTGTGTCATATTTCAGTTTCTTAATCTAAGACCCGGAAAAGAATTACTCTAATTGTCATATTATTGCAGTATCCATTCTCATAGTCACCTTGCAAACTTTGAATTTTAAATGCATCTCTTCCAACGTGGATACTTATGTTTACACATTTACTTGAGTGGAAAGAAAACCAGCCTCCTCCTCCATGTCTCTACTTGTTTGTTACTGTGATCTCCTGCACAGATTCCTCAACCTTCATATTTGAAAGCCTGTCTTCTCTTATGCAGGAAACAGATACCTAGGTTAGATTGATGTTAGTTATGCATAATTTTTATTGCATTTTAAGTTACTTATTGTGTCTATCTGTGCCTGTGTGTGCCTGGTCTTTCCATGACATTCATGGGAAGCTCAGAAGAGAATTTTCAGGATTTGGTTGATTCCTTCCACCCTGGGGATCTCAGAGACTGAACTCAGGTCCTCAGGCTTGGTAGCAAGTGCTTCCACCCACTGAGCTATTGATCAGCCCCATAACTTAAAATTTTAATCTATAGGTGTTATATATATAATATATAGACACACATATAATATATACTATATAAATTATAAATATAATCATACATATATCTGACACTATATGAGACATAACACAGAGATATTGATGCACTCAAGTATATCATAGGATAGAGCCAAAGCAAGGATAGATCTGGAGTCTGTAGTTCTATGTAGAACAGAAATGGAAGTGACAGTGTGTTTTCCTACCTGAAAAACAATGAGGCTTTGACAAGTAAGTGGGTTTCAGAAGTCAGTGAGCCAGTGACACCCAGCTTCTGAGGATGGCTCTCCGGGACTGAGGTAGGTGACATCCTTTATCAGCTGGCCTGCTCTAATCAGAAAGGACAAGTGGGATTCAAAACAACAGTACGTTAAAAGGTGGTCTTAGATGTTTGGATTTACATCACCTTTTTTTTTTTTCTTTCAAGAGAGGGGAAGGGAATCAATATTTCCTAAAGCACCTCTGGGTGCTTTACCTACGGCACGTCAGTTAGAGTTTCGCAGTGACTCTATCAGAGAATATTAACCCCAGAGGATATCGAGGTTGAAGTGATGAGTTTACCTAACGCAACACAGGAAGTCACAGGCCGTCCAAAACATTCCTCGTGGACCACATGACCTTCTCCAAACTTCCATGGTCTTTCTGCTCAGCCCGCCCTTTGCTTTAGCTGCTTCATCAGCCCTTCTGCTTGTTTCCAGTTCCATCCTGTTCTGAACTGTCTTACACCCGCCCATCCACGCTTGCTTTCTTTACACTCCCGATAAGGATGATGATGTATGGAGTCATGTCTGCGTCACACAGACCATGTCTGCATCACACAGCCAGTGGACTCTTATTTCCTACTAGCAAAGTGCTAAAGCTCTGATTATGCACTGGGTGATGAATACACACGATGAATCAGTCAGTGTGACTATAGCAGAAAAAAAAACAAAACATCAGTATGCAGAACCGATGACTTACCTGCAGATGTTTGCTGTCCCTAAGCTGGGGAAGAGGCTGCTGGTGGGAAGTTGATGAGTTAGGACACAGTGGAGCCTGAAGGCACAGCAAAGCCTGAAAGATGGCTTCTGGACACAGACAGAACAGTAGGTTGTTGCGCAGTGGAGAAGGCCTCCTTCCTCCAAGATGGAACTAAGTCACAGGGGAGGTGTAGAATGTTTACTTTTGGGAAGCAAGAAGGGTATTGGAAAATTTCATGCTGTTTTCCCTTTTTGAGCTCAGAATTGATTTTGTTACTGCGTTTATGCTTCTACACATGGTGACCACGTGGAGAGAAATAATTTAGTAGTTTCTATGACTTGCTAGTGAATGAATAAAGGATCAAAGTGAAGAATAAAATTATTCAGCTTTCTTCATCCTTTTGTTCAACATTGTTAAGCCTCAGTGACTCCCCACTTCCAGCACAGATTTTTGTGTATTTGAGCTGCATGCTGAGTATTGCCCACTCGATTTTAGTGTTGGGGAGGTGATTTGGCTTTATAGGTTTAAACTTTATTTACTGAGGTTAACAGACACAGCATATCACAGTTGGGGTTCTTGCAGAAGATGACTTGGACAACTGTAGTTTTATTGGGAAGCCGTTTCAGGAAACACTGCCTGGGAAAATGAGATGGGAAGGAACAGGATGTCATTGTGCCAGTGACCGCTGTGAGGAACTCAGATGGCAGTGGAGATCTGGGGGACTGTAATAGGACCCCACTGTTCTCCAGAATCCATGGCACTGGGGTGTCTAGTCCTCCCCATAAGCCAAGGAATACACTCCTTCCAGGGGACATGAACCCACCCAATCTACCCTGTGTGCAGACTCTCATCATAAAAAGTCCCTGGGCAGAGAGAGAGGTACGCCTGACATTTTGGGACTTGTGCCACTGTGTGGAACATTGTAGAAGTTGAGAAATAAAGGCGGTTTTGCCAATACCTGTCACGGAGTCCTTTCCTACCCTTTTCTGATTCAACTCCCTTGTCTTCCAGAAGTGTATTAGGGGAATAGAGTGTATAATATTTCTATCTCTGAATACTCCCACTGTAAAACTACATTTCTTTGCTGGTAGATTTTTGACAATTGCTTTGTTTAATGTTATAGACTAATTTTAAAACATGCCTAGAAGAAAACCCACACCTCACTGGAAACTTGGTCTTCTGCTACATACATGCTGGAGTTTAGGTCGAGGTCAGAGGACTACTTGTGGGAATCAGCTCTTTCCTTTCATCATGTGGGTCCCAGGGATTGAACTCAGGTCGTCAGGCTTGGATGCAGACAACATTTGCCCCATTCACTCAACCCTTCAGTTCTCTTAAGTTGTTATTATTATTGTTGTGATTTTATCTGACATTGGATTGAAACGCACACTGATTTTTTTATATACATACATACATACATACATACATACATACATACATACATACATACATACATACATTATTATTGGTCCTTGAAATAACCACAACAGCAGGTGTCCTTGGTGTGGGGAAGGAATGAATGTCTTAGATTCTTTATATTGTCACCGGCACAACACTCAGCACAAGAGATATTTGCCAAGTATTCTTTGAAAAGTAGGTATGTGATGAGAACAGTAAAGATGAAAGGAGAATTTTGCAGTATTCTCAAGGGTCTAGTTTGTAAGCATTAACATCGTAAGATGTCCTGGTCCATAGTGAGATTTCAGAGAAGTGAACACAGCTGTCTGTCTGTCTGTCTCTATGGGGTCAGCTTCGTGGCATTTCTTTTACAGAGGCAAAACATGTATGGACAAGAATTAGAATGTTTACTAATGTGTTCCACTGGTAGAAATAGCAGTGATGCCCCAAGCTGACTTTAGGTCAAGGCCTTAAACTTCCTTGGCAGAAGATGTATGACTTTTTAACCAGATGCATTTGACAGGGACATTGGTGAAACAGAAACTGTACCAACGATTGGGAGAGTAAAGCCTGTGTTTCTGTCAGCAAGTGGCGATAACATTGCATTTCCTTGCATTGTCTGATGGCAGCGACATCACATTCGCTCTGCTTCTAGTGGCAAAGGAGGAGCACAGGAAGCGAGCATAGATAAGTGTGTATTTGAGTAGCAACTTGGCCAGCACTCTTCCCAGGAATACAAATGCTTACAGATGTGACTGGGGAAAAATGAGCTTGCAGGAAAAACACTCGTTTAAAATAGACCCATAATCACGAATCCATTGTTGAATAAATAACTTGTCTGAGTAAAAACACTTCAGTTATAGCTGCCTTTCATTCAATAAAGATACATCGAAAAATTATTTATGCTACCGAGAAAGATGACAGTATTGAATCAGAGAGGCCAGGTCCTTCTCATGGACTTTATATTATAGCAAAACCAGTCACAATAAGTAAACCAGGTTGGGTAATACATGCCTGCTATCTCAGGACTTGGTTGATAGAGGAAAGGACGATCGGGGCTGGAGACCTGCCTCTGTACCGTGGAGGATTCAAGGCTGGTCTGTGCCCCCCAAATCTCCATTTCCCACAAAGCTCACAGATAAAAGGAGAGCATATACTTCAGGGTGGTTGTGGTTATCACCCAGAAAATAGAGGGGTAAAATGAGTGTGGGTGGCCAGCTTCTGGAGGGACTGACACTTGAACTGAGACCCGAAGTGGCTAAATTAGCAACAAGCCAGGAGTGCTGAGAAACGCCCGGAGCTGGAGGTGATGAGAGTGAGAGCAGAAGGTGAAGGGCAACGGGGCTGAAGGATGAGGAGCAAAGGCAAGAGGCGTCAGGGTCGGATGGCTCCCGGTCCAGGGAGCTGCTCTGTGAAAGCCAGATGCTCCTGAGTCCAGTGGTTCTAGTCCTGAAGGGATTCTGAAGTTACAAAACCAATTTCTAATTTGAAACAAAAGTTTCTCTCAACCCTTTAAGACAGAAATAAACAAAAGTACTGTGCTTACCAATACGCATTCAACCAGAATAATGCACGGAGGGCAGTCCAGCCCAGGGACAGCAAGAACACACAGAATCTCACTCTTCCATATAGACCAGTGGATGCAACAGCTGTCATGTGGGGGCAGACTTTCAGTACAGAGACATGTCAGGACCATCTCCTTAAAGGAAAGCAGGTCTTCAGGAGTTATCTGCCTTGAAGATTCTATTTCAAAAAGAGTGGAGAATGGAGCAAGACGGGGATGGTGGCATGATATAGACTGGGGCAGTGATGTTGCAGAGGAAAGAATGCAGAAGGAAATGTACGCTGCAGTTCTCCCTCACCCACCCCTACAGATTGCACATAGAATCTGTAGGGGTAGATGAGGGAGGGAGAAGGGGGACGGGGAGGGGGAGAGAGAGCTGGGAATCAAGGGTGACTAGTGGATTTAGGCTTGCAAATCTGGGTGAATGATGATGCATTGAGAAAGGGAAAGAAAACATTAGGTGTTGGTTCATGCCCTGGTGTATTATCCCTCTTCAAATCCCCCCCCCCCCCCGTGTGTCTGTCTGTCTTTCTCCAAACTTGACACCGGCTAGAATTATTTGGAAAGAGGAACCCCATTTTGAGGAACTGCCTTCATCAGATTGCCCGTAGGCAAGTCTGTAAGGCATTTTCTTGATTAATGGTTGCTATGAGAGGCTCCAGTTCCCTGGGGTTGTACTGACCCTGGGCAGGAAACCATGGGTTGTATAAAGCAGGCTGAACAAGCCCAAGGGAGCAAGTCAGTAAGTGGTGGTCTTTCATTTTCTCTGCTCTGGTTCCTACCTTGACTTCCCTGGATGATGGAGTGTGACCCAAGAGTTGTAAGCTGAGATCAACCCTTTCCTCACCAAGCTGCCTTTGGTTATGATGCTTTACCACAGCCACAGAAACCTAAAACTGTGCACAAAACCACTACTGTGACCAGAGTGGTAGATGAAGATTAGGCACATAAAAGCAAAATCCTCTAAGGGAGGCTGTGCTCCATGTACAGACTACTTTCCATTACCATCAATGAATGGCTGACTCTTGGGTTGCCTTTTCTTTAAATGAGGGTTTTAATAAGGCCAGTCAATAGTCAAACCTAACTGGCTAAAACATAGATGTCTGATCAATGATGAGATGATACTGAAACCAGCTGTGAAAAGTAGTGGGCCAGACTAGCTAGGAAAACCAGAGGGAAGGAGCCAAGTTAAATGCAAGATTCAAAGGCTTCTTAATTAGAGGACACTAAGTAGCATTCATGCATGATAACTACTCACAGTAGCTTTTAAAAGTTTTATTTCCTTATCTCTTGTGTTTTATCATGAGGAAAGCAACCTACTTGTGAAATTTTAGCTTTCGCGAGGAAGTAACCTATCTCATCACACTTAGGGGCAGCAACAAAGTGAGGTCAGGTGTGGGAAGGAATTCAGCTACACAGGTGACCTAGTCAGGTGTGGCGTATGTAGGGGACAGTTGTCAATTCCAGAGAAGCAAATGATAGCAGATGTTCTGGATCTGTGCTTTATGGAGTTTAACATATTTATAGCATATAGTACATATAACATATTTAGGACATAAAGCACCCCGGAAGAGAATGGCAAGGATCAGGAATATGGGTGAGAAGAGGTAGGAAGCTTTTCTTAGTGTGGGCATGATAGAAAGAGGAGCAAGTGTGTCAGGAGGCACTGGCCTCTCGAGGCCATAAATCATGATGGGTGTTAAGTCAAAGTTCCTAGACTAGACCTCAGAGTGTAGGTAGTGCCAGTTGCACTGGGGACTTGAGAGCAGAGAACAGAATTCCCCTTTTGAAAATGCTCTGGAAATAGGGAGAGGCTTTCCTGGTTGCTGGTGTCCTTCTCTGTCTCCCCCTCTCCCCTCTCTTTCTCTCCCCCCTTTTTTCCCTCCCCTGACCCTCCCTCCTTCAACCCCAGCATGGTTTGACTAAGAATAGCTGAGATCATTTTTTATTTTTTTTTAAGATTCTGAGAAACATAAACCCTATCAGCTCATTTGGAAAAAAAAAAACAAAAAACTGTACAAAGTAGATAGAAGAAATTCAGGAAAAAGTCACAAGAAGTGGTCAGTGTACATGTGTGTCAAAAATCAATCTTTTATTTTCCTTTATAGTCTTTAAAAGTAAACAGAAGAAAACCTTGAAATGAATTTCTCTAGAGGGAAATTTATGCTTACCAATTGGTTTTTCTTGATGTTTTTTCCCCAAAGGAAGTAGCATTTGACCAGAGATCAGCTATGTAAGATGAGCCAAAGCTATCCGTACTCATTTACTTCACTGACCAGTTGTCTCTCCATCCAGCTTCCAGGAGGGAAATTCACATCCCAAGACACTGTGATCTCCACCGGTTTCCCTGGAACTATAACTCTTTAGGGGAACAGAAGTCTGGGAACTTCTATCCTGAAGTACTGCCTCATTATGTGAACATACTTAAGTCTGTTTTCTTTTGTTTTCCTGAACAGACTCGAGGCAATTTTTAATATACAATGAAGATCACAAGCGCTGCGTGGATGCTATCAGTGCCAGCTCAGTTCAGACATCAACTTGCAACCCAGAAGCCGAGTCCCAGAAATTCCGTTGGGTGTCAGAATCCCAGGTTATGAGTGTCTCTTTCAAATTATGCTTGGGCGTGTCATCAAAGACCGACTGGGCCTCGGTCACTCTGTATGCTTGCGACTCAAAAAGTGAACTTCAGAAATGGGAGTGCAAAAATGACACGCTCTTCGGAATCAAGGGCACAGAGTTATATTTTAACTATGGCAACAGGCAAGAAAAGAATATCAAGCTTTACAAAGGTTCTGGTTTGTGGAGCAGATGGAAGGTCTATGGCACCACAGATGATTTGTGCTCCAGAGGGTATGAAGGTAAGGACGCAGAGTGCTGCTTCTTTTATCAGCCATCTCTCTGTCTCCTTCTTTGACACTGATGGAAGGAAGTAAATATGCCCTAGTGTGGTCTGTGTAAGAAACAGTAAGTCTCCACATTGAGTCTTTGAATTATTCTGAGTTCTAAATGGACACAATGGTGAGTAAGTATGAGAAAATGTCCCCAATAACCATTAGTTATTGGTATCTTATAGAAAAATGTCAGTTTCACTACCTTTATGTTACTTATGTTTAGGCAATGAGCGATAGTTCTCAGAATGCTTCATTGTGACCTTTGACCAGAAACCTCCTATTTGCCATAATGAGATTGACTCCTCAGCTTTAACCAGACTCTTCCTTACCTCTAGGGTCAGGTTAAGATCTCTCTGGAGAAATGATCTCAAGAACATTCTTTACTTCAGATTTCCTGGGATGGAACTCCCAAGTGTTTCTGATTCATTCTGTCATGCTGGCGTATTTAGAGATGATAATCATTCTGGATTACTCAGACTGAAGAAGCAGCAGACACAGTTAGTCACCTGCCATAGAAAGAAGCAGCATGAGCAGGGGGCATAAGCGCTTTATTAGAAATGGGTTCCTTGAGCTATCAAAGGGGAAGTAAATTTTAATTTTCCCCTGTACTGACCAAATTTCATTCACTCAGAATCAGACAGCAAAAGAAGACAATTCAAAGGAGCCTCAGCCCCCCCCCCCTTTTGTAAAGGCTGCTCTCTTGAGTCAGATAATGCTGCAACCCCATTTCACATTTGGATACTTGGCCATTGTGAGGCTTTACCTAGAACAACTTCAAGGTCAGAGGAAGAACAGGCCGTTAGGGACAGGAGAAACCTAGTCTGAAAAGACTGTTGCTGGGGCTGAGGAGATGGGTTGAGTCTCCCTTATCTCAGCGATACAGCACAGGAAGCCAGTTCCTTGTAAAGAAGTTATTTGTCTGTTTTCTGTCCATCTAAAGAGAAGATGAGAGTTGACATTAAAGTCGTCCAGGGTGGAGTTCAGAAAAGATATTTCCAGGCATTTATTGAACATGATATAAACTTAGAAATTCCAAGAGAGGCAATCCAAGCAACGCCACCTTTCATGTGAAACACAGTCGAAAACTCTCAAAGGGCAGCACAGGTTTACTCAAACTAGATTGTATCGAATTGTAAGAAAGAGTTGTCAAGTTGAGGAATTCAATTTGAGGATTATAGTGTTAGAGGTTATCTTTTTAAAGTTATTTATTTACTTCTTTTTTTCACAGAGTTATTTCTAGGGCTGCACACATTCTGGGCATGTGCTCTCCTGTTAAGCTTTGTCTCGCCTGTTTTAGGATTTACTTTTTATCTTGAGGTCTAACTAGGCTGCCCAGGTTGGCCTTGAACTCACTCTGCAGCCCAGGTAACATTAAACATTAAAAAGTCTTTTTTTTCTTTTTTTTTCTTTTTTGCCTTAGTCTCCTAAATAGCTGGAATTACAGACCTGTTCCACCTTATTTTATTTTAAAATATAGTAGAAGGTCCCCATCTTTCTGCTCTGTCATTTGCTTTGATGCAAACATGCGTAGTACTTTGAGTATTGATTGTCACACTTTGATGTGTTTAAGAAACATTTAATAAGCTTGTTTAAATGTGTAGATTGCAAGCTCAATTCCCTACTCAGATTCTGAATTAGTATAGGAGAATGATACAAGAGTCTGAATTATTTTTTTAAATGAAGAATTGGGTGATAGTTTTGAAGACGGTCCACCAGTTGCCTTTTGCCAACACTTTGATGATCTTTCACTATGTAAAATAATCTGGCTGAAGAGTTTAGGCCTTCAAAATGACTAATTTAGAAACAATTAAATTGTGTGTATGTATGTGTGTGTGTGTGTGTGTGTGTGTGTGTGTGTGTGTGTGTGTGTGTGTGAGAGAGAGAGAGAGAGAGAGAGAGAGAGAGAGAGAGAGAGAGAGAGAGAATCTGTGTGTTAAGTGTGAGTGTAGTATCTGCCTTGAAGAGGTATCTGATCCCCTGATCCCTTGAACTTGGAATTGTTGACAATTGTTAGCTACTTGACATGGGTTCTTGCCTTCTCTGCAGGAACACTACTTGCTTTTAACTGCTGAGCCACCTTTCCAGCCCCAGAGTGACCTCTGAATTTATTTAGTGCAATGTGGGTTAGAACTGAAGACGCTATCTCTTTAGAAAACGATTGACAGTAGAAATTGTTTTAGAAAAATAGTGTTAGAATTGTAGGCCTGGTGATTTAAAGGGTTTTCTGGAAGTTTGATCCCTAGAGGGAACACAATTTTGATGTCAGTTTTGTGGTTTTTTTAATAAGGTGAGCAAAAAAGAGTTTGGTTCTTAGGACTGCTTCTTGTACCTGTTTTTGAAAAAACCTTTTTTTTTTTTTTTTTTTTTGAAGAGCCCCCTCTGATTGGCATGTGTGTGCGTGTGCGTGTGCGTGTGCGTGTGCGTGTGCGTGTGCGTGTGTGTGTGTGTGTGTGTGTGTGTGTGCTATTCTTGTTTGTATGTGTGTGGAAAAACGTGGTTGTGGATGTGTGTGCACATGAGACTTTTCCATTACTCTCTACGTACATGATGCACTGAGTCAGTCACATGAACCTAAAGCCTGCTGATTTTGTGATTCTAGTTAGCCATTTAACTCTGGGGATCTGGCTTTATTTTCACACTTACGTGGGTCTCGAGGATCCAAACTCTGATCCTCACTTGTAGCAAGCTCTAAAGAGTTAGAGTCTATAATTCTACCTGAGAGGAAGACTAGCATCTGCCTGCCTTGGAGAAAAGGCAGAAGTCAATGCTTCCATCACAGGAGCTTATTGCCATCGTTTCCTCAGAGGATGAGCAGAGTACATTCAAAAGGTGCTTGGAAAGGGGTGGCGCTAGAATTGTTTCTAAGCACAGGCTGCAACCAGTGCCAAGGAAAAGAAGACACAGAGGCAGAGGGGACAAGCGTGCACAGACTAGAAGAGTAAGACCAACCCCTTCAGGATGCTCTGTAAAGTCCACACACAGTCATGTGCCACCCTATTGTAAATGCAAGTCCTCATGTCCCTACAGCCATGTACTCCTTACTGGGCAATGCAAACGGAGCCATCTGTGCATTTCCATTTAAGTTTGAAAACAAGTGGTACGGAGAATGTACCAGTGCCGGGCGGTCAGATGGATGGCTCTGGTGTGGAACCACCACCGACTACGACACTGACAAGCTCTTTGGATTTTGTCCATTGCAATGTAAGTAACCAATCAAGGTATGCTTGGAACATTCACCATGATGACAAGGTGACAGTACCTTGGCTTTACATAGAACATATTTTCCCGATTATTTCATGCTTATTATTCCAGAGTATCTACCCTAGCGCTTTACAGATGCCATGGCTCCCATGCCACAGAGATCTGAAATGAACCATTGTGGCTGAAGGCCATTGTTTGTGTTTAGATTTCAGGAGGGAGATCAGACAGCTCCTCTTGCCCCAACATTCCTCACATGAAATACTCCCTTGATTTTTATCCTTTACCTTTTTTTTGTTCCCTCCCTTCTTCCTTCCTTTCTTTTCTTTCTATCTCTTTCTGCATCTTTCTTTCTCCTAGGCATCAAACTCAACCTTGCACATTCTAAGCAAACACTCCACCATTGAGCTATACACTATATCCCTATCAGTTATTTGCTGAGACTTTTGGAAAAACTATACTGTATACAGTATAATATATACTTACTGCTACAAGTAGGCTCCTCATTCTCCCAAACCCCAAATGCTTTAGGTTTATAAAGCCATCAGTTGAAAGCAGAGTTTAAATGGCACAACTAATGTATTTGGTGGGAAAGAGACACTGAAGGGTGCTGAGTTGTGTCAGTGTGTGCTGATGCTCCTTACTGTGAAATGATACTGGTGGAGGCCTATGAAGCTCAGTGTAAGAAGGGTGGGATTAGATTGAACTGGATATCAAGGGAAGTGGGTAGTTTATGCTTCAAAGACCTTTGAAAATGGAAGTTCAAGTGTTACTAGAACTAGCAAGACCGTATCAAGCACCAGAACTTGAATTCTTGTGGTTTCCTTAAGAAAGTGTGTAACAGGTCTTAGGGGAGTTGGGGGAGGCACATCTGGGAAGGTGGGCAGAGCCAGGGTTGAGGAAGGAGGGAGAAGTGGAAGTCTTTGCTTTACTTATGTTTCTCTGAACATCCTGCAGAGCTGTCCCTTTCTAAGTTAACTATAGCTACTCTCTCACACACCATTGCTGGATTATTTCTGCGTGTCTCCTCATATCACCCAGGACTGGTTTTCTGCTGCCTCCTAAAGGAGATTAAGCCAGAGAGGAGACTCCAGTGTGGTCCATAACTGATACGGAATTATCTGAGCTGAAATACCATTGTTTCCTACTAAGCTTTTTTGTGATCACAAATTGACACAGTAAAAACTATGCCAATATTCTAAGTCAGTAAAACTTAGCAAAAACTTTTAATGTCAAACTATATCCAGACTTCTGAGAATTTTTCCTATGTGACCTTTTGGCTTTATAATTCCCAATCATTTTATTAAACGTAAATGAGTTTATACTCTGTATGGCATTGTAATTGCCTCTTCAGCATCTAGTGAGTGTCCACAAAGGTCAGAGGCTTTGAGTCCTTAATGATACCATGCTCTGACCTTGTATGAGTAGATGTATTTATGACAACATTTGAAACCCATAGGCTTAAAGTCTATAATGATACAAGTCTTTAGCCTTGATGGAGGTAGATATATTTGCCTCTCTTTATCAACATTTAGAATTTGATTTCCATTTAAGGTTGTCTAATGTTTTCAGTGAGAAAACTTTTGTCTAAAAAGGTGAAGGTTTTTAAAAGAGGCATACCTACTTGTCAAATAGCGAAGAGTTGTTTAGTAAGAGTGATATTTGTAAATCTGCCACCATTTTTCAAAGGGGTATGTGCTTCGTGGTTTTAACTATAGTATCTTCCACTTAAGTAGTGCTGGTAGATTACTTATTGGGTATGTGATGGATAGAGCATGGAGAGCCAATGGGAAGTCAGTAATGCAGACTTTGATGCCCTTGGATATGCCTTGGAATGGAATTCCGATATGTATCCAGTACAACAATATTTAGTTTTGTTAATTCTGTGTATTTAAAGCCAAATGATATATTTTTCTTCATATAAAACACATATAAAAAGCAATACCTATAGAAAAATTGTTTATTTCCATCTGAATAGAATTTTAATTTTGGTTTGTGGTTCATTCAAAGCAGAACTTTATTTTATAATTATATATTTAACATCAAGGCCAGTAGATTTGACAAAGGACAAAAAGGTATTGGTTCCTGACCTAGTGACCCTAAGCACATGCTTTCACTGTCCTTTGGGTTGTTTATTATAATGCTTTCCTTCTATTTAGAGATCATTTTCACGTATCACAACAGGAAAAGGAAGGGACCTCTTTCTCCCAGTTGTCCGTAGCTTGCAGCTTTGGCTTTCAGCACTGGGTTCGTTATTTCCAGTGGGAAGCTGAGCTCGGAGGAGCTGCACAGTCAGCAGACTTATGTGTTCATCATGAGATGGGTTTTAGCACTTTGAAGAGAAGAGTAACTTCATTCCCATGGGGTCATTACATCCTTTTGACTATTTCCAAATAAGGAAATATTCTCCTGTAATCAATGATTACACATTTTATCTTATTTGAAGCACACCCATAACTATAACATATTTTTTTTTAAATGTTTGTCTTCAAATAAAACCCAAACAAATATCACTGGAAAGTCTCATTTACAAAAGACATTAAATTTGTCATATATCAGATTATTCTCAGTTTTACATTACTAACTGACATTTATTTTTTTTCTGTAAGCATACAATGATTTTTCTGGTAGCTCAGAAGTACAGTACCCACTTGTCTTCTGCAGAGGCCTGGGTTCCATCTACAACATCATCATCCATAGTGTTGGACATTTCTGTGCCATTGCCTGAATCAAGATCTATTATAATTTTCCCTTCCACTCTAATGTATCAGATCACAGGGTGTGGTACACACATGTGACTGAAAACCTTCTGATTGCTGCTTCCTTAAAAAACATAAAACATGGAAATTCTAGAGTTAAGAATTACAGTGCCGTACATGAGATGATATAGACAATTTCGCAAGCTGAATACTTTCTAGAAAACGTTAAAAAAAATCACTTTTTTTTCCCTTATAAGTGAATGAAATAATTATGCTGTCTTTCCCAGGGTTGTAAGCAGAAGTTTGTGTTACCGAAAATAAGAGGGAGACATTCTCAGCATAAAACATAGAAAACCATTTTATTTGCTAGCTTCCAAACATCTTATAAATAAAAGGCTATAAATAATGCTTATGTATCTATATTATTGGGTTTTTATAAAGTCCACCAAGTTTGTAAAAGACATTTATAACCACATAATGGCAAAGGACCAATATAACTAAAGTGATCATTTTTTTTTTTAACCAAGGGAAGGAAGCCTAACAGCATATTTTATGACTAAGACCTAGATTGAATGCATCCTTGTGATGAGAAAGGAAGCTCTGAAAGTTACTTTATTCTCCACCCGACAGGTTTAGGCTGCCTAAGGGGCTCTGTGAACTTTCTTCTTCTGCCTCACTTCTTAAAAGATCAAACTAGACAACAGATCCAGAAAACCATGTATTTTTTTTTCTCTCCTTTCACCGTTTGATTCATTGAGCCAGAACATTGAACTGGTGTCTTGATTTTTTTTTTCTTTGTGTCTGCCTCATGTCTTACATCATCTGATCCAAAAGTCCCAGCAGGGGAACAGGGAGAAGTTGTGTGTGTCTCTTTCTTGCCTTAGCATATGAAACCCTCTAGTTGTGGTCGGCTATGAGATATCGACTTTTCATCTCAGAAGTGAGGAAAGTAGAGATGGCTTTAAAGATAAGAAAAAGGGCAATGACAGAAGATGTGATGGTGGGAAATGGATGCTTTTTAAAAACATACTGTTTGCTAAAAGCATTTCCCATGCATAGCACAGCTAACTCTTTGTCTTCTTTCTCAGTTGAGGGCAGCGAAAGGTTATGGAATAAAAATCCATTGACTGGCGTTCTTTACCAGATAAATTCCAAGTCTGCTCTCACCTGGCACCAGGCAAGGGAGAGCTGCAAACAGCAGAGTGCGGAGCTTTTGAGTGTCACGGAGATTCACGAGCAAACATACCTCACAGGTAATGAAAGAACCAAAGTCGTAAGTAAAATCAGAGTGATTGATTTTCATATTATATAATTTAGGAGTAGATAATAAAATGAATTATTAATGTCACAAATGGTTTGTCCCTTAGCAGCTGGTACATATACATAACCCATGTTAGAAAACATTACCAGAGATGATTCTAGAGTGATTTTGTTTCTGTCTGCTGTGTCCATCTTTAGAGTTGCCAAATCCATCAGTGGTACCCATGTCTAACCTGAAGCCAAAGGTTTTCTGTTAGCATCATAGAGTTCAGGATGATAAAATGGAATGAGCTATAAGCAGCAGCAGCAACTCATTATTCCTGTGACAATCCAAGACCCTTTTGATTGCGCCTTTTCAATCCCAGATCTATGTATTTTCAGGTTTTATTTCTACAGTGTATTGTTTTGGCTTTTAAAACATCTATTACACAGTTAAGAAATTAGTATTGGACCGAGGAAAGAATATATATTTAATCTGTAACACTCATTCCTGAGGACTGGAGAGATTGCTCAGTTGCTGGAAAGCTTGCCTACCGTGTAAGAAGGTCTGGGTTGGATCTCAAGCAGTTCCTCTCATGTATCCATCCACCCAAAATAGAACAGCAACAAAAGCATAAAACGGGCACGACAGTTATATCAATTATTTGAATGCCACAGGTATAAAATGCCCTGACCAAAAGCAACTTGGGGGAGAAAGGATTCATTTTGGTTTACAGCTCCAGAGGGTTAGAGTCCATCATGACATGGAAGGCATGCCATCAGGAGCATGAGGCTGGCCTAGCAGGCAGGAAACAGACCACATCTGATGCAGGAAAAACAGAGAAAGAGAGAGACCAGGAAGTGAGACTGGTCTATAAAATCTCAAAGCCCATCCCCAAGTGACATACTTCCTTTAGCAATCTTCCCAAACAGTGCCACCAACTGGAGATAAACAGACCTATGGGGGGGGGGGGTACTTTTCTTTCTGACCATTACAGAGGTACACACCTATATTTTTTTACCATACAAGAAGTTGAGGTGAGAAGGTCAGAAGTTCAAGGTCATCCTCCATCACATAGCCAGTTGCAGATCAGCCTGAGCTACAGGATACCTTCCTCAAATGTGAAGCTAACCAAAAAGTCAGTACACTTTACCCTTGGGGAAGAGGATATTAAGGCCAAATATCAGGAAAAAACTCTTTCTTCCCCATTGCCAGCCACAGCTCACTTCCTCTGGTTTGCCTGACATTGATGTTACATAATAAATAAATAAACAGCCCTGTGACTGCTGTGTTTACAGAACACTCAATGGCTCCTAACTTCCTATCATGAAACACCTGGTTTCAGGATGTCATCTTTCCACCTAGAATTTCCCACTTCATCCATTTTGCCTTTTGACAAAGGTCTCTGGTTCCTCATGTGTGGTGTGCCTGTCTTACATTGCTCTTGGACACATTTTCTGCCATACTATTTTAAACCTGGAACCTCTCAAATGTTATACATTGATTATCGAATCTTCTCCATCTCTCTTGTCTTATTAGCACTTCTATGACTTATTTATATACATGCTGTGTGTATGCACAAGTTTGTGTACATATGTGTGTGCCTTTAAAGACTGGATTGGATGGTGTATGTCAGCAGCTAGCCACCTTGCTATTTTAAAAATAATGTTTTTATTTATAGATTGGAAGTTTCATGCAGCACACTTTGATCATATTCACTGCCTTCCCCAGCTCTTTCCAGATAATGGCTCACTTCTCTGTCCACCCAAATTTGTTCTCACACGGTAAAATAAAATCACCACCACAACAAAACAGAAGCAAAACCAGAACCTGTGGCATCCAGTTTCCATTGGCCAGTAGTTCTCTGGTGTGGATTCTACCCTGAACTGAGGTCATCAACCTTGGGGACATACTTTAGTAGTGATACACCCTGTCTGTCTGTCTGTCCATCCGTCTGTCCGTCCTTCCTTCCTTCCTTCCTTCCTTCCCTCCCTCCCTCCCTCCCTCCCTCCCTCCCTCCCTCCCTCCTTCCTTCCTTCCTTCCTTCATTCATTTATTTTGTGGCACGGCCTCTCTCTGGGACTGGGAGATCCCTAATTAGGCTAATTTGACTGTCCAGCAAGTCTCAGGGATCCTCCTGCCTCTGCCTCTCCAGTACTGGTGACTCTGCATGCTCTGCCACACTTGGCTTTTTATGTGGTTACTGGTGATCCATCTCAGTTCTCATCACACAGCAAGCATGTTACTGATGAAGCTATCTTATCAGCCCTTCTTACTGACATTTTATAATAGCTATTTGCTCAAAAAAGCCTACTATGTGTTTATAAACACTAAGTTCTTGTGATTTCCCCTCCACATTTCTTCATTTACTCCCTCAACAGGCTTTCTATCTTGATAACTTTGTGGTGGCATTCTGTTAGGTCTCAGAGGCACCTGAGCTGACCCTGACCTGCTCATGGGAAACTTAAAGTTCCACAGGAAAAACAGATATAGACAGGAAAACCAAGACGTGAGCAGACACGATGATGGGAAGCAGTGGGAAGAACAGAATGTGGATAGTGAACTAGTGAGGGAAGTTACTGGAATCAAGGCTTATATGATACATATGCCTCCCATCCAGAGACATTCACACAGACCCTTCCAAGGAAAAAATATCTCAATGTTTGCTGACTGATGATGATGAAAAATAAAAGTTAATTTTTTTTTTAGAAATTCACTCTACAGCTTGAGCAATAGAAGAGTCAATGGCAAAACATAGTGCAGTAGGTTCTTCATTTTTATTTTTTACATTTATGTATTTAGTATGCTTGTGGGTGTGTGCATTGATGTCAAAGGACAGTCTGTAGGAACTGGTTCTCTCCTTCTGCCATGTGGCTTCCAGGGGTCAGTCAAGCTCAGGTGCTTAAGTCTGGTGGCAAGTCCTTTTTCCTGCAGAGCCATTTTTCTATCCCCAGTGTAGTAGTTCTTAAAAGTGAAGTTAGTTATCCATAATTACCATTACTTTGTTGGGATGGAGATGCTTCGACTGTATCCCAGTCTAGATGAGTAGACATCCCAGGAATCTGTACTCTTGTCTACATCCCAGAGTCTCCGTTTTACATAGATACACCCCTTCTTTTTTATTTTTATTAAGTTAATTAATTAATTAATTAATTAGTTTGTTTGTTTGTTTATTTATTTATTTTGAGGCAAGGCCTCTCTTTGGGACTGGGAGATCCCTGATTAGCATGTTCATCAGGGCAGGAGATTCAGGGTTAAGTTCACTTCACATTTCTTTGAATCTAACTCAAGATTCCAGAATTTCAGTCAGCAGATTTCCAGTAGAATCTGGAGGCTTGTAGCTTTTCCAGGGAGAGTTGAGACACTTCCTGCCTTTCTATAAGTCAAATATATCATGCCACGAGGAAAGGTTATCTGACAGGAAACTTAAAAAATCTTAAACAGAGGAAAGACATTCCTTTTTTCTAGAAGAAAGATATTCACAGAATTTGATATCCATGGGCTGATACTGAGGAGGAATTTAGGAAACCATGATGTGATGGACAGATGTTTGTAATATGTTTTGTTTTGAGAAATAAACTCTCAAGATGGAAAACAACCCATAGTAGATATAAATTACAGTATATTTTGAGAGGGGTTTAGGAAGTAAGTAGGAGTTTTAAAACT
The DNA here is from genome assembly GCA_033318265.1 of Phyllotis vaccarum. Classification (NCBI taxonomy): domain Eukaryota; kingdom Metazoa; phylum Chordata; class Mammalia; order Rodentia; family Cricetidae; genus Phyllotis; species Phyllotis vaccarum. The sequence continues at coordinate 73,054,394 of JARWLC010000003.1, forward strand.
GCATACTCCATAGCAATGACTCTGAAGTTGAAGACTTGTTTAGATGTGTGTTGTGATTGACTGAGGCAGAGGTGTGGCAACCACAAGCTTGAGGCCAGGGTGGACTTCATAGGGAGCTGCCATAAACAAACAAACAAACAAACAAATTTGTTCTCCATTGCATAGGGGCTACATGTCAGACAGTGGAATTTCTTTAAAACCTATATTATTCTTGTAAATGAATATTGTCATCCCACTTTATACAGGAGATGACAGATCAGTGGGCTAAAGCAGAAGTAGGTTGTTTCATGTTTCAAGTGAATAAAAAGGGCTGAATTGGAGCCCACCTCTATCTTCCATTCTACCCTGTTTGAGTCTCAGTCATAAAATGAGCAGAAATCTGGCATGCCCAGAGCTCCAGGAAGAACCCGAATTCACTTACTAAAATTTCTTCGTGCCAGTAAATGTCTTTCTAACCTGTAATCTAATGTCATACTGTCTGGGGGTGGCATGCCTCCACCCTGATGCTTGTTTGCACATGGCTCACATCTGTCTTCTTCAATTCTCCTTTTCCAAGTAATACGCCAGGATGCTCCATTTTGTCTTCAGTTTCTGAACCTGATCCATAACTGTGTAATTTAAGTGATCATTTCTAGAACTGAAAGGAGAAACAGGAAGTGAAATTTGGCTTGTTACCAGTGTATGTGTGTGTGCAAACTGATTTGGTACTGCCTGAAAACAAATGGAAAAGAAAAATATGGAAAGTAAAAATTAAAATTCTTCTGAATTAAAATGAAAACAATGGACCGACTCTAACACAACTAAGTTCAAAAATAGACTTAAAAGTGTGAATTCTTATTATAATGCATGCACCCAAAATAAAATCCCATGGAATTTATAATCCATGCTTTACATAGTTAAAATAAAAATTCTTGGTCTGATTCTTTATAAAATTACACAAGTGCATGAGAATGGGTGATGCCCATTGGCCTTCGGGGATGCTTTTTTTCTTTTTCCTGTGCTGAAGAGGAGCCTCACAGATGCCAGACTTTTAAATGACACACTTAGTATAGTAATTGAATTCTGTTCCAATTATATTGCTACTAATCTAAATTCAACATGTAGTTGGTAACAGTCATGGAAATGATAGGCATCACATGTACTTACTGGGCATATGACTATCGTGTAGGCTTAATTTTTAAAGTATCAATTTAGTTCTCAAGCTCAGAAGCCCCATGGAGTTGATGGGGTATGGGGTACAGGTTATGGAGTATGGGGCTGCCAGAGGGTGGTTTTTCTTAAACAGCCAGTCATTTCTCATCATGTCAGACCTGGTACTTTAACTCAACCTGATAAAAATAGACTTTAATTCTTCATCAATCAGTGATTTTCTCATAGTTTTGTAAGACCACATTTTTTGGAGACATAATCTTGTTATGTAGTCCTGGCTGGCCTGGTACTTACTTTGTAGCTGAAGGTAGTCCAAAACACAGAGCGATCCTCCTGTATCAGCCTCTAGAGTGCTGGAACTATAGGCATGTACTGTCATACTTAAATTTTAACTCCGTAGTTGATAATAGTTTTAAACTGCTAGAATGTGCACTTTTTGTAAGCTGTATTTCATATTTGAATGCTACAAGTTGGGTCTCACCTTAAGCCTCTAACTCTTGGCACTTCTTGGTTTGGCATCTTGAATGCTGGGGTTATAGGCATGCACCACCATGCTCAACTTGAAATGGTACTTTAAAAGAGTACGTCCTACATTCTTCTGGAAATATAGGAGCGATTAATAGTCATTAGTATCACTTTAATTATATTAGAATTTGTGAAAAAAATCTAACATTCAGCAGTAATTATCTTAATATAAATGATAATAGCAGTACACTATTGATCCCTAAATGATTCTTAACACAGCCTAGAGACGTGTTTTCTCCTGCATGAAGGGTAAGAAAACAATGTTTAGCTTATTCTATTACTCAAAATAATTTCAATGATATATAGAAACAATGAAGTAAAAGGAGTTAATGGTGCCACAGATAAATATAAAATTGACATCACACAAATTCACCATCTATTTTAATGAAGAATATTTGGTAATTATTAAACAGATCTACAAATAAGTGAAGCCTTCCCATCATGATAACATCATTTTCTTCCTTCCTTCCTTCCTTCCTTCCTTCCTTCCTTCCTTCCTTCCTCCCTCCCTCCCTCCCTCCCTCCCTCCCTCCCTCCCTCCCTCCCTCCCTCCCTCCCTCCTTCCTTCCTTCTTTCTGCCATCATGTGGTTACTGGGAATTGAACTCAGGACCTCTAGAAGAGCAATCTTAACCTCTGAGCCATCTCTCCCGTCCCAACATTGTTTTCTTAATAAATCTTTATAACAAATAATTTCATAATTTAGAATAAAAATTCTAACCTTGAAAACCTAGCATTGAGTCTCTGGTAGATGCCATGTAACAAGGATCAGTGTGTACAAAATGCCAGGATTGGAGTCACTGATCAGAAATCCTTGCTTAGTTTAACTCCTTCGTGTAAAAGTGCCTTACCAGCACTTGAAATTGTTACAGGGAAATTTAATTAAACATTTTTTGTTTTAGATTTATTAATTTTACTTTTGTGTGTGACTATTTTGCCTGTATGTATGTATGTGTACCATGTCTAGTGTGTATGGAGGTTTGAAGAAGACATCAGATCTCCTGGAACTGGGGTTACAAGATGGTTGTAAACTATCATGTGGGTGCTGGGAACTGAACCTTGGTTCTTGAAAGAGCAGTAAGTACTATTAATCACCCTGCTACCTCTTTAGCCTCTAGGAATTTGGTTTTAAAGGGCTTAGTCTCTTTGAAATACTTAACTGAACTTTAGGTTCTGGTTCTGACCCATTCTGTTACTATGTGGCTCTCATCAAGGTGTTTAGCCAGTCCATCCTTGCTGGCCCTGGCTCTTCCATGGAAAAACTGCACTAGATACTTCTCCAAATATACTGTACTTGAGAAAGCTGTGCTGGCTCTTCAAACTTTTTTTTTTTCTAGAGTACCTGATAATGAATAAATGAACGCTTGAGTGATGAGTCAGCTGTTAAGTTTGCTGGCTGCATTTCTAGAGGATAGGCTGTACGTTCAGTTCCCAGAAACCGTGTAGTGATTCACAATCAAATCTCTAATTTCAGGGGATCCAATGAACTTTCTCTGGCCTCCCTGGACACCAGGCACAGATACCGTGTAGGCCAAATAACTGTACACACTAAAAAAAATGAGTGAATTTGGATTAGTTGTCATTGATATATACATATCAGTATTTAATTTCTGTCCATTTTTTTCATATTAGTACATGATAAAAAGTCATGAAGAGCTTGGAAAGGTGGCACACATCTTTGATCCCAGTGCCTGGCGAGTAGAGGCAGGCAGATCTCTGTGACTTTGTGATCAGCCTGTCTTCCTAGTTAGTTGTAGTCTCAATGCCTGCGCTGTGTCCTTCTTCCTGCCTCACATCTTCTCATTCTCTGGCTCTTACCTTCTTTCTGCTTCCTCTTCTGTGTTGATGTCAGCCTTGAAACACATGGGAAAATATGAGGCTCTAAATTTTGTGCTTAATGCTAACTCTCACCACTAAAAGGTGTTACCGAGGAAAGTACTCCTCGGATACCAACCAGTGAGCATACACTGGCAAATTTGTTTTCTAATGGGTATACGGGTTTGAGTGTTTTTAAAAATAAATATACTTAAAAATTGTTTCCAATTAAGAGAATTTGGAGAGATTAGAAAATTCCTACTTTGGGTCTTTTTAAAAAATACAAACAGTAAGAGGTTGAAATATTTGTGTTAGCTAGTCCATGTGACATTTCTATTTTTATTTCTATATTAGGCTTCAGTAGACTAAACCACTGTAATTACTATTTATTATCTGCTTAAATAAAACATTGCTCATGTTGGCATAAACATTGTTTTTCAGGTTTGTAACAATTTATAATAGCAAAATGGATTTTACACATCATAAATTCTCAAATAAGTTCTGAAATATAAAGTTAGGATGATGAATTATGACAATGTAGGTCAAAGTGGTTAGTAAAAATTTTATGTCATAGAGAAGTTTTGAGTTTTTTTTAATAAAATTTTACTCTCAAAGAGAATTTAAAAAGTTGTTATTTTATAAGAGATTGCATAATCATGTCCACATAAGAAGCATTTGTATTATCCCCCAAGAGAATAAAAAAATGGTTAAGATGATCACATTAGTATGGAAAACTTAGCCAGAGTTCTACTAGCTTTTTGTAACACTCTCTGCCTGTTTCTTTACCTGTAAGTGAAGGTCATGGTTTTACTTGTTTTAGATTATTAGAAAAAGTTGTATATGCTAATAACTACTTCTTTTACATTTAAAAAACATATCACTACTACCACTATTACCATTGTGTTTGTGAGTATGCACACTCACAAGTGCACTTGGAGGCAGAGGCATTGGATATTAGATCCTCTGGGTTGGAGTTAGAGATGGTTGTGAGCCACCCAACAAGAGTTCTAGGAACCTAACTAGGTTCCTCTGAAACAGCTATATGTGCTCTTGGTCACAGAGTCATTTCTCCAGCACCCTCTTTCACATTTTATATTAATCTATTTAATTCTGGCATTAATTTCACTGTCACTTATGAATACCTCTTTTGTGTTTCTGCTTGTTTTATGCATATAGGATTGACAAGTTACTTGAGTTCAGGACTCTGGATTGGACTCAACAGCCTGAGTTTCAACAGTGGTTGGCAGTGGAGTGGAGGCAGCCCATTCCGATATTTGAACTGGCTACCTGGTAAGGTTAAACATGCTTGAATGTTACTAGTTGAATGTAATTCATCTGGATATCTTAAAGACCCTTCCTCACATTACATATATATTTCAAAGAGACTTAATGGAACATAGCCCATTTATTACCATGCTTTGAAATTTGCAACCCGGTTTTGAATATTCTAAAGGTGCAAGTTTACACAGGGCTAGCTCCCTGGCCAAAAACTTGTCTCCCAGAATTATCAGAACAGTCAGTATGCATTTCTGTTTGATGTCTATATTCCCCTAGTGGCTTTGATTTCTTAAGTTCTCACATTTGAAAGCATTTTTATAGCTCTTCTTAAGTATGGTTAAAGATAATGGAATTATTACTATTAATATGTATTTTGTATTATATTAACTTTGTCATTGTCCTTGATTACCTGACTATTATTAAGTCTAAGTGTTTTCAACTTTTTGTATGACCATTGTTTTCTGACTCTCTTGTCCTACCCATAATTTTAAAATTGAGTAAAACAGTGCTTATATATAAGGCACATATATATTTCTAATATTTACAATGCTGTGTAGACATCAGTGACCTTACACACGGGTTGATCTTAAGCCTACGGCCTTGTGCACGTTGAAGAAGCGCAGAGCTATCTCTTCAGCCCTCTGCTTTTAGTTTTGTGACAGTTTCACTGCTTTACACAGACTAGTTTCTAATTTGATTTATTACTAGAAAGACCTTGAACTTGGGTTCCTTCTTCCTCAGCTTCCTGAGTATCTGAGATTTCAGCTTTGTGACATGAGGCCTGACTACACACACGTTTCTATTTACTAATATCTACAAGTACACGTTATGAATTTAAGAGAACTGAACAGTTTGTGTTGGTGAATTTCTTATTACTTTGTGTTGTAAGATTTTTTTTTCAATATTACCATGATCTTAAAGTCTACAGTGATACTATTTTGTTCTGTTTATAACAGGAAAGTCTTAAATTAAAAATGCTATCTTAGCAACAGATTACAAAATTCTACCCTAGCATAAATATTTACTAACTTTTCTTAGTGATATACAGTTTGCTCATAAAAATGAGAGTCAGTGGATACTTCAGCAGCTTTCTGATTATCTGGAAGTTATAAAATAGAGTGAGTGGATCCCTTCCATATTGTCATAACATACAAGTTGATAGGACACAAAAGGAGACTATTGAACGTAAGCTGTACTTATGAAGTGATTCTTTAAAGGAAACAAGATCAGTTCTGAAATGTTTTCATCTGTTGGGTAGTAGCTACTGGAGGAGTAGTAAATGTGAGTGCAGCCTCTCTGACTCCACCACACTACCAAGCCTGGCTTATTGTAGAAGAGTGCAGTGAATGATTAGTGATGTCTGCCATGGAGCAGTAAAGGAGAGGGGGAATGTATTAGTCCTGTGCTGATCAACTTTGTTGCAGACACTATTGAGATGGTGTTTGAAAGCTGAGATCTCCTCCTCTCTTATTCTCACAACCCTGCTCTCAACTTGGTTTTGCTTTATAGCCGACATTATCTCAAGCAACTGATCCTTGTGTTTCTGTTTCCCCTTTCCCTGAGTGTTAGGATAGAACCACAGTGTGCACCACCATGCCTAGCTTCACAATTTTTTTGGTGCCACTAAATGTCCCTTTAAGCATTAGGCTTAAACTGTTAAACTTTCTGTTTTGTAAAACAACTTTGAAAAAAATAGCGTTTTTTTAAAGTGCTTAAATATGAGAGAGAGAATTTTAGAGGCTATAGGGATACATGTCGATTTAATTTGAATAGGCTTTAGGGACCGTGACAAAGTCTTGGTGGTAGAACTTTCACTTGGCATGCACAAGGCTATGGATCCAATTTTAGTGCTGCAAAAAATAATTGAAATGCAAATATAACTTAGCAGATAAATGATTTACTAAGACTTGAATTGAAATAGCTGAGTGGGTAATTTAGACATAAATAATTTAAATTGTTTCACAATGTTTCTAATTTTAATTTTGAGAAACTCTCATATTATTTAAGAAGGTAATCTAATGTTGCATCTGTTTCCCAGGAATAAGAAAACACTTTTCCTTTCCTACTATGCATTCACCTAAATTAACCCTCAAATTCTCTCAGTGGAATATAAGACTACCAGGGATTGGATATTAAACTTTGTGCACAACTGAATAGTAGAGAAAATGGCCTGCCTTATGCTGTGCAGTACTGTGGGAGATTGTATTGTTTCATTGTAAATAATTATCCCATCCACTGGTTTAATAAAAAGCGCTGATTGGCCAAAGGCAGGCAGGAAATGTGGGCGTGGCTACCAGACTAAGAAAACTCTGAGAACAGGAAGCACAGAGCAGAATACCAGAGAGAAGCAGAAAGAAGCAGAGGACAACCATGCTGCTGTGAGAAAGGGTGCTGAGCCCCATGGCTGAACAAGATAAGAGTCGTGGGTTAGATGAAGGGTAGAGAGCTAGCAAGTTCTATGCCTGGGCCTTAGGTTGATCAGCCTAAAACTATTGAAAGCATCTGTGTGTCTCTGTGGAACTGTGGGACTGTGGGTCTGTGACTCTGCGGGTCTGCGGGTCTGTGAATCTAAACGTTGAGGTAAGGCCTGAAAGTCCAGGCCAGAAACCTCCTACTACACAATACTTTAACCACTAAAGAGAGAATGAACCATAGTCCCTAACAAATAATTGGCATTGTCTAAAGCTTCAGGGTCCAGTTGTGATTCTCCAACTTCACCTGAGCATAAGAGCAGACAGATGATATCTTCACTTATGAAAAAGGGCCATCTACATTGATTTGCAGTGACATTTACATCACACATTTCAGGAGAAAATAAACCATATTATTATTTCAAGACTCAAATCATAGGGCTAGGGATAGCTCAGAAGCAATTAATAAGTCATGGTTTATAGTATTAAAAAACCCCTCAAAGACAGCAACTTACAGAATGGGAAAAGATCCTCACCAACTTTACATATGACAGAAGACTGATCTCTAAAATATATAGAAAACACAAGAAACTAGAGACTGAAAACCCAAGTAATCCAATTAAAAATGGGGTTCAGAGCTAGATAGGGAATTCTCAACAGAAGAATTCCAAATGACTGAAAGGCACTGCTCAACATCTTTAGCCATCGGAGAAATGCAAATCAAAACAAATCTGAGATGTCATCTTATACCAGTCATAGTGGCTATGATCAAAAACACAGATGATAGCATATTCTGGAGGGGATGTGGAGCAAGGGAACACACTTCCATTGCTGGTGAGAGTGTAGACTTGTACAGCCACTTTGGAAATCAATATGGTGATTTAGTCAGAAAACTAGGAATCAATCTGCCCAATGATCCAGCAATATCACTAATGGGCATATATCTAAAGGATGCACATTCTTACCCCAAGAGCATCAGCTCAACTATGTTCATAGCAGCATTATTCATAAGAATATTTTATGTGAATGAAGAAGAAATATAAATTCAACTATATTATATCCATAAGATCAGTAAAGACCACTAACCTCAAGGTTGGCAGTGGTATTGCATGATGAATATTGCATGTTATGAATAATGGTATTTTACTTTATCTAGTATTTGTACACCTGCAAAATGTTTCTGTTAAAGACATTTCAGGGCAGATCACATGGTTTTCTTGGGAGAGTAAAATTCAAGTGCGTGATAAACATTTGTCAAAAGTCACAAAATAAAGGTATTGACAGATGTGTGTAGTTCATTTGTCAGACTTCAGGAATGAGATGAAGTTACTTTCTGGAACACTCGGTTTAAAATGATACAAGAGAATGTAGGGATGGATGCACATATCCATTGCAGCAGTAAATGTTCTATCGGGGGATGTAGGGAGGGATGCACACATCCATTGCAGCAGATAAATTATACACCAGAGGATGTAGAGGTGGATTCATGTATCCATTGTAGTAGATGTCAACCTAGTCTGGTTCTTTAACTGGCTTCCTGTATGGAACAGGAGAGGAGACAGCTCCAAGAGACTTTCTTTAATGAATTCAACTAGATGCATCAAAATTCTTAGCTAGGGAGTGTGGCACATTGTCTCCCATTGTGCTCGCTCCTTTCATTATCTTTCACTTTGGTCTCTAACTGGGAAAGGTTAACAGAGGTCATTTGGCCAATTTCTTCAGTTAATGTGGCCAACCCGGAACAGCACACATTCTTCTCATTCAGTCCTTATATGTGACACATAAAATCATCCATCATCACAGCTGTTTAAAGTCTAGTGGTTGGTTATTTCAAAGCACTCTCCTGCATAATCAACATTTTAAGCCTTGGAATAAACCAGCAATAAGAAGCCAAATAGATAACCACCATGCCTTTTGCTCTGCACTCAGTAAATATTCACTCATGAATGTGTAGCAAAAGACAGGATGGTGATCCATTAAATCCCAAGGATGGCGATGTAAGGTGTGGTGCTTCAGGACATGAGGCCATCCTTAGGAGAACTCTGGTAGGTTCCACTTTAACTTTGTCATTTCCTTGAAGGAAGTCCATCGTCAGAACCTGGAAAGAGCTGTGTGTCATTAAACCCTGGGAAAAATGCAAAGTGGGAGAATCTGGAATGTGTTCAGAAGCTGGGCTACATCTGTAAAAAGGGCAACAATACTTTGAACCCATTTATTATTCCCTCCGGTAAGTGAATCTCTTTGATTAGAATATATAAAACATTAGAACTTACAGATAAATGAAACTGTAACTCAATTAAAATTGTATGAAATGATTCTGGAGTTTGTTGGTGTTTATAGGTAAGTACAATGATGTCTTTCAAAGTTTGTCTCTGTGGTGGGTGTTTCTATCTGCCAATGTTTCCCGAACAACAAGAAGATAAAAACGTGTTTGAACAATGTACCAAACTTTTGATATAAATAGGAATTTTTGTCTTTCCATCCCTGTGAAATATTATTTTCATATGTTTTAGAAGAAAAAGATAAATTCATAGGCTATATCTCTCCTGTCCACCTGAAAAATTTAGAATTAAAACCAAGAATAAATATCTGGAGGGGATGACTTTATTCTGTCCACACAGATAGAGTTGGGTTAAATGTAGCATCTTACATTAAAATCTTTACACAATGGAATAAATGATTCCAAAAGGGTTTCAGTAGAACAGTAATGAGTTTATTTATAATTCTATAGAAGAATTAATGTGCTAAGGCAGTAATGGAAAGACAGCCTTCATTTCATAACTATAGATATTTGGAAGGATGATTTATTCTTTACATGGGTTTTTTATTCATTATTTTTCTGCTTGAGAAACTTGATAGCTCATGTGATTTTTAATAAGCATGGCCCCATAGGCTCAATTTTTGAATACACAGTTGGTAGAACCTTTGGGAAGGGTTAGGAGGTGTGGCCTTGTCGGAGGAGGCGATCAGTGGGGGTAGGCTTTGAGATTTCAATAGACTGGAGCCATTGCCAGAGTCTCTCTGTTCTTTAAGATAGGATCTCTCTGTACAGCTCTGGCTGTCCTGGAACTCACTCTGTAGGCCAGTCTGGCCTCGAGCTCACAGAGATCTGTCTGTCTCTGCCTCCTGAGTACAGGGATTAAAGACAAGCACCTCCATACCTGGCTGGGTGTCTTTTTCTTTGCTTAATGGTTGTATCTCAAGAGGTGAGCGCTCAGCTCCAGCCTTCAAGCCTTCCTACTGCCATGATCCCCATGTATGTCATAGGCTTTCTGTAGTAGTGGGTTTCTCTGGGTCCGGGGCGCCAGAGGTCCGGAGACCCACAGACCTGCCGCCCGAGACCGCTTAGCCGCCCAGCCGCCCGGGTCCCCAGAAACGACTCAGATGCTTATATTAACTTTATGCTGTTTGGCCTATGGCTCAGGCACATTGCTAGCTAGCTCTTATATCTTAAATCAACCCATTTCTATTAATCTGTCTGCCACGTGGCCTGTGGCTCACCAGTGTTGCTTACATGTTGCTCCTTTGGGCTTCAGCTTGGTCTACTTGAGAGTAGATGTGTTTACAGTTTTAGCAGGTAGAGGTACACACAAGCTCACTGATGATATGGTGTGTGTGTGGGAGGGGGGTAGTTCATGATCACTGACGGATGTAGATTTGGTCCTTACTTTATAACCTCTGAAGGATATGGTGGTGGGCTCTGGTTTATAGCCTCTAATGGATATGGGTCGAAGCCCATGGTTCATGGTTTTGGTTATACTTTATAGACTTTCTAGAGTGACTGTGGACAAACCTGTGGACACCTCAATCATGTCTGTAACTTGTGTCTTCTACTGCTACTGGCTAAAGGGATGGCTAAGTCTTTCCTGGAAGAGTTCATGTAGTTCTTCAGAGATTGCAGTTGCCACTTTGGGGAAGTAGAGAAAAGTTATATTTAAGTTTCTCTGGAATGGGAGACAGAATTCTATAATTTGGCTTTCTTGCTTAATTCATCAGTTTTAAGTTCCTCCTCTGTAGCATATGAATGTTGGTAACCTCCTTCTTGCAAAATCTCATCCACATCATCAATCCCCCTTTGCCTCCACTTCACTTGCTCAGCTATAACCAATACTGGCCTTTACATACTCGTGCCGTCAGGATTGTTGTACTGAATACACAAACTCCTATAAGCAGAGATTTAAACTTGTAGCATTTTCCAGGTGTGATGTCACATGCTTTTAGCCCCAGCCCTTAGGAGGAAAGGCAGGTGTGGGCCTCTGAGTTCAAGGACAGTGTGGTTTACAAAGTGAGGTCCAGGACAGCCAGCCAGGGCTACATCCAGGAAAAACCCAACACCTTGGTGCACATGAATAAATTGTAGCATTCCTGATGGGTGATCCCTCTTGGCAAGACTTCAGCCTTGCACCTTTTAATTCTTGCCATACTCCCCATGTGTCCACAGTTTACACATATCCAGAGACACACCATGCAGCTTTGTAGCTACTAACCATTTGGTCTTTGTTCAAATGAAATGTGTTTAATGTGATAGGCTGCACGTGTAAAATACACATCGCATCTCCAAAACTTAGCATGGAATAAATGGACAATCTAGTTTTAGTTGGTAATGTGTCTAAATGATAATATCTTGGATATGCCAGGGTGAAATTATATTATTGATACGAATGCTTCACTTTTCGTATATCAGTCGTGGCTAGCAACAAATCTAAAATGATATACGTGGGTATATACCAGTAGGTAACTATGCTGTGGGTAATGCTGGTCCTCCTAAAGAACAGTGTTTTTTTTTGTTGTTGTTGTTGTTTGGTTTTTTGGGGGATTTTCTTTTTGTTGATTCCCAGGAGCTCCCCTTTATTTCACTTTGATTGGTTATCTCACGTATTCAAACTATTGTGTGTTTTGTTCTGCTGGGCATTGGAAACAGACCCTCATACATGATAGACAAACATTCTACCACCGAGCTAGAGCCACGGTAAATGTATTTTAAAATGCTTTTCAGGCTCATCTGTTCAGTTTCGAAGCTTTCAACAGTGACTGCCATTATTTTCATTTCCCAGACAGAAAAATTAAAATATCCCACCAGAGGGCTCCAAAGCTACACTAACCTTTCTACTTTTTACCTTCTTCTTCAGGCAACTCCTGAAAGTATCCAGAATTGAAATAGTACTAAGGGATGACTGTGGGAATATGTTTCAAATATAATAAGAACAGCTGGAGATATCAGAGGGATCTACCCACAGTCAGTCTAGGAGGATCAGACAGTGGTAACTCACACCTTTAATCCCAGCACAGGGAATATCTGTGACCTATGGCCCTAATCCAGTTAATCTGAGTTTGAGGTCATTTTAGTTTACAGGAGTTCCAGGCTCCCAGGCAGGCAGTGGTGGTGCCATGCCTTAACTGAGCAGAGAAAGTATTTAAGGCAGGCATAGAAAGACAGAGCAGGCAGAAGAAGCCATGGCTCACACTGTTAGTCCCAGCACTTGGGAAGCAGAAGCAAGAGAATCTCTGTGAGTTCAAAGCCAGCCTGGTTTTCAAGGCAAGTTCCAGGACAGCTAGGACTGTTACACAGAAAACTCTGTCTGGAAAAAAAACAAAACAAAACAAACAAAAAACCAAACAAGATATCTCAGGCTGTTTTTATTAAATTTGAAGCATGCCCCCCACAGATGACAGGTTTTAAATATGAATTTTTGTTTTACAACAGTACAGCCTGGGGCACTGCAAATTAGGACTTTTATCAAATCTCACACATGCACAAAGAGGCTTCAGACACTCTACTCTTAAGGAGAAATGGGACTCATTCATTCAAAGAGTAACAAGAGAGTCATCAGGGAGCATGCACTCCTGTCATCTCAGCAGCCGAGAAAGCAGGGAAAAAATGAGTTCAAGGCCATCCTTAGTCACTGCATGAAACCCTGTTTTATACTTCTCCCCATTCAAATGAGTGGATGACAAAGGAAGGCATTAAGGAGCAGCACATCTGAGATCACTTAATACCTAGCTTAAATATATAACCTGACCCAGTGTCAAGATTGTGTAATATGGTCTCTTTTCCAACCGACACTCATTACACTTACTGTGTGCCAAGGCTTGTGCCAAGTTCATGGGCATCTTTGGAAGAAGAGAGTGTCTCTCTCTTCAGACATCTTCACTGTAGCTTCCCCATGGCTCATTACTATTGAAGTTTTTGCAACATGTAATTAAGGTCATGACATTTACCACAGCTTCTCATAGCAACAATGAGATGTTTAATACGGACTTACTTAAATAATAATGAATTTGTGTGGCTAGTGTTCTCTCAGTATGGTGTCCCTGTTCTTTCCTAGTTTAGAACACAGTGAGGATGGGTAATTAATATGGTTTCTGCTTTAAAAAGAAATCTATGCAGCTACTTTGATCCATATGCTGTGACTTGCTTGAAACCTCCTTGTGGCAAATTTAGCCTTCGCCCCAAAGTTTCTGAACCTAAACTTCTTTCATGGCTACAGTAACAGGTGACATCTTTTGGGAGTGAATAAGTGGTGTTGGTCACTTGTGTGGCACAAGGGGCAGGCTCAGGGTAAGATGACTACCTTGGTGACCCTCACGTACACACCTGTCCTTCTTCAGTACTTTCTCCTACCTACTCTAAGAGTGTATGACTACATAGGGTCCTTGGTGACCCTCACGTACACACCTGCCCTACTTCAGTACTTTCTCCTACCTACTCTAAGAGTGTTGGCTTTTTTTTTAAAGAGCGACAGTCTCCTTAGTGTCTGTGGGAGCAACATCTGTTGCATTTTATTTTTATAGAGGATAGATCAATCTTCAAGCTTCCCATAGTTAAACAGTGTATCACAGATGCTTAGTTCAGGTTTGACAGTGATCAGTCGTTGGCTTCATTTTAATTATTTTTTTTTAAACCCACTTTTATTGACTATTTGAAAATCCCAATCCCATTTGCTAGCCGTTCCTCACAGGCCCACCTCCCATCCTCGTGCTCTCCCACCCCAGATCAAGTCCAATTTGTGTTGTTTGTATACTCATTAGAACATGGTAAAACTCCCAGTGGCCAGCCTCTCAAAGATAATTGAGTCCTACCCGGTCCTCCAACCCCGCTAGGAGCCACCAGCTGTGAAGAGCCACACCTCAACATCATTATCACAGTTTCTAAGGACTCTCCTTAATAGCTTCCAGGATGGCCAAATGGTCTAAGGTACCAGACTTTATTTTAAAGTAAACAATTTTTTTTTATTTTGTCCTTTTCCAAATTATCCTCTTTAAACAAAATAAGCAAAATAGAATAATCTTTTCCCGCATATCTTTTATGAATGTGTGTGCCATAAAATGAAGAATGTTGTCTTTATGTTTACAACTGTGAAGTATCTAATAAAATACTGTGGGTGTATAAGGTAGTTGAAAATATTGTTATAAATTTAAATAAACTTCTTTCATATGCTTTCTAAACTTCGTTTTTCTTTCTAGCAAGTGACATACCTACTGGCTGTCCTAGTCAGTGGTGGCCTTATGCAGGCCACTGCTACAAGATCCATAGAGAAGAGAAGAAGATTCAGAGATACGCCCTGCAAGCCTGTCGGAAGGAAGGCGGTGACCTGGCAAGTATCCACAGCATCGAGGAGTTTGACTTCATATTCTCCCAGCTAGGATATGGTGAGAAACTTCCCTTTGATACGAAGCCCATCCTGGCTGCCTCCTGGCCCCCGATTTCCAGCAAATATAATTATACATGTTCAGTTTAATTAATTTAAATTGATGATTTATTGATAATAGCAATTTAAATATATGTTATTTCTGCCATCAAAGCTTATATAATAGTTTAAATAAGTATATCATTAAGAAACTTAACATTTTCTCTTTATGGGTAGTTTTCAATAGTATTTCCTCACATATCTGGATTTGAAGATGTCTGTGTTTAACTTGGTAACAATGAAAAATTTGGAATTGTGTGTGTGTGTGTGTGTGTGTGTGTGTATGAGTGTGTGTTGTGTGTGTGGTGTATGTGTGTGTGGTGTGTGTGTGTATGTGTGTGTATGGTGTGTGTGTGTATGGTGTGTGTATATATGGTATGTGTGTGTGGTGTGTATATGTGTGTGTGGTGTGTATATGTGTGTGTATGTGTGTATAGTTTTGTAAGGCTCACAAGAAATGTCCATAAATGAACCACTTCACATTTGAAATTTTCTTTTCTTTACTGGGGTGTCAGACAGAGTAAGAAGGGAGTATGAAAGGCTCTGCAATAAACCTTTGAGAGAAATTTACAACTCAATTTTAGGCATATAGTTTTAAAGCTTTATAGAGAATGAACAAAGCCAGAAATAAGACACTAGATGAGCCAACTGACCTGTAAACAATTCTGAAGAAAAGCAGGCCAAGAGACAGAAAGACAGGCCCTCCTGGGACCTGCTGATTGAATGCCAATCATTTTCATCTCTCATTGATAAGGGTTGCGGGCAGCTGCCGCTGTTCCTAATTTCAACTCAGCAAAACAAAAAATGATGGAGGGCTCACTTCCTGGTTCTCATTGCCTGAAAAGTTACCAGGGTGCAAGGGAAGAAAATACATGAGGGAAAAAGGCAGGAGGAGCAGAAAAAGATGTCAGGAGCTTGCAGACACTATGGTTCCTAGCATCAGGGTTCGGTGGAAACCGTTTGCCTCTTTAGAGGCTCATCTGGGCAAAGTTGATAGCTCCATAGTTTGTAGCTCTTTTGTTTTCTGCTTGTTTATTTTTTCATAGTTTGGTTTGTTTGCTTTTGATTTATTATTATTCTTTAAATACTTGTTTGTTTTCTAAAACTAAATAAGTAAAATCAGGGAGTGGTGGCCCTTCTGTAACCCCGGCGGTGGGCAGACAGAGACACTCCAGTCCATACCAGTCAGTCAGCCTGGCCTGCTTGGCAAGTTAGTTAATGGAGCCTGAGGAAGGACACCTGAGGTTGTCCTCTAGCTCCTACATGCATGTGCATGCACACGTGCATGCTCGAATGCCTCTCCTCACACAGAAAATGCCCTTGCAGCATGTAAACGGCTTCTTAATTATTGTGTGCTCACCTAACCTGGGAAACGCAGATTAAGTGATGGAACTATAATCACAATGAGAGTATCTGAGTAACAGTCACTTAAGTTTATCATGGTCCGTTGGGAAGCCTGTAAACAGACCAGTGTTGGAAACAGGTTAGTTAAGATGCAAAGACTGTCTGCCTTACCCTGTACGGCATGGTACTGCTACACCAGAACCATGTGTTTTGTTGCCATAATTATTTGGAGAAACTGGATGACAAAGGTGTCATCTCAAATCAGCCCGAGGACAAATGAATGAGTTAAGAGCTTTCTTTCCATTGGAAAGGAAGTTATGGGTACTTGAGAGATGGCTCAGCTGTTAAGAGCAGTTGCTACTCTTGTAGAGGACCTGGATTCCTTCACAGAACCCAGAGAGCAGCTAACAACCATTTGTAATTCCAGTTCCTGAGAACCTGGTGTCCTTTTCTGGCTTTAGTGGGTACTGTATGACCTGGTACAGAGACATAGATGCAGACAAATACTCACTTACTTAAAGGAAAAATAAACACATCAATTATTAAAAACAAAGTCTTTATATCATTTATACTGCTTCAGTACAGTATTTCCTTATTTAACAGACCAAAATAGTCCTGATAAAAGTTAAGTTATAGAAAATTGAGATTATTGCTTCTATATAAAAACTTTTCAAAACTTTTTAGTTAGTTGAGATAGAAGCTCTTATTAGTCATATTAGATATTAGTCATCTAAATAAAGTAAGTAGACAGTCTGGAGCCTGAGTTTACAGGGTATGAACACAATTTCTTTTAACTGATTTATGGAAATTGATTTAACAGCTTGAAACATACCCATCTGTGTCAGTGTGGTTTTTTTTTTTTTTGTATATTTGTAGAATATTAGAATTGCAAGCAATCTAATGGGAAAACATTTAGTAAAAATGTATATTGGAATGCCAGGTAAAGCTTAATTCTTTGTAAACTAATTAAAACAAATATACATGGAACACCTTTACATATAATCGTGTAATTTTATATTGTTCTTCACCCAAAAGTTCTTGAGGATATATGCAGTCTTTCTGAAATCTGTGTTGGTCACTCAAGCTCCTGATCTGCCAAGTCAAGTAAAAGGAAAAGGAACCCACCCCGGCACTGTCCCCATGCTTTAGGATGCTGGAAACACCTGCTAGAGCTGGCAAAAGGCCACTTGAAGACTTCTCCAAAAGTTGATTGACAACTTTCAGGAGGAAGAAAATCAGCTACTTAGGGAAGTTATTGTAGGATGTTTCCCTCATTTTCTACCAAACATCATCTTTATAACCCTTTGAAGTCATTGCCTTTTACCATTCAAAGACAGGAGTTAGACGGCACAGTGCCATTCCCAGTTAAGTAAATTAAACAAATATTGAATTGTACAGTTTAATTTTTAAACTGGGGAATGTTTATTTCATAGCCTGAGTTCTTCAATCACTACACCTTCTTCCATTATTGCGGTGACATTTATATCTTGTGTTACTGCTCATAGAGTTAATAATGTCCTCCAGAGACCATCAAGGTAACGTGATCATCTTTCAGATCTTTCTTTTCTTGTGACTTTATTCTTAATTTTTTAGTTTTACCCGAATTACAACATTTTTTAATGAAAATTATCAAATATGTTCTTATTTATTTAAATCAGTGCCAAATGTCAGTTGGCAGCCATCTCTTTAATATTTTCCTTTGTATGTATGTATGGCTTGCTTGCATGTATGTCTATGGACTATCTGTACCCACAGAAGCCAGAAAGAGATATCAGACCCTGGATGGATCTGGGGTGATACCTGATTAGGGGCCACTGGGAACTGAACCAGGGTTCTCAGGAAGATCAGCCAGTGCTCTTAACCACTGTGTGTAGGGGGATTGTGTTGTTTCATGATAAATAATTGTCCCACCCACTGGTTTAATAAAAAGCGCTGATTGGCCAAAGGCAGGCAGGAAGTGTAGGTGGGGCTATCAGACTAAGAAAACTCTTGAGAACAGGAAGCACAGAGCAGAATGCCAGAGAGAAGCCGGATGAAGCAGAGGACAACTATGCTGCTCTAAAGAAAGGTACCCAGCCACATGGCTAAACAGGATAAGAGTCATGGGTTAGATAAAGGGTACAGAGTTAGCAAGTGATATGCCTGGGCCTGATGCTGATCAGCCTAAAACTATTGAAAGCATCTGCGTGTCTCTGAGTGGGTCCTAAACCTTGAGGTTAGGCCTGAAAGTTTGGACCAGAAACCTCCTACTACAGCTGTGCCATCTCTCCTTTCCTATCTCTTTAGTTTAATTTTTTTTATCACTGTCTAGGTAATTTTCACTTGAAATTCAGTGATTAATGTTATTAATATTAGCATCCAATAAATTATGAATAACTTACATTTATCCTAAAGTATTCACAAGGCTTACTGATAATTAAGAAACTTAGAAACAAGTTTAGTGATATCTATGCTATACACATACCATATATACCCACATACGATACTGTATATACATCACATACCACCATGATGTATGATACCGTAGTTCTAGAAATGTGAGTAATCTGTATCATAACATAGCTTTACAAGGTTGAGGGTTGCTTATTTCATTTTTATAAGTCCTGTAAAATATATTATTATAACTAAAAATGAAGTCACAGTTACAGTGGAAAGAGAACATTGAAAAACCTAAAGTTGACATCATAATATGCCATTGATACATATCTATTTATTGCATGTAGAAAATTATATGTTCTGACAGCTCTGTAAGATCGAGGGAGCATAGTGACATTCCAGTGCTCTCTTTTCTGATACCCTACTGACCTATGGAAAGTGGTAAGCTATTAGGTGTTTTTCTTTCTGTGTAGAGCCACAGGATGAATTATGGATTGGTTTAAATGACATCAAGATTCAAATGTACTTTGAGTGGAGTGATGGGACCCCAGTGACATTTACCAAATGGCTACGTGGAGAGCCAAGTCATGAGAACAATAGGCAAGAGGACTGTGTGGTGATGAAGGGCAAGGTAAGGTACTCTGCTGATGCCTGGCAGTGGTGCTGGGAACCTCTTTCCTCGGCCTTATTATCTGTTGAGATTGCTTCTGCTCTGATATCAATTCAAGTTACACAATTCAGATTCAGTTTCTTGAGTGTCTCACAATTGTCTAGCAAAGTTGAGAAGATAAACAAACAACACAGGGGTTCTCAGCATATGGATTACGACTCCTTTGAGGGTCAAATATCTTTTTCACAGGGATTGCCTAAGACCATTAGAAAACATAAATATTTATATTATAATTCGTAACACTAGCAAAATTACAGCTGTGAAGTCGTAATGAACCATAATAGAACTCAAATCTCTTTACATCTCTGTAGTTAGAGGCAAATATACTGCTTACATGTAAGATATGAATTCGCCACCTGTTTGTAGATGCCACTTCCTCTACCTGGCATGCATATGGCCCTGGTTTCAGCACCAGAAAAAATAAGCGTAGCAAGGTCCTAAAACAGATAATCATTTATTTTTCTTTTTGCTGTGTAGGATGGGTACTGGGCAGATAGAGCCTGTGAGCAACCGCTTGGTTACATCTGTAAGATGGCTTCACAAACCCATGCTCCTGTACCAGAAGAGGCAGACAAAGGCTGCCGGAAAGTGAGTACAGACCGTGCACAGGGATTTAAGATTGTCATTTGATACGACAGGTTTGATTTTGGGTGAGGCAGTGTGTACTTTATCATCCAAGACCAACATTTCAACTGTGAACATTCAGTGTCTTACTGTGTCTGATACCTGTCCTTCTTGAAGTTTCCTTGGGTAGTCTCTGGTTAACAGTACGTGGAGGAGGGTAGTGGTGGGGGTGTACGTAAGGGGGCTGAGAGTGGGTTAACTTTCTCCTCGGCCCCATTTAGAATGGAATGACAGGGAATAAAATGAAGCACTTAAAAGAGCCTGGGGTGGTGATGAGGCAAAGACAGACGGCAAGAGAAATCGCTAATTAGGAATGGGTAGTCTGTGATCTTATGGACAGTTAAGAAAATTTCTGCTGAATAATCTTGAATGTGGACATGCGGATAGCAAGCTGTCCTTGGCACTTTCCTACTTAAAGTGTTTGGATGAGTTTTCTTGTGGGAAACTTTTCAGGACATCACTACAGCAGAAGGCAGGGCTAGTGCTGAGTTAACTCGCTTAAATAAAATCACACAAGCCCATGGGGTCTGTGGTACACACACACACACACACACACACACACACACACACAGGGCTAGGGTGGTGGGGAGAAGTCATTGAGAAACAGATAGAGACAGACAGACAGAGCATAAGACGGAGACAGTCCTAGGAGAGAGTTCTAGAAGGCTGAAATAGATCTTCTTGTAAATGATTTCTAAAGCAGAGAGAAACTACAGTCATAGTTTTATAGGCCTGTGGTCAATGTGTTCCTGTCTACTGAGTGGCTCATTTTCTTCTTTTGACCTTTCTCACTCTCCTGAACTAAAGGCAAAGAGGAAGCTAATGGTCTTTTCAAAAGTGCTCTGCTGTGGTCACGTCACCTGTTTCAAATACTGCAAGATAAGAATTGATGACGTGTACTAAATTTAGGATAAATAAGCTGTCAAGAAAAACAAAGCAATTATCAGAAAATAACAACATGGGAAACATATATGAAGGGTCTTACTGGTCAAAATTCTTCCTAATTTTGCATTACAGGAACTTTAGTCAGAGAAATTATGAAGATTTCTTTTTTTATTTGTGTGCATGCTCATGTGAATTCACATGTGTGTGCTGGTGTTTGTGCTGGGTCTTGTGTACACATATGTGTACGGAGGCCAGAGATGAACTTTGGGTGTTATTCCTCAAGTACTGTGGTGTGAGTGTGTGTGTATGTTTATGTTTGCGCGTGCGTGAAGAATGAGAATCTCTTACTGGCCTGGATCTTGCCAAGTAGTAGTAGGGGTAGTATGGCAGGCCAGTGAGCACCAGGGATCCTCCTGTCCCTCCCATCTCAGTGTTGGGGTTACAGCCATATCCCAAGCTTAGATATTTCTTAGGTTTGGGCGATTAACACAGGTCTTCACACTTGCAAGGCAAGCACTTTACCAATTGACCTCTCTCATCCTCTCCCTATGTAGATTTTGCACCAACAGAGGCAAGACCAGCATCCGGGCCATTGTCTCCAAGTCATTGCACTTGGTTTTATTACCAGCATTGCAGATTTGTGTAACCGTACACACATGCAGCACTGTCACTTTCTAACAAAATGAGCACATTACTTCTATATAATTGATACTTATACACATTTCCTATTAGTTGCCATGTATGTATGATCTGACAATCCAAATTAATCATTAGATGGTAATAAGAAAGTAAGGAAATAATTCATTGAGTACAGTTATTCTTAAGTTCTAATGAATATACAGGAAAACTATTATAGTCTGATTTAAAAAGATTGGGAACCTGGTGCTCAGAGAAATCCATGTGGCCAGATGACATTGATGGAGAACTCCAGTTTAGTGTCTCTCTCTCTCTCTCTCTCTCTCTCTCTCTCTCTCTCTCTCTCTCTCTCTCTCTCTCTCTCCATAATGGCTTGCTGGAGTTCTCTGCATCTGTTCTCATCTGCTGCCACAGGAGACTTTTCTGATGAGGACCCACATTTTTTTCTTGAGATAAGTTCTCTCATGGTCTGGAGCTCACCAAACAGGCTAGAGTGGCTGGACAACACCAGGGGTCTGCCTGTTTCTTCCTGTCCAGTGCTGGGGTGAAAAGCTCTGTTTTGGTTCTTGGGGACTGAGCTCAAGTCCCTGTGCTTCCTGTGCCAACTGAGCTGCCTCATGACTCTCAGGGGATTCCACTTTCTCTTCTTTGCTACCAGAGTGAGCAATGCTAAATGAGGAAGTTAACAGAAAGTGGTTCTGAACAACATTTGAGCTTGACTTATGATTTTCGCATAAGAGAGTTAATTAGTCTGGCATGGTAATGCATGTGTTTTAAATGCTAACAGGAAAGAAAGGTGGAGCTGAGACCATGCATCAACCACTACTTACAACTGTGCTTTTGTTATGATACAATCCCAGATGTACTTTATTCCCATATTTCTTTGACCCATTTCTCTGTTGTTGTTGTTACCGTGTGGAATCTTTTATCTTACTAGTCTTGAAAAATACGTCACTCATTCAGTTTATCACTGTGCTTCTGAGACTTGTTTGGGGTAGATTTTCAGTCTCCTATTGCAGTGTCTGCTTTGTTCTCTTTGTTTTCTGTGTGTATGTGATGCTTTGTGTGTGTGTGTGTGTGTGTGTGTATGTGTGTGTGCATGGGTCTTTCTCTGAATCTGGAGCTTGCTAATCCTGGCTACTCTAACTGATCTTCTTGCCCTGAGGCTCTTCTGTCTCTGCATTGCATTAGCATTACAGGTGATGTCACATCTGCTTAGCTTTTATATGAGTCCTGGGGATTTGAACTCTAGTCTTTACACTTGCTCAACAATTCTTTATCCCTAGGACTACTGTTTATATTTTCCTATGAATATGTTTTAAGCTTCTTTTAATCCTCCCAAACTCTCCATTCAATTGACTAATTCTCTCTGAAACCCTATTTACTGTATTTAATCTGATTGTTGTATTTTAAACTTCATTTCTATATATAGTTTTCTAGAAGTTCTGTTTTGGCTTAAACCTCCCTCATTTTTGTCTTTATTATTCTTGGGTTTTTAAATCATTGCAAACATGATTGTTTGTACAGTACAGATTCCTGATTGTTCTGTTATGTGAACTCAGTGATTCTGTCTTAAAACAAGACATTTTTTCACATGGTTTATACTTTTTGCTTGTGAGTTGGTGGCCATCTGTATGTCTCTCCTCTCGTAGGTGTTCACACCCCCTATGGTTTGGTTTGTGGAAAATTCTCTTTTGTGTGGTTTTCTATGCTTCTTAGACTGTCTAAGATATTCTGGGAGACCAATTATGACTTTGTCGTTGGTCTGTAGTACATTCTTGGCAATGGATTGATTGATTTTTGCAATATTGGACTTAAAAGCCACAGCCCTGAAAACTCTAACCAATCACTCTACCACTGAGATAAATTCCCTCTACTTTTGATTTTTTTTTCTGACAAGGTCTTATTATATTTAGCCCAAGCTGGCATCTAACTTCTAAGTTTCCCAAGTGCTGGTATTACAGGTGTACCTGGATGGCATTTATTTTGAAACGTAAGACTCTTTCCTGGTATATAACACCCCAAGCAGATAAAAAAAAAACAAAAACAAACAAACAAATAAAAAAACTTATTAACTTGAGGTTGATGTGGCTAGAAATGTCTATTTCTCTTGCCACAAAAGAAGGCTAACACTGTAGTCTCTGTGGATGGGAAGAACCTGCCCTGCCCTAAGATCACAGTCTTCCTTTGATAGACACCTAGTCACCCACAGCTTAACTTTCAACTTGGATTTCTTGTTTGTTTTTTTGTAGCTGGAAAGTTTCTCTCTTCCTATCATTTCTGGCTGGGAATTTAAATTTTATTTTTGTAATTTTATGTAGTACTTTGTATGTATCTGAAATGTGGGAAACTAATGCCATTAAGTTCTGTTGTCTGAGGCTTGATGTGCTTTCTGCAGTGGCCAGGCAGCACAGATTTCTGTTCATCATCTACCTTTGACATCAGTAGACATCTAAGGTTACAGCTCCTCTGGTTATTTTCTGGGATTGTCTCATGTGAAATGAATCCTGGGTGGCATCATTCAGCTTCTGCAGGAACTGTTTCACAAGTAGTGTCCCCTGGAGGGTGCATTAGAACACAAGAGGATAAGCTTCCTTTCGCTGAGTGGTGTCACTTGTCATGTGAGGAACAATGTTGTACAGTTTTCTTCATTCATGTGTATAAATAATTTCTGTTGCACTTAAAATAATTCTGAGTTGTGTTCTTTAGACATTCCTGTTTATCAACTCATGAAGGAATCATTTAAAAAATATTTCCTAATAAGTACGCCTGACAATTCTCTCCCTCCCTCCCTCCCTCCCTCCCTCCCTCCCTCCCTCCCTCCCTCCCTCCCCCTCCCCCTTTCTCTGGGTACTTGATGGCATTCATAGGGCTGGAAAAGGTACGGTTTTTACTGCTACTTGATTGGACATACCGCTTCAACATTTGCTGATGCAAACCAAACATGCACCAATGAGAAAGCTTATCTAACAACGGTTGAAGACAGGTATGTAACTGTTTTAAATTTGTTCTAAGACATGTCAGATAGTGCAAAGAGTTCAAAAAGTCTGAAGAACTAACATGCTATAAATTTTGAAGTAGATTATATATTATCTTGAGTCATGCTTTATAAAGGTGGAGATGTTTAAAATATTCCTATTTAAGGCTTACTTGAAAACAACTTTGTTATCTTTTTATGCATTTATTTACTTAAGAAATTATTTTTAAGAAAGGGTCTTACTATGTGGCCCTGGCTGGCCTGAACTTGATATGTTAGACTGGCCTTGAACTCACAGATATCTTGAATTAAAGGAGTGGGCCATCGGATTGGCATCGGTTTATGGCTAATCTACTGCATGTATGTTGGAGATCTCGTGTTTTCTAATTTGCGTGTTGTCAGAATTTTAAAGCAAAAAACCTGTGAAATTTGTCCACGTAACACCCCATTTTGTACTTTTGCCACTTGCTCTGTGGAAAAAAGGAGTAGAGGCTGAGAAGAGACCTGAGGAGAGACCAGCTCACAGGCATGTTCTCCTGCACAAGCTCAGCTTCATCAATTCTGTAATCTCATAGGTGTCCAGACTTCCCCCACCACTCAGAAATTCTTCAGTGGCCCCAGCCCAGGATTCTTTAATCTAACTCAATTTCTTTACTCTCTGGTTGCCAATGTCAGCAGACTCCACAGCCAAGGGTTCAGCCCTCCAGGCTGTACCTTACCTGTGTCAGGTCCAGGTTGCAAGCTCTAAGCTGTTGGTCTGCATTTCTGAATGATCAGCTGTAGAAAGGCATTCCTACAACCCATGCTGAGTTCCGTTCATATGCTTGAACAGGTATGAATACTCTAGAAAGCCCTCAAATTTCCTAATTCACGTAAAGGACATCATAAAGACAGGGCCAGAGCAGAGGACTCACACGCATGAGACCCGAGTTTGGCTCCCCAACACCCAGGCACTGTAGGAAGAGAGGATTTCTGAAGGTCGTTGGCCGGACAGCCTGGATAAATGGTTGAGCTCCAGGTTCAGTGAGAGACCAGGACTCCAGACAAGGTGGAGAGAGATTAAGGAGGATAGCCAGCCTTGATCCCTGGACACACAGGGTGAGGTGGAGGAGAAGGTGCATGGAGATTGGATCCTCTCTGTTGCTTGCCATCCTCCTGGAATCTCCACTGCTCAGCTGTATGGAAGCTTTCAGCACTGTGAGCTGTTAGAGAGACACCATTGCCTGAGTATGCTTACTAATAGACTGAGCAGAGAAACACAGTATCTGTCAAGATTCTCCTGTGTGTCTCTGCAGCCCCCCTGCCTCCAGGGTGTAGCATATAGACCCCCTGGGATTGATAGTGTGGGCCTTATCACCTAATATTAAAGAAGGCATGTCACAATTAGAGGCCTGAAATTATGACCCTAATCCCCCAAATATATATCACAATATCTGGAAATAATCTACTAATTCTTTCTATCCTTCTTTAGTTTTAGTTAACTAATTAATTAATTTAAATTTTGCTTGGCTTGCCTAATAGACTGATAGGCGAAGAAAATTAAACAGAAAATAGAGGATTTTTTAAAAAGGTGACTTTAACCTCCGAGGTCTCATCTGTCTTTGAGATTTATTTACTTATTTTTTTTTTATTTACTCTTTGCGAAGCTTAGATTCAAGAAACTTCAAAAAAGTAAAAGTCATTGGAGTTTCAGTGCTTCAAGGCAGACTCAGAGTCCTGCTGATACTAAAAATCTCATGATAAAAATAGATACCAGGGGATTGCGGTTCAGCTTACATCTCCCTCTCACAGCAATAAGATGCTGATATAAACATCTGACCACAGGAACACAGATGCATTTTATCTTAGGACCAAAAAACTGAACTTTTTAAGCACTGTGGGGATACATGCGACATGGTTCTATGGTGGGTTTGTTAATGAATCGTGCACAAGAGAAGACTTATTCTTCATATGTTCTCTGTGATATTTGCATTTAAGAACTCACTAACTGTCACTAAATTTGCTCTTTGTGGTTTAAAAAGTAAATTGCCCCTGGTAGCTTTTTGTTTACTCTATTAAGGCATCTTAAATCATTTGAACTATGGTTAAATAGAATGTCTACTGTTTTTAGCATTCTCCATGGCCCCCTCTGTTCTCTCTGAGGCTCTCTGTGTTCTTGGAAATGTATTGTCTCTTTTCAGAGACATTCCTGCCTATGTTGCCTGTGTTTTTTCAGGTTTTCCAACTACGCTAAATCTTTGTTGCCTTGGCTATCAAAGTGAGGGGGGACATAAATGTGATGGTCCCATTTGTAATTATCCTTGATAAACTTGCTATCCCTTTATCTTATAATCAATAATTGAGCAGAACACTTGGCCTGTGTGAAAAGTGAACTTAATGTTTCAAAACTATAAGTTTCAAAGCTATAGTTTTTTTCTTTGCATTTTCAAAACTCCCTTAAATTTTGTGAAGGCCAGAGAGGCCAATATGACAACCAAAGAAGAATGATTTGAGTCTTATCTGAGTACATTGATCAGCTCAGCTAGATGATATTTTTTTCATAAGCTTTCATTTCCTTAATGGAAAAATATTACAATTTATATAATGTAAAACTGTGATTACTGGGAAGATGTGAAATGTCTATTCATACCAGATTATCTAATGAAATGATTCCACCCAGGTCCAGCTTAGTGAATCAGTGAGTTGATGGTGTTAATAGAGGAGGACTAGAGGTCATATAAATGAATGAGTCATTCAATGACAACTGCCTCACAAAGGTTGCATCCCTTGTTCTCCCTGGTCAGTTCATAGGCAGCTCCACAGAACAGTCAGTTCTCTCTAGCAACATTTATTGCCTCTATAATCTCAGGGAGAGGCCATGGAAGCTAATATAACTTTCTACCTCCTCTAAACTTTATGTCTCCTTAGCTTACTGGATCTATGAGCTGCCTTCTCCCTTCAAGAGAGAATGTTAGAATCCAGAGGAAATGGCTGCATAATAGTAACACAATATCTTGAATTATCGAAAAATCATAGCTCAAACATACAATTGAAATACTTTCCATATTGATAATTTAGGAAATTTGCATAGATGTTTCCAAAGTTCAGTTGAATTTAATTTTTTTTTTAAAGATATGAACAAGCATTCCTGACTAGTTTGGTTGGATTGAGGCCTGAGAAGTATTTTTGGACAGGACTTTCAGATGTCCAGAACAAAGGGACATTTCAATGGACTGTGGCAGAACAGGTGCAGTTCACACACTGGAATGCCGACATGCCAGGTACGAGTGCTGTGCTGAGTGTGGCCCTCATTCCTTTGGCCAGTTGACCCTCCTCACCCTCTCCAAATACACTTTCACATTTCTTTTTCCCTTCCCTTCCATTCAGCTCTAGGGCAAAAAGGAAGAGAAAATTGGTCACTAATTTGGTACTGGTGTGTTTTGAAAAGATGCAAAATCCCCAGTACTCACAGATGTTCTAAATATTTGTGTAATTTCTGAAAACTTAAGACTCTATAGGAAGTAGATGTAAACTTTTCTGTGAGGTTGAATATGAATATAAATGTGTTTGAATGATGGGACCAAGGTAGAGTACTCATGGGGAATCGTTATTCTAGTTACTTTTCTGTACCTTTATCTTTAGACATTTACATGCCTTGGATTTTATTTTATGTTTTAAGTATCTTAATTTAGAAAATTAGTGTATTGGAACTCAGAAATTATAAGACTAGAAATGCCCCAGGCTAGACTTACACTAATCTGGTAGATGCCAAGTCTGAGCTATTTGGTTTTGGACCAACCAGCTGCTCTTGCATTATGCCTTACTTTCTTTAACTGGAGATCATACAAGTGGCCTCTTTCACAGACCCAGCAAGCTCCTTTACCATCTTTCTACATTGGCATTACTGGTGATTGATATTGCTGAATATGACATCACTCAGAATGTTCAACACCCTTGGCAGAAAACAGGTCACTGTGTCAGAATCACAGGGACAAAGAGGGATGGCAGCCATGGATGGGTTTGCTGCTTGGCCAGATACAATCCTATTCTGCAGCGGTTCTGAGATTTGCGCTCTCAGCTTTGAGTGAGGAGCAGATGCCAATTATCAGATTGTTGTTTGTGCAACTGCTGTTTGATTATGAAAGGTTTCAGCATTGTAGGGATTGTGAGATCCTAGGTTATGTAAACAAAGGCCTTCTTTTGGTTTGTTTCTGTCTTGATGAGGGTCATAAATCTTATGTTGCTTTACTTTGTCTCTGTTTGTTATTTATCAGGAGGATTCTGAATGATGAACCCTGGAATGCCTTTAAGGCTAACAATTTATTAAGCTAGAACCATAACTCAGCTGTGACCCCTGAGGGTCTTGAGGACAAAGTCTCTTGTATAGACCAAGGTTAGACCAGAGCTCACAATGTAGCTTGTAGCACTTCCTATGGAGCTCACTGTGTAGGCTGGCTGGTCGTCATCTCAGGATCCTCCTGATTCAGCCTTCCAAGTGCTGACATCACTGCCCTGTTTTTAGACATTGCTGACTGGTCAAGATTGCAGTCTTTCATGGCCTGGCAGCTTTTATGCAAAAGCTCAGCAACATGGAAAGCCCCTTCCTTCCCAGCAGCTTTCTGCTCTCTACCTAGCCTTATCTTGAGGATGTCTCTAGGCTCAGGATGCCTGAGCCGTCTCAAGTGTGACCCTTGATACAGTTCCCTACAAATACTCTTCCCTTGATGCTGTAGCCATTTTGACAGGGCCCTACTGCCACATGGGATGCTTTGTTATAGGAGCATGCCACTTGACGCAAATTAAGGTTTGTTCCCACGCTTCCCAATCCTATATAATCTTTATACCCTGGAAGAAAGTTGGGCTTCTTCACTGAAAGTAGTCTCCCTGAGGGCTGTCTTTATTTATGCTCGACTGAGTACAAAGCTTTCTGTTGCTGTTTCTGCCCCCTTGCTTTTGCAGACTGATGGCCAATAGGCCAGCCAAGAGGGGAAAAAAGAGAACCCCCTCCACAGTCCTTGTCATCAAGCCTCACCATAACATATGTACTTGACAGAAAAAAAAAATGATGCTTTTGGCTCAAGAGATGTTGGCTGAGTGCCCAAATGTGCAGCTTAAGAACAGGCCAGGTGTTTGGGTACTTCGCCCAAGTATCAAGGAAGATGAATAACTCTTGTGATCAGTGGGTCAATGCAGCTTTAGTTCCCATCCATTACACAGTAGTTTCAGTGCACTACTGTGGATGGAAGGGAAATGACTCTAGGAATCTAAAAAGGCTCAGGTGTCAGGAAGTTGGGAGCTTTAAATTAGGGACTTAGCAGTAAAAATCTTGATGTTTTCAAACCTCTATGTTACTTATTGCTACAATGACCACAAAACAGAAGGACAAAGTGTTCATTGTACTGTGATAGTTATTTTATTTGTATGGACTTCTTCATTACCTGCATCTCAGCTCAGCACAACAGAGGCTGTTGTTTGCATTTTAAGATAAGAAAGAGAGATGGAGGAACTTACCCAGGTCCTCTGACCCAGATGTGTCTTGTTTGGAAATCTATCAAATGCCTTGGTTCTAAAGACAGAAGTGGCCCATGGCGGAGAGAGGGAATCTCAAAAAATTAAAAAGGTTCAAAGGAAGAAGGCTATCAGAAGGGCAGGAAAGAAAGTCCATCATGCTATTATTGTTGCCACCATGATAGCAGAAATATTTTATTATTAAATGTCTAAATATGTGCCATATGGCCAGATGTAGAAAATATAAAAACACCTTCAAAAGTCCCCACACTTATGATGATCATGTTGGGAGTATAGAACACACAAGTAAAAGGCAAAGCTATGGTAACTCAACTTCCAAATGCTACATTTCATTATCACATGCAAGGATGTGTCACACTGTCTCATCACTTTGCATTTCATGAGCATGGGAGGTCTTCAGTAAGCAACATTGACTGAGTTCTACTTTGTGTTTAATGCAGGAAGAAAGACAGGATGTGTTGCCATGAAAACTGGGGTGGCAGGTGGTTTGTGGGACGTTTTGAAGTGTGAAGAAAAAGTAAAATTTGTGTGCAAACACTGGGCAGAAGGAGTGACACGCCCACCAGAGCCCACGACAACCCCTGAACCCAAATGCCCGGAAGACTGGGGTACCACCAGCAAAACCAGCATGTGTTTCAAGGTAAGTATCACTTGGTAAACTAATAATTATTTGAAATATAAGAACTAAAAACAAACAAAAAATAAAACACAGCTCAAGTTCCAGATGCAGAAATTTTAATCTGATTTTATTGTTGGAGACTGCCTTGAATGGATACAAAAGCCTCATTAACGGAGACCCACAAACGCAGGCCACAGCACAGAGGACCTTACTTACCTCTGACATCGTCTGTGGTTTCATTCCCTCGGTTTCTCCTCCATTTCCCATGGCATCCTAACCCTGTTCTGAGCTTGCACTTTTCACTTTGGTATGAACTTCCTACTCTAACTTCTGACATTTCATTCTTGCCCTTGCTTGCAAGCCCAGGCCTGATGCTAGCTTAATTGATAAGCCAGTCTACAGTTATGATGTGTCGGCATTACAGAGTTCATGCTTCATTTTTTAAATTAACCCATAATGACTATAATGATAGAAGATGAAAGTGTTGCAAGTTCACGGCCCCTCAGCACCGTCAGATGAGGATCCAGTGTCCCACCACTGTTGTTATCTAGTCTTAGGTTAAACGCTCTGTTTTCCCCTTTGCACTTAGGTTCACCACAGTAGTCAGCCCGTCATACACAGTTAGGATCAAGACCAGAAACAGAAGCAAAATAAACAAACAAAAATACCACAACTCTAGTGAAATACGGATTTGGATGTTTTTTCTCTCTGTTGTCATATTTTTATAGAAAAATCTAAATTTAATACGGAAATGTATCTACTACTTAATGATAAAGTCTTATGCTCAAGCCTTCTTTTGTTGAATCCATTTCAAAGGCTCATGACCCTGACATGCTTCAGAAGACAGTTTGGCAAAACAGATGAAGAATTCAGTAAGAGCCTAGGGATATTGCTGGGGGATAGAGCCCTTGCTTAATGCGTGAGAGGCACCAGGTTCCATCTCCAGGGCTGAGTGAAGAAAAAAATAACTTGTGCATAGGAGTTGTTGTCTGGGCTCTAACTCAAGAAGGGCATGGTGTGTCTTGTTGATCTGGTCATCCCTACTAGTAGTGGGATCCATGCATTGTTTAATCTAGTTGGACTAGTCCGAGCTAAACATATAATTCACCTGAAAGGGATATACGGGGCCAAGACAAGAGAGGATTTCTAAAGTGGATTTTGGAGATTTTGCATCATCCCTTCAATGGCAGATCTATACCATACCATGCCCGAAGGTAACAGGCTGTGGAGATTTATCACGGAGACTTAACACAGTACAATTGTCTATAGTTATGCTGTGAACTATGAATTCTGGTAGCAACAAAATCCAGATGTTCACCAGATCCAATTATGTGCATCAGTATAAACTATGTGGTTTCAGAAGTACTTTAATTAGTGTTTTTGTTTACATATGTATAGATTATCCTTATAAATACTAAGACGTGGGAACTGATTAAATTCAATGGCTAAATTAAGGAAGCCAAACCCAATAATCAGGATGTAGGAAGTTGAAGTAGGGTTGAGGGAGCTGCTGTTGAAAAAGCTTGCTTAAGACACACTTACTCATGGAGCTCAAGTTGTTCCCAGGGCAAAGGGTAGACATTAACTACCTAGGCAGCCAGAACACATAGGAAGCTAAAACCCTTTCTGCAAGCCTATGATGGTGAGACCCATGACTCATGAAGAATAATGGAAGAAAAAAATTAAAAATTGGTGCTCCTATATTGTTAGCACACTGGTACTGAGAGATTTTTTTTTGAGAGAAATAGTATCTTTTTTGGACCAGGTATCCTTGACCCAAGGATATTCACCAAAACTTGACCTGGAATAACTTCTTAAGGGGAATTACAGAAAAATGAGAAATTGAGAAAAAGCAAAAAACAAAGAAACAAAAACCAAATTAGGGCAAAGTGACTCCCACTCCCAAGAAGGCAAGGGATTCCCCAAAGAGGAAAAACTGTGGAACTTCTTTGTTCAGGGTTTTTTTTTTTTTTTTATAATCTATGGCAGAAACTGGACAATGATCAAGGTAACTTCATTAGTGACCAGTTAGAAGGCCCCACTCCTGTTCCTGTGCAGCCAAGCAGTTAGGGGTGGGTGGGGCATCTCTTTATTTATACCTGACTTCTGCTTTGCTAGTTATCAGTCTTGTCTTCCCGCTAGCTGGTAGTCACTGCCTGGTGCTGCTGCCTCCATTCTTCCAAAGTGCTGATAACTAGTCCAAACTCTCCGGTCTCTCTGCTTTGGTTTTAGTTAATTCTACAGAGTGGTCCTGGCTCTCCTTCCTGGGATAGGTAGGCCATCCTAGCAGCTCTCCTTTATCTGTTTTAATTAGGTGCCTTAAAAGTGATGTCTTTCTTACACATGTTCCCCAAGAGCTTCAGGAGACCCTCCGGCCTGTTGTCACTAATTCATTCCCTTACCTGTTTAGTTTGACGTCTCCACTCAGCTGCAGACTTCGTAACATCCATAACATCTCTTTTTATTTGAACTCACTAAAACACACGAGCCACTTACCACTTTCACCATAGGCCCCCCGCCCCTTACAGTTAACTAGCTTCTGCATTAGTAAGCATGGCCTATAGGACCATCCGACCGTTGTGGATCATATTTACAGTCCTCTGGACTAAGTGCTAAATACTAAGACCTAGTACTTAACTACACTGGCTTTAGAGTTTAGTTTAACTCTCACCTGTTGCTGTGAGATGAGAGCCCGCTACGGCATGTGTTAAACTATGCAGAGGAAAAGAGACACGGTCAACACTGTTGAAAATTTGCCAGGATATTCACTGTTTAAGCTGAACAAGATACAAAGAGAACAGCATTCTCCTTATTCATTTATATTTTTTCTGTGTCAAAACTTTGGTATATTTTGTGTCCCAGTGAAATTTTCATACTTAACCAAATTACTCTCCCTCTCTTACAAAGAGTTGTGCCCCAGGTCACATAGCTTCAGCTTCCAGTATTTTGATCTTATTTTTTCTGTGATTTAGACTGCTTTTATTTTCTAAGGCTTTCTCAGTGGAATCACACACACACACACACACACACACACACACACACACACACACACACACACTGCCATATCCAACTAGCCACACATGGACCTGCAATGGTTGGGGACCATTGCATTGCCTGCTTTCTCTATAAATAAAATGTCATTGAAAGTAGATGATTTCTTCATCTTGATTGAATAAGCTACCGAATTGAAAATAATTTCCCAAACCTCTTCTTTAGTTGTATGCAAAGGGAAAACATGAGAAGAAAACATGGTTTGAGTCTCGAGATTTTTGCCGAGCTATGGGTGGAGAGCTGGCGAGTATTAAGAATAAAGAAGAACAGCAAGTGATCTGGAGGCTGATTACGTAAGTAACGACGCTCCTATTTGGTGCCTATGATGACGAGGAAATACTGGTATTTCTGCATCATATCCCAAATCTGAAGGTCCTTTTTGATTAAGTTCCATTTCAAAATTCTTTAGTAGTTATAAATCTTGCAGTCACTCATGCTATAAATGCACGAGACATTCAATACTTACTTGAATGAGTGTCTTTCAATGCTTTACTATGCTACATGGCATTGGTGAGTAGCACCCAAATTTGCATTTTCTTAGTCACTTTCACTGTGATATGACCTGAAGGTGACAGAGTTCAAAGCGGCTTATAGCTTGAGAGGTTGTTAATTTCATCTTGGCAGGGAAAGCATGATAATGAGAGGGGGAGACCAGCTGGTCATATCACCTTGACAGCCCAGAAATAGGAGAAAAATGGGGTGTTTAGCTAGCTGTCTCTCTATGCAATGGACACCAGTCCAGGGAATGGTGCCACCCACTTTTAGGGTGGGTCTATCCATTATAATCTATTCAAGATAATCCCTCACAGACATGCCCAGAGACTCACATGATCTTGATCATTCCTCATGAATGTGCCCAGAGACTTGTTTGCTAGATAATTCTAGTGCTCATCAAGTGGACAATGAGAGTTAGCTATCAGACACATCTTTTCTAGGACACTTACATTTAGTTATTAATCTCTTTACTTCTGTATTTTCTAATATGTGCCTCATTGGTACCTGTCAACTTTTGATGGTCCCTTGAATGACTAAAGTGTTATAATAAGGTTTTTGACTTTGGGCAGTCAGAGGTCTAGACTTAGAGACTTGTAGTCTTGGACTGCTTAGACACCTACTGTTGTTTAGTTTTTTAAAAAAATGACTTAGATGTTTATATTAATTTTATGTTGTTTGGTCTATGGCTTATAAAACTAATATAAATGTCTAAATCATTTTAAAGGCCAAAACAACAAACAACTAAAAAGTCTAAAACGACAAATCTATCTAAGTCTAAACCTCTAAACACCCAAGACCAAAAACCTTATTTTAACACTGAAGTCCTTTCAGGGCACACTATATACTTTCTTTATATGCTGCAGGACCAGCGGAAGCTACCATGAATTGTTTTGGTTGGGACTGACCTATGGAAGTCCTTCAGAGGGGTTCACCTGGAGCGATGGTTCACCTGTAAGTAGTTTTAAATACATCATTTTCTAATCTTATAATGTATTTATTTTGACATTATCATTTGGCTTACTTAGTATTTATCAAGGCAAGTAATTAAGGTATTTTTATGCAAGATAAATACACGTATACTATATACTCACTGCCCAGTCCTGGCCTTCATGTACTCTAAGCATAGCTCTGGCTAAAAGGATAAAAGTAACATAAAGAATGAAAAGCTCCATCACTAGTTTTATGAAATAGCTCCATCCTCTACAAAACCAGCATGCCGATAGCCGAACATCTTCAAAGCTGTTCTGCAGCTGTCTTGAGCCAGCAACACTGGATACAGCTTTGGTAGCCACCAGAGTCAGTCACACACCTTCACATTTGAGGGGTGAGGGCTTTGGCTTGTGCTGGCAACATTTAGCAGCCCTGGTCATCACGGGAATGGATGTTTTATAATATTAGTGCTACTTCCTCTCAGAACCCACAGGTATCTTACAAGGTACTTAGTGAGATGGTCTATCTGGTAGCTACCTTGACTGGATTCCATGTTTGTATTTCTGAAAAACAGATCTTAATGTTTAATCCAAAACCCTTTAGACCCTGACCAGTCACTAAAAACTACCGAAACCCAAACTGCCAGACTCACTTCCAGTTTGTGTCTGTTGTTCATTTTGGCAAAGGCTGGTCCTCAGCCACATTTTATAAGACTTTTTTTTTCTACTTTAGGTAGAGTTAATTATTTTTTGTAGCCTGTGTAGTAGAGGGAAAGCTTCCAACAACTTACTGAAAATACCATCTCCCTTAAGGATGGGCTGTAAATTTAAGAAATTACAACCCCTGATGGAAAAGTGGAAGTTTCTTGCTAACTTTTTCCTATATGTAAATCCCACTTCTGTGGCCCTTGGATCCATTTTCTTTAATGAGAATAAAGAAAATGTTAGAAGAATCAGCTCCCCACTCCAGTCAGCTTCAAAAGTTTCCTTGTAATAAAAGCTGCTTCTTTCTCACCCATGTCCATAAAATGTTCTTCCAAATGCTAAAGTAAAAAAGCAAATGAATGAAAATCTAAATATCTTCACTTTTATTTTTCCATTTGGATTTGCACTAGTGTGCTTTCCATGCTTAAAATCTGCAGCCTAATGTTTTTAACACAGCATAACACCCTGGCACCCTGGTTAAGATTGAGTATGTTTCCAATGCAGGTTTCCTATGAAAATTGGGCTTATGGTGAGCCAAATAATTACCAAAATGTTGAATATTGTGGTGAACTGAAAGGGGACCCTGGTATGTCCTGGAATGATATTAACTGTGAACACCTCAACAACTGGATTTGTCAGATACAGAAAGGTATGAACCCTGCCCCATTCCCTTAGATTACAGAGTTAGCCTTTGACACCCCAATATGTTCCCTCTGTTGGCACAAACAAAAATACCAGCATCAGGGAAGTATCAGGCCCTTATTTCACAGGATAAGAATGAAGGCCTTGAGTACAGATAAATGTTCCAAAGGAACAGAAGATCAAAAGGCCACCCGAGTATCCAGGACAAGAGTCACGTCCTCAGAAATGTTCCCACCAGCAGCCGGGACTCCAGCCATACTCTGCAGCTGTAAGGGCAAGCGAGAGTCCTGTTTGTAGCACAGTAGGAAGGCAATGCAGTTTCGATTTCTGGAACTTTCACCCTCTGACTCAGGTAGACGCTCCCTCCAAGTAGGAATAGTCTAATGTTCAAAACACATGATAACAACCAGCAGCTTGAGAAAGTCCCTGGTGTTATAGACCCACCATGTTATTAGCGCAAAGCCAGATCAGGCATTGAGGCTAGAGGAGCTGTGTTAGGACAAACAAGGAAACTAGGAAGCTCACCCTTGAACCAAAACGTGCATGGATGCCATTGCAGTTGATGAATGGAGCCACATTGCCCTCTGCTGTTGGGGAACCATGGCCACTGGCCCGATTCTGCAGTTAAGTGACCCGGTACTGCCGTCTGCTGGCGTTGCACGTTCTCATTCTGGATTAATAGGCTTCTGAGTTTCCAGGATGGAGAAGTCAACAAGCTGTGTTTTAAAAGGGTTCCCTGCTGCCAGTGGCTCACAGTAGCCTTTTTATGTTGTTAGTAGTTTTGTTTTACTCCGGAATATAGAAAATAAATTAACCAGAAGTCACTCGCTTGTCAGATGCCAACAAAATTCAGATATTAACTGTATTGAAAGAAAAATACTTAAAAAATTCTGATAAGATATAAATTTAATAATAATAGGATTCTGTAAGAAGAACATATTTGTGTCTTATCCATGCATGACACATTAAATAGTTTCAGAAAATAAACTGTACATAATTTCATAGCCACTGCTAAAATGTCTACATAGAAAATTGTTATGAACACTGACAGCATACCAAAACTTTCAATTTTTATCCTGCCTATTTGTATACACAGTGTTAATTCCTTTTTATAATTGTAAAGATGAGTATGGAGACCAAGCATCCCTTCAGATTTGAAACTGGGCTTCAGGATTCTAAAATTAGTGTTCTTTAGTTTCCTTTATATGGCGCTCTTTGCGCCTAGAAAATGCCTTCCCAGGTCTGGTGCCCACTGTCCAATTCACAGAAACTTCAATTCCTCCTCCTTTTATTTTTCACCACAGAGTGATGTAAATCTGAGGGAGGATGGGGGCCGTGTGGAAAGTGGTCAAGGTTTTATCGACAGGAAAATATAATCAAGGTACCGAGTTGATTATATCTTTTTCTTATTTTACAGGAAAAACATTACTACCCGAGCCCACACCCGCTCCTCAAGACAGTAGGTGTCTCTGTGTTTTCTGATTTCTTTATTATAGCCTTTATGACTCCTTCCCCTTTTAGTGAAAAGTAATAGTTATGCTGAAAAAATGACAGCTGAGAGTTCTTAGTATCTTCGAGGTTCTCATGAAAGGTTGGAGTTTCATCCCTAGAGAGCAGACTGCACACACCATTTGCCCTGCTAGCATGGTTTCCTATAGTTTCCTGAGTCAAGTCCAAGGGTCTAGGTTTTCCTTTGTACATAACCAGTGACTTGTAACTTGGTGGCTCAAAACAGCAACTACTATTCTCTGAAAGTTCTGATTGGTTCCTTGGAGTCAAAACACAAACCTTACTCACATACTCACACCCCTCCTGAGGGTCTGGTCAGTTGCTTTCCCTTGTACTCTTCGAATTCCTCCCTAAATACCCCCTAGTTCCATCTTCAAACCAGCCTGGTAGCTTCTTGGTTCATTTGTCACATTACCTCTGTGTATAGGGACCCCTCCTCTCTGTATCTTCTCTGAGAGTACTTGCATTAGATTTAAAGCCCACCCAGATAATCCAGGATATTCTCTCCTTCTCAAGATCCTGAATCACATTTACAAAGTCCTTTCTATTGTAATCTGATGTACACAGGCTCCTAGAGTCAGGTCATGTCTTTGTAACCTTTCACAGTATAGAAACATAAAATTTCAAGCTTTGAAAGAAGTCTTAGAAACTTCCTTCTTCATGAATGAACTGCCTGGTACCTAATTCTACCGTGAACAAGATGGCCCATCAGTGTGGAGCACTGGTTGTGCTTCCAAAGATCCTGAGTTCAATTCCCAGCACCCACATAGGGGCTCACAACCATGTGTAAGGGATCTGATTCCTCCTTCTGGTGTGCACGAACACTCATAGACATCAAAAAATCATAAGGATAAGTTATCTTCCTTCCTTCCTCCCTCCCTCCCTCCCTCCCTCCCTCCCTCCCTCCCTCCCTTCCTTCCTTTCTTCCTCCCTCCCTCCCTCCCTCCCTCCCTCCCTCCCTCCCTCCCTCCCTTCCTTCCTTCCTTCCTTCCTTCCTTTCTTCCTTCCTTCTTTCCTTCTTTCCTTCTTTCTTTTTTAGAGTGGGCTGGGATGGAGTTCTTATAGCCCCATGCCCTGGCCCTCAAACATCACAGGCACCTGTATGAGTCTTTCTAGCTAAGCTTTCCTGCCAATGAAAGTGATACCAGAGGTTCGTTTACCCATCAGCAACCCATGGGCCTTACTCAGGAAGAGAAGCAGGTCAGTAAGATTGGCAGAAGGTAGATGTAAATATTTGGCCTGGAACAATCCAGTCTGCCCCTGACTGAGATGCTCTGCATGTTCTGGGCTCTTAGAGTTCTTCATATCGTTGACATAGCTCTTTCCCTAATTACTATATTCTCTAGTTTATCTAAATGAAATATACCATCTTCTCCAATGACTTTTTTCTTTCCAGATCCGCCAGTTACTGCAGATGGGTGGGTTATCTACAAAGATTACCAGTATTATTTTAGCAAAGAGAAGGAAACCATGGACAATGCACGAGCATTTTGCAAGAAGAATTTTGGCGACCTTGCTACTATTAAAAGTGAAAGTGAAAAGAAGTTTCTGTGGAAATATGTAAGAACGTGGTTAAGAGTAGAATGAGGTGCTATGAGGTGCTCTAAAACAAAGATAATTCCTGAAACTGGTACCTTAGAACATATCTTCATAGAACGAGGCGCTGTCCGCAAAGATAGCTCCTGAAACTGCTACCTTAGAACATATCCTCAAATCGTGCACTAAATTTGAAGTTGAGGGGAAATGGTTAAAATTTCCGAGGCCCCGAGACAAGGCCCTACATCTAAACATTGTGACAATCCCTTTGAGTTTGTGAATTTGATTTTCAAGAATTATTTCTGAACTAATTGCTATGTCCTAATTCTGGACCTCTTGCATAACCAGTGTGATTACCAATTAAAAGGTCTGTCTTTGTTGGATCAAGTAATCGGCGAACAGACAGTACGGTTTGATGATTCATATAAAAATCTCAGTAGTATCCAGACTTCCAGCTATTCCTGAAAGTGTTCTTTCTTTCCCTTGTGCTCAGCTGAGTACCTTTCTGCTAAAATGAAAACCAAAAACTTCCTGTGGCCTCCTTATCATTTGCCAGAGAGGAAGTGAGAAGCATAGCAGAAATGGATTCATCAATATTTAAAGGGAAAGCCTACTTGACTATGAAGATATGAAGATATAGCATAACATTATCATCTTGCTTTGAAACTCTCAGGATATATCTTAATGCTGCACAAATGCCTGTCTGGAACAGATGCTACACATCAAATCCTTTTGTATGAAGAAGTATTTCTTTTGATGTGCACATCCCGTTGCCTAGTTTGTTTTAAAGGTTCTCTTCAGCACCCAGCTGCCATAGACATTGGGTGCTATAACAAATGACTTAAGGCATTTGCTTTATAATCAGAAATTATTGCACTGAGAGCACATTTTTTCCATTTTTATGAATATAATTCTAGAGAATTTCATTACAAATTCTTCCTTGGAAAACATTATAAACAGGCTGCCTTACTATTTTATAGGTTTTGCCTAAGCAGTTGCTTAGTAGATGACTAATGTAAATTGTGTGTGTAAATGCTCATGTTCTAGATGAACAAGAATGGCGGGCAGTCACCGTATTTTATTGGCTTATTGATCAGCTTGGATAAGAAGTTCATGTAAGTAAATCAAGCTAAAGTGTGGTGGTTTACGATCGGGAACTGATAAACACAAAGAAATTGTTTTGAGACCTTTTCTTGCTGAATGCATTAAAAGTTCTATGGCAGTCTTAATCTGAACAAAACATCTCTAGAACGTGAAAGAAAACCTGTTTAAGATTATTCTATTAAGAATTTCAACATTGTTAATTATTTAGAAGCTCAAAATGGGATTTAACATCTTAAAATGTCACTAGCCTTTATTTTAGGGTCTTTAGCCATCAGTAAATCATTAACTAGGAATACGTGGTAAATAGAGATGAGTACTGAATGTGTTTTAAAAATTGTGATCCTTTTTGGAGCAGTGTTGGTACACAGAACCAAATCTCCATTTTTCTTTACCATACCTCACAACAATGTATTCAAGTTGATGGTGGAATTTTCCTATCTGAGGAGCAGACTTGCAACTTCATTAGACACAGGACTGTCTGTGATGGAGGGAGGGAATTGTTCCATCTTAGGGGCTTCTTTCTTTTATGATTAATACATTCTATTGAGTTTCAAGAGCAGATGTGTCTATCTGTTCTTTATACAGCTGTCTTGGGGATCTAAAGTGGAGTTTGTCATTTCTAGTGAATAGAGATGTTGAATGTTCCTATGGGCCGACACCCATTTGATCTTCTTTAGAGTGAGAGAATGAGATTTTTATGATTTTTTTTCTTTCCAGCTCTGAATCTTTGGATTTCTTCTGTAACTTATGAAAATAGCTATTGGCTCACCCACTTTATTAAAAAAACAAAAAACAAAAAAAAACCAAACAAACAAACAAAAAAAACAAACAAACAGAAAAAGCAAAAACCCCAGAATGGAGCTAAGGAGAAATTCCGCATTTGCTACCTTTTTTTAAATAGGTAGTTAAATTGTGTGCAAATCATGATTGAAGAGTACCATGGAAAGAATTTTGCTTTTGGTTTCCAGACTAATTAGGCTAGGTTTTTCAGGAGCTTGTTCAGAGGAGAGCAAAAAGGGTGGACCAGCATTCAGTATTCACATCATTCTGGTGCGTCTTCTTAGATTTGTTTTAGTGATGGAGTTTGAAATCCCAAAATAGAGACTGATTGTATTTTACAAGATTAAATCTAACTGTGGTTGTTAGTGAACTTGACCTGAAGGTATCAGAGTCACTTTGGAGGAACACCAAGGATGCCAAGTACCAGACATTTGGAATTCCTGCTGGTTTCTCTAGGTTCTCCTTCTTCTGCTAAGTGTCCTGTGCTCTTTTCATCTTGACTCACTTTCCCATCTCTGAGTTGTAGCCAGTCATTTTTACAGCTGGAATGCTGAAAAATGCTTCAATTTTTCTTTTCCAGTTGGATGGATGGAAGCAAAGTAGATTTTGTGGCTTGGGCTACAGGGGAACCCAACTTCGCAAATGATGATGAAAACTGTGTCACAATGTACACCAACTCAGGTAGATGACACACCGATCTTACCGAGCTTTAGGATGTGATGTGTGGCGTACCTTGTATCTTTAGGTTAAAACTAGCAGGCAGTGCGCTTATATAGGAAAAGAACAGAGACTCCCAATTTTATCAGCTCAGTTTGCAAAGATGAATTTATCAGAGTGTTCATGAGCAGGCTAACAGATGACACAACATCCTGCTTCTTTCAAATTGTGAGACATTTTATATGTTCTTAGGAGAGAAGACCTAGAAGATGCTTATATTACCTTAATCTCTCTCTCTAGTCTTTTTCATTTCATAAAATAGGAGTGTTGACTAAATTTGATTTTTGTTGACAAGATTAAGTATCATCTAAAGCTGAACACACACTTAAGTATTATTAGATTGACGATTGATTATTAATTTAATAGTATAACTACAACACCAAGAGCCTGCTCAGTGTAGAGGAATGATTATGCAAAAATGAACTTTTATGAGCTAAGAAAACATTGAGAGCGATACTGCATAGGCTCTTTTATTCATGTGTGACAATAAGGAAAATGTGTTCTGAGCCATTTTTTTGAGACTCTGTGTCAGATACCATGTCTTTGAAGGTATGCTTTTAACTAAGAGTGTATGGATCTACTTTTAGCTCTTTTCTTTTGCAGGGTTCTGGAATGACATCAACTGTGGTTTTCCAAATAAATTTATCTGCCAGCGACATAACAGCAGCATCAACACCACTGCCATTCCGACCACACCCCCGATACCAGGCGGCTGCAAGGAAGGCTGGCATTTGTACAATAACAAGGTATCTGGAAAATTAATCTCAGTCTCGACATTTGTATCTATTGCTCTTCTTGTTAATGTAACAAAGGGGAGCAGAGTGGCTCCATGGAGGTGGAGGCATGTGGTAGAGGCTCCTCACACTTCAGTGAATTGGGAACCCAAAGCCTGGGTCTAGCTGTAGCAGGGAAGACCTACCCCAGTTTTCTATATCCGCTAGCCAAGTTCATGTCCCAGACATTGCATATTCTTCAAAAACTGGAATCACCAGTTGGGGACCAAATGTTCAGATTAGTGACAGATGCCAGTTATCTTCTTTGTACTCATCACTCTAGGCCAGTTTTTATAAGAAAAAAATGGAGATTCCCATCACAAATTCTAAAAGGAAAGTAAATACTTGAGATATTATCCAAAGAGCAGTTCCCTTTATCTCAGGGGGAAAAAAAGAAAATCTGTGAAACATTAGGCCGATTTTAATTTTTTTTTTTTAATCCTCATTTGGTCCTGAGAAAATTTGTATTTAGCTATGAATTTGATGAATAGTTTGATTTCTTGATGTGAAGTTTATTATCTTTAGCTAAAACCTCTCCTTTTGTCCCCTTCTTCCATTTCAGTGCTTAAAAATTTTTGGATTTGCTCAAGAGGAAAAAAAAAATTGGCAAGAGGCGCGAAAAACGTGCATAGGATTTAAAGGAAACCTAGTGACCATACAGAATGCGAAAGAGCAAGGTATTTAGGTTATGCTCCTGTCAGTAATGAATATATATGTACATTTGCCTTTAAAGAGATATGTTATTGCTTATAACTGCCTTTTAAATTTTTTTCTAGAGTAAGAGCCGGTAGGGAAAATCATATAAATTACATATTGAAAGTGATTTTATTTAGTGTTAGATACTATCCTGGAGTTTTTTCTGCATAGAATCCTTTTCAATTTTGATAGCTACTCTATGAACCAGGAATTAGTACTCCACGTTGCAGACAAGGAAGTGATGTTCACAGAGCTTTGTGGGAGAGGAGCCTGCTTGGCCAGAAGTGGAGTTTGGAACCAAACCCCTGGCTGCCAGAGCAAATCCCATCCAGTTTCATTGCTAGTAACCCTGTTATGCAAAGGGCTCAAGGGGAAGCCGTCTGAGAATAAAATGAGCAGCTGTTGATTTCCATAGACTCTGTGTCTGGCCTAAACTATTGTGGGTTTTGGAAACTAAGGCAACTGAGTGATTGATCAGAGACCCTCAGGTTGAACACTTTGAGAAGAGGACACATGGCTTTTGAAGGTCAGCCACCTTAAATGGTCTTACTAGAAAGATCTGGGTCATTGAGTGAGAGAATGCAGGGAAATACATTTAGGTTCAAAGTCAGGAAGCCATTTCAGTAGCCAGGACTGATGAGATACATTGTGTCATGAGGGTGGGATGGTGTTTTCAAGGAATTTTGAAATATTTACGTTGGGAGGTGCCAAAGAAGACACTGTAGAGGCACATATACTGGCCAGAATGTTGTGTACAGAAAAAGTCCAGTAGAGGTTTGCTGTGTGTTTAAATTATAAGAAGGTTGTAGGAAAAAATAATTAGACTAGACATTCTCTAACATCTGTTTTATTGGGTAGGTGGTGTGTGTGTGTGTGTGTGTGTGTGTGTGTGTGTGTGTGTACGTGATATACTTGAATGATGTGTGTGCATGTGCACATAGCTGTGTGTGCTCATGTGGACACCAAAGAGGACATGTGTCCTCTGCTCCATACCTTTGCCTTGCTATTTTGAGTCTGAATCCTCTGCTCAAGTAGGAACTAGGCTAGATGCAGTCAGTTCCCATGATCCTCTTGTCTCCATCCTCTGCTCTGCTGGGATTACTGGCGTGGATATCATCACATCCAGCTTTCATATGGTTTGAGGGATACAAACTTGGGTTCTCAGTCTTACTGGTCCATATCTTATCCACAGAACATTTTTACACTTTTCAAGATCATTATCCAAAATTATCAAAAAGTACAGGAAAGAAGATCCTAGAAGCCTACAAAGTTGCTCTCACATATGCTTGCTCTGTTAATGCGCAGATGTGCACGCTCCTCAAACACATTGTACATGAAACCAACTAAGCTTCCACAAGCATCTTTGACAGGTTCACCAGCTGTTCAGACACACACAGCAAAGGGTCAGACCACAACACATGATACAAGAACAAA
This sequence comes from Phyllotis vaccarum, assembly GCA_033318265.1. NCBI lineage: Eukaryota > Metazoa > Chordata > Mammalia > Rodentia > Cricetidae > Phyllotis > Phyllotis vaccarum. The sequence continues at coordinate 73,099,269 of JARWLC010000003.1, forward strand.
ACATTCACATTTCTTGAGCTGGCTTACCACATTTTTGCCTCAGCTACCCAGCAGAGAAACACAGTAATAATGGATTTCCTCTCTTCACCGCAAAGCGCTGATTCCTGGCAAAACAGAATTAGAACCTGAGCAGTAGAGACGTGCAGAAGGAAACAATTTTCAGATAAAATAACATTATTCCTGGCAAAACAGGCACACGTTGTTGAATTCTTAATGTGGCGGTTGGCTAAAAAGTCAGTGCCGTATGCTCTCAGATAGAGCTGTTCTACATCACATTTCAGGTTGCACATAAGGCGAAAGTTACAATCTTAGTTAGAAAATAAATAAAACCAAAATAAATATCTAAGTTCACTCTTAGTTCACTAAAGGATATAGTTAGAAAACCATTTGGAGTTACTTTTATTTTTAGTTAATTGAGGAAAAAGTATATCTGAACAAAGCTTTCCTATTTGAAAACAGGGTACTGATTTAGCATGAGCTGTTCCACAGAATACTTTGTTAATGCTCAAGCAAGTGATTGTGTTTCTGCAGATTTTCATTTTGCATTAAAAATGTTTAATTTTTTTAGTGTGTGAAAGCCATGTGCATGTGGCTGCCTGCAGAGGCTAGGAGAAGTTGTTAGATCCTTTGAGGCTATAGTTACAAGTGGTTGCAGACTCCCCAGTGTAGGTGCTAGGAATTGAAATTGGGTCTTCTGAAAATGCAGCAAGCACTCTTAGCCATAGAGCCATCTCTCTGGTCCCCTATTTTGCATTTTCTATCAGAGTATCCAAGTGCTGAACATCCTACTTCTTGTCCATGTTCAGGGGACATGTACTGTTGCTCTAGTAAACAGACTCTGTCTACCTGGAAGTCAGTGGTTCAGGTATGATGGTGGGATAGAGGCAGCTGCTGAGAGAGGCATGGGGCAGGCTGAAGGGAAGGTACTGGGCATATGGACACTGAAATCTTTCATTGTCTTTGGATGTTTATTCCTGTCTTCTCTTCTGCAGAATTATTGATACAACAAGAAGCCATACTATTCTAAATACTCCAGATCTTCTGATATGAGCCCTTTAGCTGGGTTTATATATCTCTTATTAGGTGGCCAATGGTACCCAGGAGTTACTTGCCTGGAAGGATCCCATTTAGCTAACCCTTGCTTGGGTATATTGCATGGTACTGAAAATGTGAGAACAGGATGCCTCTTGTTTGGATAAATGGCTGTGATTTTCAGAGCCTTCTGGTTGGAAACTTTTCTTCACCTAATTATTGGCATGAGATTATTTTATTTATAGAATCAGAACAGCTGATAACTTACAGGTTTTTGTAGAGAAGAAGAAGAGAGGATAGCAACCAAGCCTGTTACCTTGTCAGCCACGTCTTCTCCTTGGATTTTGAGATAGGCTCATGCTAAGTTGCCCAGGCTGGCCTTAAATTTATTCTGTAGTCCAGAGATGCTAAACTTGTGATCTTTTGCCTTGACCTTGAGAATTCTGGGACTCTTGCCCTGTGCTGCCTGTGCTCCATTTCCAAGGTATTCGACATTCTCTTCGGGCCTCTGCAGGAATCCCAACACATGTGACCTTTACACTCAATTGTGTGTACACACAGACAAACCCCACAAACATACCAATAAAAACAAACCCTTAAAAATGAAAATGCAAAGTAGCACAATAGGCTGAGTTTTAATGAATCAGAAGATCATGCTTCTTTCTGCAGGCTAGTAGGCAGCCCCAGCCCATACTGAAGTATCCCACATGAAGAGTGGGTATGGGACAGATTCAAGACTTGCTTAGCCTTTTATATGGCGCCCCTGAGTGAGATACAACTGTCCCAGCTGACTGCAGTGGTTCCATACAGCCCAGACTTGTGTTGTAAGGAACACATTGAAGTCCAAACCTCAACAGCTGATGTGACAGAAAGATTAGACTGTCTGTTTTCTCACTTCGTGTTGTTTGGAAATAGTAACAAAATATCTTGACTTATATGCTTGGTACTTTGAAATTCAAATATTTAAAATATATTTTTGTGTGTGCTTGGACTGTTCACTACCCCAAGTTTTAAATCATCTTTTGTAACTTTTTTTTTTCAGCATTTATTACCTATCATATGAAAGACTCTACCTTTAATGCCTGGACTGGGCTGAATGATATCAATTCAGAACACACATTCCTTTGGACAGATGGGCGGGGAGTTCATTATACCAACTGGGGAAAAGGCTACCCTGGTGGAAGAAGAAGCAGCTTGTCTTATGAAGATGTGCGTACGGTTTTCAGACCACCTCTCCATACCCTCTCCATGTGCATAGGGTCATCTTCTTGATGAATTTTCTGTGAAATATTCACCTGACTCCTCCATGTTCTGTTCTTATATCACCGATTGAGAACAGCATGAGAAAACATAAGTCTTTATCTTATGAAAGTCTTAAGCCAGAGCCCAAGCCTCCTGTTAGAAATGAAATAATAGAGACACAGGAATGTAACTCGAGTGAGTCGCATCCGTGGAGTGGGTGGCTTCATTGGTGGGCACACACCTATGGGCTCTTTGTGTCAGCCACTGTCATGGTACAGCATGATGAGTGTATGGAGGAGGGCTGTGGGAAAGAGCCAGCTGAGGGGACATTTTCCAAAAACTTAAAACGTAATTATCAGAAGCCCTAGAACGGTTGCAGATGACAGCCAAGGTAGGAGAGTGGGCTGAACGAAGCCATCCTGGAAGACCTGCTGGGTTTGCGTGGGAATGAGTGATGGCTCTGACTGGAGCACTGGAAGGTTTTGTGTTAGAGAAGAAGCAGGAATAAGCCTGCAGTAAGCAGAATTGAGAGCCTGTGCATTGTCAGAGGACAAAGAATAATGTTGAGGACAGACATGATCTGACCAACGTGGTGCCTGGGACCATTAGCTTGATAGCCGTCTCCAAGGTAGATACACTCTCTTGATGAGTAAGTGATTCTTCTTTGCAGAAATTACTTATCCTGATTGTGTAAAATAGGGTTGAAAACTTACTAAGGTTAAAATAGAATGTACCAGGGTAGCGACAGGAAGTTTAGCTGTGAGGAATCTGCAAGGGGAATAGAGACAGCCTTTGGGAAGTGATGAGACATTATCTAAACAATTCTGAGTGAGGGATAATGAGAGTGTTTTCTCTTATTAACGAATTGGCTTAAGTAATTATTAACTTATCCTTGTTGCTTCCTTTTTTCTTATCTACAAATGCATAGGCTGACTGTGTTGTTGTGATTGGTGGTAAATCTCGAGAGGCAGGGTCGTGGATGGACGACACTTGTGACAGTAAGCAAGGCTATATATGCCAGACACAGCCTGGTAAGTTCTGCCAAACCTCACCAACAAGGGCTGGATTTTTGCATGTATTTTCAAAAGGAGGTTATTCCCTTGTGTATCAGTAGGTTGTATATATAAATAAAAATTGTGTAAATATATATATATGTATATATATACTTTAATCCATATGGGTCCATGACAGACAGAAGAAGTGGTCTACCCCTTCCCAAAGAGGTAGTATTTTGTATACTTCATCTACAAATTAGCTATCTTATCATTACAGAAGGTTCTGTGCAAATTAAACATGAATCAAAAATTTAAAAAAGAAACATTGTTAGAAGTTTGGAACATACTTTTTTCTTTCTTGCAGATATGCAGATATTGTTAGGAATGAGCAAACTGGTCAGAAAACTCAGAATGTCGTGATTGTGTGGATATTCTGTGAAACTGTTCTTTATTTTTTCTAGCTTCACTTCAAGCCTCATTTAGTACTTTCAATAGTACAAAAAATTTCCGATGGAATGGCACCCGAATCTCCTTACACTGGGGAGTTTGAATGCTTTCATACAGATGTGACAGTTTAAGGAGTGTGTTCAGGGTCCCTCGGTCAAATGGCCTTGTAGTAACACAAGATGGTGGTGGCAGCAGCAGAAGAGAGGGAGCTTTTCCTTTCCTGAAAATGAGCTACAGTTAGAGTATAGCCAAAAACAGAAGGGTTGGCAATCATTTAGATGCTGAATAAGGCAGATCATAGATGATGTTTATGTGGAACAGGTTAGAAAATTGGCCCGGACAGAACCTGTAGATGAGGGTAATTAGAACTTGAGGTCCCTGATTACTTTTCTAATTGACGCAGACATTTGAGGTGTAATGTCTCTTAAGATCCTTCCTCTCTGTCGTGGTCAGGGGAAATGTTAGATCACATGGAAACAAGTGGAAATGGCTGCTTCCCAACAAAACTTTAAAGGCACAGATTTGATTTTAACACAATGTCAAGAGGGCATCATATCCCCCAGGACTGGAGTTATAGATGGTTGTGAGCAATTATGTCAGTTCTGGGAACTGAACCTGGGGCCTCTGCAAGGGTCGCACATGTTCCTAACCATTGAGTCATCTCACCAGCCCCAGAAGATGTTCTTGATCATGACATTTGCCCATGAGAGGAAAGCAGAGATCGGTGACGAGAAGACATACATTCTTAGTTTGTAGTGCCAAACTGTAGTGCTGTGTCACAGTGAATTTGCAAGTCTTTCTACATAGATGTTTGTTCCTTTATGTATATAGTCTTTAATCAAAATTTAATTTAATTTCATGTGTATGAGTGATTGGCTTATTTGCATGTTTGTGCATCATATGCATGATTGGTACCCATGGGAGTCAGAAAAGGGCACCAGATTTCTTCCCTGGAACTAATGTTGTGGATAGTTGTGATCTACTGTGTAAGTGCTGGGAATTGAGCCTGAGTTCTCTAGAAAAATAACAAGTGTTCTTAATGGCTGAGCATTTCCTCTAGGCCTGTGTGTGTGTGAATACACATACAAATACAACATATTTATACATATATACACATGTATACATATGTATTTTATAGAGTTTGGAAATTGTTTAATCTGACATACTGATTAAAGAATAAGGCTTTGTGGAAGAGCTCAGTCAGTAAGTGTCTTTACAACCATAGGGACTTGAGTTCTACCCTCAGAACCAATATAAAAAAAATACCCCCCCCCCCAAACCACAAAAAACAAAAACGGGTAAAGTGGCACATACTTGTAACCCCAGTAGTGGGGAGGAAGAGTCAGGTGGCCCTCTGAGGCTCACTGACCAGTCAGCCTGTACTATTTGAGGAATTCCAGATCAGTAAGAGGCTTTTTCTAAAAATCAAGATGTTGGCTTCTAGGGGAAAAAAAAACAAAACAAAACAAAAAAAAAAACCTGAGGTTGACCTCTGGCTCTACGTACACATGCATATACATGTGTACTCATCCACATGCTCTTTGACACACGCACATGTACACAGATATGTACCCACACACAGATACTTAAATTAGTTTTCTGTTGTAAGATGTCTAGTGAAAATATTTTTAAGCCTGGCAGTTTGGACTCACACTTTTGTGTTTACTTCTATGACAGATGGGCATGGAAATCGTATACTGAGAGTGTTCAATTGTTGCTCTTTGATAATGCTAATGAAAGTAATCTCTCTATTCTAGACTCTTCCTTGCCTATTTCTCCAACCTTGGCTCCAACAGATGGCTTTGTTAAGTACGGTAAAAGCAGCTATTCCCTCATGAAATTGAAGTTACCGTGGCATGAAGCAGAGACATATTGCAAGGATCATACTTCCCTGCTTGCTAGCATTCTAGACCCCTACAGTAATGCATTTGCGTGGATGAAAATGCACCCATTTAATGTACCCGTATGGATTGCCCTGAACAGCAACCTGGTAAGATGATAGAGCTTGGCATGGTTGGTAATTTATGGTTCAATATGTTTCTCTCTCTGTTTCTTCAGCTCTACACTTTCATGAGGCCTCACTGTTGTCAGTAGCCTAGTGACCCAGTGATTTGTGTCAGAAATCAAATTGAGACGTGTCTGGTATTTACTATAATTGGCTTTGAATAGTTATATCCAAAATTATATTATACATCTAAATAGCTTCACACATTTGTTTAATTCTTTCCAGTGACGTGGTTACACAACTGTACCACGAGAATTAGGAAAGTAGATCAAGAACATAGGAAATGGGGGGATGGGAACTCTTTACTTTTTGTTGCAAAATATTCCAGGATTGTTATGGGTCCCCAACTTATGGAGCTTCCATTTCTGTGTGAGAAGCCCTTCTCTGCAGTCCCTTCCCTTTATCTCATAGCAGAGGGAGCAGGATTAGGGACAAGGAACCAGCACAGAGAGAAGGATGAGGCTCTGAGCTAAAAGAAGCACAGAGTAGTGAAGAGTCTCTCGAGACAAACCTCAACTTTACCTCAACCCATCCAGATGCTAGCAAACCAACAAACAGTATTGACAGAGGTCCTGGGGCAGGGGACTGGCTCAATTCCTTTTTTTCAGTACTGGTGTTTGACCTGGGGCTTCACATATACTAGGCAAGTGCTGCTGAGTTCCACCCTTATCCCAAGATACTCACCATTTTTAGACATTTTGAGAAGCAGCAATGCAAACTTACTGTGCACTAGGTACTTCCTAAATATGGTGGAGAATATTTAAAATAATTAGCCTCATATGGCTTAGGTGACATGATATTTTCATATTTTTCATATCTCAGTTGATTATTTTTAAATAATTAATATATCTGATAAATTATTCATTTCTTCTCATAAATGTGGTCACACTTCTCTAATGGGTTTTAAATAGGTCGCCAAATACTTTTAGAAAGATTAAGTACTTTCCCACAATGCTGATATTTATGATTATAAGTGTAATGCCATTTTATGATACCCACAGAGTCAATGATATTCAAGAATTATTTGAGTAAATGGGAGAATGCCATACAATTTTATCTTGCAATAACTTGTGCTTTAAATTTTTGCTGTTGGGTCTTTAGTAATTGTCTTGGTAAAATAAATGATGGAATTAAAATGAGTAAAATGTTTCACCCTTAAAAAATTATTTATCTTTGGCTAATGTTTTACATTTCATTACTTATGAAGCCACTTTTAGATTGGGTATTACTATTGACAGGTGCTGTTTTTTATGTTACCAGTTAGCTTGGATGATACATATATTTGTCTAAATTTAAGTAGAAAGAAAGTGAAGTGAAGCATGAACAAGCAATTTAAAAAACTGCTTTTAAAAACGGCGTGATTGATAGTTGAAAGGCCACCCATTTAGTATCAAGACACCTAGCTCCCCCAGAGTCTACAAGGGCAGATGGCTTTAGCTGTCACTTCTGGTGTCACCGCAAAACAATGAGATCATGTTGATGTCATTGAAGTGTTTCTTTCAGGCATTCAATGACATTAATGCTTATTATAATTTCAGTAAGGTAAGTATGTCATTGTTATAAGGATCCAACTTCTCTTTGGCCATGAAAACCGGAAACAAAGGCAACGGAATAAGACACATTTAGTCATTGTCTTCTTTACCAGCGGTCAGCTTCCTTCCTTCTTCTTCCTTCCTTTTTCATTTTTTTTAATCATTAGTTGTAACTTTTTCCTCATTTTTTCATACAACATATTTTGGTCATGCTTTTCTTCTCTCCAAACTCTTTTCATCCAGGGTTCATTTCCATCTCCATACCCACCCACCTTTATGTGCGCTTTCTCACTTTCTCTCTTTCTCTCTCTCCTCCCTCTCTTCCTCTTCATAAACAAAAGAGAAAGAGAAATAAAAAAGAATATTTAACAACAACAAAAATAACAAGACAAAACTTGCCAAGATTGGTTGTAGATCTAAGGGTCTCATGAGATAATCATATTAGCAAAGCAGGTTTTTACAAATTTGAGTTGGTAAAAATGACTTAGAGTTTTATTAAATTTTGCAATGTCAAAAGTTTGTCAACTTACAGTCCTAAGTGTTATACTTACTCCTTGCATGCTTTCTTCATGCTTTCTATGAGAAGTAAGGCTGAAGGGTCATGATTGTTTTTATTTGTACAGACCAATAACGAGTATACTTGGACTGATAAATGGAGGGTGAGGTACACTAACTGGGGTGCTGATGAGCCCAAGCTGAAGTCAGCATGTGTTTACATGGATGTTGATGGCTACTGGAAGACATCATATTGCAACGAAAGCCTTTATTTTCTCTGCAAAAAATCAGACGGTAATTGGAAATACAAACGGGTTGGGGAATTGCAAATTTTCTGGAATAAACTATTACACATCTCTGCTGACTTTATTAACTAGTAATAAAGTTGCTGAGAATAAAACAGAAAGTCCTCTCAACCCAATGAAAAGATTGACCTGGCTATCAAACAGTATGCACAGGTCAGAATGATGGAGATGGAATTTTTTTCATCCTTTCTAGAATTTATCTGCTCATGACAGAGCTGCCAATGTTTGTTATGAGGTTGTCCTCTGAATCTACAGTGACAGAGTTTCCAAAAAAGCGAGCTTCCTTTGATGTCAGCAGCCCATCTGTCTGAGCAGAGCTACCCCAGAATGTGTAGAGATTGAGCAGAATCAGCAATGCTATGGACATATTCTTAGAACTCTTTAACTACAGCGGTTTTCTCACAGGAGCTGTCATTAGCTAAGAGTAAACTACAGGAGTTAGAATTTCAGGAAAAGAGAAGTAGTTTGAAACAAAAATCTACATTATTAATTATTTTGGGGTAATTTGTTAAACCTGCAACATTATTTTTATTTATCTTTTTGTGATAGGATCTTGCTATATAGAGTTCCACCCATCTCTGCCTTCAGAGTGCTGGGATTAAAGGCATGTGCCACTACTGCCAACTTAAATCTGTATCAATGTTGCAGAGATCTAAATATTGATAATTGTAAATTGTGAGGAATACGATTCCTGGTCACTGTTTTCTATTGAAATGCATTTAAAACAATAAAGTAAATGAAAACCCAAGAAAAATGGTGGCTCTAAAGGACAAACATTAGCAAAGTATATGAAATGGTAGAGGATATAAGTTTCCTTAGCTGTAAAAATATTATTCCAAATGCTATATGAACCCCAGCTTTGATTTATGATTTATTTTGATAGTGATCTAAATACTGCTTATTAACAGAAACTCCTGCCACAGAACCTCCACAACTGCCTGGTAAGTGCCCAGAGTCAGAGCAGACTGCATGGATCCCTTTCCATGGTCACTGCTACTATATTGAATCTTCATTTACAAGAAATTGGGGCCAGGCTTCCCTGGAATGTCTTCGAATGGGTGAGTGCCATGTTTCCTGGAAGAAAATTTTATAATAACCTATTTTTAGTTCGATGATATTAGTACTATAAATTAAAATATAAGGGATATAAGTACCTTACTATGATATTTTTGGTGCTGGGGATCTCATATAGGGCTTTGCTATGAAAGTTTTCTCTAACTCAGCCACTGAGCTAGATCCCTGGGCACACGTGGCTTTTTCTTTTTTTTTTTTTAATTAATAGAATGGTTAACAGCATTTTTGAAAAACATAATTTCTAATTTTCCACCTCAAAATTTTGAAGAATTTAAGTTAAAAAGTCCACTTACTGGGGCTGGTGAGATGGCTCAGAAGTTAAGAGCATTGGCTGTTTTTCAGAGATTCTGAATTCAATACCCAGCAACCACATGATGCCTCAAAACCATCTGGTGCCCTCTTCTGGCATGCAGGCATATACGCAGGCAGAACACTGTGTACATAATAAACAAATCTTTTACTAAAAAGTCCACTTACTAAAATACAAACTCTTTCTTCCTGTTCTAATGTTCTAAACTCTGATGCTTATCCTCAGGTGCACAAAGATCCAGGCTTACTTCTCACCTGTAGACTTAGATTTTACAGCTGACCAGGAACCAGCTTCTTTATTCTTAATAGAAATTCTTTTCTTCCTGGGCTATTGTATTTGTAAAGAAAAACAAAACCAAACTCATTTTTTAAAATGGCAAAGATAGCTTTGTTGTTGTTTTGGGACCGGGCCTCACATATCCCAGTGGCTTTGAAACATGTAGTTGAGGATGACTTTGCATTCTTCCTGCTGCCTCTGCCTCCCAAGTGCTGACATAAGGGGCATAGAGCACCGTGCCCAAGTAAAGGACCATCTCCTTGTGACAGACTCTTACTCTGTAGTCCAGCCAGGGATTAATGATCCTCCTGCCTCCGCTTCTTGAGTTATCCTAAGAACCACCATACCTGGCACAAGACAGTTTCTCAGAAAATATTTAAAGGCCAAATATCACTGATTGTTATACAGTCAGTACACAGAAACTTTATTTTCAGTTTTAGGTGTTGTATTATCTGCCAGATTAAAGGAACTATTCTTATTATCAAAACATGTCCAAAATATTTTGCAATAGCTGTGAAATATATTCAACGAAGGGTTAAGTAAGCATGCAATTAACAACCACCAAGGAAATTACTCAGAATCCAGTATATGGAATACATACCTTATGGTTCTGTTATTCCCTCTCCAGGTTCAGAATGCCTGGGTCACTCCAGGATTCTGTGCTCAGCTAGTGCTGGGGCCCCAGGCAATGAATTACTTATGTGTGTGCTTTATTGTTCTTATTTGTAAGATGGGTTAACAAAAGTACCTATTATATGGCCTTAAAGTCTTAATAGAAGAGTGATTATAAGGTCTGAAGCAAACTACCAGTTACGATTGTTAGTTATTACCACACTGTAGGATTATACTATTAAAAAGCTATCACTGGTGACTGATGGTGAGTTGTCAGTTGTGTGTGGGGTCTGATTGTTACTGTTCAGTTTTCCTTTTTGAATCATTCTATGCATGATACTTGACACTCCTATAGTATACTGTGTCTGAGTAGAGATCAGACTAGCAACTATCGCCCTTAACATCAGTACTGTTCATAGGAATATTTCTAGTTACTATTATCATCATCTTATACTTTGCAGGTGCATCTCTGGCTTCCATTGAAACTGTTGCTGAATCCAGTTTTCTGTCATATCGTGTTGAACCTCTTAAGAGTAAAACCAATTTTTGGATAGGCTTGTTCCGAAATGTTGAAGGTAACTCTCAGAAAGTCATTATTTAATTGCTAATATTTAAAAAGCATTGTATATAAAACACTGTTTTAGTTCCAGCAACCCTGTCTTTACATAATGATTAATCTGTGATGAGTTTAAAAAGTTAAAATCATACTTTTACTTATAATAACCAAAAGTTTGAAAGTTGTTAATTAAAAACTTCTCCTGGAGCTAAGTTAAAGAATATTCAGGGAACAATTTTCCTTTCTTTTGCAACAATAAAAATTCTACAGAAAGATCAGTTTAAATTTTTCCATTATGTAGAAATCAAATTTCAACTAAAGTAATCTACCAAGTATATTTTGTTTTTCTTCCCTGTAATAATTCCTCATTAGAGTCTTGCCTGGTAGAAATTGAGGTATAGAAACCCTTGGCTCTAGTGTAAAATAATAGGCTTAAATGTATTGTGCTAAGGAGGAACATAAGAAGGTTTGTTTTTAACTTGTGTTATTTTATTTTATTTTATTTGACCAGGGAAGTGGCTTTGGCTGAACAATAATCCTGTCTCCTTTGTCAACTGGAACACAGGCGATCCCTCTGGTGAACGGAATGATTGTGTAGTTTTATCTTCCTCTTCTGGGTTTTGGAATAACATCCACTGTACTTCCTACAAAGGTTTTATTTGTAAAATGCCAAAAAGTAAGTTAGAATTTTTGTAGTATGGTAATATGTTCCCAGACCACCGTTTCTTTCCAGCTCTAACATGCTGGCACAGGCCCCATTGCTAACTTTTCCTGTTACTGGTGGCAGTCCATCCTGCCGTGAGGATCTATCTCCACCTGTAGCCTTGAGTAGTGAGAGGTACTAGCTCTGACTAACGTGGTTTATTGGTGCTTTTGTAATGTTTTGCTAAGTTGCAAGCAGTCTGAACAGCTCATCTCCACAGTATTACCATGCTAGGGGAATGGAGAAAGCTTCATCAGTTCGCATCTTAAGAAGCCAGAGGGCTAGCTAAGCCACATAAAGCCAAACTCAGCTTCCTTCTGCAAGTGAATGGTAGAGCATAAGGCTGGTAAACCTCTGTGTGCTACCATGAGATTTTAGAGATATGTTTATGCCATTCTATTTTACATAGCATCTTTGTCAAGAGAAAATTATTAGTTAGAATCTGAAATAAATGAATTAGGAGGCCTGGGTATAAGTCATTGGTAGAGGGCTTGCTTGGCATGCATAAGACCCAGACTTTGATTTCTATGATTGTAATCAGTTAGTCAAGCAAGAAAGCCAAAAAATCAGATAAAGTAATTCTGTCTCCTCACGTTGGTTTTTATTGTAACTCTGCTTTACGATTCTGCACCTTTTGCTGTAAAGTTGTATTATGGTCTCCCGACTAATGCTCATGTCTTATTTGACTTTTCATGCAAATGTCTTATAACAGTTTAGACTTTTTTGTGCCAATTTCACAATAGTCCAGAATATTCCAGTTACTAGTGAACTTTGTAGCCATTTAGATGTATTAATTTAATACTCAAATAAAACTTGAAGGATCATGTTTAAATATTCTAGTGTATTCAAACCAATCACATAGGTATAGGAAGCATCCTATAGTTGCATAGGAATACAGAGAAAGATGGATGGATGGATGGATGGATGGATGGATGGATGGATGGATGGATGGATGGATGGGCAGGTAGATAGGTAGGTAGTAGACAGGTGAAGGTACAGGTACACACCATCCATGCATTCTCCTATGTTATGGCACATCATCACATCATATTATAGTTAATTATGGAAGATGCCTTGTATCTCTGATCTGAATACCATTTATCTACAGTAGTGATTATAGATTTTTTACAACTATGTATTTTCCTTCTTTCAAATAGTTGTTGATCCTCCTGGAACTACATCTTCATCCATTACAACAAAAGGTAAGAAACCATTTTATGAAGCCCCTAGGTCACCACTAGTCATATGATTCAGCTTTTTAAGAAAGCTATAATATCCCTCCTTCACTTTGAGTGGAGTGACTTATGCTAACCTTTGTTATTAGGCCACCATATAACTTCATGATCTTTAAGTAAAGCAGATTTGGAGTCAGATTGGTATTTTTATCTTAAAGTTCTTGAAGATGTTACTGTATTACAAAAAATTGCCTTATGAGAGCCCATGGTCTTTGTAGACACCATGAATTAGGTAACTAATTTTTTTAAGCTATTTTAGCAGTTTCTAAAGAAACTCAAAGTGAGATTTATGGCTTGCCTGTAAATATCTTGTTCATCCCATGGGTGACATTTATTAATTATATTCAGAAACTCAGACTTCCATGATTGTTTTATCCTAGTTTTAGAATTTTGTGTGTAATTGCTACAACCACCACTACCACATTCCCAAATGTTTGTAAGCAGCCTTGTATTATTTCATTTAAAAATATTTTTATCTTTTGTAATGTGTGCTTGTATGTATGGGTCTGTGTGTGTCTGTATCTGTGGGCAGCTTCCATATATATATGGGTGCCTGGAGGAGCCAGAGAAACCATTAGATCTCCTGGAGCTACAGTTACAGGCCTCTGTGATCTGTCAGAGGCGGGTGCTGGTTTTCTGGAAAGGCATTAAGTGCCTCTAACCCCTCCAGACATCTTTCAGTTATTTTGATACAAGGAATATGTGTAAGTTTCAACTGATGAACTACTTTAATGTTAGGAATAGAGGCGAAATATTGTAACAACTGAATAAGCATGGAATATTCCAACAAGTAAATCACCATCTGAGCATGTAAATTTCCTCTATTTTAAACTCATTTTTGCTTTCACATCTTGTGACAAAAACCATTTGAAAGAATATTCATTCATTGAAGATTCCCAGCAAGATAAGCTGTACTGTTTTCCATAGCATCAAAGCTCTGCCCACCTTCACTTGTTTACTAATGGTCTGATTTGTCTATAGCTGACCAAAGGAAGATGGATCCTCAGACCAAGGGCTCTTCCAGAGCGGCTGGAGTGGTCATTGTGGTCCTCCTGATTCTGATGGGTGCAGGTATTGCTGCATATTTTCTTTATAAGAAAAGGCGTGTGCTGCACATACCTCAAGAGGCCACCTTTGAAAACACTCTTTACTTTGACAGTCATCAGAGTCCAGGAACAAGTGACACAAAAGATCTCATGGGCAGCATCGAGCAGAATGAGCATGCAATCATCTAGTATCGTGCAACTGCCTTGTATTTTAATTTCATAAAGTTTTAACTAAGGTTGTCACTTTGTTACTGCAGTGTGATTGTTTCTTCTGAAATAAGTACTGGGGTGCGCCGGTCTGTCTTTTCACCTTATGGAAGTAGTTGCTCATTTTCTAGTCTGGCAAGATTTTTTTTCAAAAAGAGGGGTAACTGTTGATTACCGTGTTTGAAAATACCTAGGTGAATACACAGCACTACAATTTCAACACTGCTACATTGGTGGTAGGTCTCTAATGTCAACTCTGCAGATTTCAAGAGCTCTAGAAGTAACTGCCTAAGGCACTTGGGGTATTTTAAGGACCTCCCAGAAATAAGTTTTGCACCAAATTGTAATTTAGTAATTAGATGACCATGTTAAAATAAACAAGTGCACATAACCCCAGATGAAATAAAAGTGTACTCAGGTTTTTTTTTTTTTTCCAGCAGTCTTGATTTATGCCAATTATTGAGAACTGTATTTATCCACATTTCAAATAATAAAGCTACTGAGAGCCTTGTTTGTCCAGGCAAGTTCTGAGAGGCTGAATGTTGCAAATGTATTCTGTGTCCTGTTGTATGTATATCAGGAAGGTGACTATGTGAAAAAAAAAAAAACTCTGTAAATTTGCATAACTGGATATACTTAGATAATAAATACGATTATTTATTATCTAATTAATGTGATGAATTAATGTGAAATAAACATTAAAGATAACATCTATTTTTAATAGATTTTTGTGGTCTTGTTTGTAGAATGTATGGGCTTTTAAGAGGCCTGGAGATCGGTCCGACCTCAGCCAGTGCAAACTGATGCAAACTAGTGCCTTAAAATGTGTTCTTAAGCACTTTCCCATAAGCCATCCTGGGTCTGCCTGGGGGTGGAGTCTAGACATAATTTTAGACCCACTAAAGACCACCACTGGAAGCCACAGATACCAACAAATCAAAGGCCTTTCTGCTGGCTGGGGGAGGGTCTGGGAAAAATTATTTAAGGTCTTCCCCCATAACAAAATTAAACCTACTTGATTCACCCTGTTCCCGGAAGCTGTGGTGGTGCTGCTGCTCCATCTTGGTCCCCTCCCCCAAGGGGAAAAGCAGGACCCTGAGCATAGAGACAACCCTGATTCCTAACACCAGGCCAGGCACCCCTAACACTTGTTAAGTATAAAGTTTCTTGGACATACAATTTAGTTACTTTACACTTTACTATTAAAATAAATGAACTATTTGTAGTGAAATCCGAACTGGGAGTAGAAGTACAGGAGGCTGACAGCCACTTGACATGGGTGCTGGGAACCAAACATGGTCCTCTGAAGGAACTCTATGGGCCCTTAACTACCAGCCATCTTTCCAGCCCCAAATCTCAATTTTTAATTTTGTTGTTATAGTTTATGCGTGTATGCATATGTATGTACAAATGTGTCCATTCATCCATGTCCCACAGGCACATATACGGAACATTTATGGGAGTTGGTTCTCTCCTTCCACTACGTGGATTATGGGGAACAAACTCAGGCTGTCAGTCTCAGTGGCAAGTGCCTTTGCCTTCTGAGACGTCTTTCTGGCCTGCCCTCTAGTTCTTGCTCTTGCCGTTGTTTCTCTGGTGCTGAGTATGGTGTGCTAGCATAGCTGGCCTCAGGCCTTCACCTGTGTAAGGGATCATTCACGCACAACCGTTTATCAGCCAGGAGTGCCTCTTTGCCCTGCTTTACTAAGATGTCAACTATGTTGAGATGTATTCTTTTCTTTCCTTTGTTTCTTTGAGGTAGACTCTTGCTACTCAGTCTCGGCTAGTTTTAAATTCACTAAGTAGCCTAGGCTGGACTCCGATTGCTGGAGTCTTCAATCCTCCAGTTCTGAGATTAGAGAACCACCACACCCAACTAGAATTTTGTGGGTTTGTGTGCATCAGGTGTGTTTGTGGGTTTTTATTTGAGGACAGAGTGATTATGGTTTCAAGAAGGCCCATACTTTTTAAAAAGGCTAAGAAGCAAGTGACTGAGTAAGGGTGAGATGGAGTTGGAGTTGGCAGTTTCCAGGCTTGCACATGTGGCAGGGTGACAGAAACGGAAACAGGAATTGAGATGTGGGAAACCATGGAAGACGCTGTTGGGCACAAACAGCTCCCCTTTACATACCAAATAACAGACATCTTTTTACTTGCTTGGTAAAAATGAAACCTATTCAAACCGAGCCATGTTCCAACAGAAGTAATGGCCACAGTGTCAAAGTAATGGCTGGGACATGATATGGAAAAGATAGGTTTCTCTGTGTATATGTGTCCCTGTCCCACCCACCTTACTTGAGATAGGTGAAAAGAATAGCAAGTATGAAACACGAAACATACAAGTGAGCATGGCTTACAGGTTTGGTTTTTTTAAATGTAAGTCAGTGTAATTTAGGGTTATATTTCCATAAAAAATGCTTTGTACTACAAACAGCATTCATCACAGATCCATAAACACGACCATTTCTAGGAACAACTTGTGTTTGCCAGACCTGCTGCATATTGTATTTCACACTCTCACATCCTCCCCTCAAGCACACAGCCAAATAGATAAGACCTGTGTATGCAGGTGCCCATCCAAGACTGCACTAATTTCTCAGTGGTGCATTCAGGAGGGGGTACAGACAGAAAAGAGTCTCTGTTTGGATCTTCTTACCCATTCATATGCTTTGGACTGTTATCATAGGCTTGGTGTATATATGTTTTTAGTTGGATGTTTATCCCTGAGTTAGATGTTTCAAAGCTCTTGATCTCTTCAAAGCTGGTCTTAACACTAGCTTCTGATTTTCACCAATATTCAGTGATCAGAAAACTCTTAAGCATTCTTTTTTTCCCAGTAAAACCAAAATTAAAAAAAATTGAATAGAGTGCAACTTGCATTCTAAAAGCAAAGGTGATTGACATCTGGGTCACTCCTGTGTCTTTCCCCATCCGCTCAAACTTGCGCTCATTCATTCTGTTGTCAAATGGATGAACTGAGCATGGCACATCTTATGTAGAATCATACATATGTAAAAAGTAAGCCTGCTCCCAGGAAGTGGAGCCGCCATCATCACTTTAAAGCAATGTGGCGGGCGTGGTGGTAGGAAATTCTACATGTATCGATTGAGCAGAGAGGCACGTAGATCTGCTTCCTGCAGGGGCATATCCAAGTTTTAAGATTATACCCAGGGTGGTAGTCTTCAAAAGAAAAGAGTACAAAACATAGATACGAAAGTGATAGAATATAAAGAGGTCACGACAAAGTACCAAGTCATTGAGAGCAGACGATAGCAAACACCACAGGTTGCATACAGTCGGATGTTACTGTTAGAAGTTAATCTCCTGATACGGTTCCTGTTGACCGGTTTGCTGTAAGACAATATCTATAGTCACTTAGAGAGCAGAAATGAAGTTTTTCTAAGTTGCGAAATCTAGAAGCAAGAGATTCCTGCCCGGAGCACAGCTTTGAGCAAGCGAGCTCCGGCTCTCCTTCGCCCTTTCCTGGTGACCTGACTTGTGCACCTGGGCATACTTAACCATTCTGGCATGATAGGATACGTCTTTCTCTGTCTCGTTCTCATTGCTAATACTTCCTGTTATCCTCTTCCATCTTTCTTTTTTTCCCATTTTTGAGACACAGACTTACTAAGCTGTTCAGGAGCCCTCACTTTTTGTCCCGGTCTTCCAAGTATTAGCATAACAGGTGTTCGCCATCATTGTTTTGTATCTATGGTTGGATCTTGACATACATATTTCCTCCATATTCACAGCCACATACATTTATTTCAATCTCAATGCCTATTTGCCTTGATTCCCCCAAATGCTGAATGTCATTGCAGAACTACTCATTACAACAATAAGATGATGGGGCAGTTGAAATAAAGGATCTAAAGCAATTGTAATTAATGTCGTGATGGGGTTTGTTATCCTAGGGCTTGAGAGGCTATGGCTGGCTAATTTCTTGTGAGGTGACATGTATCTGGGTTAGTGAGCATCAGAACATCCAGGCTACAAAGATAAATGCTATCTCAGTTTTTTTTTTTTGATAAAAATTATAATTGCTATAGTTAAAATATCTTAGAAAACCTTGATTTTAGAAACATGTAGAAACCAGGCATGGTGATGCACTCCAGGCTGAGGCAGAAGGATTGTGAGTTTGAGACAATGCTTTGTTAAAGAACAAGACTTTCCCTCTCACCAGAACCACCACCACTACCACCAAAAGAAAAATAACAACAAAAAAAATCCCATAACTATGTGAAGTCTTGGAAGAGACCCATGTAAGCCAGTGGGTCTAAAATATGAGTAGCCTTTTTGAAGTACCAGAAGCAGTGTCTGTGAGAAGCCATTTGAATATAGTCTGAAGAGAGTCTTAGAGTGGAGAGTGTCTCTGGAGAAGGAGGATTGACAGAGGTAAGAGCGTGAGAGAGCTGCTGGGATAAGGTCTTGAGCAGACAGGGAGAGGGCTCAGTGTAGATCTGATGGGTTTCCTTCTGTTCTCCACCTGCATTCAGAGCATCCTTAGTTGTTTGGAGTCAGGCTCTGCTCATGTGACCTAACAAAGGTACCAAATAATGAAAGCTTCCTTTGTGACCTGGCCTAATTTATAAGCCACTTCTGCTTTATATGTGTTTAAATTCTGGGCCATAATCTAGTATAGGCATGGGGAATTAGGCTCACAGGCCTCCACAGTTCCTGTCACTGATACAGAATGTGCATAAACCCATAATGATCAAAAGTCATATTATTGCCTTATGCCTTCTACCAAATGAGAACCAAGCTTTCCTCTTCTCTGAGGCACTGTGTAGGGTCACTAGCGGACCATAGAGCCTTGAATGTGGACTTATTCTGGAGAACTGTAAGAAATTAAGTATTTTGGGTTTTTTTTTTGTTTGTTTGTTTTTTAAGTTACCTAGTTCTTAAGTTACAGCAGCACAAAGGGCCTTAGAGAGAGAAAGAAATGATATTAAACAGTTTTAGCTGATGGTATGAATTATTCTTTACCATTCCTGATTAGTCTGAATTCCTGAGAAGCGAATGTAGAGATCTCTCTCACAGTTACAGGAAGAGCAGTGGACCAGTTTTCCAGTGTAGTGTGACTGCTCAGAAAATAACCATTTTTTTCCTTGAAAATGGGCTTTGACTAAAAATTATTTTATTATTGCTTTTTATATGTTTGTGGAAGAATACATATCATATCCAAATATCACATATGAAAATGGCCTTAAAAATACTGTTTTTAGTTAAGTCTCAATAAACGTTATCATAAAAATGTATCAGAAGGAGATGGTTTCAGTAGGAAATTTTTCCCAAACCACACCACCAAGTGTCAGGAATGCATGTTTTGGTCTTAGTGGTTCTTTGGCATTCTGTAAATAGCATCTTTATTTTTTTCATTTAGAAGAGCTCCCTGACAGTCAGTTCTTTAAGAGAAGGACCAGGACATTAGAAAGCTTCCTTTCTCGGTTGGAGACATGGAGTACTGCTGATTTTATTTGGCAATACCCATTGATCTTGAGCTAGTACTGAGTGCTAAGGGGAAGTTATCAGTTGCACAGGTTTCTTCTTTAGGGTCCGACTGGGGATGTTAACTCTTCTTAACTACCAGCAGGGTTGGAGATCTCCCACCACCATCACCAAAACCATGTACTAAGAACCGAAGAACTTGGACATTATTGTCCTTACAGAAAGTAAATAATTACACATTATTTTAAACAAATAAGATCTGAAAACTAGCAAAGAAAAGGCTGTACCTTGGCCAGAGCCCTGGAATCTGCATGTCAGTCGGCTTCTTAGGAGAGCATATTCAATTTGACATACACTGTTTGAAGACACATTGAGTTAAAATAGTATTTCTCTTAATAGTTAGGAATCTCACACAGCCTGAGGGCACAGTCCAAGAGCATATAGATAACAAAGCTGTAGCATCTCTACTTTTTCCCTGTCAGGAACTATAGGTGCTAAATTCAGCCACTGAGCTTGATGTAGGTTGTTGGGTCATAAATGGTCCTCAGGCCTAGTCCCAGAGTGGGACTATGTGGAAATGAGGATGCTTTGGGGAGGTAAGACCTTGTGAAAACTCCTTGGTACTTAGAGGCATATTCTTGAGATTGTGATCTCTCCCCAGTCCTGGCCCCTTCCTCTATGTTCTTTGGCTCTTTATGTGGTGGCTTTGCTTTGCCATACCCCTCTTCCACATACATTACCTTAACATAGGCTCCTGTGGTGATTTCAGTAAGAATGGCCCCTAAAGACTCATATATTTGAGTGCTTAGTCACCAGGAAATGGAGCTGTTTGAAAGGATTACAAAGATCAGGGGTTGTGGCCTTGCTGGAGGAAGTATGTCACTGTAGGGAGGGCTTTATAGTTCCAAAAGCCCGTGCTAGATCCATATCCATTCTCATTCTCCCGCCCTCTGGAACAGGATACAGAACTCTCAGCTTCATGTCCATGGTGATGATAGACTGTCCTCTGAAACTATAAGCCAACTTCTAATTAAATGTTTTTCTTTTTTAAAATATAAGAGTTGGCTTGGTATCTCTTCACAGCAGTAGAACAGTGCCCCCAAACATGGCTCCATTTCATCATAGGCTGGTATCTCTAACACCACTGTCAAAAATAATCTTTTTTTCTCCTTCCGTCTTTCCTTTGGTTTCTCTCTTTTTGTCTGTGTCTTTCTTCTTCCCTCTCTCATTTTGAGACACGTTCTTGTTGTGTAACCCAAACTAGCCCAGAGTTTGTTATTCTGTCCTTAACTGTTCATGTTCCTTATGTCTCAGACTTGAGTTCGGGGATTACAAGCATGAGGTAGCACACATGGTAACTTCTTCCATTTATAAGTGCATGGTCTCAGGTATTGTGCTCTACGATAGAAAACTAGAAGCATGACACGGTTCCCTTGAACTTCTACACTTTCCTGGTGTTCCCCATCATCAGTACCATTACTGAATATGTGTAAATATTTCTCACTTTCTGATCCTAGAGTGTGAACTCCAAGAGAAGAGTGGTCAAGATACCTGTAGTTCTGGGGCAGAACTTACATCTGTAAAAAGAACCACATCTCTGCCATGTTGATGGTAAAGTGAAGTGTGTCCCCATGGCAATGCTGACCTCATGAGAATTTCAGACTGCTTGGTTCATCTCCTAAAAGGAAGGAAGCAGGAACTTCTGTGCTGAGACCACAAAATAAGCACATCTTGTTAACACAGCTTTATTCTCTCTCTCTTTTTTAAAGGCAGAAGTAGAAACCGCAGCAGCTTCTTAGAAATGGCAATACACATTTTGAAGGGAAGTCTGCATCTTTCCCCACAAATGAGTGAAGATCAAAGTACCATTTGTTAGAATATACTAATCAATTTGGTGTTCATCAGGTGACAGGGGTCGCAGCATATAGCCACACAAGAGTCTATGCAGTCCTTTGCCATATACCACCCTAGCGATTGATTCCAAAGTTAAGAGGCCCTGGCTCTTATGCTAGTGGGGAAAAGGAGGATTTAAAGTGTATTGTGAGGGAGGGTTGGTGTTTTGTAGAAATCTGCTTTTTTGAACAGAAGCCTTTGTTTGGCTGGTAAGGCTCAATTCCCGGCCATACTCTAGGTGGAGAAATGAACTAACCCCACTCTGCTTTCTGTGTGACTGAGTTTGAGTCTTACAACAAGTTCTGATTTCCTTTCATTACTGTTGTTTGTATGTTTGTGTGTGTGTGTGTGTGTCGGCATGGTGTGTACATGTAAGTGTGCAGGCATGCTCAATAAGGTCTGTTACAAGTGTTCTTCAAGTGCTTGATGTTGGCCATCATTTTTTTTTTTTTTTTGAGGCAGGGTCTCTTGTTGGAATTACAAGTGTGTGCTACTTTTTTAAAATGTAGGCTCTGGGGATGGAACTTAGGTCTTGGTACTTGCGAGGTAAGCACTTTACCCACTGAGTCATCTCCTTAGCTTGACCTTAAATAGGAATGGGTCATGAGGTAAATGCTTCTTTCAGAACAGCTGCTTCCGTGGTGAATGTGCTCAGCAATCTCTGCTCATGGCCCTCTGTCTACTTGTGTAGCAACCTGACTGAATGTGTCAGCAATGAGTCTCAGGCACCTGTGACCTCTGTATCACAGGTGAGACTCCTATTTTGACTTTTGCAGGGGTATACCTCCTCCAAACCTGAAGGACACAAAGAAAGCAGACTCAGTTGGGACCTTGCCTGAGCAGCTGACTTGAATTTACTGCCAAGTAGCAAGGAATCTGGCACATGTTCTGAGCACCTCAGCCAGCTTGAGCTGCTGAAGCCCAAGCTCCCCTCTGCGTCCCCTCACAGTATGGATAGTTTTCCTGTTAGTTTTGTTCCTTTCTTGTTTTATTTAAAAGCCAGATTTAGTCCTTGAAGGTTTGAAAAAAAAAAACCCACTAGGCTCTGCACATAGGCAGGAGTGAGCAGAGTAAGGCGTGCAAGTAGAGGCTGTATCAGGACACCTTTCCTGAAGTTGATCCTTGGACAGTCCAAGCCTCTGTGTTCTTTTGGACTGTCTTCAACCAAGTATGCTGTGCAGTGCCAAACCTCAGGATACCAAAGAACTGCTTACAAAACACTTGCTCCTTCACAAGAAGCAGAACCGCTTAGCCAAGAGAACACCCTGCCAAGAAATCTCACGTAGGCTAAGATAAAAACTAAAAGCTCCAGCACATGAGAGTGAGTAGGTCCTGCTCAGCCTCCCAAATGCTAAGATTATTGACATGTGTCACCACACCCTGGTGAGATATGGAAGACTCAACAGTGGAGGTAGCCTTTCAGTGTGGGTGGGTGTCTCCCCGCCTACTGAGGACCTGGAAAGAACCACGGGGTGAGGAAAATGAGACCACCCTTTGCTTATAGTCTTCTTATTTGATCTGGGAGCATCAGACTTCACTGTCCCTAGACTAGGAGTCACACCACTGGCTGGCTACCCTGCTTTGTGAGTCTTAGAACTTAGATTGTATTCTACCACCTGCTCCTCCAGGTCTTCAACTTGCAGAGAGGTCTTGGAATTCTCAGCCTTCGCAATTTTGTGAATCATTTTTTTTCATAATCTACATTTCTGATAAAGCCATTTATAAATATCTACATATAAATATATCTATATGCATATCCACAATGCATACATACATACAATTTAGTTTAAAGGGAGCAGAGAATGGCTTATAATTAAAGAAAATGAATAAAGGAATGGAGGGAGGGAAGAAAGAAAGGAAGAAAGGAAGGGGGATGATCCTCCAAATTCCTGTTAGGAAATGCTTGTGTGTAAGAGGTAAGTTATAGGGTGTAATGACAGTGCTCATAACAATCAGAGCCCTGAGTTGAGCATTTAACCTTCTAGGCCAGAAGGGATGTAGCTATTGCCTTTTCACTGTTCCCATGTTCTTCTGAGCAAAGCCTGTGCAGTCCAAACAAGGAGATTCATTTATGTTTGGAAATAGGTCTATTAACGAACCAGAATATACTATGACCTATTTTGGAATATACATCTGCCCAATATGACTCCCAAGGACTCCTTGAACTGTGGCTAAATACCAGTTGGTGCCCAATGATAACTATTTTGTTTAAGGGTATCTATTATTATTATTATTATTATTATTATTATTATTATTATTATTATTATTATATCATTCCCTTGTTTGAAACACAAATTCTGAAAGCCAGATATTGGGGAAAAAGCTGGAATATCAGAGAGAGGAAACAGATCACAATCCATTCTCACCCAGCCAACTTGTCAGGGTAAAAACTATCTTCCAGAGTCCTCAGCCTGGCTTATCGCTTCTACAGAATACCACACTGCCTGTCTACAGCTCCTTACATATCTTCTTTGCCCAGTTGTTTCACTTCCGGGTTCAACTCTGCATCATAATTCCAGTGTTAGGATTAAAGGTGTGAGCTACAACTGTTTGGTAGTTAGGTCTTGAACTCACAGAAACACAGAAAGATCTCTGTCTCTGGAGTTATGGGATTAAAGGCATGAGTTACCACTCTTGACCCTCCTGGCTTGACTGTGGGTGGATCTGTTTTCTGATATTCCAGACTGGTTTTATTAAATATAAAATATATCCACACTTGTTGTTATAATATTATGTTATCTATAATAACGTTCATGTTATTATAAAGTTGAAAGCCAATGTAACTTTTATTGTCCCAAGTTTTTCATCCTCAATAATGGGCCAAGGATCCCCCCCCCCCCCCCCCCCGCCAGAGCAGTGAATATCCCCTCCTGGTTTTTCACTGTTTGAGAACTTCATACACGCATATAACATTTTAATAAAATCTACATTCCTTCCTCTCCAGTTCTTCCTATCACCCCTATCATTTTCCCTTCCTAATTTCAACTTCATGTTTTGTTTTTTTTTGTTATTGTTTGCTCTTTTTAAACCCACAAAGTCTGCATTAGTGACGTTGTCATGTGAATGAATGTAGGACCATTACTGGAGCTAGTTTCAGGAGCTCAACAATGAAGAAAGTTGGTTTCTCACACATCTTCAGCAGCCATCAGTTAACAATAGCTCCCTTGCTAGGGGTGAGGATCCATGAGCTTCTCCTTATCCATGCTTAAGTTTGATTTGGCTTGATCATGTGCCTACAGCCATCACGGTCACCATTTGTGCTCTGAAGATAAATTTCTGTTGTCATTGTGGTCATTTAAATAAAAATGGCCCCCATATAACTGTACATTTGAATGCTTGATTCCTAGTTGGTGGACTGTTTAGGACGGATTAGAAGGTTGGCATTGTTGGAGGTGGGTCACGAGGGATGGCCTTTGAGATTTCAAAAGCCCACATCAGGCCCAGTGTCCCTCTTAGGTTTGTCTCTAACTTGGGGATATGATACAAACTCTCAGCTACCATTCCAGCACCATGCCTGTCCACCTCTGCCATGCGCTAACCATGATGGTTTTGGAACTCACCCTCTGAAACTGTAAGCAAGCCTCCAATTAGATGCTTTCTTTTATAAGCTGTCTGGGTCATGGTGTCTCTTCACAGCAACAGAACAGTCACTATGACACTCACACCCACAAAAAAGTTAGGATCATCATGGAGCTTATTCTACAACCCAAGTAGCAAAGACAGAATTGGAGTCTTGATGGTCGGGCTCTGAGTAATCAAGCTAGGACTCTCAAGTAATCAAAATAACCTTGAAATAAAAAAAAATGTAAAAAGAAAATGATAGGAGAGCAAGAACTTCTATATGTGTGAGTTTTTTTTCCCCTGGCAAGAAGAAGAAAGAAAGGGTAAGGACAGAGTGAAACTGGGCGTAAAGTGAAGCCAGACCAAAGGCCAGAGAAACCCGAAGGCAAGAGTCGGTGTCAACCAGAAACAGCATCAGGAGCAAGAGTGTCCTGAAGTGCCGTGAGCAAGATTCTGTGGGGCTTCCTGTACCCTCCATGCTTCCTTCCCCAAGATGTGAATGGCCCTAGGACTAGCATGGTACTAAGGGTTTTCTGCTGTTTTTTTATTTTTATTTTTTTTCCTGGCCTTGAGAACAGCAAAGGCAGAATCTTACTGCAGCTGCTCCATCCACCATTGTTCTTATCTCTGTCCACTTTGTCAACCTCAGAATCATGAACAAATAGAAAATACATTGTGGGGTAGAGAGAAAGAAGTTCCCTGCACTTCTCCCTGATTTGCAAAGGGAAAAGATCCATTGTTTTTCTCATAGCACGGGGATTCTTACAGTAAAGTCCAAAGAAATGGCCAAAGCATGGTGCTTTATATTTTTCAGGTCAAAATAACAATAATACATTTGTGAAGGAAGAGCAGGCTAAATAAATGACTAGACTGGGCAGTAAATTCTAGGGATGTTCCTAAAAGGTGGGTGGAGGAAGGTTAGAGGCCAGTGGAAAGAAAGGCCACTTCAGAGTTTGTTTATTCATATCTGCTGCAGCCCCGTTTATAGTCTCTGCTGTTTGCAGCCATATCTCAGCCTTGGTGTGGGAAGAACATCCCATGCAAAAAGAATCTTTATGGTTTCTGCCACAGAGAAAGTCAGGCTGAAAGCCTGAAATTTAGCTGCTTAAGTGGTATCAACTAGAAAAAACCAATATGACAAATTGATCTATTTTGTTCTATTGTTGTCAATACTGTGTGTGTGATGATCTTGAACTCAGTTTGGATTAAGGGCATAGGTCACCATTCCCAGGGTACTCTCTGTGCTAGGATTAAAGGTGTGAATCACCACTCTCTGATCCTCCTAGACTGACGGTGGTTAGATCCCTCTTATATCTCCTAAACGCCTGGAACTTTTATTAAATCCTCACATAGCTCCCTTAATAAAACACTCTATTTGAAGTGATATCTGAACTGGGTCTTGAAAGGAATATAATCCTATAGGTTTAGGAGAAGAGGGGAGAATAAAGAGTCATTTTAAACTGTTATAATGGGACAAAAACTTCAAAAAATCCCAAAGAAGCAGGAGATTCTGGTTTAGAGAAAGAACAAAGGAGCGAGGGACTGCATCACTTAACTGCTTTTATTTGGTTGAGAGAGACCTGCTGCCTGAAACTTAAGAAGACAGGGTTTATTTGGGTTCATAGTCTGAGGGTACAGTCCTTCATATTCATGTGGGGGGCATAGAAGTTAGAGCCGGAAGCAGCTGATCATGCTGTCTCTATGGCCAGGGAGCAGAGACATGGATGTTCATGCTCAGCTTGCTTGGCTTTATGACTACAGAATAGTGCCACCTACATTTGGGTAAGTCTTCCCCCCAGTCAATTAGTCCAATATGGTAGCCTGTCATAGGCATTCCCAAAGGTTTGTCTCCTAGGTGAGTCTGGAACTTGTTAAGTTGGCAATTGATACTAACTCTCATGGGGCTTAAGGGGTTATGCTTTCTAGAATTATACTGTAGAGCTTGGATCACAATTGGAATGCGATGAACACATTTACTGGGGGCATAAAAGTGCCAGATACAAAGTGTCATAAGGACAGAGGCCACGTCTATTAAGTCTTACTTGGAGCCAATTCTCTTTGTCTCCAAACATACAGATTTTTACTTCTTTTAAGACCCAACTCAAACATCACAGCATTGTGCTATCATTGTGACCTGATTTAAGGCCATGTAGCTTTAAATTTCTGTTCCAAAGAACATTTTGCTCTAGAGGAGTTCCACACACAATAAGAAATATTTTTTCAAGTGCAATTATCACTATCATTAGCATTACAAATTATGGCACCTACCAAGTTTTTAAGAGGAACACTTTTGACACTAAAATAAATAAATAGTTTTAAAATAAGATAAAGTGTTGATATAGTTTAGTCTTCTCTCAAAAAAGTATAAACTTTAGGAAGCATAAGAAATACAAAATTCTACATGTTTTAGGCATCAGTAGGTAGTTACAATTAATACTTTATTAATATTCAATTCTTTGGCCATAAAATATTTAATATAGCTGTGATTTATATTAACATTATATATAAGTATTTTTCAGTGTTTTTGAGGTAATTTTTAATTGACTTCTTTCCACATTTCCCAGATTGGCTTTCAATTTTTGATTCTTTTGTCTTCCAAGGGCTAAAATTAAAGATGTGGAGCAGCAAGCTCCAGGACATTACACATAGAGGCCAAAAGTAACATAAATTCTATATAATAGTTTCTTAGTTACTGGAAGCATCTCTTTTTATACTATGACTAAATCCAGTGAATAATAAGCTTTGAACAACTTATTTGATAGAATACTCATCAATGCCATTAACTTAATTAACATGGTATTGAATCATTCTTTCTTAGCAATATTTGAGTTTAAACTTATAAAAAGTGTCCTTATTTTGAATGCTATTTAAATGGTAAAATGTTTAATGTAGGTTACATGACTTGATATATCCATTAATGAATTTAAAAGTCTTAAAAGAATAGTTAATTCTATTTTTTTTCTGAGAACATTGTAAAAATGGCAATGTTTTGGTCTGAGACATAAAGACATGCTTGAATATATTAGTCTTTTATATAACCATGAAGTGCCTAAGCCAGACTAAATTTATGTGTAAAAATATTTATTTAGATCATAGTTCTGGAGGTTCAAAGTTGGAGACACAATGAGCTCCCCTGGTTCATCCTTTAGTGAGGACTTAGCAATAGGTGGTGTTATAAGAAGAATTATCTCAGAACAAGAGGCAAGAGAGAGTCAGATATGATGCTCATTTGTTAAAGCTCTCTGAGCCATCCTTTGATAATTAACCTCTAACGTCAATTTGATAAGATCTAGAATCATTTAAAGATGGGTTCCTGCATGTCCCTATGGGTCCCTTCCCATTGTGGGTGTTGTTCCCTGGGCTGAGAACTTGAACTGTATAAAAGAAGAATGCTAGATGAGTCAAAGCATGCATTGCTCTTAGCTTCTTGACTTTGGATGCAATGTGCCCACCTGCTTCAAGCTGCCTTGCCCACTATGATAGACAATATCTTCAAACTGCAAACCAAAACAAAGTGTTACTTCCTTAAATTACTTTTGTCAGGGATTTTTCCTTACTATAGAAACTGAAGAAGTAACTCAGATAAGTCCCATGACAACTATCCACTCTCTACCAAGAACACCCATGATCTAAGACCTTCCCATTTAACCCTATATCTGAAAGGTTTTACCTCCTCTCCTAATACTGGCACCTACCCTAGGGACCAAGCTGCTAGCAATGAGCCCCTAGGATACATACTATATCCAAGACATATAAATTTTTGTGTGCTAAATTTTCACCTTATAAAGTATTAATTTTTAGTCATCATGGTAGTACATACCTATAATCTCAGAATTCAGGAGGAATATGTGTTCATGGTTAGCCTGGACCACTTAGAGTTCTCCCCCCCCCCCCCCCCCCCCGTGTGTGTGTGTGTGTGTGTGTAACTGTCTCTCTGTGTATGTGTGGGTGTGAACATACATATGTAGGCAAGGTGTTGATGATTTCTTAGTCATGTTCCACCTTAGTTTTGCAAGTAGCATCCCCTATTAAACCTGAAACTCACTCATTTGGCTAGATTGGTGGCCAGAAAGTCCGGGATTCTCCTGGCTTTGAGTTCCTGGCTTTGCATTACAGGTACATTGCTATTGCTAGCTTTTTGTTGAGTGCTGGGGTTCACACTCAAATACTTGTACTGGGGCTTGTACAGAAAGCACTTTACCAACTGGAATCCTTCTAGCTCAAGAGAGATTTGCAAAAGGGTATGAAGTGTGGCATAGTTTATAATTTTAAGATCAAGCAAGTAAGATTAACTTTTTAAAAAAGGAAACAACATAAATGTTTTACTTGATTATTAAAGATTCTGAATAAATAGAAAGGTTAAGTCTACTTTTTGTTGATATTTGCAGCTAATCCGGAGGATTTAAAAATGGGTAGAGTTGGAATATAGTTAAGAGATGACGTAAATGCCATATTCTTCATCTTCACAGGAAGGGCCATGCATAACAAAAATGCTCTTTTGGATTCTGCAGTTAGTTTATAACTTCTTACTCCTTTGCCCTTGGTACCTTATGGCTCTAAATATCTTCTCAGTAAACTGGACCATATGGTATTTCATCAAGTATGAGTGGGACCAGTGATTCACCTTTAACCAATACAATGTATATGTCACTCCAATTACATTCCATCATTAGTAAACACTCACGTATGCTTGAAATGGGACCTCCATTTAGGCAAGTCTTCAAGCCCTGGCTGAGAACACTGCAACTTGTGATTTACCCTGGAGTAGAGAATTCCTGACCCACAGAGATGACAAGGTAAATTATGCATCCTGTTGTGATTTATTTCATGTTCATTTGT
This sequence comes from Phyllotis vaccarum, assembly GCA_033318265.1. Classification (NCBI taxonomy): domain Eukaryota; kingdom Metazoa; phylum Chordata; class Mammalia; order Rodentia; family Cricetidae; genus Phyllotis; species Phyllotis vaccarum. Next base: position 73,129,082 of record JARWLC010000003.1, read on the forward strand.
CATACAGAAACCAAAGACAGACCTTGTTTTCATAAGACTTATCCCTAGTGACTCAGGGTGTAGCTGTGAAATTGAAGGCACCTACTACTCAGCACCTGTTTTCTGTTTTTGTTAATTTCTCCTATGCCCAAAAATGTCACTTGAAGGAACAGCATTTTAAAAAGATAGCAAGACATATCATCGTTTCATCAAGCTGCACTTGGGTTGACATTTGGCTCAAATAAGTGAAAAATATGAAAGTACCTTCACAAAAGTGGGAGTTTAATTGTCTTACCTTAAACTTCAAAGATGACAACCAGCAATTCAGTGAGTAACACAAATAGCTTATTTTATCTTGGTTCTCTGATAAGCAAATTTTCAAGATGATAAATATGTATCTTATAAGATAAAGCAGATACATGTACAGTAAGACTGATATGCTGTTGTAGATAAAAGGTAAACTCAAAAGTATATATATATATCATTAAAAAGAACAAAGAGTGAATGTAAGGTAAAAAGGGTCAGTGAAAGAACGTTCTGGCCCTGAGACCAGAGCCAAGAAAATATATCCTGAACTTAACCAATTTAGAACTTAAAATCTAATCAATCCCCAAACACAAAAACTAGCCAATCCCTGAGCATGAAATCTCACCAATCTCTTAGCTTGTCCCAAGCTCAGGACTTGAGATTTTATCAATATCCATCCTAAAAATCATCACTCTGGAAAGCTCTGCCCCTAAGAAACCCTATATAAATCCTGAACCTGTTCAGTTGGAGGCTGCCTTTTCTACCTTGACAGAAGTAGACTCTCTCCTGGAGTGTTGCCTCCCAATAAACCTCTTAACTGAGGTTTTTTTTTTTTTTTTTTTTTGTAATGACTTTCTTTTCCTGGAGTGGAGCAGAGTTGTAACAACTTTCACCAGAGCAGAATTGCAGTGACTCTCACCAGAGCAGAGCAAAGCTGCATGGGGAAACTTTCCCTTAGTGGAGCAGAGATGTAAAGACCTTTACCAGAGTAGAGTGGAGCCGCAGAAGAACAGAACTGTAACATTTTGGCTGGGAAAATGGATTAATTTAAGTTGTTAGAGCTAGTTAATAATAAGCCTGAGCTATCAACCAAACATTTATAAATAATAATAAATGTCTATGTGGTTACTTAGAAGTGACTGCTAAGACACAGAGAAACTCTGCCATAATGTGGGCTTGGAATTTCCACATAAAACTTGACAAGGATTAAAAAAGAATTACAAACACACAGAAGTGGAGTCAAATGCTGCTTCTTGGCAACTGTCTTTTCTTGGGTGGGCTTTGTTTTGTCAGTGGCAAGCAGAGGTATGGCTCATTTTAAGAGACAGTTTTAAGGCTCATTTCTAGCATCTAAAACAGGCTGGACTCCTTTAATAGCCTTTGATTATGAACACTTAAATGGAGTTTATAAGTAGCAGGCAGTGTACTACCCAGTGGTAGTTGACTGCATGGACTCAAAAATTCTCTAGAGTTGTGGCAGTAATGAAGCTAGGCTCTCAGGAAACAAAGCAGAACATAGGCAGCCTTCAAAGCAGAGTGAAGGTTCTAACCATGCTGATTAGCAGTTTGAAGGCTTATGCAGTCAGAAAAAGATTACAGATGCACAATAAAGAGAGATTCTAATGGAAAATAAACCTCTAAACATGTTACAATGTGTTCATAAATATACATAGGCTTGAGAAAGAAAATAGGAAGGGTAGAGAAATTCATAGATATAAAAATAGTTTTAAAATATGAAAATGAAGTCCTTAAACGTAAAAGTAAAAAATAATAAATTAAGTAAAAATGGAAAATAAAGAGTCTTGATTCGGTATATTATTGTGTTGTATTTAGACATTCAGATTACTAGTGAAGGAATGACAGTTGCTAAGACACATTGGATTATGAAAACTGCTGGAATAACCCAAATATATTTTTTAAATGTCTTGAATTAAAAATGAAAGTCAAAAGATATTTTACATTGGGGAAGAGGTTATGCTTTTATTCCCTCTGGAAATGGGAAGCTATGGATTCATTCCATGTTAAAGAAAATCAGGTTTGGTTGGGGGAAGACTCCCTGAAATCCTGGCTACAGACATATAAGTAAGTAAACTTAGAAAAACTACAAGACATATAACTTCATTATTATCCCAATTTTCTTAAGGTTCCTCCAAAGATGCTATTGTTCTTAGACAACAGGAAGAAGTCTAGAGAAAACAATAGTCACATCCTCAAAAGATTGGTAATAGAGGTTTGTCATTATTTAAAGGGAGTTGGTTACAAACTGTTATTGGTCTTAGTGAAAAAAAAAAAGGCTAAACAAATGTTAAATTCAAAGATCACTTTCTAAGGGAAAAAAGGGTGACATGATACAGAAATGATGAGATAAAAGGGTAGATTATTTAATCTACTTTAACCCAAAAGCAACCACTAATCTCAAGATTCTTTATATTGGTATAGATTTTGGTTTATTAATATTATTTAAAGTTATTTTTGATATACTATATAAATGTTTCTACTCTTTTATGGTATTGTGCTCATGCAACTCATTTAAAAATGTATTGTATAATTAAGCAATACAGATTATAAGTTAGTCATCTATAATAAACTTGTAGTCATATTAGGTATATTTTCAAAGTTAAACTGATATATTTAGATAGATAGATGGTCTTTAAACACTTCAAAGATCTACAGAATATGAAATTTAAAATATTTTAATAATGAGAGACATTACTTGACCGTGAGATATGTCTGCTCCTGACAGCACCAGTATATTTCAGAGACGATGATGAAATTCATAGAAACTCCATATAAAGTTTGCTTTCATTGTGGCAAAAGTTAGACACTAGGAAAGATACTACCTTTGTCTCAACTGCTGGCAATTACTGTCCAAAATGGACCAGCAGGACACAAGAGAAAGTGACTGGTGAACTTTGCAAAGACAAGGCAGGACAGTCCTTCAAAAATTCTGATTCACTGAAAAGTCTGTCAAACAAACTAGGCTTGTACATCAAACTTGGATTCCCCAACATTGCAGAACAACTTTGAGTGACTGTCCAGACAGTCAGATGTCTCTGTTTCTAGGGAACATTTCACTCTTCCGGAGTCTTTGATTTAACTATATAGTCATAGTTAAAGTTTTCCTTAGTTGTGATAAAAGGTAAACTTGGTATAAAACTTTAGATTAACAAAGATAAGATAAATAATTGAATATTTTTTTCTAATTTTGCCAAATACAAAAGGTCAGAATATTGTAACTTTAATTCTTACTTGGTACCTGTTTTGTTGTATATAATTTTACTATGATAAAGTTAAAACCTTCCTTTTTAATTAGACAAAAAGAGGAAGTGCTGTGGGACAATCTTTAGACACTGTAAATATGTACTACTCTCATTTGTCAATAAAGAGCTCTCTGGCCTATAGCTGAGCAGGAAAGCCAGACTAGGAGAATCCTAGGAAGAAGAAGGGCAAATTCCAAGGAGTCTCCAAGAGACACAGGGGAGCAAGACATGCTGGAGGGCAGGTAAAGTCACATGGCAGCATATTGATTAATAGAAATGGGTTAATTTTAGTTGTAAAAGGTAGTTAGTAATAAGCCTGAGCTATTGACCAAGTATTTATAAATAATAGTAAGTTTCCATATGGTTGTTTGGGAGCAACTGCTGAGACACAAAGAAACTCTGCCTGTCCTCTTCTGGCCTCTGTGGACACCTGCAAATGCATGGTTCACATACATATAATCAGGCAGGCAGGCAGGCAGGCAGACAGGCAGACACACACACACACACACACACACACACACACACACACACACACACACACACAAATTCATAAAAAAACAAACAAGCCATAGCTCATACCACATCCAATCGTTGTTCAGCAGGGCATGCACCAACTCTAGTTTAGACAGTCTTAGATTTCTGGTGATACACACTAACTGTATGATTCTGCGCATTTCTGAATAGTACAGTGAGGATTATGGATCTTTAGCAGAATTTCATGATAGAAGTATTGGTGCAGTATCTAGGCATAAAAGACGCCTGATATTTTTTTTTTATTTTTAAATCAAGACACTATACCACAAATGAAGTAAGTAGGTGGCATAAAGTGAATGTGGAGGAAAGTGGCTAAGAAGTAGCTCATAGCTGTGACATTTAAGGTTATTGTTAGTGATGCCCAGGAACAAGAATGCCTCCTGCCATGGCGTTGGATCAAAATGCCCAATACTTGAATTATCAGAAGGCTCAAGACATCTACATGTCTTAAAATATGTCATAATATTATCATGCAGAAATTCAGAATTATTATGTAAGTGAGACTCAACCCCTAGAGTGGCTTACCTGCATGACAACATGGTACCCTAGGACTGTAGCTCAAAGATGTCTCAAGCCTTGTTTGAGTCTTGTCCTAAACCACTGATCTCTTACATTTTAAGAAGCCCCTTTAAGTTCTGTCTTGTTTACAGAGCATGTATAAATATACTGTATGGCACAAATTTGAAGCTCAGGACACATGACAAAACAAAGAACTGAACAGAAGAAAATTAGCAAGAATCAGCACCCCTTTTCACTGTAGCTTCCTATATTAGCACAAACAAGCATCTATAAGTTAGGAAATACCCCATCAGATGAGATGGGCTCCAAATGTGAGCTAAATAGCTCACACATTTAAATCAAAGGTAAATTATCTCCTTCTTTATGCAGTTAATAAACACAAGAAGTTCACTTCCTGGAAATTAGTCTGGATTGAAAATCCCCCCCCCCCAAAAAAAAAGAAAAAGAAAAAAAAACAAAAAATCAAACAAACAAAAAACATCTTTAAGCAAGGTGGTAGAGCAGCTGCAGTGGTGGCATAGGCTACATATACCTTTAAAACCAGCTCTCAGGAGACACAGGCAAGCGTATCTCTACAAATTCAGCGTCAGCCTGGACCATAGAGTGAGTTCCAGGACAGTTAGGGCTACACAGGGAAAACTTGTCTCCAAAAAACGAAACAAAACTTTAAAAAGATTAATTTCAAGTTTGTTGAGAATGAATACAATAAATGTCAGCCACACCCCTGAGTCAGAGAGCTAGAGACCCTGTATGACTTTCGGGCTGGACACTGGCTAAAATCATCTAGAAAGTGGGTGAAAATGCTCTAGTGAGGCCATAGTCTTGAGAACTAGTCTTGGAGCAACGGGACAGGAAATGTTATGGGAGTTAGGTGCACTTGAGGGTCTGTTCCTTAAAACTGGATTAATTAACGAGATTAAGACTAGATAATTTCTTGCATAAGTAGTGAACTATTATTTCTGTAGTGGTTTTTAGCCAAGCTCTTGAGAGTGGGTAGGCCAAGCCTTTTCATGGCGATTCCTACTGCAGGGACCGCCCACTGGCGATGAGCACATGACTAGGGAGTTTTGGTCCAATGTCCTGTAGTCCAAAGCTCACAGCTTCCCAGTTTCTCAGCTCTTGCTAAGACCCTCAGACTGAAAGTCCTAACTTTGGTCTAACTCCTCTTGGCTGAGTCTCTTCATGAGAAAAATAAAACAAAACACCAGCAAAAAAACCAGACTGCGTTCTTTGACATTTGAGATAAAACCATGTACACAATGGGTAGTTAAATAGAACCCTGTTGTTTCCTGAGGCTATTTTTCCTTCCAAATGTCCATCACCTCACAAACTTTTGTGATTGTCTCACTTTGTTGTGCCCAATTTTCATAATCAGTGAGAGATAGCACAAGTTCCCTATTTATATCTACTAACACTGTTTCTGAAATCTTTACATCTTGTAAACATTTGCAGCCTGTGAATGGAAGTTTGAAAGGGCCAGTCTTTCTGGCAACTCTTTGTTTAAGCCAGGGTTAAACAGTGATCAGCTGGACAGAAGAATGCTTTATCTAACACTAATCTCTTTCACTTTGCAAGGTGGAATTTTTTATGACCTAGATTCTGTCCCTTGAAAGGCAAATGACTGTAGGTAATTCTAAAATATTGTGCTGTTAATATAAAAGGGTTATTCCTTATCCACATTTATTTGATTATCCTAAAAATCTGTCAGTCAGAAACTGTCTCTTTTATTCACCTTCATTTTTTACCTACTAAGCAGCCGTCTCCATAGCAACTAGAAATGTCTCTGGGCTGAAATAATCCTCTCCAGCTCCCAGGGCACAGTCAAGGAATTTTAAAAACAGAACTTTGGAACCACAAAATGCTCTCAGAGATTTAAAGTCCTAGGGAGCTCAAGATAAATAATCATTTCTCTTTCCTGAGGTAAGTGCTGGGTTTACAAAGGTTTGTGTCACCCTCTAACTTTTTAAAAATGCTAACATAATAGTCTGAAACTATTTTTTTAAACCATAAAAATAATCTTAGGGTCTTGTTATTACCCTCATGGTCCTTCTTGACTTATCTCTGGATTCTACAAGAGATGCTGTTAACATTTTACATTCCTTAAGCAATCAATTGAAGATTTTTTCTTCATAAATTCTCGATTCTGAAGTCTCTTCACTTCCTCTTAGAGATTATTGAGTTAGTAGATTTACCATCCTCCTAGAGTCTTGAAACACTCTTTTTCTAAAATATTTTATTCTCCAGAGTCTTGATTTCTAGTAAGCTAAAAACTAACCAGTGTTTCCCGAATGTAACTATTTCTCTCTAGTAAATTATTCTCTTGAAAGATTCTAATTCAGCATGATACTGGAAATTTATTGGAAGTCATTTTTTTCTTGAATTTTCTTCACTGACTTCATAGAATTTTTTTACAGTGGTGTGTCTCACTCCAGGTCCTGTGCCAGACCCTGCCTGCAGACAAGAGAAACGTACCTTGTTCTCAGCATTTGACTATTTTCCAGGCCGCTGAGTTGGGAACTTTCCTGGCTGGTCCTTGGGGTTACAGGCATACAGATCCCTGGCTTTGCCCTTGCAAATGAGCTTAGGCGCCCAATTAGAGTCCTTTCGAAGGTGTTGCAGGCACAATAATTCAAGCGTTTACGTTTCCTTTTCTACGGCAGAAATTCCTACTTTGTAAGCTATCCTGTGCATAGTAGCCCCCACCCCAGACCAACTCAAGCCAAAGAAGAGTGGACATGTGCTTCCGGAAGAATCTCTCAGTGCTGATGACGCTACTACTGCCCTATTTCCTCAACCTTGTTTCCTCTACTGAGACTGACGAAGCCCTCACTCAGGATAAGAGCAGCTCTGGGAGTAAAGGTCTACTAGAGATCCTGAAGGCTCTCTCTGCCGATGACCGCCAGTCCCTCAACCACCCACGAAGCCTCATCAAAATTCTGCTGGAGAAGACTGTGTGTCCACAGAGGACTAATGGAGTACAAGGAGACTGCAAGCTGGTTAGTGAAATAATAAAGTGGGATCTGGGTGCTAAAATGCTAGAAAGACAACCGTGGCTCTCAGAGATCCTGAATCTTGACTTGCCTAGGACAGGGATTCTTGTTGTTGTTTGTTTTGTTTTATGAGGCACAGTTTCTCTGTAGCCCTAGCTGCCCTGGAATTTACTTTGTAATCCAGGCTGGCCTTGAACTCACAGAGATCCACCTGCCTCTGCCTCCCTGAGTTCTGGTATTAAAAGCATGTGCCACCACTGCCTGGGGGATAGGTTTTTAAAGACCCTTTCCAGATTGCTAGAACATAAAATTGGTGGGACTGAGAATCTGTCTCCCATTAGGGTGTTTGGGTGTCATGAGAGGAGGTTCATCAAATCCCATTGTGGAGGACAGAGCCTGAGTCTTAAACAACTGCTAACAAAATGCCCCTTTTTTACCCCATTCCAGACCAATGAAAAATCTAAGGAAAAACCTACAAATACATAGATAAATGAAAACATAAACAAGTAAAAAAAGAGTCACATAACTACTTCAAAAGTAAGTTTTGACTGTCTTTCTTAATCCAGCAGAATTCTAGGCTAAGAATGGGGTGACAGAATACATTTCCCAGCCTGATGTTTTCTGGCTTTGCCCCTCTTATGACAGCAAGGGTCCTGCTCTGATGGAATTTTTTCTCTGCTCTTTGTGAATGAGAAATGTTTCCATAATTATTACAATGTTCAATGGTTCCCAGAGGAGATGTGCTATAATAATAGGCAGCTCGTGTGCGATGATATTAATAGATAAAGATAGTAACAACAGATATCCCAATGGAAATAACCAGGAGTCATATCTTATTAATGTCCTCTGAGAGTCTGCTCTGGGGCCATGTTCTTTAAAGACACGAAGTGCCTTATAAACAGGATTGAATATTAGTTTTTCTGGGTGAATATACATGAGCAAGACTGTTCTCCGTATTTGGAGCTGAGGAGAGGGTTGTTTTATGTTTTTTAGTGACTTTATCGAGGGTTTGGCCAGTTTGGCTTCCACTTCAGTTTTATCTATTCCTGGGCTTGGAAATGTTCAGCCTAAGACTGCTGTGTGCTCATGGGCATTCTTCCTCTTCCTCTGGGAAACAGAGGAGAAGGAATGTGATAGGAGAGGGCTTGATCCCCCTCAGCATTCCTTCTGTAAGGAGCCTAGGAAATGTTTTCTTGTCTTCATGAAAAGCCAGTGAAAAAAATCATCCAGCTTCACAGACACTCAGGTTCTCACCCCAACCACAGGGTTCAGCTTCTTGCTGAGTCTCTTCTCTAAATTTTAGACCTATTGTTGATGGGGGAGGGCTTGTGTTAGACACTCTATGGTAAAACATAAGATCAAGAGAGTGGGTTTGTATCTCTCAGTGTGTGGCAAAAGAAAGACTGAGGTTGGTGGTGCTATTGAATTTATGAGGAGAAAAAATGTAAAATGACATTAACAGAATCAGTATGAGGCATCTGAGAACTGAGGCATTTAAAACTCCATCCATTCTATTCTTTAAAACCAGTTTGGTGCTGATTCTGGCTAACTTTGTTTTTTAAAATGAAAATAATTGGAGTGTTTTTGTTTTTCAGTGATGGGAAGAATTGAACCTAGGATTTCATGCATGCTAGGCAAGGGCTTGGCCAACTGCCCCTAGAATGGAGTTTTAATAGACTTACAGAATGATTAAGTAACCACCATACAATAAAGGCACTCGTAGTGGAAATCAGGATCCTGCATACTTTCCTGGAGAGGAAATATCTTTTTCTGGAAACTTCTAGCCATTAATGCATCATGAACCATCTTTTCTCATCCTTAGTCAAAGGTAATGAGTCTTCTTTAAGGCAGTGATTCTCAACCTTTCTAATGCTGTGACCTTTTAATATAGTTTCTCATGTTGTGGAGATGCCCAACCATAAAATTATTTTCATCACTACTTCATAACTGTAATTTTGATATTGTTACAGCTCATAATGAAAATATCTATGTTTTCTGATGATCTTAGACAGTCCCTGAGAAAGGGTCATTTAACTGGAGCTGTGACCCAGAAGTGACTAATTCATGCTCTATAGGATGACGTGGACACAGATGTACAAACATGGAGCTACAGTCCCTATTCTTGAAGGCAATGTATGATCTTTTCCCAGAGACTCTGGAACAGTGACATTCCTCAAAATTCCTCTCCCATCTACCCTAGATAAACACCCCTCATATGTCTCAGTTGCTTAGGATTTTAACTGAATTTCTCAAGCAGTTTTCAGATCCTTTTAAGGCCAAGACCACTGTTTTAAAAAACCCATTTTAGTTAACACCTGCTCCTATCTTACTTGTCTTAACTTTGATGTATGTATCTGATTAGTTTATGTGAACACACTGTTTATGGCTTTTATTTCTGTTAGAAAAACCACAGGTTATAATGCATCTCCCAATACTCTTTGGTTGGAAAAAGGAATGATACAATTTCCTTTTTTTAAAAGTTTCCTTTTAAAAATCTAGGGATCTGAAAGAGGGCATACATTTGCCATTAATTCTACATCTAATTTAAACATTAAATTCTAAACTTTTAAAAGTTTTCTTGGCAAATAGCAACTGTTTTGTTTTTTAAATTTTTTCCTTTTTTCATTTAAACATATTTTAACATACCCACCAGGGTTCCCCCTCCCTCCCCTCTTTCTGATCCTCCTTCAGCTTATCCCTCATACCATCCCCCATCCATTCCTCAGAGAGAGTAAGGACTCCCAGTGTGAGTCAATACAGTCTGACATATCCAGTCGCCTTAAGATCAAGCCCCCCCCCCCCCAAAGGTATTCCTCTGTAGAGAATGGGCTCCAATAAGCCAGTTCATGCACCGGGAATAGATTCTGGTTCCACTGCCAGAGGCCCCACAAACTGGCCATGACATTCGACTGTCATCCACATTTGGAGGGCTTAGTTCAGTAGTTCAGTCCCATGTCGGTTCCCCAGCTGCCATTTAAGAATCAGTGAGTTCCTAATAGCTTGGGTCAGCTGTCTCTCTGTGTCGTCTCCTCATGATACTGACCTCTTTGCTCCTATACTCTCTCCTCCCTGTCTTCAGCTGGACCAGGAGCTTGACCTGGTGCTTCGCTCTGAGATCTCTGTTTCTGTCTTCGAAGATGCTGGATGAAGGTTCTATAGTGACAACCAGGGTGGTCTTCCAGTTGGTTACAGGGGAAGGGCAGTTTAGGCTCCCTCTCCACTATAGCTTGGAGTACTAACTGGGATCATCTTTGTGAGTTCTTGGATGTTTCCCTAGCACCAGGTTTTTCTCTAACCCTGCAATAGCTTCCTCTATCAGGATAGCTATTTTTTGTTTGTTTGTTTGTGTTCCCTCTCTGCTGCTCCACCAACTCAACCATCCCATTTCCTCATGTTCTCCTCCCACCTCCCTTTGTCCCCTCCCCACTGTGGTCCCAATTTACTCAGGAGATCTATTCTGTTTCCCCTTCCCAGAACTATCCTTGATATCTCTCTTAAATCTCTCCTTGTTTCCTAGCTGCCAGGGGTTGTGGATTGTAGCCTGGTTATCCTTTGTGTGGGTATTTTGCCTGCACGTATGTCTGTGTGCCACATGTGTTCAGTGCCCACAGATCCCAGGGGAGGATCCTCTGGGGCAAGAGTTACTGACAATTGTGAGCTGCCATGTAGGTGCTGTGAATTCATCTGAACAGATGATTCTCTGGAAGAACAGCCACTGCTCTTAACTGCTGAGCCATCTTTCCAGGTATACACCTGGCTTTTCTGTCCACATATATTCTTTGTACAAAGCAGGCTTCATAAGTACAATTTAATTTAAGAATACCACATACCTTGACTATATTTTCTACCTGTACTTTATCCTGTCCTTACTATTTCTACTGATTACTTTCTCTTTCCCAAAGAGCCCCCTTCTACATACATAAATACTAGAAAGAAAAAGATAGGTAGATGATATATGTGTGTGTGTGTAGAGATAGAGATAGATAGAAAGAGAGAGAGAGAGAGAGAGAGAGAGAGAGAGAGAGAGAGAGAGAGAGAGAGAGAGAGAGAGAGAGAGAGAGAGAGAGAGAGGATAGAAGGTAACAAGATGCAAGCATCATATTTATCAGTTCTGAAGCCTGGCTTATTTCCTTATTTCACTGTCTTTCTGCTGTGAATGTAGAAAGCTTCCATGCTGCTCTTTGTGGTTCCGGTTCTCACCTGGCATAAGTAAAGCTGAATTATGCATTAGAAGGAGGCAGTTTGACTTGGCTTCAGGGAGTGCTGTGCAATTCCCACCAGGAACCTGGGTAGGCCATTGAGCTTCTAAGGTGAGCCCTTGATCAGAGTTTATCTTTCTCTAAACTTTTTCTTTTGAAGTCTTTAAAAAATTCTCTGAATCTACATTTGTTTTATTTTCCTATAAATCCTGAGCTTCCACCAGGCAAGACTTAAATGGACATTGATGGATGATTCCCAAATTTGGCTTTTCTTCTTTAGCAAATAATATTTCCACCAGTGTGCAGTCTTGGGCAGATTTGATTCCTATGAGATGGCAATATTTGTAAAACTTTGATAAACATCCTCTCCCATCTATAACTGTTCCAACATCTAAATACTTCAATCACAAACTAAACCAAGTTGTGATGAATGGCGAGCTTTCAGACCCCTCTCTCCATCTCTAGTCCTAGTTGCCTAGGGGAGGAATCTGACTAGTTTACTTCTTTGTAAGCTTCCTATCGCTTTCTTTCTTCAAGGCATTTCCCTCTGCAGCTTCTGTAAGATTCAATTATAAAAACAAAGCCCATTTGATTCATAGTTATTTTGTACTTTATCAAGCGACTAAAAAGATCAGGCAAAAGCTAGGTGACTCCTATTTGGCCTGATTGAACCTTGTCACATAAAGCAAGATGCTTCTAGGACTGGCTTGAACGTTTTAAAGTCAGAAAGAAGCTAACTTTATCTTCCATGTTGTATGCTTTGAGCTAATCCATTCTACAATACCTGTCTGTGTAATTTTAATGCACATCCCATTCTTTGCTGCCACGTGCTATACACCCTGCATTTAAACACTGGGGAAGAACCAAGAATGAGCAGGAGTCTATATACCCTCCCGTGTGCCTGTTGAACTGACTTTGTGTGACTGGTGTGGTGTCCTCATGAGCTTTCTAGGCCCAGTGTTGCTGGCGGCTTTTTACTGGCCCAGCCTAGTACAACAACAACCTTCAATGAGATGCACATTCAACCTTCTCCACCTTCGTGCTCATCATCTCTGACATTAAACTCTTGAATATCCTTTTACCCTTCTCAACTCACTCTCTCTTCCTACCAAGGAGGAAGGAGAGAAAATGATTTGTTAAAGGATTTAAGATTTATATAACTAACCACTACTACTAGATGTGTGTCTTTAAGCAACTGACTTAGCACCTGTTAGGTTTGGTTTTAAGTTACACTGTGAGCAAATAGTAATAGTTTTCATAGGAGAGAAATTACACATTTGATTCAGTTCAAATCATTGCACATAAAAAATTATCCACTAATTTATTAACTATTAAATAATGGAATGATTGGTATTATAAAATAAATGCCTTATATCATATGTCTATATTTGATGGATTATTAAAGAGGTAGAGAATATTTTCCATTAAAAATAATAATAATAATGAGGAATTTCTAACCTCAAAAAATTATTATGCATGAGGCAGAGGCAGACATAAGTTGGAGGTCAACCAATGCTATACAGAGAGATTTTGTCTCAAAAAAAATTACTGTACTATACATTTTCTAGCATTAGCTAGGTTACATTCTGAGGAACTGTCTGAGTGTGTGAAGTGCTTAGCATTTTCTTAGGCACAAAATTGTGAACTGGTTCTAACTAACACTATCTGTAGTGTGTCTACACAAGGTTATTTAGTACACAGAATAGTTTTATCATGATAGTTTCAACCTGGATACTTTTTTATGTTTTAGTTTCAGCCCTATCATCAGCCACCAATGCATTCACTGCCTGTAGGAAGGGAGCTATTTATGGAATGCAAAGTGGTTGCTGTGGCTTCACATTGAACATAGATTTTCATATGAAATCTGTGTGTCTCTAGACGTTGAGTTGGAGGGGAGGTAGATTACAGGGTCTGTGGCTTTGGGAGGGACTCCTTCATGCTATACTTTGAAGATGTATGTCAGCAGTTTCTTCCTGATGTGTAAGGCATGGACCATCTGCAACCCAGCATGTCACTTGAGTCATGCTATTAGAACCTCCCAATGTAAGTGAGCCTTACACTTCAGAGAACATATTAAAAGACCCTGGGGTAATTATCCCCACAGTGGGGTAAACCTCCCTGAAACTTGAGACAGACATTCCCTGGTGCCTGAGGTTATTGCTAGGCAACAGAGCTGCTTCTCAGATACCGAGAGGACTCCTCAACTGTCCCTGACTATAGCTTTTTTCTTGTTGAGAAAACTTCCCGGCCACAATTCCTGTCATCTTTTATTCATTGTCTAACAATGTTACTTTAAACTTCTTATGTCATGTGACTCTCTCAAATTAGAGGATCTACATCTCTCTGTGGCTTATGGAAAAATGCATGAGTCTTTCCATCCAGCCTTGAAGGGTTCTGAGACTAAATCAAGTGACTTTAACAGAAAAAAAAAAGACAGATTAACAGGAGAAAAGTATGTAAGTTTTATTTGTATTGGTACTGTATGTGAAGACAGCTACCCAGAAGACAAGAATGCCCCTAAAGAAGTAGAAAATATATACCATCTTGACAACAGCAAAAACCCAAAACAATAAATTGTGAGATGTGACAAGAGGAAGAAAAAATGGCCCAGATATAGTAAATTGTGAGAACTTAATAAGAAATATAAAAAAGGAAACTCAAAGATGGTAGGGTTATTTAGAAAGTCTGTACAGATTAATAGGATTTATAATATGGGAATGTCTTTCTGTTTGCTGTGAATATCAATCTTTAAATAAAGGAGCTGTTTTGGCCTATGAAAGGCACCATAGAAAAAGTAGGTAGGGGATCAGAATAGGTAGGAAAGGAAGGGCGGAGTCAGAGACAGATTGAGCCAGCAGCCCAAAGGAGCAACATGTAAGGAACACAGGTGAGCCAAGGGCCACGTGGCAGGATAGATTAATGGAAATGGGTTGATTTAAGATGAAAGAACAATCTAGCAAGGTGCCTGAGCCATAGGCCAAACAGCATGAAGTTAATATCTGAATCATTTTGGGGGGCCTAAGCAGCAGTGGGCGGCTAAGGAGTCTGGGGTGGCAGGTCTGTGGATCTGGGACCTCCAGACGGGGCCAGAAACCTTATTGTGACAGAATTAGTCCTCAGTTTTAGGCAGAAAGGGGAAGGGCAGAGAGCACTTCCATATTTACTGCTTCCCAGTTGCCTTTAATTCAAAGTTGTCAATTCACTGAAGTGATATATTTTGTGAATGGTCTGTTCTGATTCCATTCAGTGGAAATATTTTTGGCAATTCTCTTAGGTAAGAATAGAAGAGGGCCATGGAATCACTGTGTCTTTAATTCCTTCTAAATACCAGGTTTGTGCCACATGCTGAATATAAGACCTGGAAACCTGGCCAAATAAAGATTTGTTCCTTTTGGAGGGAGACAAAATATACAGGTCAACAAAATAGTTTTATAATATAGTGCTGTGAAGAAAATGAGATTCTAGAGATGTGCTGTCCAACATAGTAGCTATAGACACACGTGACAGTTAATTATGTGATATGTCCTGTATGAAGTAAGATGTGCTGGCAAATGTCCACTAGATCTCAAAAATTTGGGCCTACAAAAAAAAAATCCCATAAAATATCTCAGTCATTTTCAACTTTTTGATTGCATGATTAAACAATTGGATCTGGAATATATAAATTTTGTGAAGTATTAAAACGAATCTTGTGTTTATTTTCACTACTGAATATGTGCCTGTCTAGATAATTTCAAAGTCATATGTGACTTGCATGCTATTTCTATAGAACAACATTGTGAGGGACAATGCAGATTGAGAGCCTTGTGGAAGGCCTTGGAAAGAATGACTTTTGAGGGGGGTTGGCTTTACAAAATAGGGTTTCTCTGTGTAGCTCTGACTGTCCTGGAACTCACTTTGTGGACCAGGCTGGCCTTGAACTTATACAGATCCACCTGCCTCTGCCTTCTGAGTGCTGGGATTAAAGGCATGTGCCACCACAGCTGGCTAACAGTGACATCTTTAGACCTAAAAAATGAAGGCAGCAAGGAGATTTCTAAGACAGTGGGAAGAGCTGGATGGAACTTCAGGGAAATAAAATCAAAGTGCAAAAGTTTAGAGAGAAAGAACAAAAGGAGGCAGAGGGCAGAGCAGATGAGTCAGACCAGGGAGAAAATCAGTTTGGATTGGATGCTGTGTGGAATGGGGCACCTTTTGTTTGTTTGTTTGTTTTTGAGACAGGGTTTCTCTGTGTTGTCCTGACTATCCTGGAACTCACTCTGTAGACTAGACTGGTATGGAACTCAGAGATTCACCTGCATCTGCCTCCCAAGTGCTGGTATTAAGGGTGTCCAAGGCCATGCCTGGCCAAAGAGTTTGCTGGTTTTATGCAAAAGAGATAGTCAGTATCTTGAGGACAGAGAGGTCACTTTTACAAAAAGGGGTCCTCAGGAGGAGATGATGGCCAAATAAAAGTCTCATCATGACTCTGTCTCTGAAGTAGTTGCTAGGAGTGACTGCTTTGCCCTGTTTCACAAGGCACAAGCACTTGAGAACTTGTGAGGGTAATTCTCTGGAGCTGTGTGTAAAACTTGGCTTTGTCTCCCTTACCTTCCCTACAGTGTTTGGAACCAGATGTGCTGTTACTCACAGCTGGCGGAGATGTTGAGGATGAGCTTAGAGAGGAAGTAGTCCAGAGAGTTTCTCTCCTTCTCCTCTATTACATCATCCACCAGAAAGAGATCTGTTCTTCAAAGTTCAACATGAGCAACAGAGAGTATGCATTTTACCTGCATAGCCTACTAGGCCTGAGGCAGGACGAAGACTCCCATTTCCTTTCACAGAAGGAGATTGATGACATCTTGGCTCTCACCAGGAAGTACTTTGGCACTTCTGGTAGCCGGGTAAGAAGGGAGGAACTGCTATCTGTGCTTTTGTTGGGGTGTAGGTTTGGTCTTACTATTATCACTTATTCCTAGGACATGGGTAAACTTCTAAGAGAGATGATTGGCACTTATGGTTTTAACTACAGGATAGTAAGTTGCATAATTTAAAATTCTAAGTGGAAATTTAATGATTAAATGGAGGATGACTTTTAGCCAGAAGCTGGGTGGGTGGATGGGTAGGCAGGCCAGGTGGAAGGGCAGTTCTCATCTCCTGAATAACTATGACTCAAAGATTTTGATCAACGTCCAAGAGATGAGCTATCATTGAAGAAGGCCATGTGTCTGTCTTGGTTTCTGGCCAAGAGATGTGTTTATCACCAATGATTTCATTGATGAAATAGCTTGCAAAGCATTACTTGCAATAGTCACCCCAAAACAGCAGCCCCTATGCTGTTAGCACTTTGTGCCCATGCACATGCTTCTCATATCTCCCAGACCCCACTCTCAGAAAACGGGCGCCCATTCTTCTGTTGCCTCCTCCCTGCTGTAGCAAGGCAAGTCTTTCAGGCATGCTTTAAGTTTCGGCAGACATCGGTATCTGAACATAAAGTTTATTATTATTATTCTTGCCGTAGGAATCTGGGAGAGGACTCATGAGTGAAGGGCTTGAGGCACAAACAAGAACACCTGAGTTTGGATCTCTAGCAACTCTATAAAAGCCAAGTGTTTCAATGACTCCTGTAATCTCTGGGGTTGGAGGGAAACAGGCAGATTCTTGGGACCTGAGGTCAGTCAGTCAAATCAGAATAACAAGCTGTGGTTCAATGATAGATACTGTCTCAAAAAATAAAGAACAATAGAGGATGATGAGAAATTGACCTCTAGCCTCCATGTGAGTACACACAGGCCATGTACACATTTACACACATATGCATATACCGCACACACACAACCATCACCATCATCATCATCACCATCACCACCATTATCACCATCATCACCACCAACATCATCATACTGAGGATTGAACCTACAGCTTTGTGCATGCTAGGCAATCACTCTACCATTGAGCAATGCCTTCCACATCATAAATCTTGAATCCCTGGAGGTTTCATTGAAGTTCTATGCCACATGTTAAAGAGGTAAGAACATTACTTATTAAACAGTGGCCATGACTTTTCTATCTTTAAACTATTCGTTGATGTATAAAAGTGAGCTGAATTCTTAGTCTTCATTGTGCTGTTCAAGAGCCAAGAGTCTATACTGTCCTATTTCAGCAAGCACAGTTCCAATATGCTGTAAATGGGCTCATTTGTTATTGGTATGCAGTGAATAGCTTATTTTCTAAGCACCTTCCAAAGATCTTTATGGCACCTCTAATACTGTGAGTATCAATCCTCAGCCCACTGTTCCTGTTTCCATAAAAGTCCCTTGATGGAATTTAACTTTTAGCTTGAATGAGTTGGTGTCCCTATATATAAAACATCTTCATTGCTATTTCTCTATAAAATAATATTTGCTTGACTTATCCACTAGGATTTTAGGCATCTTGAATATTACTGCCTTTTGAGGCAGATTAAACAGAAATAGAAATCTAATACTTAAAGAGAGATGATCGGTTGTAGTCTGAAATTTCTTTGTCCCACCCGGCCAGTCCTGCAGTAATTTAGTTCCAAGTAAATGTATAGAGGCTTAAATGAATTATAAGTTGTTTGGCCTATGACTCAGACTTATTACTTGCCAACTCTTATACTTTAAGTTAACACATTTTTATCTAATGTTTTGCCACACTATGATACTTTGCTCAGCACAGGATTTTCATCTTCCTTCCCCTGCATCTGGCTTGAGTCTGTATCTTTCTTCCTCTTCCCAGAGTTCTTCTCATCTGGTAGCCCCTCCTATACTTTCTGCTTGCCTTCTGGCCAATCAGTGTTTTATTAAACCAATATTTACAGTGACAAATATTTACTGTTTACAAAATCATATAGTCCTACAGCAATGGGTAGCCATGGGCTTCTGGTTATGCCCCACATATGGCCAATGCTCAGACTTGCAGGGTTCAGGGTTTGTAAGATCAACATTTTTAGAGAATAAGATCACAGTACATAAAAAACTACCTTTCCATGTAGTTAACAAGAAGTAAAATACCCTCATGACTCTCTTCTAGGTTTTAGGACAGTGATCTTCCAGAGATTGCAAAATCTGTTACTCCTGGAAGGCTCCCGGAACCTATTTACCCACAACTACCTAGGTAGTCATCAGTTCAGACTGCTGACATCTGTCTGCAGGCTGCTATTTTGTCCTAGACAGCATAGGAGCACTAGTCTACCACTTTTATTCCCATCTCTTAATCTTCACAGGACATGGCTTCCACAGGTTAGTCCACTAGTAGCCATTTCAGTGGAACTCAATAAACTTCCAGAAGAAGTATCTTTACATGCTAATGTTCTCATCCAGTCACACTCCAAGACCAGAATATAGACATCGCTTTATTCTTCACTCTTATGCACATAATCAACTGTGTCTTATCATCTTTAATCAATTCCCAGTGTTCTCACCTCAGATCTTTCTCCTGTGTTCTGGGTCTATGGTATACATCATAGATCTGCTCATAGCTCATCCTAGCCCTATTTCTTCATGGTAGATAAGTATTCACTACATTCTAAGGACTTCTTGGGTCAAAACAATGGCTAGAATTCTCCTCTCCCCTTAACAGAACCTAATGACTATAATCTTTTCTTTTCTTTTCTTTTCTTTTCTTTTCTTTTCTTTTCTCTTCTCTTCTCTTCTCTCTTTCTTTCTTTCTTTCTTTTTTATTTCTTTCTTCCTTTCTTTTTTATAATCTTTGCAAAAAATTGACTGTGAGGGTCATATTGTTATATCTCAACTTGTTCCTTTTACTCATAGTACTTTTCCAACTGTGTGAATAATGTGATAACACTGCTGGGGACGTAACCCAGAAAAGACCACTAGCTTAGCCTATGTGAGGTCCTAATTTCCACCCTCATATTTCCATTGCTGCTGTAAATAGACATCTGTCTAGAGGTTACCACTAGACCTCAGAAAGAATAGCTCCAATAGGCTGTTTTATTCCTTCCCCAGTGTTACAAGATTTGAATGTTGACAAATAATCTATGCTTGCATCCTTTTCTGATATACCAGATTACTCCAGATCATTGATAAGTGGGCTTATCATAATACATGGCACATAGCAGATGTTTTAATAAATTAGATAGATCAATAATCTGATTTAAAGCAAAACTCTACCTTTTCAGTTGTACATAATTTAATCAGGAAAAGCTAACACACACACACACACACACACACACACACACACACACACATATCCTATGTTCTGTAGGAATTCTGAGAACAGCTATGATGCTAGAGTATGGCATATACTCACTGCAGTGAATATACACTGAGTGTGGGACTCAAGGCTGAGGGAGAAGTAAAGGTGGTGTCTTAATTACTTTTCTGTTGATGTGACAAAGTACCTTGACAAAATCAACTTAAGGAAGTATGAGTTTATTTTGTTTTGTGGTTCAAAGTACAGTCCATCACGGCAAGGAAGTCAAGGCAGTAGAGGCTTGAATCAGTTGGTCACACCGAGTCCCACAGACAGTAGAAGACAGCAACAAATACTTATGATCAGTCTTCTTTCTCCTTTTTATACAGTGCAAAATACCGGCCCCACTAAGGGATGCTACTTATAGTGGATGGGTCTTTCTACCTTTCTGGTCACAGTTAACCTAATCAAGAAAACCATATAGGAATACTTAGAAACCCTTCCCCCAGGTGATGGTTAACATTTTCAAGCTGAAAATTAAAATTAATCATTGCAGGTTCCAGAGTGCCAGCAATGCTAGGATTCAGAGTGGAAAATTGTTTAGTTTACAAGAGTCCTTGGATCTGGGAAAAAGTTCACCAAAGAAAGGGATTAAAGTTCTAAGAGCAGAGGATCACCTTGAAAACAGTGTAACTTTAACACAGTTACCAGGAAGTGTAGATAACAAACACAGGAGGGTGGGATTGGATTTGAAAAGATCAAATGTTTCCCAAGTTGAGTTCCTTCTGGGATAGTAGACTAATGATTGTCATTCCTATAAACCAATTTTCCTTTAGATGAACAATTCCTCGTGCATTGTGGGAGAATTCAGAGGAGGCTTACTCAGTGTAACTCCAGAAGCTAATATTTTCTCTTTGTGTTTGGCTTTAGTGTATGGAAACTAAGACACTACAGAGGAGATCTGGCATCCAGGGCAGCGATGGTGCCGATGAAAAGACACTTCCTCAGCTGGCCACAACCATCATTGCCCTGTCACTCCAGGGAGTTTGCCTGGGGAGAGGAGAGTTACCTTCCCCAGATGATTTTACAGACTATATTTTCAGTTTCTTGAATAGTACCAATTCCCTCCACTTATCCGGTAAGGTTGTTTTTTATGCATTTTAGTTTCCAAGTCACAATTGTCTGATTAATTGTGCCAAAACCAAAAACCAAACAACAACAACAAAAAACAAAAACAAAGGCTAGAGTATTTTGTTGACTAAATTTGTTCAGGTCTGTTTCAAACACTGTTTTATCTTGGCATGTGATAAGAGAGCACAGATGGCCTCTCAGGGCAGAAGTCTATCGGTTGATGAGGCATGAGCATGAACTTGGCTCATTTATGTAGGGATGGAAATTGTGCATGGAGAGTCAAATGAACAGATTTTAAAACCTGTTTTGAGAATTAACTAAACACTTTCCTATTTCATACATAACATTGAGCCTGAAATGGCAGAGCAGTATAGAATGACAAAATGATATTAAAACAATTCAAGAACAATGAAGCAGATTGTGTGTAGTCATAAAAGTAAGCCATTTATGTTTAATCAGGAGTAGCTTGTATGTTATTTATCTCTTTCTGATAACCAACATTTGGAGGCTGTAAGATAAAATGTGATGCCAGGGAGGAAATCTGAATATTTATGTTGTATGTTTTTAGTAAGGGAAATGGCTTGAAAGTTAAGCATCTAAAATGATTTGAAGTTCCAATATTTGAATCAAAGTGTCTGCAGGTAGATTTTCTTTTTAATCTCATTATACAACATCAGCCAAAAATAATCACTTCTCAGTATTAGAGAATGTTGGATCATATTTTCCTGAGTTAAAAAATATTTTTATTTTTTTATTGAATCAGGGTCTAGATAAGAACTACAAAGTGAGCTAGTAGTTGTGTCAGTGCTCAGTGTGCTTTCTGTGAAAATGTGAGAAGTTGGGTTGAGATTTCAGTATTCCAATAAAGCCTGGAACGATAATGTTCTGTGAGTCCAAGTTCCTATGGCAAGATAGGCAGAGAGAAGAATCCTCCAGAAGCTCATGGGCCAGATATCCAGCTGTACAAAGTGGGAACAAGAGACCCTGTCTTTATCAAAGTGGAGAGTGATGATAGGTACCTTAGACTTCCACATGTATGCCATGCATGTATGTGCCTACATGCAAACACACACACACACACACACACACACACACACACACACACACACACACACACACACACACACACAGCCCTAAAATTCATAAAATATATATTGTTAGTAAATTTCTCATTTCCTTTACATGTGGCATATGTTTCCACCTTCATTTTGTTTATTTTATCACAAATTATTTTTGCTAGTGGAGTAAAGGGATGTTTGCCCTGTGGGTTGATGATTGCATTCAGAATTTACCTGCACTTTCATGCATTTCCTATATGTCGGTTGAATATGGAGATTAGCTTAATTTTTAGTTATTTAGTGAAGAACACCCTTTTATGATTGGTGACTTCCACCAGAAGACATGGAACTTACGCTTCTCTTCTGTATAAGGCTCATTAGCTTCTGATGAATATCTGAAGCTTAAAAAATGATGTTCTAATGCTCTCATTATGGCTTCCTCCCTTCTCTGTGCATCTTTTGCTCTCCATTGGAAGAATTCAGAGGAGAAACACATATTATAGAAGACAGGAGAGTTTATTGTAGAGTAGTGAAAGGCCCATCCTCAAGTGATGACAGTAGACAGTAGACAAAGGGGCATTGCGAGCAGAACACCCACAGGGTGATAATAGATGGTGACCAGAAACCCTTGTGTCAACCTATGTTGTAGATAGCTTTCCTGTGGGGTATTTTTTTCCATTTAAGTGATTTAAAGGTCCATTTAGATTGACCCTGACAGGGGAGGGCAGTGGTATACCCTTGTTCTTTTCAGAATGCTTCCTTTCAGATGGTAACTTTGGGAGGTGTGGAGCTCATAGAACCAGGTTTAGATGGTTATCAATTTATGACCATTTGGGAAGTTTTGGACGCCACACTTTTCTCCCAAGAAGGACTCAGATCCAATCTTCTGGCCATAAGTGAGAGTCTGTAGTTTTAGACCTTGCTATTGTAAGCAGTTGATTATGAGTGAGGGGTACACCTCTGGTATCCTTCAGGTCTGATAATACCTAGGTACCTATTCCTTGATATTTTAATTCTATAATAGAAAATTTTCTTCCGACACTAACTTCATTTTACTTGGATTATTTTTATTGCATATTAATGTGTGTAAGATGTATGTGCATGCATGTTCATATGTGTATGTACACATATGTAGTATACATATGTGTCTGTGGAGGTCAGAAGTTGATGTCTCGTACATTCCCAGATGACTCTCCACGCCAAATGTTGAGGCAGGGTCTCTTGTGTAAACCCAATATTCACTGATTCGATAGTCTACCTAGCTAGCTTGCGACCACCATCCAGTTATGCCATCACCATTTGTTGAAGATACTGTCTTTTTCTCATTATATATTTTTGGCCTCTTTATAAAAAATCAAGTATTCATAGGTGTTTGGATTAATGTCAGGATTTTAATTAATTCCATTCATCCACAAGTCTGTATTTATGCCAGTACCAAGCTGTTTTTATTACTGTAGCTCTATAGTATAGCTTGAAGTCAGGGATGGTGATGCCTCCTGAAGTTCTTTTATTGAGCAGGATTGTTTTGGCCATCTTGGGTTTCCTGTTATTCCATATGAAGCTGAGTATTATTCTTTCAAGGTCTCTGAAAAATTGTGTTGGGATTTTCATGGGGATTGCATTGAATTTGTAGATTGATTTTGATAATATTGCCATTTTTATTATGTTGATCCTACCTATATAGGAACATAGGAGATCTTTCCATTTTCTGATTTCCTCTTTGATTTCTTTCTTCAATTACTTAAAATTTCTGTCATACGGGCCTGTCACTTTTTTGGTTAGAGTTACATCAAGATATTTAATACTCTTTTGCAGCTGTTATAAAGGGTGATGTTTCCTTTATTTCTTTTTTAGTCCTTTTATCCTTAATGTATAGGAGGCTATTGTTTTTGTTTCTTTTTAGTTAAGCTTGTAGTCTGCCACATCACCGAAGGTGTTTATCAGCTGTAGGTGTTTTCTGGTAGAATTTTGGGGGTCACTTATATACACGATCATATCATCTACAAATAGAGATAGTTTGACTTCTTCCTTTTTAATTTGTATCCCCTTAATCTTCTTTTATTCTTCTATTGCTTTTGCTAAGGCTTCGAGAACTATATTAAATAGATAAGGAGAGAGAGGATAGCCTGGTCTTGTTTCTGATTTTAATGGGATTATTTTGAGTGTTTCTCCATTTAGTTTGATGTTGGCTGTCGGCTTGCTGTATATTGCCTTTATTATGTTTAAGTATCTTCCCTGTATTCCTGATCTCTCCAGGACTTTTATAATGAAGAAGTGTTTGGTTTTGTCAAAGACTTTTTCAACATCTAATGAGATGATCATGTGTGTTTTTTTTTTTTCTTTCAGGTTGTTTATATGATGGATGACATTGACAGATTTTTGTATGGATGAAACCTATTTGATCATGCTGGATGAGTTTTTGATATGTTGTTGAATTTGGTTTGCTAGTATTTTATTGAGTATTTTTGTATCAATGTTCATGAGAGAGATTGGTCTGTAGTTCTGTTTCTTCGTTGCATCTTTGAGGGGTTTGGGTATCAGGGTGATTTTAGCCTCATAAAAGAATTTGGCAATATTCCTTCTGTTTCTATTATATGGAACAGTTTGAGGAGTATTGATATTGGTTCTTCTTTGAATGCTGGTAGAACTCTGTCTGCACTGAAACCATTTGGCCCTGGCCATTTTGGGGTTGTGGGACTTTTACTAACAGCTTCAATTTCCTTGGGGGGATTTAGGTCTATTTAGGTCACTTATCTGGTCTTGACTCAATTTTGGTAAGTGATGGCTGTCTAGAAAGCTGTCCATTTCTTTTAGGTTTTCCAATTTAGTATAGTGAAGGTTTTTGAAGTATGACCTAATGTTTCATTTCTAATTCTGTTAATTTACATTCTCTCTCTCTCTCTCTCTCTCTCTCTCTCTCTCTCTCTCTCTCTCTCTCTCTCTCTCTCTCTCTCTCTCTGCCTTTTGGTTAACTTGGATAAGGGTTTATTTATCTTGTTAATTTTCTCAAAGAACAAACTCTTTGATTCATTGATTCTTTGTATTGTTCTCTGTTTCAATTTTATTGATTTCAGCCCTGAGTTTGATTATTTCCTGCCTCCTACTCCTAGGTGAGTTTGCTTCTAATTGTTCTAGAGCTTTCAGCTGTGCTGTTAAGTCTCTTTTGTGAGATTTCTCTAGGTTTTTCATGTAGACATCTAGTACCATGAATTTTCCTCTTAGCACTGCTTTCATTGTGTTTCATAAGTTTGAGTATATTGTGGATTCATTTTCATTGAATTCTGGAAAATCCTTGTTGTCTTTCTTTGCTTCTTCTTTGACCCAGAGGTGGTTCAATTGAGAGATGTTCAGTTTCCATGAATTTGTAGCCTTTCAGTGGTTTTTGTTTTTGTTGAACTTTAGACCATGGTGATTTGATAGGAAACAAGGAGTTATTCCAACTTTTGTGTCTATTGATCTTTGCTTTATGACTGAATACATGCTGAATCTTAGAAAAAGTTCCACAGGGTGCTGAGAATAAGATATATTCCTTTGTGTTTAGGTGATAAGTTCTGTATATATGTATTAAATACATTTGAGTTGTAACATCTGTTAGATCTTTTATTTTTCTGTTAAGTTTCTTGTGGTAGACCCATCCATTGGTGAGAGTGAGGTGTTGAAGTCTCTCACTATTAATGTGTGGGATTTGACATGAGACTTAAGCTTTAGTAATGTTTCTTTTACATATGTAGATGCCCTTGTTTTAGGACTATAAATGTTCAGAATTGAGACTTCATCTTGGTGGACTTTTCCTGAGATAAAAAAGTCATGACCATACTGATCTCTTTTGATTGATTTTAGTTTGAAGTCTATACACCAGCTTGTTTCTAAGGTCCATTTGATTGGAAAGTCTTTCCAAACTTTTTACGCTGAATCAGTGTCTGTCTTTGAAGTTGAGGTGTGTCTCTTTTTTGCAGCAGAAAGATGGATTCTGTTTTTATCCATCGTGTTAGGCTGTGTCTTTTTTATACATGAATTGAGTCCATTGATATTTAGGAATATTAATAAACAATGATTGTTATTTCCTGTTATTTTTGGTGGTAGTGTATGTATGTTTCCCTTCTTTGGATTTTTCTACTAGTATTATCAATTGTTTATGGTTTCATGGGTCTATCTAGCTACTTAGGTTAGAGTTTTTTCTCTAGTGCTTTCTGTAGGGCTGGATTTGTGGATAGGCATTGTTTCAATCAGATTTTGTAGTGAAATATCTTGTTTACTCCATCTATGGTGATTGATAGCTTTTCTGGGTATAATAGTCTGGGCTGAAGACCCTAGTCTTTTAGTATCTGTATAACATCTGACCACAACCTTCTTGCTTTCATTGTTTCCACTGAGTAATCTGGTATTATTCTGATGGGTCTATCCTTATAGGTAAGTTTGCCTTTTTCCTTTGTAGCTCTTCGTACTCTTTTTTATTCCGAAGGTTTAATGGCTTGATTATTAAGTGGTGAGCAGACTTTTGGGGAGGTCTAGTACATTTGGTGTTCTATAAGCTTCTTTTATCTTCATAAGCATTTCCTTTTTTTAGATTGGGGAAGTTTTCTTTTATGATTTTGTTGAATATATTTTCTGTGCCTTTGAGCTGGTATTCTCCTTCTTCAATTCCAATTATTCTTAGGTTTGGTCTTTTCATGATATCCCATATTTCCTGGATGTTTTGTCTTACGACTTCTTTGATTTTAGTGTTTGCGTTGACATATCTACTTCCACTATTGAATCTTCCACTTCAGAGATTCTCTCTTCTATCTTTTGGTTTCTTTTGGTTGTTCTTGCATCTGTAGGTCTGATTAATTTCTTCAGATTTTTTATTTCCATCATTGCCTCAGTTTGTGTCATTTTTATTGCTTCTATTTCAATTTTTAAATCCTGAAATGTTTCCTTCACCTGTTTGATTGCTTTGTCTTTTTTTTCTTGGATTTTTTATTATTATTATTTTCTTTCAGGGATTTGTTAATCTCTTCCAATTTTCTGTTTGTATTTTCTTCTATTTCTTTAAGGGGATTTTTTATTTCCTCTTTTTAAGGCTTTTATTTTCTTCACAAAATAGTTTTTAAGTTTGTTTCCTTCTGTCTATTCTGCATTGCCATGACTAGGTCTTGCTATTGTAGAACCACCAAACTCCGGTTATGCTATGTTGTTCTTTATGTTTTAATATGTATTCTTGTACTGGTATCTGCTCATTTCTTCCTTGGATAACTGAAATATCTGTATCTCAGGGAGTTGATTTTGGTGCAATCAGTTCTGGCTGTGTATCAGGAAGTCTTTCTTTGGTCCAATATCAGCTCTTGGCCCACTTGGAGGTAGTGTATTCTGTGTCACACTGATCTGTACTTGGTGTAATAAGAGCTATCTCAAGGATCCAGTGTTGGTCCAATATGAGCTTTTGATCCAAAGGGAGCTATTGGTCCCATAGAGGTTCTTGATCCAATAATTGCTGGAGAGTTATGGGTCTCAGGTACCCCTCTTATTCCAGTAGGTGCTGACACACTATGGGTCTCAGGTACCCCTCTTATTCCAGTAGGTGCTGACACACTATGGGTCTCAGGTACCCCTCTTATTCCAGTAGGTGCTGACACACTATGGGTCTCAGGTACCCCTCTTATTCCAGTAGGTGCTGACACACTATGGGTCTCAGGTGGCGACTCTTGATCCAGTAGGTGCAGAGAAACTGTGGGTCTCATTGGTGCAATGAATGCTGAGGATCTGTGTGTCTCAGGATACCACTGGGGTCACCAGGTGATGGGTGTTTTGGGTTTGGGTGGGGTTTTGTAGTTGGGGATGTCCAGAAAACTGGATTAGACTGGGACTTCTGACCTTGGGAGATTTTCCTTGCTGCCCTGGAATTAGGGGAGAGATGAGTAGGGGTGGGGTTTCAAGGGCTGTGTTTTAGAGCCTGGGTTCCAGAGGCCGGGCTCACTGCCTGTGCTAGGTGGAGTTAAATCATCTTTTGATCCAATGAGTGTTCAGTATCTGTGGGTCTCGTGCAGCTGCTGGGTCGATGGGTGATGGGGTGGTTTGGGGATTAGGATGGGATTTCCAGTGAACTGGATTTTAGTGGGACTTTTGGTTTGGATTTAAGGGAGAGGTGAGTGGGGCTGAGGTTCCATGGCCTGTTACCAGGGACTGGGTTCCAAAGACTCATCTCTCTGCCTGGGCTGGGTGAATATCACTCACATCTTGGTCTAGTGGGTGAGCCTAGTTGTTAAATTTTATATAGCTGATTATACTGTTTAGAAAAATTACAAATACATTTTATTCACAGGTAGGAAAAAGGGTAATGCCATCATCTAAAGTGGCCATTTTATTTAATTAATCTTTGTATAAACAATTAAAAAGCATAGAAATGAATTGAGAAAACTTAACTGCAATATATGTGTGCAATCAAGAGCAGAATTTAAAAAATAGAATTTAGTGAACCTCTATAACCTTATCTTAATTTCATTATTTTGTTATGCATATACATCTAAAAGGAAAGCATTTCGATTGATTTATATACATTAAAAAATATTCAATCTGTTGAGAGTGTAGAGTGCATTCAGGGAAGAAATTTCCTGGAGCAGGCCAGTTTCTACATTTTTTAATTTAAATTTTTATTGCACTGTAGTTTTTTTATATGCATCTATGTGAGTGCATAGATATGTTTATGAGTATATGTGCATGCACACGAGTGTGCCATAATTCACCAGAGAATCAGTTCTCTCCTTCTACTACTTGGAACCCAAGAGTGAAACTGAGTCACTAGACTTGACAGCAAATGCCTTCACCCTGAGCCATTTCTCTCTCCCTTCACTGTATTTTTTATAGTAAATAAACTACACGTCTCAATGAAATGTATGTCCCCTCGCTGCTCACTTTTATTATTTCCAGAGTATGAAAATATAGGATTGTTCTTGGAAGACTTATTTATCATCCAGGTTTAATCAAAGTCTTTTGAGAGAGTCAGCACTCATAGGAAGCACAAATACTCTTTAGCTTTGTTCTATTATAATCCCTTTCAGTGGAAACAAGTTTATCTTGTAAAAAGTGTTAGCTGCAGCTATGGCAGTTGTGACTACTCTAAATGTGACTTGTCTATTCATTACATGTGACACCAGATTTTGTGTGACATTTTTAGAACTAGATCAACTCCTCAACATACTCTCTACCAGAAGGGCCTGTGCCAAAAAGGATCCTCTCCATGAACTCCAAAGGAGACAAAACACGACAGTACACAGGCGGGGAGACCTTACGATATCTATAGCAATGGAGAAAGAGTCTGATGATCATTCTGTTTTCTGGGATCAGGTATTTTCATCTTTTATGTTATCATTCTTTATTTCTGAAGAAAATTGGTAGTCCTATCAGAATTATTGAAATCTTATGAAGACAATATACATTTTCTTTAAAGTATCCTATCTCTGTGGTATCTTTATAGTTTTCTTTTTCTGTAAGTGGATTTCTACAGACATAGAAATAAAGCCAAAATATTTAGGGTTTCTCTTAGATCCATATTATACATATGAATAATTAATTTAGAAAAATATACTAAGCATTTAATATGATCTGTTAGTACCTTGATATGAAGAATACCATACTGAGTGAAGATAGGTCTAGCCCTTACAAATCAGTGAAGGATTTAAATATTACATAAGTAACAATAATAATAAGCAGATAATCTAAATTTAAGATAGATTAGGAAGAGATTCCTTTTGTGCTTTGACTAAAGGAAGCATAATTGTATAATAGATTGGGTCTTCCATATAGTTCTGTGGTTTGAATCTAGGGCTAGATAAATATACTATCTTTGAACTACATTCTTAGCCCTTTTCAAATTTTTATTTCTTTTTCTTGACATGTATGTTCATGCATGTTTGTGTGTGCACATGTGTAACCAGGTATTTAGAGGCCCGAAAGGTAGTGGAGTCTTCCCAAATGATTGCCACCTTATATATTGAGGCAGGGTCTTTCACTTGAATTCAGTCTAGCAAAACAGTTTGATGTGGGAATATATCTGCTCTTTCAGTTCACTAAGTGCATCTGGGTTGACATACCTGCCCAGATTTTGTATAGGTTTTGGGGATCCAAACTCTGGTTCTCAGACTTACATGGCAATCATTTAACATGTTGGGCCATCTTCACAACCCCTAATTTTTGTCTTGAGACAAAATGCCACTAATTTCCTCAGTCTGGTCTGAATTCTCTATCTAGTTCAGGAGGTCTTGCACTTATCTTTGAGAAAGTCACTTTCTTGCTTGGAGATGTCCCTTAGCAACAGGTCCCTGTAGTGAATTTATGATGTTACATTGTAAATAATTGTCCCGCATATGAGTTTAATAAAAAAGCGCTGATTGGCCAAAGGCAGACAGGAAGTGTGGGCAGGGCTACCAGACTAAGAAAACTCTGAGAACAGGAAGAACAGAGCAGAATGCCAGAGAGAAGCCAGAAGAAGCAGAGGACAACTATGCTGCTCTGAGAAAAGGTACCGAGCCCCATGGCTGAACAGGATAAGAGTCATGGGTTAGTTTAAGGGTAAAGAGTTAGCAAGTTATATGCCTGGGCCTTAGGCCAATCAGCCTAAAATTAATGTAAGTATCTGTGTGTCTCTGTGGGACTGTGGGTCTGCTGGTCTAAACCTGGAGGCTGGGCCCGAAAGTCCAGGTCAGAAGCCTCTTACTACAGATCCCCTGCTTAATGTGTGTGTGAGAACTTTGATTCAATCACTACCATTTCTTCTTGTTTTCTATCACCTCTGCTAGGCATAAAATGTATCTATTTCAAACAGTATTTATGCTATTTACCTCCAAGTTAATATTCTTACATCCCCTTTGTGGTAGTCTGAATGAAAATGACCTCTGAGACTCATAGGGAGTGGCATTATTAGGAGGTGTGGCCTTGCCATAGGAAGTGTGTCACAGGGCTGCTTTGAAGTTCCAAATGCTCAAGCTAGGCTCAGTGTTATTCTCTTCCTGCCCACTTTGGATCTGGATGTAGAATTCTCAGCTCCCTCTCCAGCACCATGTTACCTGGGTGCCTCCATGCTTCCAGCTATGATGATAATGGACTAAACCTATGAACCTATAAACCAAGCTTCAATTTAATGTTTTTTTAAAATAAGAATTGACATTATCAGTGGTGTCCCTTCACAGCAGTAGAAACCCCAACTAAGACACCCTTAAAAGCTACTTCAATGTTGAAATAACACAGTACTTTCTCCCTACCAGAAAACCTGTTATCTTCCTAAGACCAGCTGTATCTCCTTGTTAAAGATCATCAAAGCTATTGATCATTACTGTTGACATTCTCACATAAAATTAGAGTGTTTAGAGGGCTATCAGGCCCTCACCTGAATGTCTATCCATTTTCCCCGGGCATTTGTATGCTATGCTGCCATAACTGAATGTGTTCTGTGGTTTGGTGAAGGGGGTAGAACATCTAGTCTGTGTTAGACTAAGGGATGGGCAAGGGACAGCCACCATCCAGGCTGAGTGCTGCCATAGCCTTTTCTAAATCCTTTGGCTTGCCACTGTTTATTCTTTTTTATTATAATGTGTAACAAATGCCAAGGTCACTCCAAACTGTAGCAGATCATATTCTCTTTGTCTATATTTCCCTCTATGCTCTTTGATTTGATACCACATTCTGGGATGAATAACGCTCTTTTCAGGAAACTAATGACTGTATTCTGTTTTTAAATCCAAGTATTCTTGCAGCTAGGCTTTAGACATACCACTCTTTATTTTAAAAAATGCTGTATCAATTCAATATCAAGCTGATTTTCCTACTTTTAGCTAAATATTAATCCTTGCTTACTTCCTTTCTCAGAGGTCCATGGGTCCTCGCTTAGCTTTTTATTTAGGTCCCCGATTTGAATACCACTTGTTGATTTTCATGGACCTAAGTAGATCTGTCTGTGAGACCTGCAGTCTGGCCCATTCTTTAAAGTCTTCAAATCCCAGGTCTCACAGACAGATCTATTTAGGATTGGTAAAAATACTCTCTCTAAACCAACACCAATTGAAATGACGTGACAATTTTACTTCAGTTTCAGTGTGCTGGATACACTAATGCAACAAAGAAAACAATGTTTTGAGGAAGGTTGTTTGAGTTTAGAAAAACATGTAAATAAAGTGCAATAAGCACATACTGATCATTAACAGAACAGCCCTTTCCTGGAACTTTCTCAGGACAGAACAATTTAAACACAATGGTCTGGCATGCACTATAGATTATATTTGGGAAGCATGAAAGCAAGGCAGAAGGTTCTGTCCAGAGCCAGGATCCACTGAGGATGGCATTCAGCGTATCCCTTCACCAGACTGGATTCTCTAGCTGTGTTCTGACATCCAGTAACAATAAACGTGTTTTATAAAGTGAATACAAATACTTGTCACAGGAGTCATGAAATCACATCTAAGAACAATCCAGGGAACAAAACACACCCAAGGTAAGGGTCCCTTTGCCTTTTTTCCTGGAGCATTTCTCTCAGCTTCCCAAGGTATTATTCACCATGCATCATTTGTTTAAAACTGTGTTTTGACACTTTTTTACTAAATGGTGTACTTTAGAGTGTGCCCTTACCTGGCTATGTGTTCATAGAATAAGAAGACCATACTGTGAAAAGACACACACACACACACACACACACACACACACACACACACACACACACACACACACACACAGAAACATAAAAAAGATAATTGATGTTCCAAGGGCAGGCATGTGTGTTCATTTTAAATTTTTGACATGCAGGACAGGCACGTATGTGAACCTTTGGTCTTTGGCATGCAAGGCAGGCTTGTGTGTTCATTTTTGTTTCTGATTTTCCTTTACACTCTGGGTTTTCTTTTTGTACAAGCGTGTGACATTTTGTCTCCTTCTACTGTAGCCTCCTCTTGGTTTTCTTGTTTGAGTGGCTTGTCTTCCAGGAAACCAAGTATTTCCTGGTCATAAGAAAACTTTCTTACCCACAAAGTCACCATCGAAGATTTTTGATATGGAGAGGAAAACACTAAGCATTTCATCATTATTTCTTGATTAACATGACTTTACTGAAAACTTTCATATCCTACATTATAGCAAATCAGACCAGCCTTCTAAATCATTGCTTTTTTTCCCCCTAAAAATACTGTACTAATAGTAATTAAAATTCACAAGGCACTGTGTTTGTGCAAAGATTTGAGGACCTAAAGGGTATTCATATCAAAACTATATTCCATTCTCATTAAAACTTATAGGACATGAGAAGATCAGTATCAGTGTGTAAAGTACTTATTCCACAAGTCTGTGGACCAATGCTTACCTAGAGCCCATGTACAAGCCCAGTAGGCATGGCAACCTACCCTCAATGCTTGGGAGATGGAGATGAGGGATTCCTTGGGCAAGTTATCCAGCTATACTAACTGAAACGGGGAACTGAAGGTTCAGAGAGACCCGAGTTAGTGCTAAAGGTGGAGGGTGACAGGGAAAAATACCCAGTGTCATCCTTAGGCCTCCACATGTGCATGCATACAACATGTACATTCATCCACATATATATATATACATGTCCACAAATTTGAACACATACGCATACATGTACAGCATATAGACATAACAAAATCCAAAAACTTTAAAGTTGATGCATAAAGTCCTAGTTTTTAAGTTTTAAAAATGGAAAAGCCTCTCTCAGGTTAAAGCATGCTGCATTTGTTTTTGGGAGTTTTGTTTGTGCCTATGTAACATGAAAAATCATAAAATTGTGGATAAATTTGGTTAATTCAGTCAAAAATAACAATTATTTCTGCTTTTTTGTAAAGAATGTTAACAGAGGTAGGTCACCCTACTACTTAATATGCATACTGACTACCTGGTCTCCTGACATAGCCTTTCTCCTTCTAAATTTAACCCTTTGTTTCTTTTGAAACACAGGTTTCTGGTTCAGGCTTGTTAAGTGAGACGGTACCAAAGCCAGCAATTTTATTACTACAAGGCTCTTTTTTATCATGTGAAGTTCCAACTTTGCACATACAATGTTTCATTCATTGAAAAATGGTGGAAAACAAAAACTGTGTAAACTTTCGAGGGGTCACTGGTTAGAACACTGCACAACATATTACAAATCAGTCTATAGTTACCCGAAAGAAAATATATATGCCAGGAACATGAAATGATACTCAGAATAAAATAGAGGTACTCCAGATTTTTCAATAAATCTTGGAAGATAGCAAAGGGTTTCAAGGCAAAAGTATCGAGGAAGCTCTTGATAATGCTACCATGAAGCTAGTGCAGTCCTATGTAGTTCTGGTTCCTTGAGTGGCTGTTGTTTCTGATTGAAGGCTGAGGTTTGTAACTGTGCTGTGTTTTCTTCATACAGGCTTGCTTCTCTGCTAGGCAGCTGGTGGAGATATTTCTACAGAACAGTAGTGGTCCATCCATTTCTAAGGAGGACTTTAAGCAACTAAGTCCAGGGATCATCCAGCAACTACTCATCTGCTCTTGTCAAATGCCCAAGGACCAGCAAGCAAAGCCTCCACCTACCACTCTGGAGAGTAAGTCTGGGTTCTACAACCATGTGCACAGTTCATGTGGTAATAGCAGAAAACATAGAATGCTCACTGTGTAGTGTGAGCACTCCTAACTACTATACATTTACCAAATTATTTAGTCCTCCATTTTACAGATTAAGAAACACAAACATCTGTATGCCAAGCCACAGGTTAAAAATTACATTCTTATTAACAATGATATTGGAAGTCAAACCTGAGTGAGTGAGTGAGCCAGCTCTGGAGCTTCCATTTCTGCTTGTTCTGATGTTTTTCAGTGAATTTTTATTTTTAGTTTTGAGACAGAGGTCTTCCTTGTATCTGGGGTGAGCCTAAAATGTGTGATCCCTCTGCTTTGTTCTCCCAAATACTAACAGGGATTATGGATAGGTCAACATATAAAATGATTTTCAAAGAATAATTAATGTTTTTATATAATTCATGCAAATCGTTCCTGTCCATATTTGACTAAATCATGAAGGAACTTAAAATTCTATGATTTTTAAAGGGTTTGAAAAAGAATGAATCAGGGAAGTGTTTACTAGGCAAGCATGGGTACCTGAATTGGATTCCTAAGCAAAAATGCTGAGTGTAGTCATATGCCTGCAATATCAGTTCTAAGGAAGTAGAGACATGAGCATCCCAGGGGCTTGTGATCTAGGCATACAGATGAGTTCAGGGTTTCCTGAAAGACCCCATTTAAAAAAAATACAGAGCAATTGAGGAAGGCACATTGTTGATTCCAGCCTGAGTGTACACACACACACACACACACACACACACACACACACACACACACACACACACACACACACCTATAGTCTGCACCCCTTAATCATTGAAAAGTGACAGGGTAAAAGGAAAACACATCAGTATTAGAATAAAAAATGTATACCTGAGACATATCCTTCATTCTCAGGAACTGTGTGATCTTAAGAAATTTCTTGTTCCAGTTCTTAGTATTGTCACTTTTCAACTCAGTGGGAAGTAGGTGACACTGTAAAAATACTTTTAGCAATCCACATATCCTGAACATGTGAAACATGAGGGTGTATTGGGATAAACTAGGGTACATGAGCTGGTCTGTGTTGGAGGTACCTAACTCAGGGAGAGGACAGCCTTTCAGGAATGGCTGGTGGCTCTAGAAAGTGCGGGGATCAATCATTATACTCTCTTGGATCCCACTGAGTTATTACAGCAGTAACTCATTGATTTTATAGGGAACCTACAAGGTTCATATTGGGTAAGAGTACATTAAATCTCTATATACTTATGACCACCGTCTCCTCAAAATGGTGGACATGAATAGCCATGACATAGTGAAAACCTTCAAGCACTATCATTAATATGACCATATAATTTAGAGTTGTAGACTAGGTCTCTGTGGTAGACTGTAATGCCTACCATTTAAAATTTGAATCACTCAGCTACTCATCTGTAGGTTACAATGGATTCTTGAGTAGTAAGTAGCTATTTGATAGTTTACTGTGAACAAAAGCGTGTTATGTCTAAATACCAAAACTTGATTGTGACTGGGAGAAAAACACTTCATTAAAAAGTGAGGAACCTAGAAACCAACATGTGTGGTCAGTGCTGCCCACAGTGATGAGAACAGAAGTGCAGTACCTCAGGGCATCCATGGACATGTTCATAGTCCAACAACCTGCCATGCTGCCTGCTGCATACAAAAATCTTATTAAAAAAAAAAAAGAGGTTTCAATGTAAGGTCTATATTTTAAAAAGGCAAATGTGTTTCTCTCTTTTTAGTGAACTTCTAAACTCTTCTAGGAAAATCTTCTTTAAAAATGTTCCCATTAATAACATACAGCAAAGAACCTGTCTTAATAGATGTCTCTGTTCACAGTTTTAAAATGTAGCACTCTGTAATTAATGGAGTCCTTGAAACATAGAGCAGTAAGATGTTGCATTAAGGTGGAAGGGATACTGGGACACATTGATAAGGAAAGAGAGTTCTTGGGCTGCCACCCAAGCCTTAAGTGCCACCTTCAATCTCATTTCTAGGAAGGAAACACATGTCCATGTTCAGAACAGATTTCAGACTTGCTTTACATAGCTGCCCAAGAAAGACCAAGAATTTAGCCTATAGTTCAAGTTCTGTGTTGATGGGAGAGGTTGAGACAGGACCTATTGTTAAATTATCAGATGCCAATCAGGATACTATAATGCTCGGCCTGTGGCTGAGGGCAAATCAGCAGTCCTTTCACAATGGGTCAGAGATTTTATGACTTACAGACTATCCCACCCATAAGAAAGAAGTCAAAACCTAATTTCCCAATGACATAAAGAGACTGTAGAAGCTCCAAAGTTATTGAAATATCCACTTTTCTGCAGTATCACTTGGTTACTGCCCACAGGGCAAAGAGAGGAGCAGAGAGATAGGATGTGAGGCACATCCAGACTCTAATTATCCTATGAATTTTTAACATTTTATGGTCTCTAGTAGGTACTATTAAAAACCTTGAGTTGCCCATGTTGAAATTCTAATAACTCATAAAATTATAATATTTAGGTGAGAACAGTGGCGTTTGTGAATAGAATCCAGCTGGGGATGGATGGATGGGCTATGAAAATCCTCAAAGATGTTTTAATAACACAGGAGTCCTTGTGTTTTTAATAAATTAGAATGAAATAAAACAGCTGCGTAGGTGTATGACCACCCCATCCATCCTTGAAGTTATCAAAATTAGTTGCTGTAAAATGTGTACACCATAAAATTTATCTCCGCTCCCTTCTTTAGATACAGAGGAAGGGAGCCAGGGCCTCGTGAGTTCTAAGCACATACTGTACCACTAGTCTGTCTTCTGGCTCCTTAGTTACTTGGGTTTGTATGATTTAGCAGTGCTGAATGTATTCAGTGTATTCACATAGCAATGAAACAGTTACGTTTCCTTATTTCCAAACTGAGAAGACCAACTCTTCACTGTCCCTCAGGCCTCTGTAGAGAGACACCACAGTGAAGAGGTGGTAGAGGAGGTGAGAAGATTGAGGACTGACAGTTTCCTGCCTCGTTTCCTTCTATTACCATCTCCCTTTATCCTGGGAAAGTGAGAACCAGGAATCAACAAAGCTCCTCTTAAAATCTCAAGCTTACTGCTGTGTGCCCCCTTGCATCATTAATATAGTCTGATATAAAGGGTGAACCTTTTTGAAAACCTAAGCCTGGTTTTCTATAAGGAACATTACTTTCTTAAAAATAATGTTTATAATTTTTCTTTGTTAATTTAATACACTTATAAAATGGATCTTGGTTGTGGCTGTTTCTAGTCTGCCTCTTCCACTCCTCTGAACCCCCTAACACATCCTCCAACTTCCTGTTAGCTTCTTTTGAACCAAGAATAACAAAAACAAACCAGACCTCTTCAACAACTGGAAAGCCACAGACCCCTGGCCCACAGCTGACTAAGATGTGAGTGGCACCCTTCACTCCCAAGTCAAATGGAGACCAGTAGTCTCTGAAGCCAACCAGGGACAGAGACACAGCCCCTGGAACTCCACCCACACCAAGCTCCACCCTAAGCCCAAGCCAGCAGGGAGATCCCCTGTAAGCCCAAACTCCCACCAAAATCCCACTGGCAGGACATCCCATGCCCAAACCGCACCCCAACTCCGAACCGCATCATCGCATGGTGACCACAGCAACATTCATGACAACTGGAAAGCCACAGACCCCTGGCCCACAGCTGACTAGAAGCTTACTAAGAGTAAACTGAGGAAGCAATGGGCAGATGCCAGTGTAAGAACACATATAACAATATAAAGAACAAGACACCACAAGAAGAAGCTGGTGGTTCTACAACATCAAGACCAGAGCATGGCAATGAAGAGGAAGCAGAAGGAAGCAACCTTAAAAACAACTTTATGAAGATAATAGAAACCCTAAAAGAGGATATAAAAATTCCCTTAAAAAAATAAAAGAAAATACAAACAAAAACTGGAAGAGATGAACAAATTCCTGAAAGAAAATAGAGAAAAACAAGAAACAAACAGGTGAAGGAAACATTCCAGGAGTTAAAAATTAAAATAGAAGCAATAAAAACGGCACAAACCAAGACAATGGGGAAACAGAAAACCTGAAGAAACAAACCTTAACTGCAGATGCAAGGATAACCAACAGAATACAAGAGATGAAAGAGGGAATCTCTGGAGCAGAAGATTCAATAGTGGAAATAGGTACATCAGTCAAAGAAAACACCAAAATCAAAAAAGTCATAAGACAAAATGTCCAGGAAATATGGGACACCATGAAAAGACCAAACCTGAGAATAATTGGAATCAAAGAAGGAGACGAATACTAGCTCAAAGGCACAGAAAATATGTTCAACAAAATTGTAGAAGAAAACTTTCCCAACCTAAAGAAGGAAATGCCCATAAAGGCACAAGAAGCGTACAGAACACCAAATAGACTAGACACACTCCAAAAGTCTGCTTACCACATAATAATCAAGCCATTAAACCAACAGAACAAAGAAAAAAATACTAAGAGTTGTGAAGGAAAACAAAGCCAAATTACCTATAAAGGCAGACTCATCAGAATAACACCAGATTATTCAACAAAAACAGTGAAAGCAAGCAGGTCCTGGTCAGATGCTATACAGGCACTAAAAGAGCATGCTGCTAACCCAGACTATTATACCCAGGAAAACTATCAATCACCATAGATGGAGTAAACAAGATATTTTATGACAAAACCAGATTTAAATGATATCTATCTACAAATCTGGCCCTACAAAAAGTACTAGAGGGAAAATTCCAACCTAAGGAAACTAGGTACACACATGAAACCACAAGCAATAGATAATCCCACAGAAGAAAAACCCAAAGAAGAAACACACACACACACACACACACACACACACACACACACACACACACACACACACACACACTACCACTAAAAAAACAGGAAATAACAATAATTTATTACCAATATCCCTTAATATCAATGGACTCGATTCACGTATAAAAAAAGACATATCCTAACATGATAAAACAAAACAAAACAAAAAATAAAACAAAACAGAAGCCATCCTTCTCCTGCATACAAGAAACATACCTCAACTTCAAAGACAGACACAGGCTCAGAGTAAAGGGTTGGGAAAAGACTTTCCAATCAAATGGTCTTAAGAATCAAGGTGGTGTAGCTATTCTAATATATAACAAAATAGTTACAATTAAAATCAATCAAAGGAGACCAGGACAAACATTACTTATTTATCTCAGAAAAAAATCTGCCAAGGTGAAGTCTGAATCCTAAACATTTATGCCCCCAATACAAGGGCATCTACATATGTAAAAGAAACACTAGTAAAGCTTAAACCTCACCTCAAATAAAATATCTTAATAGTGGGAGACTTTAATACTATATTTTTACCAAGGGATAGGTCAACCAGACAGAAACTCAACAGAGAAAAAGGAATCTAACAGATTTTATGACCCAAATGGACTAATATATATATACAGAACTGTAACAATAAGTTTCTAGCCCAGATTAGGCCCAAGAGCTGAACAAGCAAACACACAAGCAAAGAAACACACAGAAGGCTTATATTAATTTCATGCGATTGACCTATGGCCCAGGTATATAACTTGCTAACTCTTAAGTCTTAAACTAACCCATGATTCTTGTCTTGTTTAGCAATGCGATATGGTAACTTTTCTCAGAGCAACATTTCAACTTCTTCCCTCTGTCTGCAGGTATTTCTCCTGATGTTTCTCTGGCATCTCTCTTCTCTTCTTGTTCTCAGAGTTTTCTTTGTCTGGTAGCCCTGCCCATACTTCTTGTCTGCCTTCTGCCAATCAGCATTTTTATTAAACTATTAGACAAAACAATTATTTATAATGTAACAGAACATAATCCCACTATACAGAACTTTCTACCCAAACACAAAGGAATATACATTTTCCTGAATACCCCATGGAACTTTTTCTAAAATTGAGCACATACCCAGTGATAAAGCAAATATCAATATATCCAAAAAATGGAATAACTCCTTGCATCTTATCAGATCACCATTGTCTAAAGTTAGAGTTCAATAACAACAAAAATCACAGAAAGCCTACAAATTTATGGAAACTGAACATCTCTCAAGTGAACCACTTCTGATTCAAAAAGAGGTTAAGAGAGAAATCAAAGACTTCCTCATTAAATGAAAATGAATCCACAACATTCCCAAACTTATGGGACACAATTAAAGCAGTTTTAAGAGGAAAACTCATAGCACTAGATGCCTATATGAAAAACCTAGAGAAATCTCACACAAGAGACTTAACAGCAAAGCTGAGGGCTTTAGAACAATTAGAAGCAAACTCTCCTAGAAGGAGTAGATGGCAGGAAATAATCAAACTTAGGGCATAAATCAATAAAATTGAAACAAAAAGAACAATACAAAGAATCAACGAATCAAAGAGTTCTTTGAGAAAGTCAGCAAGATAGAGAAACCCTTATCCAAACTAAAAGGCAGAGAGAGAGCATATGCAAATTAACAGAGTCAGAAATTAAAAGTGGGCTATAACAAAAGACACCTAGGAAACCCAGAGATTTGTCAGGTCGTACTTTGAAAATCTATACTCCACTAAAGTGGAAAATCTAAAAGAAATGAACAGCTTTCTGCACAGATACCACTTACCAAAATTAAGTCAAAACCAGATGAATGACCTAAATAGACCTATATCCCCCAAGGAAATTGAAACTGTTATTAAAAGTATCCCAAGTAAAAAAGGCCCAGGGATTTCAGTGCAGAATTCTACCAGACATTCAAAGAAGAACTAATACCAATACTTTTCAAACTTCTGAGTCCACAATCTCCCTGATACCCAAGTCTCCCAAAGATACAACAAAGAAAGAGAATTAAACACCAATCTCCCTCATGAACATTGATGCAAAAATACTCCATAAAATCCTGGCAAACTGAATCTAACAACATATCAAAAGAATCATCCACTACCATCAAGTAGGCTTCATCCCAGAGGTGCAGGGATAATTCAACATATGAAAAACTGTAAATGTTATCCATCATATAAAAACCTGAAAGAAAAAAAGCACATGATCACCATCTTAGATGATGAAATAACCTTTAACACTCTGTCATTATAAACGTCCTGGAGAAATCAGAAATACAGGGAAAATACCTAAACATGATAAAGGTGATATACCGCAAGCCAACAGCCAACATCTGACAGCCAATATCCAACTAAATGGAGAGAAACTCAAAGGAATCCTACTAAAATCAGGAACAAGACAAGTCTGTCCTCTCTCTCCTTATTTATTCAATATATTTCTCAAAGTTTTAGCTAAAGCAATAAGAGAACAAAAGGAGATTAAGGGGATACAAATTGAAAAGGAAGAAGTCAAACTATATTTGCAGATGATATGATAGTATACATAACTACTCCCCACCCCAAATTCTTCCAGGGAACTCCTACAGCTGACAAATACCTTTAGCAATGTAGTAGTGTACAAGAGCAACTCAAAAAAATCAATAGCCTCCTATACATTAAGGATAAAAGGGTTAAAAAGGAAATAATCGAAACATCACCCTTTATAATAGCTGCAAAGGGCATTAGATATATCTTGTGGTAACTCTAACCAAAGAAGTAGCAGACCTGTTTAACAAAAACTTTAAGTCACTGAAGAAGGAAATTGAAGAGGATATCAGAAAATAGAAAGATCTCCCATGCTCCTGGATAGGTAGGATCAACATAATAAAAATGGCAATTTTACTGAAAGCAATCTACTGACAGATTCAATGCAATCCCCATCAAAATCCCAACACAATTTTTTAGATACCTTGAAAGAACAATATTTAACTTCATATGGAAACCCAGGATTGCCAAAACAATCCTGTTCAATAAAAGAACTTTAGGAGGCATCACCATCCCTGACTTCAAGCTATACTATAGCTACAGTGATAGTAATAGCCTGGTACTGGCATAAAAACAGACTTGTGGATCAATAGAATTGAATCAAAGACCCTGACCTTAACCCACATACCTATGAACACCTGATTTTTGACAAAGAGCAAAAATAGTCAATGGAAAAAGATAGTATCTTCAACAAATGATGTTGGCATAACTGGATGGTAGTATGTAGAAGATGCAAATAGATCCATATCTATCACCCTTCACAAAACTCAAATCAAAGACCCCAACATAAACCCAGCTACACTGAACTTGATAGAAAAGAAAGAAGAAATATCCATCTATGCATTTGCACAGGTAACCACTTCCTAAATATAACACCAGTAGCACAGACATTAAGAACAACAATCAATAAGTGGGACCTCCTGAAACTGAGAAGCTTCTGGAACGTAAAGGACACAGTCAATAAGACAAAATGACAGCCTACAGATTGGAAAAAGATCTTCACCAACCCTACATCTGACAGAGGACTGACCTCTAAAATATATAGAGAACTCATGAAACTAGAGGCTAAAAATCCAAATAATACAATTTAAAAAATGGGGTTCAGAGCTAAAAAGGGAATTCTCAACAGGTTTACAAATGGCTGAAAGACACTTAAAAAATTGCTCAACATCTTTAGCCATCAGAGTAACACAAATCAAAACAACTTTGAAATAACACCTTACACCTGTCAGAATGGCTAAGATCAGAAACACAGATGACAGCCTATGCTGGAGAGGATGCAGAGCAAGGGGAACACTCCTTCGTTGTTGGTGGGAGTGTAAACTTGTACATCTACTTTGGAAAGCAGTATGGTGGTTCCTCAGAAAACTGGGATTCAATCTCCCCAAGGATCCAGCAATACCGCTATTGGGCATATATCCAAATCATGTACATTCTCACTCCACAGGCCACAGCTCAACTATATTCATAGTAGCATTCTTCATAATATCAAGAACCTGGAAACAATCTTAGATGCCCCTCAACTGAAGAATTAACAAACTGTGGTACATCTACATGATGGAGTACTATTCAGCAGTCAAGAATGATATTCTAAAATTTGCAGGCAAATGAATAGATTTGGAGAATATCCTCCTGAGTGAGGTAGCATAGGCCCAGAAAAATAGACATGGTATATACTCACTCATAAGCGGATTTTAGACATAAAGCAAAGTATAACCAGGCTGCAACCCCCCAAAACCACTAGACAGCAAGAGATACTTAAGA
Source organism: Phyllotis vaccarum (assembly GCA_033318265.1). Classification (NCBI taxonomy): domain Eukaryota; kingdom Metazoa; phylum Chordata; class Mammalia; order Rodentia; family Cricetidae; genus Phyllotis; species Phyllotis vaccarum. The sequence continues at coordinate 73,172,622 of JARWLC010000003.1, forward strand.
GAGACTTCCAGGGTTCCCCCTGGGAAGAGGAAATAGAGAAGATCTCCTGAATAAATTGGGATCATAACATGGAGCAAGCAAGGGGTGCTTGAAACAAATCATGAGAGAAGGAGATGGTTGAGTGAGAGGAGCAACAAAGATGGAGGAAAAAGAGATGGATATCTTGATATAGGATGAAAATGTGGGGTTGGAAAGAGGCCGGGTACTAGGGAAATCTCCAAGAACTCGCAGGATGTTCCTGGCTAGGTCTCCAACCAATAGTGGAGGGGGCGCCTAAACAGACTTCTGCTATAATTACATGAATGACTACCCTTGTATTAAGTTTCTGGCCTGACCTTTCCAGCCTTGTGCTGAGGTTCTGATTCACTGTCCTGCAGTCCCACAGTCCCACAGAAACACACAGATACTTGTATTAATTTTATGTTCATCAGCCTATGGCTCTGACATATTGCTAGCTAGCTCTTGGTCTTAAAATAACCCATGATTCTTATCTTGTTCAGCCATGTGGCTTGGTACATTTTCTCTGAGCAGCATAATTGTCCTCTGCTGGCTTCTCTGGTGTCTCTACTCTGCTCTTCCTGTTTCCAGAGTTTTCTTAATCTGGTTGCCCCACCCACACTTCCTGTCTGCCTTCAGCTAGCTAATCAGTCTTTTTAGTAAACCAATGGCGGGATAATTATTTACAATGGAACAGAACACAATTCTACTACATACCCTAGTTGTCATTATAGAACCTTCATCCAGCAATGAATAGAGGCGGAAGCAGAGATCCATAGCTAATCACCAGGTTAACCTCCTGGTTCAGCTATAGAGAGAGAGGGAGAGAGAGAGAGAGAGAGAGAGAGAGAGAGAGAGAGAGAGAGAGAGAGAGAGAGAGAGAGAGAGAGAGAGAGAGAGAGAGAGAGAGAGAGAGAGAGAGAGAGAGAGAGTTTATATGAGCAAAGGGAAGGGATAGGAATTATGGGGAAGAATTCCACTGAAATGGCTCACAGAATCAAAAACGGCCAGTGGAGAATCATCAGGAAAAGGAGCTAAACCTTCTAGAGTTAGATGACTATAGAATTGTATGAGGAACCTCGTGGAGAAGCATCAGACTATGTTCCTGTGCATGTATTGGGGCATTACCATTCATTACCTGCAGAGGAACACCTAACCCAATCTTAATATTGGGGTGAGGGAATCATACCTACCTCAAATATATAAACCATAATGAATTGACCCACCTTGGGACTCCTTGCCCTTCTTGGGGAAAGGGGGGGAAAGCTGAGGGAGTCCTGGGAAAGATTGGGAAGAGGGAGGAAAGTAAGCAGGGGGACACATGGAAAAAACCTTTTCTTTAAAAAAATAAATAAATAAGAACAGAGAATCCAATTAGTGCTGCCCACATGCTAATGACTTGCCATCCATCTGTGCTTGTGAAACTTTTAGCAGCCACACTCCAGAAAAAAAAAATGACTAGCTGCCCCACCAATAGCTTATCAGCTAGGAGTGGTGCCTCATGATCCCCTCCTCTGTTTTCATTGAGACTACAATTGAGGGAGCTAGAGACAGCTTGTCAAGAAAGAGTATGTGTAGCTCTCATAGAGAACCTGGATTTGGTTTCCCACACTCATGTCAAATGACTTATAACTGCCTGTAACTCTAGCTCCAGAAATCTGATGCCTTTGGCCTCCTTGGCACCTACACACTGACACATATTTTAGACACCCATGAGTGTCTGGGTTTATATGCATCACTTCATTAAGTGATGAGGGTTTGATAGGTCCTCCCCCTAATGCAGGGGCTTTGATAGGTCAGCACTGGATGTGGGGAAGATACACTTTTAACAGCTGATTTCCAAATAGGAAATTTGGCAGGCAAAAAAGGCGGGGTCACAGGAGTAGAACATAAGCATAACAAGTTAGTCATAACAACCTACTGAAACAAAGAGATGGTTTTCAAGGTAGCCAAAACAACATGTAGTCAAAACACAGGTAGGGCTGCAAGATGGTTACTAACTTTTGAAACAAAGACATGATTGTCATTCACAGATAAGACCATGCAGAACCATTTGTAGTTAAGGTTACATAGGATGGGCATAGCTCAATCTTTGAGAAACAAAGCTTTGTCATAAACAGGAATGAACCTAGTTTGTCTTAACTATAAGATGGTTTTAAAATCTCAGATGGAGTTAGTTGGTTCTTCTCCTCACCCCACCCCCAAGTGAGATGATCTACACAAGGTGGAGAATAATACTCAGGACAATGAAACTTTGGACAGTGTCATCTTTTTGAACACTGGGTTAAGACCCTCAGGGACTGGCCTCTTGGTTTATTTTTCTTATACATTTAAACTTAGTAGAACTTGTGACCTGTGACTTCCATAATAAGAATGAATTGTATTGCCTGATAAACAGCACTTGGGGCTAGGGCCTAGAGAAAGGATCTGTGATAAACATAAAGATAGATTCTATTGGTGGAGAAATGTCTAGTACATGAAAAGCTTCTTTCGTGGAAATGTGTTCTATTCACTGCAGGATTTGGGCCTAAATAATGTTCTGGATATTGGGTGAATTCAGGTGGAGGCTGACTCCTAATAGAATAGCAAAGAATCTCAAGTTAATTGACCACTTTTCCCTCTGGCATTCCAGGTGACTAGAAGTGATTTACTTGTTGAAGAAAATAGGGCTGTGTGATGCACAATCTTGGCTTCTTCAGTGCTTATTCTAAGCTGTACTTCATACACATATGTACACAATCAAAAGAAGTAAAAATAAAGTCTTTTAAACTACAAATATATTTAAGCATCACGATAGCTGAAGTGTTCCATTTCCTACTTGATTTTTCCATACACATGTATTAATTTAAAAAATCTTAAAATATTACTGTGTTGGCTACTTTTATAACTGCTGTGAGAAAATTCCCGAGGGAAGCAAATGAGTGCCACGCTTTGACTTACAGTTCCAGGAGCAGCCCTGCTTGGTAGCGCTTGAGGCTTCTGATCCCATTACGTACGAAGTCAGAAAGGAATTTCTTCCTTTTATTCAATTCAGGATTTCAGTCCATAAGATGGTGCTGTCTACACTTAAGGTGGATCTTGCCACCATGATTTACTTAAGTTAGAAAGTCAGTCAGAAATTTGTCTTCTAGATGATTCAAGGTCCTGTAGGTTGATAGTCAATTCAAACCACCACATTTACTTTGCTGATTATTAAAACAATATTTGAAGAACTAAGTACATAAAATAAATTTTAGGGGTTATAATAATTCCTATAAGAATCTAAAATATGGACTGTTAAAATTTATATTCTAAATTGTTCATATTGATGGATCAATTTTCACCCATAAAACCACTCATTTTAGTTACTGAGAATATCGTTAATTTTGCATATCCAATGGTTTTGAAATCCTTTAGGAGGAAGTTCTCCTGAAGTGTGTACTCAGGTTGTTCATAAGCCCTGGTCTACAGTACTTATTGCAATGCTGCAGTGCCACACTCCATGCTACCTCAACACAACTTCCTTGCCTTTGAAGTGTTTAAAGTGATTAGGTGGAAATCAGTACTCCTGTCTATCTATGGAGTGTTGCATTTACCAATAGGAGACATGCCTTTCTCTGTGGGTGGTAGGTAAACTGGGTATTTGCTTGCTTTGGTGATTTTAAATACAATTAGGGGTGGCTCTGCATGTACACTTGCATGCCAGAAGAAGGAATCAGATCTTATTATAGATGGCTGTGAGCCATAGGCTGACCATGCATTGAGGCAACGGCAGGGTATTCAAAAGGAGTTTCGGTGAGGGTCCAGTGATGATGGTGTGCCAGAGGCCTTGAAATAGACAGGCTCGTTGCAATGAACAGTTTGTGGGAGAAGCTGATTGAACAAACGGATACACTGCATGACACACCTCAGCTCCTGATGTCACTAGGATGAATGAGAATATTGGAAAGACTGAGGGGTGAGGTTTGTTTGTTTGTTTGCTTGTTTTGTTTTTAATTAATTTGGGGCATGTTTCAGGGGTGATGGGGCAGATAGTGAGGAGTGAGCAGGATTGGGGTTCATGATGTGAAATTCCCAAATAATCAGTAAGTAATTATTTTAAGTAAAACTCTCAAATAATCAATAAAAAATTATTTTAAAACAAAACCAAAGAAACATCGGGTAGTTTCAAAGCTATAGTCAGGTAAAACTTAGTCTTTGCTGTAACAAAATAATCTGGGTGGCTTATAAACAACAGAAATGAATTTTTCCCAGTTCTGGAAGCTCAGAGGCTCAGTGTGTTGGTCGATTCTGTTTAGTGGTGATGGGGTCTACTTTGAGGTTCATAAGAGCAAACCAGCCTACTGTCACCCCCTGCTGGAAGTTCCTTATAAGGCATTTTCCTCATTCTTTTGGACAAAGTCCTCCTGACCTAATGATGCCTCAAAGGCCTCTTTGTACTATCACCTTGGGGGATGGGTTCTGGAGGTGAGGGTGTTAATAAACATTTGGATTTGGAATTTCTGCTAGCTGAGGCATGAGTGGACAGGAGGACTGACAACCTTTGTCACCCCCTTTGACTAGAATACGGCTACAGCACGGTGGCTGTGACCTTCCTGACGTTGGGCTCTATGCTTGGGACAGTGCTGGTCCTTTTTCACAGCTGTGAGGAGAACTACAGTCTTATTTTACAGCTGTTCGTGGGCTTGGCTGTGGGGACCCTCTCTGGGGATGCTCTACTCCACCTCATCCCTCAGGTAATCTTGTTCTTTCCATTGTAGATAGGCGGTGTCTGTCTTTTCTTTCCATTCAATAACGAGATATTTATGCAAAAATTTTGGTGTGAGCCTCAGTGAATAAATACAATGGATGGGGTTTTCCTTTGAAAAAACACCTCTTGCCCTGAGCATCTTTGCACCCATGGTAGAGAAGAGAGAAATAACATGATGTTGAGTCTATCCCCATTATCTTTGCTTTGTTTTGTTTTGTTTTTGTTTCTGATTTTTTAAATAAAGGTGGTCAGGTTATTGGTTTGGATTAAGAAAGATACAAAAGGCAAATGTCATAGGAGACAGAGAGAGAGAGAGAGAGAGAGAGAGAGAGAGAGAGAGAGAGAGAGAGAGAGAGAGAGAGAGAGAGTCTATGAATGTGATGCTGGTGCTTCCCTCCACCATAATGCAGCAGATCCATTTTCCTCTGCTCTTATGTTCTGTCTCAAAGTTTGTTTCTTCTCAGATTTCTTGCCAATTGGTTTCCCCTGAGTTTCTGCCAAAGCAACGCACCCAGGGAGATGGAGAGCTGAAGGAAGAGGGGCAGTTGCATTTTCTAGCTCACTCTTGACTCTCTCTGGCTCTTGCACCAGCTCCAAAAGTAGCCCATATACTATCATGTTTTATCTGGAGGCTCCCTCCACAGCATCACCTCTCTCAAACTTCCAACAATGTCATTTCCTATCTTTGCTCCTTTAGATCTACAGTGGAAACGGGTTCTTGGATGGCTGTTCTCTGGGTTCCTTTTTCTTTGTCCTGCATGAGTCTCTGCCACAGGGCCATCATTAGCATCGTTGTCTTTGTGTTTGAACCCTCAAAGTAGACTTCTCTTCCTCACCATAATAATGGTGTTCAGACTACATTTTTTTTCTCTCTCTCTTTTAAGAGAGAGAGTTGTTGGGATTCTGATCCAGTTCCTGGAGCCCTGGCCAATGGCAATTAGTCTGGCCTGCTTAGCGTTCTGATGTCAAGCTCTATTAAAAAGGCTTCCCACCTTCATTCAACCTCTCCCTTTTTCCTTTCTCTCCCCACCTTGCCAGGAGGGTGATATTCCTTATCCCCTGACTCCCTCATCTATCTATCTACCTACCTACCTACCTACCTACCTACCTACCTACCTACCTACCTACCTACCTATCCATCTATCTATCTATCTATCTACCTACCTACCTACCTACCTATCTATCTATCCATCTATCTACCTACATACCTACCTACCTACCTACCTACCTATCCATCCATCCATCCATCCATCTACATACCTACCTACCTACCTACCTACCTACCTACCTATCTACCTATCTTATCTATCTACCCCCTTCTTCTTCTTCTTCATTATAATAAAGCCCACATCCCTGTGTCCCTTTCTCCTTTCTCTGTGCATCTCTTCCCTGCAGTCCTGTGAGTCTCACAGTGCAGGCCACCTGCATGGGGATGAATCTCCCATCCCCCTCCCAGCCACAGGTATAGGAGAAATTATAACACAATGTGTGTGTGTGCATGCTGGTGTGTGTGCACACCTACATATATGAGTATGTATATATGTGTTTAGGCTTGAGTGTGGTTGCTAGAGATCAATACCACAATTTTCCTTATTCATTCTTCACCTCACTGTTTGAAGCAGGATCTCTCACAGAACCTGGAACTCACCAGTTTAGATATACTGGCTGACTACTGAGTTTCAGAGATCCACCTGTCTCAGCTGCCCCAGTTCTGAGATTACAGATACATGCTGTGACACTTTGCTTTTTATACGAGTGCTCGAGATCTGAAGTCAGATCTTTGTTTTTGTGAGTTGAGTCCTTTACTGATAGCCCCTGGATTTCCTTCCTTAAAAAAGTCTTCAGAGGCTTCTTACTTATCAGAAAAAGGACTAAGACTTGAGATGTGAATGAGGTGAGTGAGGCAGGAGGCAGTGCAAAGGAGATGGTCTGTTTGTTCTTAATAGGAACAGTGACAGCAACAATGATCATGCCTCCTGTGACATATGAAATTGCAACAATTTCCACAAGCTGCTGGTAATTTCCTCGAGACCACTGTTGTTGCAGAGGCTCAATAATTATTTGATATTCAAAAGATGCAAAATGAGCATTGGAGAAATTAAGCAAGTCACTATTGGTTTTAATTTCTCCCATAATTTAAATTTCTGGAAATATTTCAGGACTCACATATTGGCTCGAGGCAATGGCCACAGCCCTTTTCTAGGTCACTGCAGCAGATACAGAAATGTTTGGTTGCCTGGGAGCCTGGGAAACAGCAGGAGGTTGCCTGAGTTTCCTCCAAGGAATAGTGCACAGCTGGGGAGCAAGCCTGGATGAGGGTGCATAGAAAATGCTGCAGATCTGCACAAAATGGTTAGATTGTATCCAAGACATTTGAAGGCATAGTTTTTGCTTAAAGAAAGAGTTACTGGAAAGACTAAGAAGGACTTAATGTGTGATGGAGAGCTAGAGAAACAAGTGGTCCCTGAATGCAATCTGCATTTTCAAAGATCTTTATGGAAGTGAGAAAATGCCACTGCTCCTTTGAGTTTATCATTACTAAATTTGTTCACTTTATAGATCTATGTCTTCACGCAAATTATGAGTTGTTTTATTTAATTGTGTATTATAATGCTCCTAATAATGTTGATAATATGAGTATAAGGTAGGTGTACATTAGTGTTATTACCAAACAAGTTAGTACAATGAGATGTTCTTTAGTTGTAAGTACACATATGTATGTGCTTACACGTGTATATGTGGTGTTCACTGGGGATTGGTTGTAGGACTTCTGAGGACACACTCATATCTCTTTGTGGAAAACTGTATAGAAATTGCATATATCCTATGAATAGCTTGTTACTTTAACTCATTTAGGTCGTTTATAATATGTGATAAATGTAAAATAGCTGCAATACTACAGTATTCAGAGAGTCATACAGTGAGGAGAAATTCAGTTACTTTTTTCTGAGTATTTTCATTCTATATTTGATTGATATATGCCCCAAGACTATATTACATAAACACGAGTTATATATATATTCATTTATAATTTCTATCTTCTTTATTTGGAATTCCGAAACATCCTGCTTCTACAAACTACTGAACTATTTCACAAATTGCTCTTTTGGGGGAAGGGAATGTACTAGGTGATAATTACTTATAAGCAGTTATAAAGTCAATCAGGAACTGAGTGGGAGGAGTGAGTTAATGAGGGGGAAGCTCACAAAGTCCTTCAGAAACCTGGTAACACTCCTGGTCACACTATAGGCTTAGTTTCTCTTTGTCCTGATAGTTAGCTTTGTCCCACCAGCTGGATCCCATATAATGACATTGAGACTTATTATTAATTACAAGTGCTCAGCTGATAGCTTAGGCTCATTTTTTTTTTGCTAGCTTTTATCACTTAAATTAACCCATTTATATTCATCTGTGTGCTGCTCTGAGCTCACTTACCTCATCTATGTACTTTCCATCCTGCTTGCTCTGCATTTCATGGTGTCTCTCACATCGCTGTCTTCTTTTCTCCAGCCTTCTATCTGCCTAGCTAATGGAAGTTTAGTTTTTTTTGTTTCGTTTTGTTTTTTTGTTATTTATTTATTTATTTATTTATTTATTTATTTATTTATTTATTTATTTATTTTTTATTGAACCAATCACAGTAGCATATATTCACACAGTGGAAAGGAATAGTCCACACACAGCACACACTCTGTGATGTGTTGACTTCCAAGTAGATTTCTCTATTCTTCAACAACAGGATTAAAAGTTTAATTGCAGTGGGGGCGTGAGGACACATTGACAAAGGGACACATTGATATTGATATTTTATAAAGCATTACCACACACAGAGAATTTCTATAAAGAAACCAGATAAAGACAGAATGTATGAAAAATGAGGCCAGGTGCTAACATAGAGCATTGGCATCCATCTGTGCATTAGCAGAAGCTATTCAAAGTTTGCCTTTGTTTTCTGTTGTTCACATTTTCTTTGATACTGATTGCTCTATGTAATGGAGGTATTCACATACCTTACAGTACACTGAATTGTGAATGGTTTCAGTTACCATGGCATCCCAGTCTAAGAGCTGGACCCATTAAACTTCTAGGTTTACTCTTTGATATTTAAGTCATTGAAAATTATTTCCTCTTTCATTTTTTATTTTTTTCTCTTTACTGAAAGTAGATTATTTTTCTCACATAACACATCTTGATCATTGGCTCCCTCTAGTCTTCCCAGATCCTCCCTATACCCCTTGCCACCCATATAATATAAAATATATGGTATATATTATATATAAAATATAATAAGATAAATCAAAATGAGCACATCAGAGATGAACAAAACAAACAGAAGGAAAAGAATCCAAGAGAAAGAATAAGACATAGAGACTCATTAAAACATTCAGGAATCCCATAAAAATATCAAACTGGAAGCCATAATACATCTCAAAATGCTGTACGGTAAAAAAGAGAGAAGAAAATAAAAATAATAAAATAAAATTACATAAGACATGGCATTATAAGACAAGGAACTTCCAAAATGCCACCGATTTTATGTTAGTTGGCCATCTATTGCTGGGCATGCAGGCTTCCCTTAAGAGTAGCTGTTTGCCCAGTAAGACGTTCTTGGAGGAAACTAAATTTTTATTTTCAAGTGGTTATAAGTTGAAGATGCTTCTGGGTTGGGCCAGGTTTCTGCCTCTCCTTTCAGCTCTAGGACCCCAGATGGTACAGATCCAAGGGGACCCTGGGAATACTGCTGCAGTCTCTTGCGAGTTCCTATGTACATGATGATTGAGAGGATTTTGTTTTCTAGGTGTCCTCCATGCCCTCTGGTCCTTACACTCTTTCTGCCTCCTCTTCCAGAGGGCTCCCTGAACTTTGAGGGGTGGGATTTGTTGAAGACAACTATTCAGATCTGAGTGTTCTGAGGTCCCTCCCTGCATAATGTCTGACTAAGGGTCTGTATTTGTTCCCATCTGCTGTAGGAGTAGGCTTCTCTGACGATGGCTGAGCAAGGTACTGATCTATGAGTACAGCAGAATATCATTAGGAGCCATTTTGTTGCAACCTTTTCTCTTTTTTTCCTTTTTCCTTTTTCCTTTCTTTTCTTTTCTTTTCTTTTTTTTAGGAATAATATTTGGTTTTATCACAGGTCCATCCCTGGGTTATCTAGTCTCAGGTTCTTATCACCCAAGCAGTGTTGTATATGGGTTTGAGCTCATGGAATGGGCCTTCAGTCAAAGCAAATGCTGGTTAGTTATTCCCACAAGTTTTGTGCCCCCATTGTCCTATCATATCTTGTAGGTAGAACACCACTGTAGAGCGACGTAGTTGGGGCTGACTTGGTGTTTACTTTTCTCTTTTGGTGGCTTGCAGAGTACCTTCCTATACAAAAAATGCTAGAACATAGGAGTCTTCGAAGGCTCTACATAGGCACCAGATTGACTTCTCAATGAAACATGGTGTAACTATCTCATGTACAATTACAAATGCATTATATATCTAATCAGGTCACAATTATGTCTAACACGCTATAACTGTTCCCCATACAACTACAAATGCATTACATATTTAGAGTAGGTGGTAATATCCCTTGAGAAACATTCTTTTAGTATCTCAAACTTAAATATGATAACATAAATATTTTTAATTATTTCTTATTGTTATTTATTAATGTTGTATCTCATGATAAATTCAGGGAAAAACACAAATATCTGTACAAACACATAGAACAGAAACACCCATGTCAACTATAATCCTCATTTCTATATCTGGTCCCATGAGTTCAGCTGATATTTATAACTACCATCCTCTACTGTCCATTGTATATTCCACCCTCTTAGTAGTACCTTACCTCTTAGTAAGTACCTAAGCATGTCTTGTCTCTTTTCCTGAAGGAGTGATCCATACCTTCTTCCCTGAAGGGTCTGTGTCCTTTATCATCCTGCCTGGATTAGGCTGGTGTAGTTACCCATGTTTTAGTCACTAGACATGGTAGTACCAACCAAGAGATGCTCCAAAATGTCTCCTTCTCTGGAGATATACTTTTTCATACTTCATTATGAGAGGAAATCCAATTTCTCCATGGTAATCTGGGTCAATAACCCCTCCTAACACTGGTATTTCTTTCTCAGCCCTATGGCTTAAGGGCATCAGAAATCCAAAGTGACCAGGGGGACGTCTGTGCTTCTAGTTCAATGGACTGTTTGTTGGGATTCCTAGCGGTAATGCTCCTCTCTCTGGAACCCAAATCCAGGGCATCAGGATTTAGGGTCCTGGGAACAGGAAACAAAAATTTTCTTAGTGGGCCATTAAGGGTGGTAGTGAGTGGAACTATTTCTTTTTCCATCCCTTGACTCCTGAATCCTTGAATCCTGACTATGGGAGAAATCATACCATATAGTTGATTCAATGCCTTACACCGTTTCTGAAGAACCCTGTCTCAGGCTGCTGCCTAACTGGCACTGTAACTGTGTCTCCAAAAGGCTGTTCAATCTTTTTATCAAGCCAGATGCTTCAGGATGGTGAGGAACATGATAAGACCAGTAGATTTCATGATCCTGGACTCAGCATTGCACTTCTCTGTACATCAAGTGAGTTCCTTGATCAGAAGCAATATTTTGTGGAATACCATGATGGTGGATAAAACTTTCTATAAGCCCACAGATGGTGGTTTTAGCAGAAGCATTATATGAAGAAAAGGCTATAGTAAGTATTTATCACAGTAAGGAAGGACTGAGTGTTATTTCCTTGAAGGAAGTGGCTCAATATAGTCAACCTATCAGGTCATTGGCTGGTTACCATGGGGATGGTGTGATATCTGGGGCTCAGTGTTGGTCTCTGCTGTTGTCAGATCTGGCACTCAGCAGTATCTGTAGCCAGGTGAGTGGAAGTCAATGTTGTTGAGCCTATGTATAACCTGTATCTCTGTCACCATGGCCAACTTTGTTCATGAAGCCTTTGGGTAATAATAAGAATAGTTGGGTAAAGAGACCTCCCACAGAACATCTTATCTCTTGATAACTGAACTACTTACACCTTAGCTAAGTGACCTTTGGATGAATATTTTTGTGGGATATAAGTATCTTCACATTCTTCACCCAATTGGAGAGATATACACACATACTTCTTCCCCAGATGTCTTTTTCAATAACTTTCCAATAATGCTCTTTCCAAGTACCTTACCATCCAGCCAATTCATTGGCTACAGGTCATGTATCAGTGAACAGTTGCATGTCTAATTATTTCTCTAGTATGACAATACATACTTTCAGAAGTTCCACCCAATGTGAAGATTTCTCTTCACTGGTGTCTTTCATTGTTGTCCCCAGAAAAGGGATGTAAGGCATCAACTTTCCACTTCTAGGTGGTACCTGCATAATGTGCAGAAACATTAGTAAATTGGGCCCCAGTCTTTCCCTCAGTCATAAGATCAGAGGGAACACCCCATGATATTATAGGTGCTTACCTGATATCAGACAGCATTGTATTAGGAGTAGAAACCATGGGCATTTGAGCAATTTCTTTGTGTAATTCACTTGTGCCTTCAGGACTTGCTCAAGCACAATCATGTATATGCCACTTACATTTAATAATAAATGGCTTCTGTGCAATCCTACTTTATAATTTGGTAAGTCAGATAATACCTAGCTCATGATGGGTAACTCAGGTCACGTGGTAACTCAGTATCCCATTGTGAAAGGTTTGGTTTCCACTGAGGCACAATGGTAGGCAAAGAGTTACCTTTCAAAGGGAGAATAGTTGTCTGCAGATAATGGTAGAGCTTTGCTCTAAAATCCCAAAGCTGGATTGAGGTAAATCAATCCCCATCTTTCTGAACTCCCAACACATTGATTTCCATAGTGGCTGTATAAGTCTGTGCTCCCACTAGCAATGGATGAGTGTTCCTTTCACTCCACATCTTTGCCAGCGTGCGTTGTCATTGGTTTTGTTGACCCTGACTATTGTGGCAGGTGTAAGATGATGTCTCAAAGTAGTTTTGATTTGCATCTCCCTGATGGCTAAGGATGTTAAACATCCTTTAATCTTGATATCTAGTGTTTTGAGTTCTGGGATGAAGCCTATTTGATTATGGTGGATGATCCTTTCGATGTGTTCTTGGATTCAATTTGCAAGTATTATATGGAGACTATTCACATTATGTTCCTAAGGAAAATTGGCCTGTAATTCTTTGTTGGGTCTTTACGTGGCTTCATTGTCAGGGTAACTGTGTCCTGACAAAGTGAGGTTTTATGCCAAAACATGGGCGATGTTACTTCTGTTTCTACTTTGTGGAATAATTTGAAGAGTATTGACATTAGTTCTTCTTTTGAAATTCTGGTAAAATTCTGCACTGAGACCATCTAGGATTGGCTTTTTGGAAGGAGTGGGTGGGAGAGTCTACACCACTGCTTCTCCATCACTAGCAATGATAGATATGTTTAATTGTTTATCTGCTCTTGGTTTAACTTCAGTAAGTGATAAGTATTGAGAAAATTTATTTTAGATTTACCCTTTTTATGAGTACATGTTTTTAAAGTATTTTCTTGTAATTCTCTGGATTTCTTTGGCATCTGTTGTTATTTCTACCTTTACATTTCTAATTTTGCTAATTTGTGTATTCTCTTCCCTCCTTTTTGTTAATTTGGATAAGGTTTTATTAATCTTATTAATTTCCTCAAACAACCTGTTGGAAGGCCTTGCCAGTCAGAAGTTGCAGTCTATCAAGGCCTGGCAGTTTTCCTCAACGCTTGGCGATATAAAGATGCTGTCCTCATCTGCAAGACTTCCTGTTCTCTACATGTCCTTACCTAGAGAATGTCCCTGGGCCCAGAGGACTGACCTTATCTGAAAGCTGCTTCTAATTCTCAACGCCTAGTTTATCTCTAGGGTGACCCTTGGCACAGTTTTCTGCTACTCCCCCCCCCCCCACCATGCACATATGGTAACTAAGACCTGTACTAAGAACTTTGCTATAGTACCCTGATGCCACATATGAAATCTTACGACAGGAGCATGCTACTTAGTGCAAATTAGGGTTTGTCTCCAGGCTTCCCAATCCTATATATTTTCTATACTCTGGAATAAAGGTGAGCAGATTGACCAGAGTCATCTCTCAGAGGGTTTTCTCAATCATACCCACAGCCTTCTCAACCACGTTCCTGCTTCTGATTCCTCTTCCCCCCTGGAATAATGCACCAACATTCCCAAGGAAGAAGCAAAATCACAGAACCAAGTATTTGTTTCATTGATTTTTTTTTTTTTTTGTATTTTTCACTTGGTTTTTATGTTATTTAAAGCAGCCTTTGAGACTAGCCCCCAGAACTGCTTCCCAGCGTTGCTAAAAGAATGCTTTCAGGAACAGAACTTAGAAAAAATTCTTATCTGCAATAAATTGGCTCATGGACTGTTCCAGCCATGTTCCTTTATTGTTCTTCTCTGCGTTCTTCTGCTATAATTAGAGGTAGCTCTAATTCTACTGAAGTTCTAATTCCTTCCCTCAAGTTTTAATTCTCTAGCTCCTTTGCCTTACACGGCTATATACACACTTACTTAGCAGAAGGCCTTTTGCATTAATAAGCAAAGTTACAAAAGCTACATCTGAAGATCAGAGCATGTTTCTTGAGTAAACAATAAAGAACAGAGCCATTTACCATGGCAATGGGTAGGTGGGCACATGATGGCATTGAAAGTGTCTCAAACCTAAAAATATATTTTCCTATCCTGTTTGTAACCCCAGATCATAAGGAAGGGAACATGTAAGCCTATATTCAAGGCTGTGAGGCCAGACAATATTCTGTAGCCCTGGCTAATTGAGAATTATTTATAAATAATTATAGCTATAAATCATAGCTTTTCCACATAAAGCTGTTCTTCTCTGGACTTAGTTAATTGGTTAATTGTTATTTATAAACAGTAAACAGTTAGTTAGTTGAACTTTAAGTTTTATATCATAAATTGAGGTTAGAAGTTTGTACCATGTGCTAATTTATAAAAAAAATTTACTTGGGAGTAGCTGCTGGCCTCTGTCAGCAGCCAGGCCTGGATAGAGAAACTGGCATAGTATTTTAGGTTGCTTTGTGTTTAATAACCTTGGTTATATATGCTGAAACTCTGTCTTTGTGCATATCTGTAAAATGTTAACTTATGATCTGTTTGCAGAGACATTCAATCTAGTTTGAAACTGCTCTAAAGTTATGAATTAATTAATTGTTTGTGGCTTGTTTTAATACCGAGGAGAAATTGTTGTTTTCTTTATGCTAGTCAAAGCAAGTGATAAAAAACAGAGCCCAAGTGTCTGACAGTCCTCGTGGAGTAATAGATCTAGTTATGAAGCACATTATAGTATATTTATATTCATCAAAATTGTAGGACTTAATCAGATGTTGTCTTCCTGATTATTCAGATATATGCATGCCTAGTAGGTAGAATATATTCACAAGATAAACATGAAGGCTGTGGGGGACGCCCAAAGATGTTTTTAGGAAAAAAAAATGTAGTGGCATATGAGAAAAATTACAGACAGAAGCAATCAGTTTTTCATAGTCTGTGGCCCTGTAAGCCTTGCCTAATGGGAGTTCCTCCATCAGAGAGTTATTTATCTGGTGTATTGGCATCTGAGTTGTCCATTGCCATCTGCTGTATTTACATCATGGCCAGTGACCGTAAATGATTTTATCTCTGAGTTTACTTATTTCTTGTATTCTACTTCTTTTGGATGTGATTTCTACTTTTCTGTTCTAGAGCTTTCAGGTGAGATTTTAAATAACTAGCATGAGATATACTAATATTAGAGGTCTAGTTTCCTTTTGTAAGCACTTAGTGCTATGAACTTGCCTCTTAGAACTATCTTCATTGTGTACCATAAGTTGGAGAATGTTGTGTATTTATTTTATCCAATTCTAGAAAGACTTTCATTTCTTTCTTGACTGAATTTTTATTCAGTAGAGAGTTGTTCAGTTCCCATGAGTTGGTAAGTTATCTGTTGTTGATATCCACCATTAATCCACGGTGGCCAGACAGGATGCAGGATGTTATTTCAATTTTCTTGTATCTGTTAAGACTTTCTTTGTGTCCAATTATGTGGTCAGCTTTGGAGAAAGTTCCATGAGATGCTGAGAAGAGAGTATATTCTTCTATGTTTGGGTGAATGTGTTTGGTTTACGATATCAGTTAACTCCAGTATTTATTTAATTTTGTCTGAATGACCTGTTTATTGGCAAGAGGACTGAGGTTTCCCACTATCAGTGTGTGAGGTCAATATGAGATTTAAGCTGAAATAGAGTTTCTTTTTTTAAAGGTTTATTTATTTATTATGCATACACTGTTTTTGCTGGAATATATGCTGACATGCAGAAGAGGGCACCAGATCTCTTTACGGATGGTTGTGAGCCACCATGTGATGCTGGGAATTAAACTCAGGACATCTAGGAAGAGCAGCGAGTGCTCTTAACCTCTGAGCCACCTCTCCAGCCCCAGTACTGTCTTTTTTGTGACCTTTGATTCCTTTGTGTTTAGTGCATAGATGCTAAGAATTGCAATATCCTCTTGGTGGATTTTTCCTTTCCAGAGTATGTAGTGTCATTTTCTGTCTCTTCTGTTGAGTGTTGGTATGAAGTGCATTTTTCCAGTTATTAAAATGGCTTCACCAGCCTGCTTTTTAGGTCCATTTGCTTGGAATAATTTTTCCCATCATTTACCCTGTGGTGATGTCTATCTTAGATGTTAAATTGTGTTTTTTGGTTGCATCAGAAAGATGAATTCTGTTTAGTATTCATTCTAATAATCTGTGGGCCTTTTTGTTTTGTTTTAGGAACTGTGACCATTGGTGTTGATGTTGAAGAGATTGGCAAAGATGAGTGTTTTTTGACTACTGCTATTTTGATGGTGTGTGTGTGTGGTTTTCCACTCTCGATTTGCTGGTCTGAGATTCCTTATTTCTTGTGTTTTCTTGGGTGTGGTTAACCTCTTTAATTTTAAGTTTTTCTTCTATCTCTTTCTGTAGGACTGAATTTGTAGATATATATTGCTTTAATTTGGTTTTACTGTGAAATATCTTATTTTTCCACTTACTATGATTGAAAGTTTTGCTGGGTATAGTAGTCTGGGCTGGCATCTGTGGTCTCCTAAACTTTGCAGCACATCTGTCTGCTCTGGCCCTTCTGGCTTTTAGATTCTCCATTGGGAAGTCATGTTACTGTGATAGGTCTACTTTTGTGTGTTACTTTGTCTTTTTTCCTTTCAGCTTTTAATATTTTTTCTTTATTATGTGTACTTAGTGTTTTGATTATTTCATGACAAGGAAACATTCTTCCCACTCCTCCATCTGTTTGGTGTTCTGTGTGCTTCATCTTGACAGCCATCTCTTCCTTAGGGAAATTTCTGGGCCTTTGGCCTGGGTTCTTCTTCTGTCTCTAACCCTATTGGTCTTAGATTTGATCTTTTCATAGTGTCCATATTTCCTGGATGTTTTGTGTCAGGATTGTTTTAGATTTAACTTTTTCTGGTCAGGTTATTTATTTTTTCTATCATGTCTTCAATGCCCGAGGTTCTTTTATCCAATCTCTTACATTCTGTTTGAGTTTCTAAATTCTCATTTCCAGATTTCCCTTAGTTTGGGTTTTCTTTGTTGATTCCATTTCCACTCTCAAATATTGAACTGTTTTATTAATTTTCTTTCATTGTGTTTTCATAGATTTCTTTAAGATATTTTTATTAATTTCTTCTTTAAGGACCTCTACCATTGTCATAAAAGTCTTGTCTCTGTCTTATACTTTACATATTTATTTACTTTACTTTATTTATGTGGCTGTGATAGGATTGCTGGCCTCTAGTGGAGACATGCTGTTAATTGCTATTAATGTTGCTATTAATTGTGTTTTCACACTGCTAAGTAGACATCTGGGTTTGGAAGATTGTAATTCTATGTGCTGATATCTGGTCTTGTCTTTGCTGGGTGAGTGTTTTGTTCCTTGGCTTCTTTTGCCCTCCCTGGTTCTTAGGTCGTGGTAGCAGTACCTGGGAAGAAATTCTTCTGAGATATGACAGGTGTGGCTACTGTGGGATCCTTGCAAAATGTGTTTTAAGAGTTAACACATAGGGATGGGTCTAGGCTACGACAGGGAGCTGGGGGAGGGTGGTCCACAGGAGAGAGAGAGGCGGGTGTTCCACCAGGATCTGCTTGGTCTCCTGGCAATGGGGACAGAGAAGTGAGGAGAGATCAAAAATGGTCTGCTAGGGAGCTGCAGATGAGCCTGGGCGATTGGATGTGGAGGAGAGGAGAGAAAGTAAAGATCTGAAGCTTTCCTACCTGCTTCTCTGGTATATTGGCTGGTGGGTTCCCAGAGAAAGCCTGCTGGAGTGGGGGCTGAAATAACAGAATGAATGGGGAGAAAGGCTGGAGGAGAAGGTCTGAGTTATTGGCTGCAGATGGGGACAAAGTGGGGAGGGGACAACAGATGGTTTGCTACAGAGATGGGAGAAAAACTAGAGACTATGACATTGGATTTGGAGGAGGGGATGGAGCAGTGAAGAGCTACAGGCAGGTTCCCCGGCTGGAGTAGCCTGTGGGTTCCCAGGAAGTTCTTGCTGGAGTTGGGGGCTGGGGTAAAGCCATGAGTAGGGGAAGGAAATTCGGAGGGGAAGATCTGCCTAATCCACTGGAGATGAGACCCGGGTGGGGGGGGTGGGGAGGTGAGGGGGTGGGGGGGGTGAAGTCACAGGAAGTGCCACAAAGCTGGGGATAATACTGGGGGTTGAATTAGGAGGGGTGAAGGGAGAGGTAAAGTTCTGCTGTTAGCCTACCTGCTTCCCTGGCCTGAATCCTCTTTCATATTTTTAAGGTTCTTAGTTTACATAAGCAGGAAGCCTCAGAGCTTGGACATTTCCATGAAAGCCAGGGTCCTATTTGGAAGCTGTTGGGATTGCTTGGAGGCATCCATGGATTTTTCTTGGTAGAAAAATGTTTTATCCTTCTTGTATCACCAAATGCCAAGGTATAAGTCTCTTAAGTCTCTTTTATCTTTTGCTTTGAGGTTTTATTATACTTATACTGATTTCAGAAATACTCCCTTAAACTTAAAAGTAAGCACATGCCTTTGATTCCAGGTACTTAAGAGGCTGACAAGAGAATCACAATTCTAAGGCCAACCTGGGCTACAGAGCAATATTCTTCCTCAAAATACAAACAAACAAACAAACAAACAAACAAACAAACAAACAAATGGGGGAGCTAATGATGTAGTTGAGCTTGAGTGCTTGCCTAGCATGCACAAAGCCCTAAAAGTTTCAGCCTCAGTACTACACAAACTGGGCATGATGATACATGGCTATAACCCCAGCATTTCCTAGAGGACAAAGGATCAGCTCAAGGTCATCCTCAGCTATTGTAGAGAGCTCAAAGCTAGCCTGGGCTATCTCTAACTAACTAAATTAGTTCACTATCTAATTAATTTAAAGATAAAAGTTAAAGAATTGGAAATTGTTTTGATGGTAGAGTGCTTGCTTTGCATGTGCATAAAAACAGATTTTGATCCCCAGTACTAGGAAAAAAATTAGTGACATTTTCATGAATTCATCTTTGTAATGGAAGGCATAACAATTTTAACAATACACAACTCATTCTGACTAATATGTTCTTCTTAACTACACTTATTAATGTTTTATAAAAGCCCTTTACTGGGCAGTTAATATCTTCGCTGAAATCTTCTGTTTTACCTCCATGATTGGTTTTAAAAGCTGATCATTTCAGGTTTGGGAAAACGTAGGGGCCTAAAGTCCACAAAGCAATTCTCTGACCTCCACACAGTACTGGGACTCATGCACAAGTGAAACACATTGAGCAATAATGATAATAACGACAACACAATTTTAAAGTCCATGCTATTGCACACAATAAAAGGAGTACAGATTTGCACACAATAAAAGGAGTACAGATGTTCAAATGTTCACAAATGTTTAATTGAGTAAAGTACTTGGAGAGATATTATATTAGTAGTTCCAGGATGAAATACAATTTGATAATTATTTTTGTACCTATATCAGAAAGAATTAAAAATCAAATTTTGTGAAATTATATTTTTAATAAATAAAACAACAATATCAAACTACTTCTATTCCATCTAGACTTTCAGTTACAGCTAGACTTTCAGAAGTCACAGTATTGATGTATTCTGAGTAAGTGCAATGTTTCCCCTAGATGAGACATTTTAATAAATATTTATCACTATGAGATTTTCCAGGTAGTTCTTTTCATGTGTCCTCTTCAAAACTTTGGTAAGCAAAATGATGAATAAAGCTAAGTGTTGAAAAAGCCTACATATGTGTGCTTTGGCCTCTGACTAATTTTGCACGGTCCCCGTCTTGCAGGGTCTGCCACTGGTTAATGGACATGTGGGACATGCCCACCACCTTGCACTCAACCCTGAATTAAATGACCAATCAAGTGGAGGCAAGTCTATTTCAACCATCCAGCTGGTAGGTCATGGGTCTGAAGCAGTCTATTGTTTTAGATGCCTCTTCTCTGCTCTCCTGTGCACAGTAAGGAATGAGCAGGGCCTCCTCCCAATTTGCCTGCTCTTGACTATGAGAAACACTGTTTGGAAAACTTTGCCAAGTACCTGAAAGCTACTCCCCCCCCTTCTTTCTCCCTCCTTCTCTCCCTCTCTTCTTTTCTTTCTTCACAAAACATACTATCCACAGGTTTAAGTCACTACTGTCTCTACTGTAAAACACCCATGGTTCAGGTTGACATGATAATTTTCATTAATTTAGTTATTTGTTTTTATAAGCCAGTTAACCTTTGGGTTTTCCATTTTTTATAACTCTAAGATTCTTTCTTTTTCATATAAAAAGGTTTATTTATTTATTATGTATACTATGTTTTGCCTGTACACCAGAAGAGGGTGCCAGGTCTCACTTTAGATGGTTGTGAGCTACCATGTCATTGCTGGGACTTGAACTCAGGTCCTCTGGAGGAGCAGCCAGCCCTCTTAACCTCTGAGTCATCTCTCTAGCCCTCTAAGTCATTTCTTTATTAATTAAAATGAATGTTGGACATTGGATATATTACTTTGTCTGGCTTGAGAATGTCCATTTTATAACCAGGAGAGAACCAAGTTTATCTAGTGATGTGCAGTATAGGTATAGTAAGTAACTTTGATGAGAAAGGATTTCCCACAACAAAAGTTTCCATATTAATTTTAAAAATAAAATTCCAATCAGGTTCAAAAATATTCTTATTCTAGTTCTTAAACAAAAAACATATAGAGCAGGACAGTAAAAAATAGCATGCAGCTGTGAACATGTGGGCATGACTTGCATATGGGGGCTGAAGTTCAAAGAGAAGTTCAAGTAAAAGAAGAGATGCTGGACACACATGTAATATGTACATGATACGAGAATAGCAGGAGCTTGAAGATCTAATGTTTATTCAGAGATGGGAACACAGGCGTTCCCTTAAAAATGATTTTAGTTCCCTCTGAATATATAAGACAATTGTGTAGCTTGGTCTATTTGTGGTGTTCCTGTTCATTGCAGCAGGGGCTGTCCCTAGTGCTTTGGCTGACTCTTGGAAATCTATTCCTCATGCTGGATTGCCTTGTTTGCCCAGACTAAATAGGGGCGAAGGTGTGCTTAGTATTAAGCAATAGGCCATGCTTTGCTGATGCAGAGTGGAGGCCGGCCCCTTTCTGAGAAAATACAGAGTGGATTGAAGGGTCAGAGGGGAGGGAAAGGAAGTGGAAGGAAAGAAGAGAGGAGGGGCTGAGTGGATGTAAAATAAATAATAAATTAAGTAAATAAAATGTTTTAAAGCTGATCAAGGTGGTATACATTTTTAATCCTAGCACTGGGGAGGTAGAAGCAGATGGACCTTCTTGAGTTCAAGGTCAGCCTGGTCTACATAGTGTTTACATAGCTAGTCTACATAGTGAGACTTTGTTACAGAAAAGCATAATAAAAATGATGTTGATGACAATTCATTAATGAAACAGCATTATTTTAATGCTTTAGTATATTTATTGCCCAGGTACATTAAATGTGATATGAAAGGGGATAACGAAGCTAGGAGTAGTTTGAAAAATCATATTCCTCTTGGCTTTATTATTTGGGCTTAAATGAGGGATCTGGAGCTCCAACATCTGTGAAAGCAAATCTCTAAAGATGACATAATGAATTTTGAACTGTCTGGATACTCGCCACCCTCACATATTCACAATTCATTCTGCATTTAAGCACAGGATTGAAAGAATCATTGAGTTAATATCAGATTGTTTTGTGGGTTTAATTTTTCTCCCTCCTTTTATTTTTTAGAAAGTGTAGGTAAAATAAAGAAACTTTATTATTTTCCCCCATGTATAAGAGGTCTTGGAAGCTTGCCTCTAAATTACATTGTATTGATATCTAGATTTCAGATAAATGTGTAAAACTAATATCTGAATTTATATCTTCTAGTAGAGCCATAGAGACTGTGATTATAAGTATATGTCTGGATAAGGTATGATTAGCATATTGGATTTTTTTTCTATACTCACTCATTTCAAGCAAGGATATATGATGTATCCCCCTCCCCCTCTCTTAGCCCTCCTCCCCATATAGCCCATCTTTTGAACAGCTGCTGTTAATTTAACCTTTGAAATTTAGTTTTACTTTTATGTGACAATGACAACGATATCTTAAATCTTTTTGTCTTATGTTAAATTGCTGTAAGTTTTCACATTGGTTGATAGAATTATAAGAATACACTTTAAAAGCAATGTTTAGTAGTGGATAAAATGTATCGTTGGTGGTATTACATTTAAACAGCTAAGTGGCGATGTGGGATATCTTTATGCTGTGAATAAAGGACTGTTTTTGGCCCATGACAGGCATGGTAGAAGTAGGCAGAGAAATCAGAGAATAGATAGGGGAAGGAGGGCAGAGTCAGGAGAGAAACAATCCGGCCACCCAGGAATCAACATATATCAGAATAGGTAAGCCATGGGCCAGTGGCAGTACAGATTAATGGAGAAGGGTTGAATTAAGATAACAGAGCTTGCTAGTAATATGTCTGAGCCACAGGCCCCAAAGCATGAAATTAATATGTGTTTGTGTGTTTCTTAGGGACTTTGGGATTACTGGTCCAGATAAGCAACAGCTGCAGGTTTGAATCATGGACTAGGCAGGCCAGAAACCTCTTTCTACAAAGTGGAAGCTATAATCCATGCTGGTGTGACACTTTTTGTGATATGATGCCTGGGTAGAACAAAGCTTATGTATTCCTCATAGACCTTGTTCTACTTTGCATGTTGTATGTATAACAAGGCATTCTAGTATGTATCTTGAGTAGTAAAATATCTCTCAAGTGTCAATGTAACTCTTTAGATATTTCAGGTTTCAAGCTAATTGAACAGTTACTCACTTTTCATTAACTATATTTTAATTTAACATAGAAAGGCCCAGAAGATTCACAGACAGCTGAGCTACCCATTGGTGATGTACCAACAACCAACAGAAAATGTGAGTCCCAATTTTTCACATTTAAAATTTAAACATAAAAAATGACACAGAAAAAGTTTACCACTGTGTAGGGGATTGTGTTGTTTCATGGTAAATAATTGTCCTACCAACTGGTTTAATAAAAAACGCTGATTGGCCAAAGGTAGGCAGGAAGTGTGGGCGGGGCTACCAGTCTAAGAAAACTCTGAGAACAGGAAGCACAGAGCAGAATGCCAGAGAGAAGCCGAAAGAAGCAGAGGACAACTATGCTGCTCTAAAGAAAGGTACTGAGCTACATGGTTGAACAGGATGAGTAATGGGTTAGATGAAAGGTAGAGAGCTAGCAAGTTATATGCCTGAGCTTTAGGCCGATCAGCCTAAAACTAATTGTAAACATCTGTGTGTGTGTCTGTGGGTCTGTGAGTCTGTGGGTCTATGGGCCTAAACCTTGAGGCTAGGCCCAAAAGTCAGGGCCAGAAACCTCCTACTACACAACTGTTTTTAAACAAATATGTCGAAACCAACAAGATTGCATAATGGGTCTCTATTTCATTATGAAAAGGTTTGCAATCTTCAGTAAGTACCCATTCTTGTATGCCTCCTAAAAACACCACATACCAATATTAACTTTATTCCATTCTTTACAATTGATCTCTTAAATTATTTGATGCTACTTTCTAAAATCTCCAGTTAGTATAGTTAGTGTATATGTATTTTCTAGCTTTTTTTTTTAAATCAAACATCTATAGTATTTTAGACCTTTAATTCACCATTACTTATGGATGCAGAATTACATTTTTTTTTCTGCCTCAGGAGCTGTCTCGTTTGTTACATTGTCACTGAAACAGCAGTACCTCAGTCAGTAGTTTTCATTCACATCTCACTCTACAACTCATTTATTTGTCTGATGATTAAGTATTTATCCAGTGATTTCCACAATTACTCTCTTTCTGTTATGGGAGGAAGGTTTTTATTTGAGACAGGGTCTCTCACACTCTAGCCAAACGAGCCTGGAACTCATTATGTATGCCAGTGGACCTGTCACTCATGGCAACCTTCTCCCTCAGTCTTCTAAGTGCTGGACACACAATCATAAGCCATCATGCTTGGCTTGTCTCTATTACTTCTGATTCTAATTTATGCACTTTCTAACTTCATTTTTCCTTGCTTTTGTTTCTGGGTAATTCTTTGAAGTTTTGTTTGTGTTAATGAATGTAATTTTCATCAGTTGCTCTTATACCTGCCATTTCCTTTAAAAAGTTATCAGGAAATGAAAGCATCGTATATGTGAGGTACTGTGGTTTGGTATGGATGACCTCACTTAATTCTCCCATAGCACACTGAAGTAATACTATTTTTAAGGTATACAAATGAGGAAACCAGTTGTTGGAGAGGTTACACACCTAGTGAGCTCTGACATTCAGGAGCAAAGGAAATATTGCTACATCAAAATTTCCTTGCAATCATGCATGCATACATTGATCGATTCCCTCAATTCTTTTATTAATTCAAGATGTACTTTGGAGAGTTGAGGCTGTAGCTCAGTAGCAAAGCATTTGCCTGGCATGTTATATGGCCCTGAATTTGATCACCGGCATGGACAAAATAGTCTGAAGATGTGTTATGCTTGAGGCTTTGTGTATGTTCTGGAGAACAGAACAAGCACATGGCCACTGTCTGTGCTTTGCCATGTAGCTTGGAATGTAAATACTAACATGAATAAACACATATTACTACTCTAGATGTCATTCTGACAGGACCTGCTCTGCTTTACCTTTACTAAGTCTAGCATTTTGCTAATTTGGTTTAAAATCTGTTAATTTTATATGCTGTACCATTCTGCTTTCAGGATGTTTAATTTTTTGTAAATACATTTACGTTTTTATATATGTGAATATTTTGTCTGCTTGTATGTCTGTGTTCCTCATGAGTATAGTGGCTTTGGTGGTTGGAGAAGGGTGTCAGATCCCCTAGAACTGGAATTAAAGATGGTTGTGAGTTTCCATATAGGTACTGGGAATAAAACTTGGGTCCTCTGGAAGAGTAGTTAGTGACTATACTTGCTGAGTCATCTCTACAGCTCAAGGATATGATTTAATCCTTGTATAAATTTTAGCTCCAGTGTGAATTTGGAATGTTTGGCACATAGTAGGTTTATGTCAGGCTTTTTTGTATTTACTTTTGAAATAAAGGACAGAGGGAGAAAGGATATGCCAAGTCAAATTAGGAGCAGAGTGTGGAAGCCACACTAGGGAGCGATAGCCATTTCACACAAATAATATTTCCACTGCAGGTATCGTGCTTGGCATACAGAATGAGCAGTGAGCGAATCCAAATTAGAACACTCAGCTGCCGCTTGCCAGGGGAACTCTGAGTTAGCTTCGACTATGTGATCACTTTTTCTTTTTGCCTCATTGATAGAACTCAATTTGTACTTCAAAAGACAGGATGTGAAAATCCTTGCCACAGTCTGATTTAAATAAACAAAACCCCAAATCAGATTAGTTCTAGCCTATGCTTCATGGTGGAAAATCTCATAGAGTTCAGACATGCGTGACTCTGAACACTGCCAGGGACATGAACAAAGGTGAAACACATTATTTTGATATCAAGTATATTAAATTGCCAGCAAATGCTTATCTTCTGTTAAATTCATAAATGACCTTGCCAAATATGCATAGAACCATGCTATATTATTTGTGATTTACATCCAAATGTGTGTATTTGCTTTGTGTCTTCTTACATTTCCATATTGTGACATTCAAAAGCCCGTATGTAACCAGAGATAATAAAGTTATAGACAATGAAAATAGTCCATACAGGTTCCTTGTAAAACCTAGATTACTGAAAATCTTGAACTTGAATGTATTCTATCAGTATCAAAACTACATGTAGGCATAAGGAAAACAATTTTATTTTCAGGCAAATGTGCTATAATTTATCACTTTAAATTGAATTATTTTAAAGATAAACTTTGTTCTTGAAAACTGGCAGGAGCAGCTAAGTGATATAATAGTGTCATTAGAGGTTAAGAACTTTCAGGCAATATTGGAGTGAACCTCCTAAATTCAAAAATTTGATATTTATCCTTTGTGTTTATGATCACTTCCTGAACTTTATCCAGTTTTAACAAAGGATAAATAAGTTAGTAAGCCCTTAAAGAGGCATAAATTTGCTCTTTACTTTTCTTTTTCAGACAGAAGATTAAATCGATTCCCTCAGACAAAAGCTCTACCACTGAACTATATACCCTGACACATTAAATCAATTCGTAATATTTGCAAGCCAGCATGAGCTTTATAAATAAATTTCACTGGCCATCTTTCTAAGATAGTCAATGCAGCTATTTCTTGCTTGAAAATATTGACTATGTTTATCACTTAATTAAGTACAGAGTATCAAATCACATTCCTATTACACAATACTACAGTACCTCTCATTTTGAGGCCATGAACGGCCAATGACTGAGAAACTAACCTACTTCGACTTCTACTAAGCACAATTATTCATGAAATATATTCAGTTCTAATAGTGACAACAGCTATTCCTTATTCACAGTGTACTTGAAATTGAATAATGAAGTTTTAGACCATGTGAATTGGTAAACATCTACTCTTATTAACTGAAATAACCAAGGTAGCTTACTGTCAGAACAGGTGTTATTCTCAAAGTACTTTTTGTTCAAGTTCATAATTAGATTGCATTACACAACTGTTTTTAATAAAAATTCTTTCTATTAAAATGCAAACCCATATGATAATTTTTTGATCAACTACTAAGCAGATAACAAGCACAATACAATATAATCTTATGTAAATGTAAACTTCTCTTTTTTTTGTTCAGTATCTAACTGGTTTGGTACTGAAAGTTATTTTGCAGATTTGCAGGAAGGTACGTACAGTGAGTATTTGTTACAAAGATAATTTTTGAACTGGAAGAGTTGATTGTGATTCTGTTGCAGACACAGTTGGGGAGAAAAGAAGGCAGTTTAGGAAAGTCATTAACCCTAGTTAGGGAAGGCAACACAATGGTCTCATGATGACAGAGAGTACACTGAGCATTGGGGTCAGAGCAACGGCTCTAGATGGTTAGCAGCATGCAAATAGAAGCCCACAGAGAGTTGGCTCAATCCACTGACATTGCCTTACTCCAACAAATTTCTGTGCATGGGTGATTTATAGGCAACAGAAATTTCTTTTCCAGTGTCTGGAATGTGAACAGCCAAATTCAAGGTGAGGCAAGGCCCCCTTTCTGGTTCACTGGTGATGTCTTCTCACTGTGCCCTCACATGGCAGGCAGGGTAAGGCAGTAGCCACAACCCATCATCTAACAACATCTACAAGGCTCTACTTCTTCATAGCATCACATTAGAAAGTCAGATTTCAACATATGAATAATGTGAGCATCCTCAGCATCCTGCACGCAGCAGAGTTCTTGTCTTAGGATGCCTCACAAAGACCATGGAAGAAAAAATATTGGTAATATTTTACAGGTTTGTAGTAGTGCTTTAGGTTTCATCTTTGGCATATGATTAGTTACTTTGTGGTGACAAAACATGATAACTAAGGCAACTTATAAAAGAAGTATTTATTTGTACTTATGGCTTCAGAGGGTTAGAGTCCTTGATGGTGGAAGAAAGGCATGAGAGCAGGAACGGCAGAGAACTTATATCTCAAACCACAAGTAGGAGGTAGAAAGGGCACCCAGAATGAAACAAGGCCTGGCCCCTGCGACACCTTCTCCTGTGGAGTCACACCTTCCAACCCTTCCCAGGCAGTTTCACCATCTGGGGTCCAAGCATTGAAACCTATGAATATATGGAACCCATTCTCATTCAAATCACCATAACTTAGATCAATATGAAGAACCCAAATGTCAGCACATATTATTATATAATTAATCAACGCAATTGAAAAAAAAACATAGTGGCCATTTTGAGCAAACTGAGTGCCATATTTCATTTCCAGTTCTGGCTTATTCTTAAAGCAGAATATAGTAAGGCTATTTGATAAGGTGCAATGTAAGAATGTCAGAGTGGATGTGAAAAGTACATGGATGAGAAAGAACCCATGGCATCTACGGTGCTTTGTTAATACTTCTTACTCCTTTCCTTCATTTGGTTCTTTTAGGTAAAACTATCAGCTTATTGGCAGTCATGATACTGGTTGGGGATAGCCTGCACAATTTTGCAGATGGCCTAGTAATAGGGACAGCCTTCTCATCTTCATTGGAGTCAGGAGTCACCACAACAATTGCTATTTTGTGTCATGAAATTCCACATGAAATGGGTAAGTGTCACTGTTTCTTGAGGGTGTTCTAGTACATTCCCAGTAATGGTTTGCTTGGAAGCTTCTCTAGACTTTAAAACACAGTGATATTATTTTTCAGCCACTTTCAACTTTTAATTTATTTAAACTACAAGTAAAGAAAAGCAAAATCCAACAAACTAAACAAACAAATACATTAACCTTTAGATAAAGCTCAAGGAGGCTTTTTATCTTCTTTCCCAGGGTCAAGAATCATGCCCCAGGAATTTTAGATGATTCAGAATAGAAAAGAGTCATTCAGAGAGGTCCCATTCTAAAGAATTTTGGCAGAGGCTGTCAAATCTACATGTTAAATATATAACAGAAAATGGGCCTGTGAGGTAAAACTTTTAAGTTAAAATAAAAGCATGAATCAACCTGATTAATACAGAACAATTAAAGCTAAGCATAAAATCGATGCATCAGTCATATGGTAGCATATACACAGAAGACTCTTACTGTATAAATGTAGTAACCTTGTATACCAGTCCTGATTCCTATGAACCAACAGTGAATAAAATAGGGATTTCTTAAACAAGCTTAGAATTAGTGGAGGGGGTGGAGCCTATGTAGGTGTCCTAGAGAGAGGCCTCCACCCAATTAGCTTTAATTGTCAATTTGGCATAGCCTAGAGTCATCTCAGAAGGATGTGTATATTGAGGGATTGCCTGGATGAGATTGGTATCCTGTGGGCATGTCTGTGAGGGTCTGTCTTCATTGTTCTTTAGTGGGCTAGGAAAGTCTAGCCCATGGTGGACAGTAATATTCTCTAAACAGGTGGTTCTAAGCTGTATAATAAAGGAATCCAAACATGAACTAGAGTGAGTCAGCAAGCAGCATCCCTCCAAGGTTTCTGCATTGAGGTCTTGCTTGAATTGATGGCCTGACTTCCCTCAATGATGGACTGTGACATATAAGTATAATACAAAATAAATCCTTCCCTACCTTAGTTTTCAGTCAGAATATTTCATCAGAACAAGAAAGAGGAAAGCAGAACAGGCTCGTTCTTTCTGCTTTCAATTTCAAGTTCACATTGTCCCATGGGCTACCCTTTGCCCTCTTGTGTTCAATCTCCATTCCCCAAAGTCCCATTACCAAGTTATTATTGACCCATTTTAGCCAAAGTCCTTTCTGAGCCCCATTAAAATTTAAGTGCTCTGGAAATCAAACCCTATGACAATATGTTAAGTTACTACCCTAGTGGTGCAGTACTTGATAACCTCAAATCAAGGAGCCGTGTAGCAGATGGAGAAGGCTAGTATGGTGGTATCACAAGCTGTTTCTGAGACCAGTTATGCAATGAGGGAATGGAGACCCCCTATTATCTCTATTCAATTTCAGCCTCTGTTTGGTGATGGAGATTAAAAAAGAGACCCGCTAGATATGCAGATAGAATGCTCATCATTTGGCATAAAGGTATGGAAAGGAAAGAAAGGATGGTTTTCTCTAATCAGGGTAGAAAACAATTTTCTAAAGAGGGGTTTTGTTTCTCAAATCACCTTTTGAAAGACTTAAAAAATCTCTCATAATGCAGTTTTCCTCTTTCCTTGCAACAGATCCCCAAATAAATACGTCATCAAAGCCTGTCTAGCATCATGATTCTCCTGGCAAGGATCTAGGCCAAAGCAAGAGCAGAAATGAACTGAGAAACTCCAGGCTAGAGAGTACTGTTAGTTTGCATTTTTTTTTCTGAGCTGAAATCCTGCAGGGTATCAGAGACTGAAGGATGTATCACAGGCTTCTCTGAAAAGGCTATATGTAGGAAAAGGAATAGATCCATGACCAGCCTCAACTCAGCTGGGCAGTGAGTCCCAGAGATGCAGGTAGCTGTGCTTTCCTAACTGACCATCTTTACTCTCCAGATCTGTTCCATTCACTCAATTCAAAACAAACTAATAGTACATAAATTTGTCAAAAGCATCTTCAAATAAGTGATGGTGACATCTCCTACCCCTCTCACCCAAACTCCAGGAGACTTCGCTGTGCTCTTAAGCTCGGGACTCTCAATCAGGACCGCCATCCTGATGAATTTTATAAGTGCCCTGACTGCCTTCATAGGACTGTACATTGGTCTCTCAGTGTCCGCTGATCCACGTGTCCAAGACTGGATTTTAACAGTGACTGCTGGCATGTTCTTATATTTGTCCTTGGTGGAGATGGTAAGATGGCTTTTCTCTTTTTGCTAACAAAAAAAAAAATCTAAAAACCAACTGAGAACGGGGGGGGGGGGGAAACATCAGTGAAAGGGGCAGTGGTAGGAGTTGATGTAGATAGAGGAGGTACGTAAGTACTCTGTGAAGGCTAAGAAGGTACGTTGTAGACAGAAGACACATCAGTCAAGACTCAGAAAATACTGATGATCTGCCAGTGATATGAAGGGAAGGTAGCCTTTATCATAGTCCCCATCTGGGCAACAGACCAGGGTTCCAACTTCGCATCTGTACAAAATGCCTCTACTTGCAGCTGAAAATGGAAAGATCTGCCTATAGAATGCACAACAGCTCAACCAAAGTTTGTCAGTAGATTCATAAATGTTGGGCTTAGAACCATATGTTCTAAAAAGAAATATGGAAGGATTGTTATTCTCATGAAATAAGGAAGATTATAGTATCCATTTTACTGTCTAAAAGTACAACATATTTCCTGAAGACAGCTTTGCTAATAATAACGAAAACTTACTCACTAATTTTCTCTATAGTCTTATTTTCAAAACTAGAACCTGTGAAAATTTACTCACTTCTTTCCTTCCCACTTCCCTCCTTGCTTCCTTCTTTTCTTCCTTCTGTTCTCTTTCCTTTATTTATTCCTTTCCTATATAATTCTGTTCCCATAAGATAGGCCATTTTTCTTTAAACTCATCATTTTTGAACTTGTTAACATTTTGAATGTCCTTTAAAATGAGACTGGTGAAGTAGCTTAGTTGGTAGAGTTCCAGGCTAACATACACAGAGCCCCAAGTTCATTCCCCAGCAGTCCAGAAGCTGGGCATGGCAGTGCACACCTGTTATCCCAGCACTTAGGAGACAGAGGCAGGTGGCGAGGAGTTAAAATTTATCCTTGGTATATAAGCCTAAGCCACAGGCCTTGTCTCAAAACCAAAACAAGTCTTTAGAGTGAAACCTTAATCATCAGCCCTTCTTGTGAGGCAGAAGACAGCAAAGAAAAATGAAATGAATGGGTAAGTCAGCCTGAACAAAAGCAACTTCTGTTTTTCTCCTGTATCCTGGAGAAGATAAAGCAAAATAAACAGCCTTGAAGATAATTGGTGGAGCAGATCCTTAGAGACTCACAAGTGATGGTGCAGAACCTATTATTTACTGTCCAGGAAGTAAGCACAAAGAGTTGCTTCATAAGAAAAATGAACGAACCAGAAGCAAAGCTTCTACAGTCAGAGTACCAGGGCATCCTGAAGGCAGATTTCAGAGAGGTCCCCAAGGCACGTGCCAGCATTTGAAGCCTGTGCCTCTGAACCCTGGAAGCTTTTCTTAATTACTCAGAGTCAAGTGGACAAAGTCCACCAGGCATACTCTATGTTTGTGAATGGTTTTTAAAATATTATTTGTCACGCTAAAATTTTTTTTTTTATTTTGATGATGAAGCTAAAAGTGGAACAGATTTTACCTCTGACCTCTGTCTCCCAACCCAAGGTCAGTGTTGCTCCTGAGTTTCTTCATTTTTAAACTTTTTTGAGTTGGAAAACACACCACTACTTCCATCAAGTGATGTGAGCTGCCTAATGTTCAAATGTCTCTGGCAATCTTCATGTTCAATTCTGAGCTTCTGCTTCATCTTTCTCTCTTGTTCCTTATGGGTCAGTTGCTATATTCCTTTAAAGTTCATTTTGTTTTATAACCTCTTCAAGGATGTATATGTGCGTCCCTTTTCTTTGCTAGATTATACATACTTCCAAAATAGATCTGGAGAGATTATTTATCCTGTCTGCCATATGGAAGCCTAAATCATGCTGTCATTTGTCCATCACTGTTTCTGGTGTGTATACAATAAGGATAAGAGAGGAAGCAAGGTGGCCGATAGCTTAGGAGAGCCCAGCTAGCACACATTTTGACCTTACTGCAACTTGCCATTGGCCAAAGAAAAGCCAGCACCCTGGCAAGAAGACAAGAAAGAAAATACTGTGAATTTCCTGGGGCTGCTTCTAAAATCCAGGTCGCTTGCTCTCACGGCCTTCAGAGTAAATTCTAAACAAATACAGATCTTTCACATAGCAGTGACTTTAACTGTTGCTGGGGCTGCGCCAAAGAAAACAGTCTGACATTTAAATAGAAGAAAACATGGTTCAGAGACTACGAAACAGCACAAAAAATAAATGAGAGTTACTGGGTTGAAGGATCGTCTTAGGGTAATGCAGTCTGCTAACCCCTTATATTCACAGGGTGCCTTCCAAAGAGAGTTAATGTGAAAGATAAGCCATGGGTTTGGCTTGTTTGTTTGTTTCAAAGAAAATGAACTTCTAAATAGAAGGAACTGTGGGCAAGAAGGGTCCATTAGCAATGGGGTCAAGTTATAAGGATATCTTCCCTAAGGAAAACTGGCAGCCTTCATGCTCCCCAGTGGGATGGTCTTATCCAAATACAGGGACTCCAAGTTATGTTGAATGCTTTTGAACAGACATGAAGAGTTGCCACAGCTCTGTGTGGCCAGGGGAATCAATATTCCCATATGAAGATTGGTGTCCCAACTGGGTTTTCCTCAAAGCAAGGACAAAGACACATGAAAACAATTCATTTGAGAGGAGACCTAGAGCAAAGAACAGGATGAAGGAACCAAAAAGAGACAGTTCATCAGAGCAGACTTTCTATTAGGTTGATGGCTGCGTCTCCCATCATCTAGAATCTTCTGAAGCTTAAAACATGCCTCATAGCTCTTTATCTGAGACAAGAAAGAGTCTCTCTCTCTCTCCTTCTCTCTCTCTCTCTTTCTCTCCCTATATATACATCACTTTATCTCTATCCCTGAATGTATGTGTGTTGGAGGTCAGAGGTCATTAGGTGTTATTCAGTAGGAAGAACCCATCTTGTTTTTGTGGCAGAGCCACTTTCTGCAAGCTGAGGCTTGCTGATTAGGCTAAGCTGGCCAGCTAGCAAGCCCCAGGGATCTACCTGTCTTTCACTCCCAGTTCTTGGATTGCATGTGTATGCTTCACCTGACTCCTATATGGTTGCTGGGGTTAGCACTTAGGTTCTGTGTTTGGGTAGAAGACTTTCACCAATGGAGCTGTTCCCTCAGCTTTGAAAGAAGGGGTTATTTATGGGCTTCTCTCCCATTGTCCAAAGGGGTTCCTATAGGCCTTCTTTCTACATATAATTCTGTGCTTGAATGGCAAAGATATTTCTGCAAGGGAGTTCAGTGCCATGACATTAAGAACCCTGGGACAGAAGGGAAGGATAAGTGTAGGAGTAGCAGAGGAAGATTAATCATGCTCTTCTGAGCTCTCTGCAGCAGAACTGGGACAGGAGATGGGCTGGGAGGGGCCAAGTGTCATAAGTAATCCTCTTCAGAAGTAACTTTGCCCTCATTTTAATTCCAAGTATCATCTTTCTCAAGGATTTTCTCAGGTAGTAGCCAGCCAAAGAGTTCATGAAGACAAAAATAGTGAGAAAGAGTTCAAGATGCTGCTGCTTTTGAGGTCCTATGTGCTATTGCACTCCTTTGTCCTCCAGAAGCTACACTTGTTTCTCCTTACTTCCATGTAGTATGTGGGCTGGCTGGAGTTCCCTTCTTGGTAGGCACATTCCAGGTGTCACTGAGTTGTCTGAGCCTTTGTCATTACCTTCATGCTTCTTCTGGGTCTGCTCCCTCCTGCTAGACAGATCGGCCAAGGGATGCTCTAAGGAGCCTTCCAGTTTCTAGATAGCTTCTCCTTAGCAGAAGCCCAGGCTCCTTGCAATAACTAGCAAGGAGTAGAATACTCCCATCAACACAGTAACTGCCTTTGTTGGTTGGGCTGCTTTAAGGAGACTCCTGTTCACATTGTAGTCACAGCTTCTAGTTCACTGGGATCTGCAGGAACAGTGTCTGGTCTGGAACTAAGTTTACAGGAGCAGGAAGCACAAACCTAAAGAATGGAAAAACTAACAGTTACGGTGTGTGATATTGAGAGTTTGTGATTTGTTGTTATTACTTTTGCTATAATTTCTAGTATTGCCTTATTTATGCCTTGAATGTGTCAAGGGGAAATTCGTTTAACTCTCTGGCTGTTATCACTCCCTCCTGATAAACAAAGCCAAGATCTGCCTCCTGCATTCCTGAGATACGTTACTTGCCACATGCCTTCCTACACTTAACAACCCCCCCCCCCCATGACCTATAAAAGCTTTGTTCGATTTCAGCTTGGTGCTCTCTCTGTTCCTGAGTGTTCAATGAGCTGAGCCCTGAGTATACTCAGTAAATATTAAAACCCTTTGCTTTTTACATGAGAGATGTCTCTTAGAGTCTTCCTTCACGCCGCAAGTTTCTCCACTCTTTCCATTTGGAGGTCCCACCAAGATTTCTCCGCTGTGGGAGATTCTAACAGCCTTTTCTTGGGGTAGGACCTTTTTTTTTTTGGAATGCGATCGCCTAGAGATGTTAGGGATATTAGAAAGATATTGGTTATAGCCCTAGGAAAATGAAACGTGAGTTTTCTTCCCATCTGCACATATGCAACTGACAGACGTGTCAGAAAGTTGCGGAGCTGAACTCCAGGGAACATCTGGAATGAGAGGACCCCAGGGACCCCCAATGTGTCCCGTCTGACTGATTCTGATTCAGAAGATTGGTGGATTGGGTCCAGCAGGAATTGTGTTTTATGTTCCCTGCGTCTTGGAGATGTTTTGTGTCTTTGTTCGTCGTCTTACTGTGCGCGCTTTCGTTCTGTGTCTTTGTATTGTGTGAGCTAACAAATATGGGATGGACAATTTCAACCCTGAGGCACTTTTGGCTGTGCCAGTCCCAGTGCGCAGTCTGCCGGGGCCCCTGTTCCTTCCCCTTGCGTCCCAGTGTCCTTTGTCCTTTGGGGCAGCTCTGTAGTGCACGGGCGGGGCTGGGGTCACAGGCACTTCCACCATGGCAATACGGTTCACAGCTGGTTAGATGATTTGAGAGGTACCAGTATCTTTAAGAGGTGAAGTTTGGCTCTAGAAAGTAGGATAGTAGAAGCATGTCTTTGAAAAGCATATCTTGACTCATCTCCTTTCTATCTCAGCCCCTCTCTCTCACAGTCCTGTCCATCACGAGGTGAGAAATCTCCCTATACTTCCCATTCAATAATGTTCTGCCTCAGCATGAGCCCAGAATGACAGAACCAAGTGTCCATGGGGTTGACCCTTTTAAACTGTGAGCTAAAACAGGTCTTTCCTATCTATAAATTGTCAGTGTTTGATATTTTGGTAGTATCTCTAGGAAAGAAGATGATAGGCATCTCAGAACCTTATCTTTAAATATTTTGTAATAGGTATCAGTGTTTTAACCTGCAAGTTCTGGGAAACCATACCTAATTCACACTCCCACCACCTCTATTTGGAAAAATCTTTGCCTTGATCTCAGTTTTCCTTATTGATTGCTGGGGTATCTCTCCTGACTTTGTACCTTTCACTCAACTTTTGGAAATTAAGTGGTCCAATTCAGGTAGAATGTTTGAAGGGAGACCTAGCAGAAGTGTCTGACATCAACAACATTATTCGATTATTATCCATTTACCTTGCTTGTTAAGGTTCTCCAAATTATTAAAATAATTGTCCTTTGAAAGTTTCATACATGTATCTAATATGACAGTTTCATATGTGATATATGGAAGTTTTAACAAATGTACTTGACATGTAATTTAATATAATCATATAATATATGACATTTTTACACATGTAATTATGTCAGGGTTCTCTAGAAGAACAGAATTTATAGAAGTTCCTATATATCTGGAATCTATCATCTATTATCTATTTATCACCTATCATCTTTCCATTTATCTATCTGTCTGTCTATCTATCTATCTATCTATCTATCTATCTATTTATCTATCTATCTATCTAGATATAAGATTTATTAGAATGACTTACAGGGGTGCTCCAGCTAGTCTAAAAATGACTATCTACCAATGGAAAGTCCAAGAATCCAGCAGTTGTTCAGTTCACAAGGCTGAATGTTTCAGCTGGTCTTCAGTAAATGCTGAAATCCCAACAAAGTGGGCCCTAAGCCGGTGAAGACTTGCCTGTGAGAGCAAGCAGGCAGAGGAAAAGCTTTCTTCTTCCATGTCCTTTATGTAGGCTGCCACAAGAAGGTGTGGTCTAGATTAAAGATGGATCTTCCCACCTGAAAAGATCGAGATAAATGTAGATCTTTCCCCTTCTGAGGGAGAAGAGGTTATATGAGCAAAGGGATCAAGATCATGATGAGGAAACCCACAGGGACAGCTGACCTGAGCTATTGGGATCTCGCTAACTCTGAAATGACAGCTGAGGAAACTTCATGGGACAAAACCAAATCCTCAGAGGAATGTGGATGACAGTCGAACAGTGTGGGCAGTTTGTGGAACCTCTTGCAGTTGGATCGGAGTTTATTCCTGGTGCATGAACTGACATCTCGGAGCCCATTCCCTCCAGAGGAACACCTGACTCAGTCTTGACACTGGGAGGAGGGGCTTGGACCTACGTCAGCTGGATATGCCAGACAGAACTGACCCATCTTGGGAGTCCTTGCCCTCTCCGAGGAATGGATGAGGGGGATGGGCTTGGGGAATCAGTGGTGGGGGGAATCAGTGGTGGACATGGGAAAATTTTTTAAATAAAAAAGTAGATCTTCCCACTTCAAATGATTTAATTAATAAAAAAGAAATCCCTCATTCCTCACTGGTGTATGCAGCCACTTGAGTTTTAGTTAATTCCAGATGTAGTCAAGTTGGAAAACCAAGAGTAGCCATAAAAATAAAATATTTGACAATTTCAAAGATGCATAGTGTTTGATATGTTAGAGATGTTTATAATTTCATAATGTTCCCTGAATCTTGGGGGAGGGATACGGGTATCCTGTTTAGCCATGAGCATTCAACAGTGACTATTTATCAGCATCCTGACCATTCATCAATCTGTATTAGATTCTGTTTAATACAACTTTTTAAACATTTATTTTTATTGTTATGTACATTGGTGTTTTGCCTGTATGTGTGTCTGTGTGAAGGTTGTTGGATCCTCTGTAACTGGAATTGTAGACAATTATGAACTGCCATGAGGATGCTGGGAGTTGAGCCCAGGTTTTCTTAACCACTGAGCCATCTCTTCTGCCCTGATCCTTACTGCAAAGAGAAGCCATTTTTAAAAAAATACCTAGAAGATTACTAATCTATTGGTATAGACAAAATATTTAGACGCTCTTTGACATAATGTATTTATAGCAAACAATAGTAAAAGGTTCACTCTTAGTGCTCATAAGCCTATGAGCCTTTGTGACCAGGTCTTCTGCACTAGGCATGAATTCCTATGGTGCAGTCCTCAGATCGCATCAGAAATAAGTTGGTTTCCCCTATATTCATTATTACAATTATTACACCAGTGAGAAGCTCTTGAATTGCAAGTTGATATTGTAGCATGCAAGGGCTAAACTTGGGGAAGATCATTGCTAACTCTTCTGCTCCAAGTGTCCACATATCAGAGTCTATGGCTAATGGAGACTAGGTACCAGGGAAATCCTTTCAGTTCAGTTCTAGCCTGAATTTCTTTATTCTGATGCCATGATGTGTGATATCTTCAAAAACTATTACCATCCAGTTCTGGTGGACAACTAATGATGATGATCATAACCCATACATCTTTGTTGTTGTTGTTGGCAGGGGGTTCTGTAGCCTTCCTAGCCAACTGTTCCTAGGGAAGCATCCTGTATCTGCCACTGGGGTTTTCACTTAATGGCTTTGGGGATCAGCACTATCCATCATGCTTGGTACCATCATGTAAAGTCCCTTTTTAAGACAATATTTTTAAATTATCTTATAAAGTGATGAGTTTCTCAAATAGCTTCTTCACACATCCTTATTGTTTTTCTAACTACCTTCCCATACTTCATCTTCTTCCCATTTCTGTTTATACCTTCCCATCCCCAGGATTCCCTCCCTTTATTTTCATAGACCATGTGCTTAAAATCTTAAAACAACTAGATCTGTTGGTGTGGTGGCTTTTTCATAGTTTTGTGTATACCACAAATATTTTATGAGAAATAATATTTATGCATAAATATCCTATCAAAGTTATATACAGATAACTCCTTGTAATCTGGAGGAGCCTGTGACTGTGTTAGCTGATGTCAAAAGGTACTTGGAAATGTCATTGAGGTTTAACTGTTTGAAGATGAATCTGGAAAATAGGGAGCCTTGATCTGGCTATGATCAGAAAAATGGCTAAAATGATAAAAATGAAGGTCATAGACATGCAGCATCACTGGCTTTAAATACGGAGGAAGAGGGCAGAAGCCCAGAAACAGGGCTACTCTCTAGTCTAGAGAATGGAAAGAAGAAGAAAATTGATTCTCTAAAGCTTAAGAAAGGAGTCCAGCCTCAATGGCACGGGAATCTTACAGGAATTTTAGCCTGGCAAGACTCACGCTAAAATTAGGACTTATAGAACTATAAGATAGTATGTTTTTATTGTTTCAAGGCACTCGGGTTTTGTGGTCATTTGTTCATAGCAGCCATTGAAAACGAATCCATCCCATGGTATCGACTTATGTTTAGATGTAATTGGAAATGGAGACAGCTTTGTAAACACATCTCTTTCTGTCTGAGAAACTAAAAATCCTTCTGAGAAAATTCTCAGAATTGAAAGTGCACTGATTTCTCAAAGTCAGCATCTCCCAATTTAATAAATCACTTGGATGTGAGGAGAAAAGAAACCTCCCAGTAACTTCTTCAGCAGTTTGGATAGACAGGCTTCAGTTTTTAGTGAATATCATGTATTCTATAATGCATAAATTAGTTAATTTTTAAAGACATACATGGTTATGCCAGGGAAAGTTTATTTTTGGAGCTGAGGCAAGTCTCAAACCTTCAGGCATTTTTCCTAAGGTTTTAGATCCTGCAGTCAGTTTCTACAGCAACAAGTGAGTAGAAACCTCAAGAGACTCTGACTGCACTGTAACTAGAGATGTCCCTGGAATTGGGGAAACTGGACAATTGCCCAGGGTCCACTATGTTAATAGAGCTCTAGTGGATGCTGGAGCAGACTCACTGAGGTGGCAGTGCAGAAAAAAGAAAACTCAAGCAGAGTTTAGATACTGTTTCCATGACAATCCTAGGCTAGTCAGTTGAGAAGACAGGCAGTTCTTCATAGCTGTAGCTTCCAAAATGTCAGTGTCCAGGGAGGGCAGACAGAAATATTTTTCCTGTGATCTTTGGTTTGCAGTTAACCAATACGGACGTTTCTCTTGTCATTATTCTCCAAACAGTGCGAGTAACAATGATTTATAAGGCGTCTGCTCTCTCTACAATTGATGTACAATATAGAGGAGAATTATATCAATTATATATAATTAATGAATTACTTTATGTAAGGGGCATGAACATCTTCAGATTTGGGCATTGGAGGGAATTCCTGGAATAGCTGTCTCCTGGGTGCTGAGGAATGACTATATGTCCAGTTTCTTATCCCAAGCCTCCACACACACACCGCCCACCAATCAGTATACCACAGTTTTATGAATCATTATCTTTGACCTCAGCTCATACTTTTCTGAATGTTCCTTTTCAGTGCTTTGTCCTTTTCATGATTATTGATAATTTTCCATTACATGTATGTCTCACATCATGAAGGTCTAAGAAAAGCCATGGTGAAGGATGCTTCTTAGAAGAACTTAGTAGCTTACTGTTACCATACTCTAGAAAGGAAATGCCTCTCAGCAGTGACATCACAGCCAGATTTTTGTTCCATGGCATTTTCTAGTTTCCAGGAAATTTTCTCTATGGAAAAGGAAGTGACAGGACATTTTGAATTTGAATCTTTAACATATATATAGAACATATAAAAAAGGAAGACATAATTATTAAACCCAGCCAATAAATGAACTATCAGTAATTTTCTAGGCTGCTTCATGATTACGTCAGTTCAGCAAATGATACACTTACAGTTACTGTTATCATCATTTCAAGACAGGGGAGTTGATGAGAAGAATATGAAGCAGATACATGTCTAGGCTGCACTTCTGATCACATGACTATAAAACTGAACTGGATTCTACATTTTTAGGCTTTTGATTTAATTGTATTGTGTGTTTGCATGTGTGCATGCATCCGTGTGTATGTGTGTGTGTGTGTGTGTGTGTGTGTGTGTGTGTGTGTGTGTGCGTGCGCATGCGC
This sequence comes from Phyllotis vaccarum, assembly GCA_033318265.1. Lineage (NCBI taxonomy): Eukaryota > Metazoa > Chordata > Mammalia > Rodentia > Cricetidae > Phyllotis > Phyllotis vaccarum. The sequence goes on from JARWLC010000003.1 coordinate 73,213,444, forward strand.
ATATTGGGGATATGTGCACACATTCATTTGTGTAGGTATACATATGTGTGCGTGTGCATATAGAGGCCGGAGATCAAACAAATTTAGAGTAATGTGAGTGTGATTCTTCTTTTGTTATTTTCACACATGCACACACATGCACAATACATGCAAATATATATACAACCTACTCAGTCCATTTAGAATTGCTTGCATATGACTTTGGAGCTGATTACATGATATTGGATAATCAATTAGAGGCCTCTTCCCGGGCCTACAATTTCTTCTGCTCTAGCATTTCTTTTGTCTATAGTTCTTGCCACTTTACTTTTTGAGGCAGAATCTCACACAGGAGCCTGGGACTCTCTGATAGGCTAGGCTACGGAGCTCCAGGGGTCTGCCTGCCTTTGATTCCTCAATGCTGGGAGTATGAACATGCATGAACACATAGATCTTTTTATCTGAATGCAGGGAATGGAACTGTTGTCCTCAACTTGAGTTGAAAGAACTTCATTGGCTGAGTTATCTCTCAGCCTACCATCACTTCCTTTTTATTTTATTGAGTTTTACTACTAAAGAGAAATGCAGTAAAATTTATTCAGTATCTACCACCACCTGGTTGTCTGATGAATAAGCCTTTTCTGATCTGAAAGAAAAAGTAAATTACCTTTTTAGACGTTTGACAATATATAAATGTAATCCTGTTGACTGTTATCCATTTACAGGAAGGGAAATTTTAAAGTAATGTGAGGTAGCGTTTATGTATATATTTGTTTTCAACAAATGTCACTGGCATTCTATTGGATACTCACTGAGAAGATGCCCAGCATTTAGAATGCATTTCAGAAACAAAATTAATATTTTTGATATTGATAGTTCTTTATAGAAGAAGTATAAGTCCTTTTTACCAACAACTTTGAAAGACTTCTAATCTTTCTGTAAAGCAACAATATAAATCAGCTAAATATATTTTAGATATTTTCTACTAAGACACTAACGTATCAAACTCGCACTGTAATGCAAGGAAACCAGCTCCTGGAAATGTTATACATTGCTCACCACATGTCTTAGCTGCTCCTTTAAACCATGCTATATATGCCTGAACACATTCACATGTGCACAGTTTTCTTTTTAAAAAAATAAATGTAATCAATAGATATCATAGTTACTATGAATAGTTGTCCTGATCATCTTTAACTATCAGCTTGACTCAGACTACAATCATCTGATGTCAGAGTCTCAACTGAAGAATTGTATACATCAGATTGGCTTAACTGAAAAATTGTATACATCAGATTGGCTTATTGGCATTGCCTGTGAAGGATTGATAATTGATATAGGCTAGCTCTACATTACTACAACATTATGGGTAGCACCATGTTTTTGGTAGGTAATTCTGAACTATATAAGTTAGCTAAGTGTGGGTCTGCAAATAAGTGAGCAATTAATGTTCAACCATGGATTTTCCTTCAAGTTCCCACTTTCGCTCTATCTATGACTTCCGCCAAGGATAGACTGTGACCGGGAAGTGTTCGCCAAATAAACCCTCCCTCCCTTCCTCTAAATTGCTTTTGGAAAGAATATTTTTTATCACAGCAACAGAGATGAAACCAGGATGACAGTACTTTTAATATTATTAGATAGAAGCATTTTAGATAAATCTGTCTGTGAATATATGGCAACAGATGGCTTAAATCATTACATTTAGATTGGGCACATTTCTGGGAGTGGGATTGTTAGGCAATATAATGACTTGACAGCTATTTTTGAGGAATTGCCAGACTATTTCCCCAGTGGCTACACCAATTTAGATGATAATAACCAACAAAGAACAAAATTACAATTTCCCTATATCCTCACCTACATGTATTATTTTCACAAATACATTATTTATTTTTTAAATGTGGTTATATATTAGCACCTCTGCAAAATTCACACATTAACTTCAATCCCTAGAATGATGATATGAGGAAGGATGGCCTTGATGATAGCTGAGGTTGATGGGGTCAGGTGGCTGGAGCCTGCATAATGGCCTTAATGTCCCACAGGAAGAGTGAAGCAGGTGCTCTGTAGGCTACGTGAACATACAGGAGAAGGTAGAATTTAATAATCCAAGACTAGACATGGAATAATACAGACTCTCTAGGTGGCCTGGTTTTGGATTTCCCAGGCTCCAGAGCTCCATTAAATACTGTTGAAGATGCTCAACCAGCTAGTACACTAGAGCTGCCCCAGCTGCCCCACAATAGAGGCGCTCTGCAGATGTGGCCCACGGAAGAGACTGTCTGCGGTCTGCCTCCTTGTTTTCATTTGCTTTTCCCTAAGGAGGAATGACACTAGGAGCATTTCCTGTGGCTATTAACCAACTGGATATATTCTATTTCTATTCAAGTTCTCTGCTTATTCCTGTTATGAAATTCTGAGCTCCTTATGTATTCTAGATACTGTCATTTTTGGACACATTATTTGCAAATATTTTCCCATTCCATTGACTGCCCAAGTCTGCTAAAAAAAATTTTTTTAGTTCATAAAGTCTACAATTTAATTTTTCAAAAAAATTGAGAATTTCATATACTAGAACTATTTTTACATTATTTTCATACTTTATTTTTTGTCCTCCAACTCTTCCACATACCCCCAACTACCTCTTAAATTATTGATCTTTCTCTAGTTATTATTTTTACACACACACATATATCCCACTAAGTCTGTTTAGTGTGGCTCATATGTTTATGTGATGTGGGAATGCCCTTCTTTATGCTGTGAATCTCAATCTTTGAATAAAGGAGCTGTTTTGGGCCATGGCGGGTACCGTAGAATAGGTAGGAGGAGAAATCAAAGCTTAGGTGGGAGAAGCAGGGTGGAGTCAGGCAGATCGAGCCAGCCGCCCAAAGAGCAACATGTAAGGAACACGGGTGAGCCACATGGGCCACGTGGCCCACAGATTAATAGAAATGGGTTGATTTAAGATGTAAGAGCTAGCTAGCAATGTGCCCGAGCCATAGGCCAAACAGCATAAAGTTAATAGAAGCATCGGAGTCATTTCTGGGGACTCGGGCGGCGGCGGGCGGCAAAGCAGTCCCGGGCGGCAGTTCTGTGGGTCCCGGACCTCTGGCGCCCGGGACCGAAAACCCACTACTACATTTATGTGTTTAGGGTTGGCCACTCAGGATTGGAAAACTTAAAAGAAGCTCACTCTTAGAGAAGACTGGTTCTTCTTCTCCTAGAAATCACTAATTGGCAGTAGCTCATCATCTAGAGGTGGGCCTTTAAAGATATCCTTCATCTATGTTCCAGTTAACTGGTGTCATTTTGTGGAACATTTCTAGACAACAAACTGCTCAGATTTAGTGAGTGGAGATTTACTATCATAAATGGAAGATCCTTGTAGCTGTCATTTTACCCTATTCTGAGATGTTCCCTGGGCCCCAGGAGTAGAGGATGCACGGCAGATACACTGGTTACTGTTGCACACCTAGGTTCTGTTCTCTGTGTTTTGACCAATTGTAGATTTCTTCAATATTTTCTCCCTGCTGCAAAATGAAGCTTCTTTGATTAGAGTGAGAGCTTACTTCCCTCTGGGTACAGGAACAAATTTTGATTATGTTCACTTTATGCACTTTTCACTTCTTACCTATAAGTTTTATATCTTAAAAATCAATGATAAATCTGTTTTCATGCATTTTCCACACTTGCTTTTAAGAATTTTGTAATTTTGAATCTTGTATGCTTAGGTCTTTGACTAATTTTGAGTTTATACTTTGACACATAGTCTAAAGTTTGTATTAGTTTCCACTCTGAGTCTTCTGTGTCCGTAGATTTTGACAGATATACGATGACATGTATCCGTAGCTGTCATGTTACACAGGATACTTTCACCTTCCCAAATATATTCATGCTTTCTCTGCTTATCTTTCTTTTCTAATATATGTAAACCACATTTAGTTTTTACTGTATCTGTACTGTTGCCTTTTCCAGATCATTACATAATTTTCTAGTATGTTACCTTTCCAGTCTGTCTTCATAGACTTGGAAATGCGCATCCAAGAAACTATTTGTGCCAGATGATAGAGATGTGTCTATGAAACTTCACTGTCTGGGTCCCACTAAGGAAAACATGCCCAGGCTTCTGTGAGAGTTGCTTCTTGAAGTGGAAGGGTGAGAATCAGAGGGAAATAATACTCATAACAAGTCATTATTTGAGATGCATCCAAGAAACTTTACTTGCATGTGTATGTGTGTACAGTACATGTATGTATATATGCATATGGATGCGTATGTGTATCATATACACATGCATGTAAAGACATGAAGTTTATATTTCCTTTCTTCCTCTATCACACTCTATTTTACGTGAGTGTGGTTTCTCCTTGAACCCAGAGCACATGTGGGTATGGTTGCCTAACTGATTGCCTTGTTGTGGGAGTTCCCTACCTTTGCTTCTTGAGTGCTGAGATACAGGTGACAGCTACAAATATTCAGGTTTTATGAGAGTTCTGTGAATCTGAACTCCAGTCCTTAAATTGGCATGGGAAGAACTTTATCCGTGGAGTCAGAGCCCCAACCTCCTATTGGTTTTCTTGATGTTAGTTATCCTAATCAGCATGATCTCCAAAATAAATCAATAGATAAATGCAGGGTACTTCCAAGTTGTACTTTTATGATAGCTAAGGATGCCAAATAGCTGCTTCACATACCATTTTATATAGCCATTTACACACACACACACACACACACACACACACACACATGCACAGAGAGAGACAGAGAGAGAGAGAGAGAGAGAGAGAGAGAGAGAGAGAGAGAGAGAGAGAGAGAGAAGGAGGAGGAGGAGGAGGAGAAGAAGAAGAACTGTCTGTTCAGTTCATTTACCCATAAATAGACTGAATGATTTGGTGCTTTTGTGTTTAATTTCGAGTTCTTTTTGTGTGTTCTCTTTCTTTCTCTCCCTCTTTGTGTATGTATGTATATGTGTGTATATGTGTATGCTTGTGTGTGTGTGATGTATGCATGTTTGCATATGTGTGTCTGTGCATTCCTATACTCTACATGATTTCCTTGAGACAGAATCTCTCACTGAACCTACAACTAGCTGGCAACCAGCAGACATCACTGTACTCCACATAGTGTTAAAGTTGTGGTGTGCAGCCATGTTTGGTTTTGTTTTAATGTAGGTGTTGCATTCCTACTTATGTATCAAGTACCCTGACCCACTGGGTTCTTCTTTGTAGATCTAGCAACTAAGCCTCTAACAACGTGTATAGTCACCAGTGACTTCTTCCTATTCTACTGACTGTTTCTCCACAGTTAGATTCCTTGCTGTGCCAAAGCTCTTTAATTTTACACAGCTTTACTTGTCAATTTTTAACCATGTTTTCCTGGGTTGTTGGAGCCTTTTCAGCAAGTATAATGTTCTGATGTGTTTTCTCTTAGCAATTACATTTAACTCTTTAGTCCACTTTTAATAGATGCTTTATACACAGTGATAGATAAGAACCTAATTTCATTCTTTTCCAGGTGTCTGCATTTTTTTTCTAGCAGCATTTGTTAAAGGGACCGTCTCTTTTCCAAAATGTATTTTTGGCATCTTTGTTGAAAATTATGTGAGTTTATTTTTGGGCCTCTTCTACTTTATTTTTCAAAAAGGTTTTATTTTTCCACTAACATACTGTTCTACAATCTACAATGTAATTTGTAATCAAGTGTTTTTTTTTTAACCTCCAACACCCGCTCTTTCTGCTTCAGACTGACCTGGTTATTTGTACATATTTGTATTTTCATACACATTTTAGATTTTTTTCTAGTTCTGTGAAAAAAATCACTATAAAACTTAAAAATATTGGATTTAATTGGTAGATCAGTTTTCATAATATAGACAATATTTGTTCTGCGAATCTGTAGGCTTGAGAAGTGTTTTGGTATTTCCCTCAGTTTCTTCATTGTTTTTAAGGTTTTTATTGTAGAGGTCATTTATCTCCTGGTAAAGGTTTATTTACGGTTTACTTTTTAAGTTATTGTAAATGGTAAACCTTTCCCTTATTTCTTTATCATGAGTTTATTATTTGTGTTTAGAAAAATTGTTAGTTTTTATATGTAGCTTCTGATTCTTGCTTTTTTGTATCTTTGTATATTACTGTGTTCAATCTAGGAATTTCTGGTGGAGACTACAGTATCTTTAAATATATTATCATATTATCTTTTTTCTATTTGTAGCGTTTTGTATTTTTTAGCTTGAGCTACAACTTCAAACATTATATCAGATGAATAGACTAGAAAGTGGATATCATTTTCTCATTCCTTGATTTTAAATTAAATACATTCATTTTCCTAGCATAATGTTGGAAAAGACAGCATATATAGGCATTACTATGTGAGGTATTATTCTTTTATTCAATCCAAGTTTCCACCGTTATTATAAAGTACTCATTAAAACCAACTTGAGAAAGGAAAAAGTTTCTTTGGATTACATTTCCATGCCACAGTCTATCTTTAGGGAAATCAAGACAGGAACTCAAGCAGGAACAGAAGCAGAAACCATGGAAGAATATTGCTTATACCACCCAGGACCTACCTAGGGGTAGCATGATCCACAGTGGGCTGAGCCCTCCCACACCCATCACTAATTAAGAAAATGACCATTGCTTATGGGCCAAGCTCATGGAGGCAATTTCTTACTCTTCCTAAATGACTCCAGAGAATCTAGCTCCTATCAAGTTGATAAAATTAACAAACAAACAAACCCTAAAATCCAACCAGCAAATATTCTTAATATTTTAAGGGCTTTAATTGAAGGGATATTTAACTTTGTCACATGTCTTTTCTGCATTCATTTGAGATAATCACAAGATATCAATACATGTGTGTGTATTGATATATTATATTTATTGATTTGCATATGCTGAAACATCTAGCATCTTTGGAATGAAGCTAACTTGATTGTGATTTATGATTTTTTTAATGTGTTGTCAAATTTCAGTTGCAAGATTTTGGTGCATCTCTGGGCAAGATGCTTTTACTAAAATTATATTTCCGTCTCTATACCTCAGTGATAATATACTTTACTTATAGTTCCATCTCCTCTTTTGTTATGCTATATGCCACAGTGTGATTAAAAATGTACAATATTACAATTCTACTGCCCTGGACTGCAAGACTTTTCTTAATGAAAGCCTTTTGGTGGCAAGAGTTGTTCATTTCAATTCTTGTTAAGGATATTCAAAATAGGAAGAAATAAATGCCCTTGAAAATTAATTCCCATTATTTCTCAGAAAAGTTACTGACTGAAATGAGTTGATTTGGCTCCGACCTGGATCAAGTATCACATTTGTAGAGCTGTGGGTAAGCTATTACTTTACCGGAGACATTGATTCCACGTAACTGAAAGGAGCTGAGCATTTTATCTCTCACAGGATTATGAGGAGTAAGGGAGGCAGGGAAACATAAGGAAGGATATGTAATTGGGGATATGTGAAGCAAATAGAATGTATATCAAATTTTATAGCATAAGCTTATCAAAAGTCTATTCTATGTGAATGCTATTCTTATAGCATAAAGTATTTGTGGTGTTTGTTTGAGCATGATGACCCTTGCAGAGAATACAGGACTAATGAACTTCTCACTGGCAGAGGTTCTATGCTATTAAAGACAGGTGCCTCTCTCTCTGCCATTTGTTAGATGCTCCAAGTAAGCCACAGGTCTATAGGCTTAGGTTTATAAGAATAGTAAGAAATTAAAGAATTGCTTAAATTTTTGTGACTTAGTTTCTGGGACACAGTCTCACATATCTCATGCTGACCTCAAACTTTCTATATAGTTGAAGATGACTTCTGATTTTACTTCTTCAACTTCCCAAGAGCTGGGACTGCAGGCACATGCCATTGTGACTGGAGCATGCTGCTAATTCAGCCACATCCACTAAATGACAACTATCTTACTAGCAAACTAAAGAAGAAAGGGAATCTTAGCTCAGTATTTGATAAAGAAGGCCTGCAAGCAGAGCTCTCAGACCCCTTTCCAGGGTAGCTAAAAGCCTTGACAGAATCAGGACTTTAGAAAACACTTTAAGTCTGAGAGTCTTCAGGAATGAGTTTCTATCTATCTGAGGGAATCAAAAAGCTCATACATGTATTGATGACCTTTTTTTATGTGTATAAATATTCTACAACAAAATTTTTATAATAAAAATTTACAAAAACCATACCAGAGGGGTGTGAGTAACCATGTCAATGCCTGTTTCAAGGTTTGTGGTGTAAGACTGTGACCTGAAGCCAGGCCACAGTGCCCTGTGAGACAGGCTGTAGAGAATCTGCACAGAGGGTCCTGTCTTTATCAGCCAGACTTTAGCAAGTGAAGAATAGGCCTAATATCTTCGGTTGCTTTATGCTAAGAAACTTGGTTTCACAATTAGACCTCTGGGACTCCATCCTTGCGTATTTTTTGTGAGAATTTTGAGGCATTTACAGAAATGTTTAGTTTAGTTTGAAATTGGTTTAAGGATATGAATAAGCCAATTGTCACTAGCAAGTCTTAGATTGGGGGAAAATTGTTATTTTATTATTTTAGTCTGAGTAAAGAAACAAAACAGTCTTCTAAATGACTTACAGTCCTCGTGGAATAATATATCTAATTATGAAGTATATTCTAGCATATTTCTGTTTATCAAAATTATATAGCTTAATGAAAAATTGTCTTCCTGACCATCCACAAATATATGTGCCTATACAATTGAGATGCACTCATGAGATTACATATACATATTACATGAAAATGCATGGTAATGGGGAAATACCTTAATTGATTTTGCACATGGGAAATCACAGACAGAAGCAATTCAGTTTTTCAAAGTTAGTGGCCTTGCAAGTCTTGCCTGACAGTGTTCCTCTATCAGAGAATTGTTCACCTGGTGAGTTGACATCTGAATTATCAATTGCTATCCCTGTGTCATGTACTGTAACAGCTCATAACAATTTGGAAATAAGTTTATTCAAAATATGAACCATTAAGTGGCCATAGGTGATATAATTAAAATATAATTATGTTGCCTAGCTTTGGAGTTAACTGTCAAACATTGCTTTAATTATTGACATTCAATGATACTGGCTAAATTGAGTTGATGTTGCTAATTCTTTATGAATACTACCACAAATTTATTTTTAGGCTCTTAAGAATAAATAATGCCCACTCTACACAAAACTTTAATATAATCTGGATACAGATTAATTACCATGGTACTAGAAGAACAGTGATCTATTTCTGATGGCCATCACAAGGGACTCAGGTGCCCATGGCATCTAGAATAACTGCCATCTAGAGGAAGCCAAGAACACAGCTGAGCATCCAACAGTGGTTTCCTGATGCAAATCTCTGACGCTAGATCCAGCCTACGCTGACCAGAGTCTCTAAATATTCCAAAGGAAACAATCATGCCATGATATTCTCTCTTACCTTCTTAGGGTTTGGAATTTGAATTAGTACAAACTCCAACTATACTGGGCTCATCCTAGAAAACCTGCATGGGGCCCTGGGTCTTCTCTGGCAGTAAATGAACACGAATGCTCTGCAAAAGCTAATGCATTTAGATATTTCATAAGCAATCAGACACTGGACCTTTTGTGTTTTGCTTCGCATCTACACATATTCTGAGAACAAAGGAAAAGTTGACTTTCACTGTGAGCTGTGTAAAGGCACGTTCTGGCAATGTGAAAGCTCTTCCAGCCACCAGCAAGTGGCTCCATTTAGCTTACACTTCAAACTTGTGGCAAGGATACGTACTAAACACTGAGTAACTATCTGGTGAATTTTGAAGGTTATTAAGCTCTGAATAAGTCACTCACGCTTTCCCACCAGGCTTTTCTCAGCACCTGAATATATCTGGATCTTATTCTGGTTTTTTGTTCTTTTTTTAGCTTCCTGAAATGACTCATGTTCAAACACAACGACCCTGGATGACGTTTCTCCTGCAGAACATTGGCTTGGTTCTGGGCTGGCTTTCTCTTTTGCTCTTAGCTGTATATGAACAGGATATTAGAATATAAGTTAATAATCTCCAATATCTCCCAAAATGAATGCATCTGGTCATATCTCATTTTTTTTCTGTGTTCTCCATGCTGATCACTAAATTCAGTATTTTTATTTTAGGAAAGAATGTGTCTTTTAATTTATTAGCTAAAAATTGTAATGTCTTTAGAAATATATAAAGGTTAGTCTTTTAGATGTTTATATTTTTGACACAGTGGTAGACCACAGTAATGGTTAATATTAGTAAATTCTGAATTCTAATCATCTGCAAAAATATTATTATCTAAAAAGTGTTTATTTGTTGTATTTGAAGCAAACAGATGCCTGTTGGAATAAAAATCAGCTGCTACACTTTTGTGAGTTTTTATCTTAGTAATACCTTGTTTTCTATGTGATTTATAAATCATAATCAAATAGGATAAAATAAATGTAATAAAGGCTAGTTTTAATGTGGTGGTTTCAAGCATCTTCTGTTACTCTTCATACAAACCCTCTCTTCCAAGCTAGAATAGCATGGTCGCCTGGAAGAATGAATCCTGGCTTCAGCAGCATATATGAATAAACAACTTGGGGAGCCCAAACGATATGGCAGAATGTCCTTTAAAAGTCAGCACACATCTGTTCTAGGCAAGAAAATTTGGTGATGTTCTCAAATAAATAAGATGACAAAGAGTCAGGCAGGAATCTAATGACTCAACTCTCATAGGTTATATAATGATGTGTGTGTGTGTGTGTGTGTGTGTGTGTGTGTGTGTGTGTGTGTGTGTGTGTTTAATTTTACTGATGAATTCTATGTGTGCATTATTTCTGGAATAATTTTAAATGAGATATCCATAGGTGTATTTATGAACAAGAAACATTACTGGTAACCTAGAATATTATTAAGATAGAAAACAACCCAAGCTTTAATCATTTTGTTTCTTGGAACATGGGTGCCTGTTTTTTCTTAGTTTCAATGACTGGCCTTGACAAGGGAAAAGGTTATTTTGTTATAACTGTGATTCATGGCACTCAGTTACATATCTCTCCTACCTCTTACTCACCAATTGGTGAAAGTTCTTTGTCATGCCCCAACACAAACATAATCTTTTAAAACTACTTTGCTTTGATTTCAAAATGAAGTGGACCTCTCCATCTGTCTTTTGTGCTTGCTTAGAGACTATGGGTTATTGCGTATGAGAACTCAGTGTACACCAGGAACAGCTAAAGACTTCACTTTCGAGAGCACAGATGGCTGCTTCGTCAGAACCTTTGACTTTGTGGGTCTGAGAGAGTCCTGGGACCTTGACTGAGAACTTTCAGACTCTGCTTGCTAAAGCAGCTGGCTGTGGCCAGACTCAATCCACTGAAACAAGGAGTCATGGGTCTGTCTTTGAGAAAAAAACGAGCCCAGGTCTAGTACCCAAGAGCTGTAAATTTTTGACTAAGTTGGTTAACAGTTCTGTACTTTGATATGTTTTCCTGAGAGGGAAGTAGGCTTGACATAAAGAACCTCAGCCTTCTGATTTTGGAGAGTTAAGCTGAACTGAACAAACATTCCTTTGTACAGGCCATTCTGGGGGAGAGGTTTCAAACAAGAAGTACAAGACACTATCTGTGTTTGTGTTCCACTGCCCGGGTTCTGATTTTGACATTTAGCTGTCATTTATACTAACTTAATTGGAACAGCTCTGATGGATGACTATAGTTCTGGTCCATGGTTAGACAAGTTTCTGCTAAATTAAAACTTGAGATGTGAGCTTTGTACTCTATAACCTTCAAATTAGAGTGACTGTTATCAGTGGAGTTGGGAGTAGTGTGCAGAGGGGCTTGAATGGAACCAGCTATCAGGACACATTCTGAGTACTTTGGAAGCTTGTCACTAGTGTTCTCTGATTGAAAGCAGAGACTGAGCCACTCAGAGGTCACACTAAGGATACGGTGACACAGTCGCTTCTGAGGACACCTTTTTGGTTTACCCTTTTCTCCCCTTTGCCTTATCATTGATTTGTTAATAATCAAAATTGTGTTCCGGACAGTATGCCCTAAGGAATCTTAGAACTGCTATGTGGGGCCGGGGAGACGACCCTGTGTCGATAACACCTGTCACATAAGCCTGATAACCTAAATTGGATCCCCACTTGTACATAAAAGGCCAGATATGGTGGCATGGATCTGTAATGCCAGTCCTTATACAGCAAGATGGGAGACAGAGACAGGAGAACTGACTTCACATTCGTGGGCCATCTAGTCTGAAGTGACAGGCAAGTGGGACTCAGCCTCAAAGCAAAGTGGAAGAAGAAAAACAATTCCTAAAATGTATTCTCTGGTCTCCATATGAGTAGTGTGGCAACTGTGTATCAGTGTTTACGGACACACGGGTTTTGTTGTTATTTCTTGGTTTTTGTTTGTTTGTTTGTTTTTACTAAACTGAGTGGTAATAATAAAAACATGATGACAGCTCTATATCCACTAAAACTGAATGGAGTCCAAATTTGGGGTGGGCTGACAGGGGTTTTCCCTTAGGCTAAATTATATTTTCCTTAAAAGCAGATTTTTTGATAATGTTGGAGTGTGCCTGTTTCCTAGGACTCAATTTAGGTTTCTTCTCTATTTCTTTTTGGCGATTTGTCTGTTTCTTCTTCCTCTCCATCTTCCTCCTTATCCTTTTCTTAAATCACTGGACTAGAAATGTTGCTGGAGAAAAATTTGAGTGGGCCGTGCAGTAAGTTTTCTTATTTGAGCATCTGTCATTTACTGGCAGGTCTGTTTGTAAAGATAGAGGAGTTGGACCATGGTGCTGTGATGCTTTGCCAACTCTGGGGAAAATGGCTTCACTATTGAAGACTGAACAGAGCCTTAAGTAAATGTGTCTATTTACCTAATTCCTGACTTCCCTGACACCTTCTCACCTTGCAGATGAGACTTTGTCTCTCTTTGTGAGAGTCATTTCCCAAGACACATCGTTTCCTTTTGGAACTGAAGATAAATGTCATGGTCTCAGGATGCTAATTACTATGGTTATTTTGGGCTATCAATTGAGTCTTAAGAATGCAGGTGTCAAAGTGAGATCTAGGTTCAAATTCCAGCCATACTCCTGGGAACAAATCCTTTTGTTTTTTTCGTCAATGAAATAAGATTATGGTGATGTCAGTATAGAATACTGCTTTGAAACACTTTGCACACAGCTGCAAAGTACTAATAATAATTTAAAATATTAAATGCCTCCTATTTGATTGATATTTTGTTTCTTTAATAGCTCCTATTCTTTCTCAGTTCTTCATCAAGAAAATGTTCTTTTGTTGTTATAGAATGGGGATTGAACCTTTCTGTATACCTGTTTCCAAGCCTGGGGCTTCTTCACAGTAGAGAACTTGTTTGCTTAGCATGTAGAAGGCTCCAAGTCCAATCCTCTGCATCAAGGAAAAAATATCAAAAAACTGTATCCATGTATAATTCTCTTTAAAGCCTCCAAGCCAGCTTCCCCTAGAGAGTCAGTACCATCCTGGATGCACGTGTGTGTGTGTGTGTGTGTGTGTGTGTGTGTGTGTGTGTGTGTGTGTGTGTGTGTTTCATTTTAACTCACTTCTATAGGATGAGAGCTGGCCCTCCTTTGCCTTGCTCTACTGCACACATCCTCCCAGGCAGGCTCCATTCCTGTGTCATAATACACTCAGTGGGAATCCTCTTCACTTACTCCTGTTATGCTCCACTGCAGTTATACTTCTGAGGACGAATAATGGAACCTGGCTGAGAAGAACCTGTCTGAGGTCATGGCTGTGGTCACGACTTGATTTTGACTAAAGCAAAAGAAAACAAAATAGTTTGCCTGAACCTCCCTGTTTCAACACACCTGCCGATGGGATGAAGCCAGCTCCCCCTTCCCCCGAAACAGGAAAGCAGGGCATTGGCTTGCTGGAGCCCTGGTCTATTGAGATAAGGCAGTGTCCTCAAGCTGAGGGTACCAACAACCTGCACTCCTAGGAAAGGTAGCCTGGACTGCAGGGGCTTACCCCAAGCCAATGTCTTTCAGTGTTGGAAAATAAGCTTTTACAATGTACCTTTTACAATGCAAATAGACTGGAGGAGAAGTTTTGAGAAGCTGAGAAGACTCTAAACCTTGAGGGGTCTGATCCCCAAACACTACTGCATCTTTAAATGATCTGTACAATATATCCAGCCCAATGTTTGTGTCCCAAGATGGATTACCTGCATCATAATACCTTCCCCACATGCTACTCAGCCCACAAGGCAAATCTGTAAATTCTTGTTGCTTTCTGTCTTCGTCGTGTTAAACTCCATCTTCCTAATTATGCTGAATTGTGTGTGTGTGTGTGTGTGTGTGTGTGTGTGTGTGTGTGTGTGTGTGTGTGTGTAAGAGAGCAAAATAAAACAAAGCAGAGATGCAGTTGTAAAGGCCAAGGTCCAGGACTCTAGACTAAAAACCGAGATTTAATCATGAGATTAAACCTTCTCCCCTGCACAGTACACAGTGCAGTCCCCAAAGAAGGAAATACAAATGGAAATCACACAGTTCAGAAGGATATCTAGGGAAAGCCAGAATTTGGGAAACTATCTTCAGAAGTAAAGGGGAAATAAAAAAGGTCTGAAACAGGTGTTGAGGGGATTCATTTTCCAAATCCACTTCCTATAAGGAATCTTCCAAAGGGATTTTCAGAAAGAAACTGCTGTAGGCCAGAACTTGGCTCTCCATCAACAACTAAAAATAGAGACGAAATGAACGAAAGCATGGTGAAATCTTTCTTGTCATTTTGTATATTTAATTGACCCTCCACATCTACTCAAATGGTTTATAAGCTTACATCTAAATAAGAAATAGATATGCAAGAGGCTAAATCAATGTTACTAGGTTTTACCTGAGATGTTTTCAATCTATAAAATAAATGAACAGACCCTGAGCTAGTCATCTGATTGAGTATAGTTTAGCAGTATGAATGGATAAGTTATCAGGCTAAGAATAAGATGTAATAGTTTATGAAGTTCTTGCTGTATAAACAGGATGGCCTGAGTTCCTATCTCCAGCACCCATGGAAATGTCAGGTGAATGTCAGGTCCACTTGTCATCCCAGTGCTCAAGAGACAGAGACAAAGGATACCTGGGATAACTTGGCCCCAATTAGAAAAATAGCCAAATCAGTGAATTCTGGGCTTAAGTGACTCTCAATAAATATGGTGCAGCTAAATGCTGGTAAAAGCATTTGAGGACACTACATGAAACAAAGTCGTTCTGGTTTTGATTTTGATGATTTGCAAAGAGTATGTGTGTAAAGGCCATATGTAGAAGTTGGGTTTAAATAATAAATACCAGTAAAGATTATTTACTTAATATTTGTAAGGCACTCACGAAGTTCTCTATCTTACTTAAGTCCCACACAGACTACTTTATAAATGAGCATCTTGAGTCGGAACACTCCAGAAACTTTCCGAGTCCACACAATTAGGATACAGCCATGCTACTACGATGATTCTGTTGTCCCAAATGTCTTCCACCCAACGCTGGGTAAAAGTGAAGGGAACAGAGAGCACATGTCTGGGAGAAGACAGTTGGTGTCTGCTTCCTAGAGGTACACAAGCTGCTTTAATAGGAGGTTATTAAAGAAAAGAGAGCTGCAGAACTTCTCAGACACCAGAAGTCTGGGAACAGATACCGCTACAAAGACAGATCCGAAAATGAAAGTGTGTTTGCCCTATAAAGACGCAAACTTTGTTCTACATACAGTTTGGGAGAGGGAAGCATTTTCTCGTGTATTTTTGGAGCTGTTTGGGGTTTGCCAACTGTATGTGAGTACACTCTTCTGAAATATTCACACTATTGCCCTAGCCCTCAACAGAAATTCCTGAGTTAACTCTTGCTTGTCTTTGCCCCAGAACTTTTTCATGTAAACATGAATAACATATGCCAACTTCCATACATACATCTTTGTTGTCTTGGTAGTGAATGCAAAATTAAGATAAATTATCTGGAAAACATCCTGTTTCTTTCTGTTGCCTTCCAGAGTGCCCTTGTTGATTAACATGAAATCAAGACTTCATGAGAGTTGCATTCCAAACTTTCCTGTTGTATGTCCCATCAGCTTCCCTGTGCTCTGTGCTCCCACACAAAATCACATGCCTGTATTTTTTTTTTTTTTTGGCACACCTGTGGCTTCTCACCTTTGTGTATTTGCTAAAAGATCTTTTTGTTTAACATGATTTAGGCACATTCTCCACTGGATTTCTCTGAGCTCTGCAGATCTCACCAAATGCCTCAGGTTCATTTTTCATGAGAACCCCCACACACCCTCTGTACTCTACCATGTATCACATTTTACACAGAGAACACACAGAACAAGTGATACCCTCCAGTTGTCAACATTTCATTAATATTGGAACTCCATAAAGTTTCTCAACACTGTATCATAAAATAGGCTTTGTGCCATATGGCTTTGCCTACCTACAGGCTGATTACCACTTGTTTAAGAGAGAGCTGCTTGATTTATGATATTTTGTATGTGAGATGTGTTAAATATACTTTCAACATATAATATTTTCAAATGAATTTATTAATACATAACCCTATTAAGTAAAGAAGAGTCTGTAGTCCATTTACCAGTAAGGTACTTCGTTGATCAGTCCCAACCTTTATAGACAGAAGTAGTGAGGGATTATGAGTTTTGAAGTGTGCCTCTGATATTGTCTGTGTTGGTTTTGGTACAGCTTTTAGGTTATCTGGGCCTCACCACTCATCTTAAATATGCAACTTTCTAATTTGCAAGATTTATATATGCAAGGAACATATGTTAGTCACCTTGCCATTGTTGCAACAACATAACTAGAAGGACAACTTCACGGAAGAAAGAATGATTTGACTTCAGCTTCAGAGGCTTCAGTTCATGGCTGGTTTCATTATGTGGGCATAACGGGGCAGAGTATAGTAGAAACGTGTGTCAGCAGGGAACTGCTCACTGGGAGGCAGCCAGGGAGCAGAGTGTGGCATAATGCTCTTGTACACTGTAAATATTTTTCAGTTGTATTTGGTTAATAAAACACTGCTCAGAAGGCAAGCAGAAGGTAGAAGCAGAGTGACTAGACTAGGAGAATTCTGAGGAAAGGCAAAGTAACAGGTGCCAAGCTGAGGCAGAGGAAGCAAGAAGGGAACGCTGCTCTGAGGAAAGGTACCAAGACACATGGCTAAACATAGTTAAGAATTACAGTGAAAGAGCCAGTCAGTGATATGCCTGAACTACTGGCCCAGCAGTTATAACATTAAGCCTCTGGATAAATTGTTTCATGATCGGCTTCAGGCCAGGTCAGGTGGGAAGTGGCTGCTGGATACTTGAGAGTTTCTGGAGGGACAGAAATGTCTGACTACATACTGGGGCTAGAAGCTTGGTTCTCCCTTCATAGGCAAGCCCCCATTAACCCACTTCTTCCCACAAGGCTCCACCTCCTAATTTCCATCACCAACAAGTGCCATTGGATTATGAATCTACCAGTAGGTTAGTCCATTGATTAGGTTAGAGCCATCATGATTCCATCAGCTCCCAGTGCTCTGTCTCTGAACTCTGTAGTAGGAACCAGGTCTGTCATATCCATACTCTAACGGAACCTAACATGCTCTTTCTAATTATTGAGCACTTGATAAGTTCTAACTACTGTAACTGTCATTGTAAAGTATCAATAATTACCTGGGGTGGTTCCCTCCATTAGCATAATCTATGTGTATTTATGAAAATGGGCAGAGATAAAATCATTTTAGCCTATTCTTCAGGAGGAGAAAGCAGCTCACATGGGTTAAGTTGGTCAGTCGTGGGGCTGGAGCATCCCTCAGAATCTGTTCTGGTGTTTCCCAGACGTTGTAGCCCTTGATGGAAATGGAGACAGTGACTTACCTACGGAAGGATTACCCCTTTTCTCATTTCCTTATATGGTACTTTCAATCCTGTAACGTCCAGTTCTGTCTGTGCATCAGCCTGGGCTTTTACGGAGGTGAACACAGTTACATGGCCCTCATCTGATTATTTAGAGAGCTTCAAGAAGAAATACCCTCTGTTAACCCAATTGCGGTTTAGAAAGATGTCCCCTCCCCTCCCACTGTGAGTTTTAGATTACCTGGATTTGTCCCTCATTGAGTTTCTGCAATAAGTCCTGATTCTCACCTTGCCAAGATCTGTGCCTTCCTCTAGTGTCCCCAGAACCACATTCCAGAGAGTGTGCATTTCTGTTACATAATCACATGGAGCGCATCTTATCTTTAGTCCCCTGGGTCCACAGGGCCAGGTCTTGTGATAGAATGTGTTCATGACATTAGGAGGGAGTTTTCTCTTTTCACCTGAATAATCTATATTTTGTGCATTTGCACAGAAAGTGTTTGTGTTCAGAGTCTAGAACTTTGATCTATCTGATAAGAAGCTCGCTATCATTGAGTACACAGTCTGAGGGCCTGCTTTGCTTTTCAAGTACAGTACGTTCTTAAACACAAGTGAGATGAGAAACATATTGCACATCCCTTGGGGACTATTTAAAATGTAAAATATAAATATTTCTCCCTTGAATGTACTTAACTTGGCGAGGCTGTCTCTGGTTTGTGTTCTCTTAGTCATCACATTGACACCGCGTTTGCTGGGCCTTCATTTAGCTGAGTTGAAATGAGCTAGGGCAGCAGGCATCAGCCCCGCAGACATCAGCACCATAGCCCTTTCCCCCAGTGAAGTCTGTGTAGGTTGCCAAGTCTCCTCTGATCAGAGAAGGTCAATGCTGCAGTAGGCCTGGCCTCATGTTAGTGCTTTATGATGACAGATATGCTGCTTCCAAGTTGCCTGGATTGAATTGACAGAAAATCAAACAACCAGGGACCCCACATGCCCTCTCTCTTGAGCAGAACTTGGGTACAAGAACCTTGTTGGTCTACTTCAACACCACCCTAAACTTCTTTTCCACACAAACTAGAGGTTTCAAGAGACTCCAAAGAACTAAGAGAAAGCATCCTTTTCCTGCAGGAAGATTCACCATTCAGTGGCTGGTAAAACCAGGATGCTGTGCTTGCCCTGTGTGTCTCAGCTTTCGGCAGCGCCCCCCCCCCACCTTTTTTCTTTTCTGTTTTATGATTTAGCACTGAGAACATAAGAACTCAGAGGGTTAGGGCCTTGGTACTCTTGTTCTGTGGGTGATGCATCAGATAATGGGTACTGATTTGAGAAGATGAGGTTTTCCAAATGTCCTTTCTTCTAAAATGGTCGTGTATGTGTGTGTGTGTGTGTGTGTGTGTGTGTGTGTGTGTGTGTGTGTGTGTGTGTGTGTACATGCATGCATGTGTTCACGTGTATACATGGTATAAGTTTTCCCAACAGTGTGGTGGTTGGAGCATAACATCAGTTTTATTCCCTTGGTACTGTCTACCTTTCTGGTGAGAGGATTTTTCACTGGCATGAAAATCAGCAAATGGACTAGGCTGGCTGGCCATTGAACCTCAGATACCCTTTTCTGTCTCCCAAGCTTATAGTTCACACTACCATGCCTACACGTGTTTTTTGTTGTTGTTTATTTGCTTGTTAGGTTTAATTTTTGTGGATACTGTAAGACAAACGTGTTTGTTAACTGAGCCACCTCCACAACTGTGAAATATGTGTTCATGTGGATATTCACTCATTTGTATAAAGGGTGTTCATATACTTGTGTGCATCTGCATGGATGTCAGGTTTCCATATCAGGCATCTACCTCAATCTTGTCTCCACATTGTTTCTTACGATATGGTCTCACACTGAATCTGGGGCTCATAGGTTCTGCAAGACTTGATGAATTTCATGGATATGCTGGTCTCTGCCTCAAAGCACTGGAGTTGCCAACAGGTGCCATTGGACCTGGCTTTTTTTATGAGATCAGAGGCTCTAACCTGCCTTATTGTTCTTGCACGGCAAGGATTTTACCAACAAAGCCACCTCCCTAGCCCTCATCTTTTGTTACAAAAATGAATTAGTTACAGAAATTTCATCAAATAAAAGAAAAAATTGTCTTTGTTAAAGGGACACTTAGGATTCCAAAGACAAGGTTAGTTAGGAAGGGGTCTCTGTATCTCCTGGATACAGCATCCTTTTCTCCAACAGAGACTCAGAAGATGATCCACAGTTAGAGTGACTTTTTCTAGGTAGCAGTGTGCCCTTGAGCAGCATCTCCAGGAAACAGCTGAGACTTCTAGAAACAAACTGTGAAGCCTAGCATATCCTGGCTCCTTCAATCTTCCTTCATTGGCATTGGGTAAATCACTTTGTACGTCTGAGTCTGAGTTTGGAGTTGGATGAAGTGACCACAGAGCCCATCAGTTGACTAAGTACGCAAGTGTTTTAGCTTTCATATACATATAACCAAGATATCTAAGAGACCAGCTGTGTGGAAGACACAATGCCGGCCATCCAGGAGTTTATCATCTGGCAAGGAGGTGGAGCAAGTGTATGAGGAGCCAGCACAGTGATGCCAGGTTTCCTGAGGAGTGTGATCAGCCCTGGGGCTCCGTGAAGGAAAAAAAAGATTCCAGCTCTGAGATTCAGTTCCGGTTGGTTTACATGCCAGCATGAACCTGCCTTTGGCTTCCTGTCTTCTGTCTCCATCTGGGTTCTTTGTTGAGATGCTATTTTGTTATTGCTGCCCTTTTCCTAGTTTAACTTTCTTGGTTTAAAAATCCAGCTCTAAATTGCTTTCTCATGTCTTCCCTGTGTTTGGCCAGGATCTGACCTCTGAGCTCTGTGCTCGGCACATAAAATACACACAGAGTCCATTCTGTATGGGCCCTGCTCCAGGAAACTTGTGTGGCTATCCACACTTGACTCAGTCCTTCCAGACAGTGTGCTTACTCGGGATGTGTGGTAGAAGAGAGATTTGATCTGCTTCTTTGGGGGTGCATGGTTTGCCAAACACAGATGGATTTCCAGGTGATTGGAATGGCCTTGGAGAGCAGGGGACATAGATTCAAGGTTAGGGAGTGCTAAGTAATTAGATTATAGTATAGAACAAATAGGTGAGCCATAGATGGTGACTTGGGAAAGTAAAACCGTGCCCTAGCTAGGCTAACTGTGGCTGTAAGGAAACACCATGATCGAAAGCAATTTGGGGATGAAAAGGTTTATTTGAGTTACACTTTCACATTGGAATCCATCATCGAAGGGAGGCAGAACAGGAACTCAAGTGGGGTGGTAGCCTGGAGGCAGGAGCTGATGCAGAGGTCATGGGTGATGCTACTTTCTGGCTTGATCCTTATAACTTGCTAGGCCTGCTCTCTTATATAACTCAGAACACCAACTTCACTAGTTAAGAAAATGCCCTACAGGCCTGCGTGTAGCCTGATCTTACAGAGGCATCTTTCTCAATTGGAGATCCCTTCTCTTTGATGACTCTTTCCTGTGTCAAGCTGACATGAAACTTCCCAGCAGACCGTGGAAGCATCAGAAACCTCAGCTAATGGCTTGACATTTCACTCAGGAAAGAAGATGAAGTTTCTTAAAACTTCTAAGCGAGGTTTCTTATTTTCCTTGTGAGATGTTTGCTGTACACATCCTCATATTTTCTTTTGCAGACCCTTCCTTAGCCCTCTCTGGGATTCTCCTCAACCACTTTGACACCACAATAGCCTTCACTGCACTGCTTTCTAAGTGTCTGGCCTGGGGCTTTTGTGATAGCTGCTCCAGCAAAGCAGCTCCCCTCCCACTCCCAACAGAGAGTAAGTAGGCACAGCATGGCAAGGAGATACTGAGCTAAGGTGAGGGGGGCAAGAAAGGGATATCATTGGCTACTGGACAAGACCATTGCATGTAATCTACACAGTTCCCAGGACTGTTGCAGGAGAGTGAAACAGAGCTGCTAAGTGAGATAATCTTGTCAACTCGACAGGGGAGAGTCACATAGAACACAAACCTCTGTATTGATCTTTGAGGGGGTTTCTAGGTTTGACTAATTGAGATGGGAACACCAACCTGACAGAATAAAAAAAAAAAAAAAAAAAAAAAGGACAGGGATCTATGGTGGTTTGAAAGTAAACGGACCCCTAAGGAGTGGCACGTGGGGAGGTGCGGTTCTGTTGACATGGGTGTGGCCTTGTTGGAGGAAGAGGCGAGATCCCACACAACTAAATTCCCAACTTCGAAAAGAAATTAAAGAAAAGCTTAAAGGTGGGTGTGGTGGTGCAGGCTTTTAACCCCAGCATTTCGAAGGCAGAAGCTGGTAGATCTCTGAGTTTGAGGCCAGCCTGGCCTACAGATTCAGTTTCAGGACAGCCAAACATAGGCAGTAAAGTTGGTGTAGATGTGACTGAACAATGGGGCCCTGCTCCATCCCCAATAAGCAGCATGTCTTGACAGCTTTGGCCATGTGGTTCTGGCTTTAGAGTTAAGGATAGAAGAAATGAGTTATGGAATTTGCCGTAGAGATTAAGGAAAGCTGATGTGTCAGGGATATCCCCATTGCGTAAGGTTGTGAAGATGAAGCCTGAATTGCCCAAGATGT
Organism: Phyllotis vaccarum; assembly: GCA_033318265.1. NCBI lineage: Eukaryota > Metazoa > Chordata > Mammalia > Rodentia > Cricetidae > Phyllotis > Phyllotis vaccarum. The sequence continues at coordinate 73,235,912 of JARWLC010000003.1, forward strand.
TGAAGGTGAACGATGAGATACCTCTGAGGAGAGATGCTAACAGGGAGTGGAACAAGCCCAAGAGAAAGAAGTGTGCTTCCATCAACAAAGCTGAAAGGAGTTGGCTTATACCTCCCCCTGCCCAAGAGCCTATTTTTGCTATTATTGGAATTTTTCCCACTGATTTTATATTTTCACTTTAATTGAGCTCTATTCCGATACTCACCACTTTCTTCTGTTCACCTCTGATTATTTTCTCTTTTCCAAGCTCCCTAAAACAATGACTTAGATAAATGATTTATTTTGTGTACATGCGGTGTGTATACATGCACATGTGGAAGTCAGAGATGAACACTGTCTTCCTTAGTCACTCCATACCTTTTGGTTTTGGTTTGGTTTTGTTGAGCTAGTGTACTTTGCTGGGCAAGACTGGCTACCCACAAGCTTTGGAGATTTGCCTGTCTCGACTCTCAGTGCCTGGTTACAGATGTGTGCTAGCACATCAGAGTTCATACGGAGATTCTAGGGAGCTGATCTCAACTCTTCACATCGGTGCAGTACTCTGTTGAGCAGTTTCTTCATCCCTTGATTTAAGATTGCTTTCGCATCTATGAATTTAATAACATAAACCTTACATTAAATTCCTTTTCTTACTCAACTTTGCTGTTTTTCATTTTCTGAAAAGTATTTTATCTAGAGAGAAATATGTTGCTAAATCTCCAACTATTTGGGGACTTTCCTGGTAGTTTTTCTCCCTTGTTGGTAGGTTAATTCCATCATAGCCCAGGAACAAACATTGTAAGGCTCTTGGCTTTAAAGTTTATCCATGTGTACTTTATGAATAAAATGTGCCTGTCTTAGTGACTATTCCACATGAGAATAAAACAATGTGTCCTGTGCTGCTAAAGTACTTTTTAGATGTTGATTATATCCTATTGGCTGACATTGAGTGGCATTGAATTTGCCTTAGTGAGTCTCTGCCAGCTGGATCTGTTTCCGACAGATAGGTGTTGAAGTCTACACCATTAAAGGTAAGACGTGCAATACCCCTAGTGGAAGTTATTAGTGTTTATGAAAGAAACAGCTGTAAACAGCCCTCAGGTAACCTCATGGTAAGGTTGAGGAGGAGAATTTCCTTGATAGGTCTCTTATGGGGTCTGTGAATGTCACAGCTATTTTCACATTTTTCCTTCCCACTTGCCACGTGAATAGATGGATAAGTGGGTTGGGTACTGGAAGGCCTGAATGGATGAGATTGGCATTTGCTCTCCCCAGAGTCACAGAGTCACCAACTCTAGTAAATGCCCAGTGGGTTTGACTCTGGTTCACCAGTTTCCTCTGAGAGCATCCTGGGGTTCTTCAAAATGGCAGATTTCTCTCCTTCCACCAGCCCCTGTAGGAAACCATATTTTCTACAAGAATCTGGTCATGTCCCTGGAAGTTAAGATCCCCCATAGCTTTCCCACTTCCCCCAGGAGTCTTTGAATAAGATTTTATACACCAAGGAGCAGGGGACTGATCAGTAATGACTGGCCACTTTCAGGAGAGGTTTATACTTGGAAGAGCCTATTCTGGTAAAACACCAGCCTCTGTGTTTGCCTCTTCCATTTCTGGGACAGGGGTGTGTCATCACTTTCTTTGTGGGCTTAAGAAAAATAAAACGTTTCAGTTACTGGGCTTTGCTTTTTTAGCGATCCTTAGGGCAAAGCAGTGACTTGAAAGCTCTTTATGTGTGAAGGGGAAAATGGAATTCCCTCTGCTATGTTTTCTGTTTGATTTGTGGAGGTGTTGGGAATTAAAAGGCTGCCTTCCCGCTACCTAGGTGAGTGCTACATGGCTGACTTTAAGCCCCAGTTCCCTCTGCTAATCTTTTAATTAGGTTCTTTGTGCTACTGAGAGTGGAGAATTCTTATGCTCCTTATGAACAGATATTGTCCTTGTAACTTTGCAGTATTTTCTCTCATTCAGTAGGTTTCCTTTTCACTTTTTAGTGTATGAAAAAACTTAATTTTAATTAAGCCTGGTCTATCTGTTTGATTAAGTTAAGTTGCCCATAACTTTTTGTACTTTGGGTATTATACCCAAAATTCTATTGCCAAATCCAAGGTCATGAAAAGTACCCCGAGCTTTACTTAAACTCTGTGTTTTTGTTGTTTCTCTCTCTCTTTTTTTTAGTTTTAACATTAATCAGCATCTTCAAGCATGATTTTATTAAATCTTCACAACAAATCTTTGTGATATTCTTGTTCCCCTTTTATTGACAATAGCATCCAAGCTCAAAATAGTAATTTTCCAAGACTGTAGAAGGATTAAACTGATAGAGTGGATTCTTGAACTGTTGCTTCCAAATTCCTGACAGATGTAACTGGGGACAGAGTAGTGTTTAGGACCAAGCTAAGTTCAGAAGATTTTCAGGAGTTCTCCAAGTCAGATCTTATTCTAGAGAGTCATTCCACAGTCTCACACATCTCATTGTCATGAATAACTATGAAGGTTTTATCAGTAACAAATATTAATTTAAATGGAGCTTGTGAGTATGGAGAAGATTAGTAAGTACACGTATGGCAGCAGATAGTCCTGGTAAGTGTTCAAACAATTTGGCATTTGAATCTTTTAGCAAAGTTAACAGAACTGTGGACAATCGTGTGGTGAAATCGCCAACTTAAATACTCAGTTACTTCTATAATGTGTCGTTTCTCAAAATAACATTGGTGGGAATTGAGTGTAGAAACCTATGCATTGTATAGTTGTGTGTAAATATATTAATGTTTATTTTATGTGCCCGAGTGAGTCAATGTTCAAAGGAAACAAGGCCAGGCACTGTCAGGTGCAGAGTGTTAAAGGCTACAAGTAGTAAGGCTGGCCAGATCCCGAGGATTCTTCTCTCATGTTGATTGTCAAACTATTTAATTCATCCCAGAGAATTGGTATACTTGTCCCCTTTCCCCAATTTTTCAGCTGATTTTTCTCAGGATTTTGAAAAACACTTTTAAGAAATTCTAGGAATGAATTCTTGTATAAGATCATTAACTAGAATCAAGACAGAGATTTTTCACACACACACCCCCCAAAAAACCCAAACAAACAAGTTCTCCCCACTGCCATTTGCATCTGGCAGCAGCCATGAGGTTAAAAAGGAAGGTGACAAGGAAAACATCACTGGTTGTAGGACTCACAGACCTCTAGGATGGCATTATAAGTGGTTATGGGATGTATGAAGCTTCCTGCTTCTCTTGATGTAATAAATCAGCACAAACTCATCAGCAAACTTTGGTTCCAAAGTATGTTTTTAGAGTTCTGGAGTTCAGAATTATGCAGGTTACATAGGCCTAAATTCAGTTTATTGGAAGGGGCTGGCTCCATATTTTAATTCTGTGTTAGTTTTTGGTACTATAGCAACATACAACTGATGAGTTAATTAAATTAAGAAGAGAATTTCATTTCTCATCATTCCAGAGAGTGAATGTCCAAGATTAAGGAGCCAGCAGGATTGATGTGTCCCAAGCCACTACTTGAGATCAAAGCTACACTGTACCAAACAAAGCAGAAAACAGCTTTGCCTCAGAAGTTCCCAAGCTCAAAACTTTCTCTCTTAGATTTGTTGATTTCTCCAACTTGAGCCTTATTTATTTTTTAATTTTTTTACATTAATGTTTCATTGACCTTCAAAAAGTCCAGTATCTATAGATGCCATTTGAAGCACTATATAAGCCACTATTATTTTTTATTTTTAACTACGTGTATGTGTGCACGTGAGTCCAGGTGTCCCTGGTGACTAAAAGAGAGTGTATGAGTCCCTAGAGCTGGAGTTATATACAGCTGTGAGCTACTTGACATGGGAGTTGGTAACTGAATTCAGATCTTTCTCAAAAACAGTACATGTTCTTAACTAATGAGCCATCTTTCCAGTCCCTAATCCATTATTCTTTAAAAATGTCAACAAATTGTGTATACTTTCCTGCCATAATGGTCCCAAAAAGAGAGACATTAAGAGAATAATGCAATAGTCTCCGTTAATCTGAAGTTTCAGTAGCATTCAACCAAAATCTAAAAACATTGAACAAAAATATTTCAGAAATAAATAATCCACTGTTTAAACTGTACTCCCTTTCAAGGAACATTGATAGATTGTCACACCCACTGTGTTCCACTGTGTGTGGGATATGAATAATTTTATCTTGTGTATCCGCATTGTAAAGGTTATACATGTTACTTATCTGGATCCCGTCTTGGTTTCCATGGCAACTAGGATGACAGCATGTAGCCAAGTAATCCTTGTTTCCCTTCAAAGGTATTCTAAAGTAGAGATTCTTCACTTATGGGTCACATGACCCCTTCACAGGGGTGACCTAAGACCATTTGAAAACACAGATACTGGTAGGGGGATTATGTTATTCCATTGTAAATACTTGTCCCGCCTATGAGTTTAATAAAAAGTACTGATTGGCCAAAGGCAGACAGGCAGTGTGTGTGGGGCTACCAGACTAAGAAAACTCTGGGACCAGGAAGAACAAAGCAGAATGCCAGAGACAAGCCAGAAGAAGCAGAGGACAGCCAGGCTGCTGTGAGAAAAGGTACCAAGCCGCATGGCTGAACAGGATAAGAGTCATGGGTTTGATTAAGGGTAAAGAGTTAGCAAGTTATATGCTTGGGCCTGAGGCTGATCAGCCTAAAACTATTGTAAGCATCTGTGTGTCTCTGTGGGTCTGTGGGTCTACGGGTCTAAACCTTGAGGATAGGCCCAAAAGTTGGGGACAGAAACCTCATACTATAAATATTTACATTACAGTTCTTAAGAGTAACAAAATCATAATTATTAAGCACCAACAAAAACAATTTTGTTGTTGGGGTCACTATAACATGAGGAACTGTATTAAAGGGGTGCAGCATTAGAAAAGTGGAGAACCACTGCTCTAAAGCATAGCAGTGTGGTGGTGCCAATCCACATAGGTAAAGAAGCAGGGAAGAATTTGAGTATCATCTGTCAAAAGCACAAAAATGAATGACAATACACTAAGATACCTCAAGCGAGAGCCTGTGTTCCCCATGCAGTTTATTATAGTATGCTACATTGCTCTGTGTTCCTAGTTGTTAATCTTTTAATATGTCTAGTTTATAAATTAAATTTTATCATAGGTATGTATATGTAAAATGATCCACAGTCTATATAGGATTTGGTATTGCTGAAATTTCAGCTAGTCCCTAAGGGTTTGGAGAATGCATCTCATGTGGGAAAGGAGGTTCGCTTGTGCTCCTAAAGGAAAAAGAAGAAGAAGAACATGATATCTGTGGGAGTTAATACAGTGACTAAGCATGAAACAGACAGACACAAGTTCAAACCCTAGCTCTACCATTTAAATATCTGCGTATTATTGCCCATAAGCAATGGGTTTATTGCCTACAATACAAAGTAATGATAGTACTAGTGTTGTGTGACTCTTGAAAGTAGAAATAAACAGTAACATGGTAAAGATGAAATACAACCATATGTTTGTAGTAGTTAAAATAGTATCCCCTAAAGATGCTTATGTCTCAATCCCAGGACTCTGTAGGTATATTGCTTCACTTGTTAATAGAAACTTCAAAGATTCATTCGTGTTTGGGATCTGAGGAGATGGCAAAGAGAATTTAAGTTTGCAAATAAAATTAATGCTATGAATTGGATGATCCTAAATATGGAGATGTTACTGAGATATCTGACCACATAAACAACAAAAAAAAGTCCTTAAAAATAAAAGAAGACTAGATAAAGTAACATCAGAAGGAGTTTGCATGAGACCTTTGTCCTCCAAAACCAACTTTGAAGGTGGAGGAAGAGGCCAGGGAACATGGATGGCCTCTAGAAGCTGGAAGAAAATAGGATTCCCCTGAAGCCTCTGGAAAGAAACTATAGCCCAAATTCCACTTTCAGCCCTTCAGGAAGTGTGGCCCATGTGTAATTTATAGAATTCCCAGATATTAGAACTGTGCTGCTCAAAGCCAAAAATTCAGTGGTAACTTGCTACATTATGGTAGCAATTAGTACAGCTTCAAAGATGCCAAAGACTGTCATCCAGACACAGTGAATTATGAACAAACAAATATGTGATGTGTACCTTAAATAGGGGATGGGAGTGATGAATGTTTCCAAAACTTTTAATATCTCAGTTTTACCTAGCTTTTCAAAGACTTTCTGGTGTCCATAACTGAGTTTTGAACCTAAGATTGTTTCTTAAGTATCTATAGTCAGATCCAGAGTTTTCTTGTCTGTCTTACAGCTAATCATACTGCGTGAAGAAAACAGAGGTACATTATACATATATTAATATATATCCTATATATGTATTGTGTGTGTGTGAGTGTGTGTGTGTGTGTGTGTGTGAGAGAGAGAGAGAGAGAGAGAGGGAGGAGGGAGAGAGAGAGAGGGAGGGAGGGAGAGAGAGAGACAGGGAGGGAGGGAGGGAAAGAGAGAGAGGGGGAGAGAGAGAGGGAGAGGGAGAGAGGGAGAGAGAGAGAGGGAGAGAGAGAGAGGGAGAGAGGGAGAGAGAGAGTTGAATCACTCCTAAGCTTTAGGGACTCCAGAGAGAGAGGTTAGTTATCTTTTTTGGTTGCCATATTTGAAGGCAGAATCCCATTCCATTGTTCATCCATGGATGGCGCTCTCGGCTTTCCAACATTTCTTCTGAACATCTGGGGCATATCTTCCTTACAGTTCTATGGTGATTTTGTTGTTCTTATTACAAAACATTGGAACTTCATATATTAGTACTATATTTACACTGCTTCCCCCCCCCCGACTCCTCTCTCCAACTCTTCCTATATGTTTCTGACTTTCTTACACATTTTAGCCTTTTCTTTATTATTGTTGTGTGTGTGTGTCCACAAATGAGTTCATTTAGTGTTGCTCCGATGTATACATGCTTAAGCCTGACCACTTAGGATAGGTAACCTGTCAGGGGGATGGTCCTCGTAGAAAATCATTAATTGCCTGTAGCACTCCATCTCAGGTTGGGGCCTTGTGAGATTCCACCCCTATTCACATTGGCTTGGCAACCAGCACAGTCACCATGCAGACCTTGTTTAGGTGAACATAGTGTGATTTCATGGTGTAGCAGTATAGATTCCCTGTCCAATATGGAAGATATTATCTCACAACAGACTTCCTTGTCCTATGACTCTTTCAATCCTTCTGTTGCTGAGCCTGATGTGTAGGAGTTGACTGTATATGTATCAGTTGGGTTTGGGCCCCTGCAATCTGTGATTCTCTGCATTTTGATTTGTTTTGTGTATCTGTAATAATCTCCATCTGCTAAGAAAAAAAAAGCTTCTTGGGAGTGAGAGAAATATGTTCCTGTGCATACAAGGCTAAGTATTTCAAATACAATTAGAAGTTATACTGGTTAACAAAGAGGCTCTGGTAGGGTAGGGTCTCCTCTAGGATTGATGACCTCACCCCTCACCATCCACAGGTAGCTGGTTAGGTTTACAGTACCAAGCATGAATCCTTTCCTCTTCAGCAAGTCCTAAGTGCTATGAGACAGCCGTTGGTAACCCCCAAGCTGAGTCACTATCGCATCATTGGGGATATCTTGCAGTACTAGTCAATGTTGTGGTTGGTAGGCTTCACAGCTTGGGTAGAACTACTGACTTTGGTTCTCTCCCGGCAGCTTACATGGCACATTTCAATGCTATGGGAGCTAGTTCTCAAAGAGATGGCTTCTAGGTCAGTTCCAACTTGACATCTAAGTGCTGTGTCCAGAGTATGTGGTGTCCTCAGCAACAGGGTCTTGCTGTCAAGTTCTGGGAGGCGACCAATGGCCATGGCAATAGGTTTTTAGGAGGTCCTCCATAACCAATAACTTGAAGAGAAGTTTCTGATGCCTGGCACTTGGGGTTTTGTAGGGGCATGGTTTCTCCTTCCCCAGTTTTCCCAATTCTTCCCTTCTTTACTATTTTCCTCTCTGGGTGGCTTTACCTCTCCCTCCCATGGTTCCTTTGTACTGTCCTGACTTCTGTGGCTACTCTAGTTTATATGTTTATATATAAAGATTTGGAGCTAAAACTTTCAAGACAGAATTTGCCATATATGATACTTAAAAATAAAAAGTATGTGGTCATGTTGTTGCCATCTCAAAGCCTTCGGTGATTCTCTAACATTTTTAAGAAAGTTCTAATTCATGGGCAATTTAAAAAGGGTTCTGAAGTCCACTGTCAGATATATCCCTTCCTAGTTTGAGATGTTACATCTGCCTGTTGAACCTTATCCTCCAGTCCACCAGGACACTTACTTTCCCCTGATTCTGATATCTCTCCTCCCATCATCTAGCGTTACCATAGTCTATGTCTTTTTCATCCCAAGATTGTTCAAACAGATCCCCAGCTAGGAGTAGTCTCATCTGTGTTCACATAACACATCACAGAACTCAGCCATGGCTGTACTGCTTTTCTCATTTTTGAAAAAATAGCTGACCAAGGCAAAAGATCAGGAACGATTTTAATTCCCTTTGGGAAACAGTGACTGGCGTGGTGGAGGTGGTATGACATTGTGGCTTGGCAGATAACAGCAGAACCTTCTAACTTGTTCACTTCATGGATAGCCAGGAAATAGAGAACTCCAGTGGTCAGAACCAGAGTCAGTTATTACTTTCAAAGCTTACCTTCAGTGACCCACTTCTGCTTTGTAGATCACATGTCTCGAAGATATGATGACTTCTGAAGACAATGTCACCATCTGGGAACCCAGTGCTCAGACATATGAGTCTGTGGGGGACACTTTACATGCAAGTGCTACCTTGTAGGGTGGTGACTCTTATCTGTGTCTTGGCAATCTTGAGTGTGTACTGCTTCTTGTCCATAGAGAGCCATCATGTTAAACCACATGTCTTATACCAGTGGGATTTACTTGATTAATCTGTTTGAATATCTTTGCCAAATGTGTGGTGCATAGGAATGAGTGACATATATCCAAGTCTCTGAAACATAGATTATTATCTGGGCCTGGGGGCCAGTCTCAGTATACCTATACAAAGGTCAGAATTTGGGATAGTTTGGCTAAAAGGAAAATTACTTTTCTAAATCTGTACTGGAGGAATCTGTAAGATAGTGTCATATAAGATGCGCTTTGCAATCCCTGAATGTGTCTAAGCAAACGAGAAGCGAAGCACAGATAGAAACACACAGAGTGGAGATTTGCATTGAGATATTAATGAGAAGGAAAAAGTCTTTCAAATAAGTTCCATGGGATCAAGCGTTTTTCTACTTTTATACGATTCTTTGACATGTTTGAATAAAAGAATAAAATGAAGGATAGAAAACAAATACAATAAGAATAAAGATTTCTTCGACATGAAAAGAAATCATTAAAAAAAATGGTGTTGAAGAGGAAAGATACTTCCTTATCATCTTAGGCTGTCTACAAATAACAACTTGGCAGCCACCTTGAAGAACTAGCAAAAGATAAATGTTCTCTTGGTTAGTATGTCATCCTACAAATCTCTCTTGGTATTGACTCTAGCAGTCTTCAGAGATCTCTGATGACATGAACCTCTCTTTTGTTTCTCATGCCGGCCTTAAGTAGTGTAGTGGATAGATACAGCCACAGAAAGAAATTTGTGTTTGACTTCTATGTCGACTGCCACCAGGTGTAAGTAATACCTATGCCATAGTGGTCTTCATTTGGGCTTGACACACTCCGATGCCCTTTGTATTAGGGCTTTACTTTTGTTGTATGTTTGTTGGTGGTTGTGGGGCTTGAACCCAACATCTTAAAAGAAGCAAATCAAGTACTCTACAGATTTTCATATACCCCACATACACTAGGCCTGGATGTGTGGTGATTCTTCAAATTTAAAGGAATCAGTCATTCAGGCATGCAGTCAATGCATACTCGTTGACTAAGAGATAGCACCCAGACCTCCAAAACCTTCAAGCTTTAGGGCTTAGATATGGCAGCAAAGCAAGTGAATATAGTGCCCACAGGCCACAGTATAAGAGTGTATGTGATATAAAAGGGGAAATGAGCATAACGGGATAAAATGGCTGTTTTGTCTGAGTAAAAGATGTAACACAATACTGAAAAGCTGGGTGCTGCTGTTATTTTCCATGGCTTGTGACCAGCTTGGTATGTGATCTGGATTCAGCAGCCCTGTGACTCAGCAGTGATTACTGTCAAACAACAGACTTTGCCAGCAAATTAGTATTCACCGGAAGCTACACTCAATAAACAGATCGTTTGGAGATATCCCCTTGGTTGAAAATATGTGTCTTTGAAAGTTTACCAGTTGCTTATTTTCTTCAGAAGGAGAGAAAAACCAATTAAGATGAAATTATGCACATATCCAGCAGTAGACACACATATACAAATATATGTGATTTTGTGCCAGCCGTGATGATACATTCATGTAATCCTAACACTTGGATGGCAGGAGACAGAAAGGTCATGAGTTCAAGACCTGCCTGTGCTTCATAGCAAGACCCTATCTCAAAACAGAAAGAAATAAGTGCACAAAACAAGAAGCAGTAGAATGTGTTGATGGGAACTATTTAGGGGCATGTCTGAAGTCCACTACGGAGTGTGACTTGTGTTAAAAAGGCAACTCCCTTACAGCCTGAGAGACTTCTGATAAAATGTTTTAGATAAAATTTTATGCAGCAACGTTTGTTCATTGTGTGAAAATGTATTAGCTGGATTTGTTGAGTTGTTTCAATGCCTCCGGTCAATCTTTTCCTTCAAAGTTATCCATGCTTGCATGAAAATTCTTGCAAGAGCTCGAACTTACGCGATAGGCTTTTTGCTGACTAATTACACACATATCTAAAATCTGCCATTGTTTTCCACGCGGCGTGATGTCTTTCTGCATAGCCATTATACCCAATCTCAAATCTGCTCCAAATAAACTTACCTTTCTTAGGCTGTCAGTCAGTCACAAGCAGGATCTCTGTGAATTAATCAGTTGCCCTTGGCAACGCGCAAGTGCAACATGTTTCGAGGAAACCAGCAAGGCTCTTTGAAGTAAAACGGGTAATTTTCCATTCTCTTTTAGAATACTCCGGTGCCAGCAGAAGAATCCAGCCACTGTGACAACCATATAAATGTGCTGTTCTTTAATCGCGGTCTGACTCAGTTGTGGTGAAAAAAAAATCCTTTGTGTTAAAGTTCTTTCTGTGTTTTGGATGGGCCATCACGTGTGTGGGAAGCAAATGGCAACATGCGTTCAGGGTAGCTGTGCAGGTGGCCCTTGGAAAAGGGACAGCTAGCTGTAAATGGCCTTTTATTGTGAAAGCCAAGCTATTTCTTCTGTTTGCAGAGAATATAGTAATTACTTAAAATTACTGCTGAAAAACTTATCTGTGACCTCATCTTTTCCTCTTTTTAAAACCAAAGGTCATTTTAGACCTAGTACTGCTTACAAATGAATTTCCATAATTGCTTTCTATCTAGGCCCATTGTGTTTTCCTGGCCCCCAACCTGGAGCTTTCAGTCTGTTCTGTGATGCTTCTTTGGCGTCTGTGTGTATACAAAGAGGCCAGGGACAACCTCATCTGTCACCTACTGCTTGATTGTTGATATCGTTTCGACACAAGGATTCTTACTAGCCTAGAACTCACCAACTTGATGAAGCTGCCTGGCCAAGTCCCCACAGAGGCCCATTTAGCTCTGCCTCCCCAGCTCTGGGATTACAAGAAAAAGATGCTTCTCCTGGCTTTTGACATGAGGTGGGAGCACTAGCTACTTGAGCTGTCACCCCAGCCCTGTACCATATTCTCTGGAGTATCTGCTTCACCATCCCACTCTTGCCTGTTATTTTGAAGGCAACAAATATTGGCTTCCAGGCCCAACTTTTGTTATTACAAGGCTCAAGTCTTCTAATCTCACATGAAGTCAAGCTGAGTACTTCTCCTATAAAATTTCATTTCAACATCCATGCACAGAAATATATTGCAATGTGATTAGCCTATGTGTATTTTAAATGACTTACGCTTAGACCACTGACATGTCTTTCTCTTGCCTCTCATCCTTGAGAGCCAGAGGACATGTGTAGTCTGGCTTCTTTCTTTCTCTCAAAGTCTACATACATCCTCTTCTTCTCTAGTTGCAGGCATACTCCCTTTACCCTCTGCCTCAGTAGTTTCTATGGGTACACAAATGTAACTATATCTATTGTTGCTCACAACTAACCAGTTCATCATTTTAAAGGGCTCTCCAAACCCTAAACTAGTATCACAGACTTTGAGAGGTTCATTGATATATTTTTAGGGCTCCAAACAATTTTTGTTTTCTTCTACTTTGATGAAAAGGTGTAGCATTGTATATTGTATTATCTGTGTACTGGTGACTTCATTTGGATAAGTGCTGTGAGGATCCACATTTTGTTTCTTTGTTTATCAGTCCCTTACAGAGCCAGTTAACATGATGCATTTCTTCCCTTAAATTTGTGGTTATGCTGGTAAGGATGTGTAAGAGTGCGATAAGGGCCATTCAGACAAGAAATGGTTATTTTTCAGGATGAAGCCCTGTTTTCATGAACTCTGGGGGCTGACCATAACCAGACCCTATGGTGTAGGTTTTGTTTGGGCGTTTTGTTTCTGTTATTTGTTTTCAACAGTCTCTAGCATTCAAAGCCTCTATCCATTGGGTGTTAATTATATTTGCCTCCCCAATGCATCATGTGCCACATCCTGGAAAATGTCCTTTGATTTTGACAGCTCAGTAAGGATGGGATTCTGTCAAAAGCACTGTGCTTGATGCTTAAGGACACGGAGCTTTATTAAATGCTTCCCTGATGCTGCTTCTTAGGACTTCCTCCCACTCTCATTATTTGCTCTCAGAGTCTGGTGACTAAGTTTTGTGAATTCTAAGGTACACTTTTCAGAAGAGCCACCCTCCCCTGTGTTCTGGCTTCTGTGTCTGCGTCTTAGCTCCAGATCACTGCAGTTACTTCTTTCAATTTTCCTTCTGACTAGAAGAGGCCAGACATTACTTCCCAAGAGCCCCAGGGGCTTCAACCTGAAAGGAAAGTACAAGTGGGAAGTGAGGGACAGGACCTGTATAGATAATTAGATTATTCATTCTTCTGGAATATTCTGCAGTATTTGAGAATGTCTTTGTTTTTCACTTTCTTGCCTCTTCACTTTGATTACCTTCCTATTCTTCTCGTCCCCCTCCGCCTCAGTAAATCAACCCACTCCTCATACAGACAGGCATACACTCAGATCCAGCCCTTGGTTTAGTTTCTGAGGACTCATGTAGCAGAGACTGGCCTTGAACTCATTCTACAGCTGAGGGTGATCTTGATGTGACCCTCCTGCTTCCATCTCTCAGGTAGAGGGGTTGAAGACCACGGTCTGTTTATCTGTTGCTTGGGAATGAACCCAAGACTTTTGTCATGAGATTTCTTGTCCCGGGCAGCCAGAGGTCACAGGTCGGTCACAGACCCCTTAGCCGCCCGCCGCTGCTCAGACCCCAAAAATGACTCACATGCTTATATTAAGTTCATGCTGTTTGTGGATTTGATGTGATCAACCATTCGTATGAGGATGGTTTCATGCCTCCAAGGGTTTTCTCTGATCTGTAAAGTGCGAATAGTAATGTTACTGTAACATGATGTTGACACTATTACTTCATCCAGCCTCTGTTCCGTGTACTTCACTGGCCATACTTTATATAATACTGACACATACTTGATATAACCAATGGTTCTGGACCAGTTTTCCAAACGTGATGTCACTGCATAGCTTCTATTCTCCCTCTGGTTCTACCTTCTACAAGACAAATCACAAGAAGTGTTTGTTGGCCTGGATCCCTGGACTCTGTTCTTCCACTGGCCACTGTGTGAGTCCAGCTTCACTGTCTTCCTCAGCTTTCTTAGTTTTCTGGCGGTTAGCAGGTACCCTTATCCATGCCAGCAGAAGGAAAACGCAAGATTGTATATGACATTCTGACACACAATCTCTGTTAACCTCATACTCGTTGCAAAACCAGAAGGGAAAAGATGACTCTGCCACCAAGAATTTTCTCTTAACCTTATGACTCTGTGGATTCCATCATCTTTAAAATCTGTCTCTTTCTATACACCTTCAAAATTTCATATATTTATCATAATTGAGAAATAGTTTAAGCCACAAAAATTTAACAATATAGCTACCTTCTTCCATAGACTCATTACAGATTTTCAGAGTAAAATGGAACACTTCAATAATAAGTATATTTTCCCACTGTGATCCTTCCTTGGCCCTTAACAGAAAAATGTATTAATAAATATTTGATAAAATGACTGAATGAATGTTTTGGTTCAGATGCTTTTCTTGATAATAGATTTTAAAATGAGCCAATTTGATATTACAGAAAACTAGGTGCTAAATTCTCCTAAATATTTTATTTATAAACTAATACACATATAGGTATACAAATATGGTTTATCTATACGTACATGACCTGTTCCTTTTGAAGCACACATTCACAGAGTTGCTAAGGAATACTATTGCCTGAGATGATCTGGGGTTTGATAAAGCCAACGGTTCCTCACAATGAGTGGCTCTTAGAGGAAAGCATGTGAATGCAGCAACCAGGATCCTTTAAAACTCTGTCATAGCAGCATGACACTCCCTTTTCCCATAACCCCCACGTGTTCTTATCTTACTACCATGTAAGCCTGACCATTCTGTTGAGTACTGTCTGAGCCCTGGTGTGACTTCTAAAACCATGGCTCTGCCTTCCTCTGTCCTAGTGAACATGCCAAGCTTGCTCCTTGTAAGGGATCTGTACTTACTTCACTTGCCTTGAAATGTCACCCCCAGGGAGCCTGCTGGCTCATCTCCCCACTCTCCTTCACCCAAAGACACTTTCTCTACAAGTCATAGAAAGCACTCAGGCTGCAGCTAAGACTTGAAGGACTCCCACGATTAAGGTAAGAGCTGGCGGAAATTTGGGACGAGGAACCTCTCAAGACAGAGAGACACTGCCTTGTAATGACTGTGATCTCTGCTTCTGCCTCCTCATGTTCCATTCCTTAGTCTGTAATGCGCTGTAAGGAGTGTAGAACCCATTTGCTACAGGTAAACAACTATATTCCCGGGGCAACTACATCATGGGTCTTCCTGATTCCATGATCTGTTTTCAAAACCACCTTTTCATCTTAGTCTCTCCATCTCCACCTTCCCATCATAACCTCCTTTTCTTTACAGCAACTGAGTTTTCTGAAGGCATTAAATCTGTGGATGGTAAATATTTGCAATTTATTTCTCTCAGAGGCTGTTTGCATTTTAAAGATTTTCTCACTTGTTAATACAACCAAATGCTGGATCTGAGATTGCAGAGGTGAACTTTTTCTGACTGAGGAGAATCCTTTTAGAATGTGAGTCTTCTTTGGACACAGTCTAATGTGGCAGTAACAGCAAGTACACCAAGGGAATGCTTTCCTGATGTGGCTCAGACAAATTCTGACGTGTGAGCAATCTTCTTTAAATGCCACAAAAGGCAATTTGTTGGTACATTGAGATCATTTTTACATTTTGTTTTGTATGTGCATGTATGTGTGTGCCAGAGCACGTATGTGGAAGTCAGAAGGTACCTGATGGGAATTAATTCTCTCCTTCTACCATCTGGGGCTTGGGGATTGAACTCAAATTGTAAGGTTTGGTGGTAAGTGCCTTTACCCACTAAGCTATCTATCTCTTCTGTCCTATCTTGAGACTGTAGTTTTTCAAATGTCATTTTTTTTTTTTTTTTGGTAAACTAAGTAAATTCTTGCATTTAAGTGGAACCCTAGTTCTTTAGTTTTTTGGGTTTTTTTGATTGAAACACCTCATTAGTTTTTAAGTGTAGAGTTTGATACTCATGTCTGAAGGATATATTCTATTTTTAAAGGAAATATTTTGCCAGAGTAGTACAACTTATTCCAGGCAGTGTGTCATGTGGAAACACAGCTGTTATCCTGCTAGGAACTTTCAGTAACAATTAAAAAAGGGAAAGTGGCAGGACTGGACCTGGAGCTGGTTCATGGGCCCAAACTCTTTCCAGGAGAGATGTCTCAGATGGACCGAAAAGAGACCTCAGAGCATGGCAGCGAGCCCCAGAGCAAAAGGCCAAGATACACAGAAACTTCAAACCAAGCTCAGCATCATCCTTGGGTAGTCATCTGCTGGCCCATGGCCAGAGGGAGATATGTGGGGCTCCCGGGAAATGTGCCCAACTCAGAATTCAAAGCTTCCTGTTTGAACAGACTCTGAGTACTGAGAGATAAAAGGCCATCCATCCTTCTCTTAGAAGAAGTGAGGGTTCTTTGCTTGGCAGCTTGATCTTGAAATATTTCAGAATGTGCTAATCTTCCTGTACCTACTCTCAGTGTCTGTGTCCTTTAATCAGGCTGCATTGGAGGATAATAGCTGTAGAAATTACAGAGCCGCTAGAGCAAAGACTTTATGTAGAAAGAGACAGTTGTGCTTAAGTTCCCATAATGTAAGTTACTCTGAATGATGGGATTCTGACTTGCTGTTTATACTGATTTTCAAACCGGATTAGGGGTTTGGGAATACTTCAAGTTGTGTGGGGCAGAATAAAACTTCATCAAAATCCAACAGTAGATCTGACTCAATTCTCCTCGTTTTCATCTTCCTTTAAAGATGGACGTAATTCAACAGTGATCTATTAACACTCAGTGCTTGGCTCTGCATTTATGAGCAACATTAGGAGGTATGAGAGGAAAGCCAGTGTGTCCTTGATCTATCAAGAATAGATATCTCATAAACTCCTTAAGGAAATGTCCACGTTGGCTGGTTCTGCCAGTTCCTAGCAGAGCTTTCAAAGTGGAAGGATGGAGGAGGGAAAAAAGAATGAAAAGAGGAATGAGGAAGAGAAGAGGATAGGGGAAGGAGGATGGAGGAGGGGGAGGCAGGAGGGAGGATGGAGGAGGGGGAGGGAGGAGGGAGGAGGGGAGGGAGGAGGGGGAGGGAGGACGAGAGGGAGGAGGGAGGAGGGAGGAGGGGGAGGGAGGAGGGGAGGAAGGAGGGAGGAGGGGGAGGGAGGAGGGAGGAAGGAGGGAGAGAGGGAGGAGGGAGGAGGGAGGAGGGAGGGAGAGAGGGAGGAGGGAGGAGGGAGGAGGGAGGAGGGAGGAGGGGGAGGGAGGAGTGGGAGGGAGGAAGGGGAGGGAGGAGGGGGAGGGAGGAGGGAGTAAAAGCCAGAGATGCATATTGTAGAAGATATAATCCTTTGAGGTTACATGAAGAAACACTATGGTATTTTAAAATAATATTGGAAAGTTCAGAAAAGAAATTTATGGAGAAAATTTATAGTGGCTCTACATTGCCGTGGGTTGGGTAAAGGATAAAGACTACAGTTATATTGGAAGAAAAACTCACTGAGTCTACATAAGAGATAGGAAGTTGGATAGGTTGAACGTTGTCACGTATCCTCTGACATTTGGCAAATTACAGACTTTCCACATAAAGACATCTGAGATCAGAAGGATTGCAATGTCTTAATTTTCCTTAGCAAATAAGCCTGGGAATGTGCATCAGGGTCACATGAACATGGCTTTGAGACCCTAGCCAAGGGTGCCCTCTCCAGTGTTCTCTGCATGTTTGTGCCTTGCTCTCCAAATTCTCTGAATTGTTCTTTCTTTACTTTGCCCATCTAATCTCTTCTTAGCAGACCTTAACTCCATCAGTCTGGCATACATCTCCATTCAGTAAGCACTTGAGTACTTTGTCCATCTTTCTGTCTGGAGATGGAGCTGATAAACAGACCTGGATCTGCCTGGTTCACTTGCCATCTATCCTACTGTATGTTGGGTCTGGCTCTAGCCTGATCCAGACTTAGTGAATTAGTAGTAAATTGGCATGATGAGCATGATGGGAGGGTCTTGACTGTGTTCATTGAAGGGAGAAGTCCTTCCTACTGTGGGTAGTACTAGTCCCTGAATAGGGGAGCTATCACTCTGTTTCTTGACTGTAGACACAAAGTTACCTGGTCCCTTGGGCTCCTGTCACTGTGACTTCCCAGCCACAATGGACTCTGCCCTTGAACTGTGAACCTAAAATAAACCCTTTATACGTTAGTTACTTTTATCAGTGCATTTTATCACAGAAATTTAAAAGTAACAAGGACCTGATTTCTGTGTCATTCAATCTATACATAAATGAAGACTGTGAACTTCAAAAGTAATATATTGTCAGGATGTGCCCATCTCTCACTGAAAGAGCTGGGAGGGTCCAGTAAGTCTCCTGAAGTGCAGAATCACTGGGGAGTTTTAACTACATGTCTGAGAAGCTGAGCCAGAAAGAACTTCCTGGAGTGATTTCTCTTGTCCCTAAGCTCTGAATCCATCTCTCTAAAGCCATTTACATACACTTCATTTGCCCAATCCTAAGAGTCCTCTTGAGTTTCTGTTTCTATTTCTCCTCCTCTTTATATTGCATACAAAGCATTTTATTTTCTGTTAAAAACATCTCATTCTGTGTTAATAGTCTCACTATAATGAAGCAGCTAAACAGCATGCATGGATTGCCTGCTCATCTGAGCTAAAATCTATGCCAGATCCCGGAAAGTACATACTGAATGCCAAGTCCTGAAATTTAGTTCCTTCCACAAAGGTATCACTTAACCAAGAAAATGCATCCAGTAGAAGGGAGGTTTACATACTGTAGGGATTGAAACAAGAGGACCCATGTGAGGTCTGGGCTAGATCAATCTAGGGCCTGGACATGTAACATGAAGACTCAAACTAAAGACAGAGAGCCTGGAATAATAACATATCTGGTGACTTGAAGATGGTGCATCTACATAAGATAGGTGGCAGGTATATGGTGAATAGGTGCTGATGGCTGATGGTTGTTCAGTTGGGGAACTTACAGAGAAATTGCTATGGCAACTCATTTCACTAAGGCTTGGATGATGATGATGATGATGATGATGATGATGATGATGATGACATTGTAGCTTGAATGTGATTTGTGTTTCACAAGGTCATGTTTTGAACCTGTGATCCCTAGTTGATGGTGCTATTTGGGGAGGATATGAAACTATGCTAAAGCAGGGTCCAGCAAGAGGAAGTAGGTTGCTTAGAGGCATTCCCTGAGGGCTGAACATAGCTTTTAAATTGCGCTCTTTTGGCTTCTTAATCCATAAAGATGTGAGGAAGCTGCCAACTTGTACTACCACCATGGACAGGGCCACCCCAGCCACCATGCATTTTCAGCCATGTTAGGTAGCCATGGTCTTTCTGAACTGTGAGCCCACACCAAGCTTTCCTCCCTTACATAGTTTTTGTGTGACATTGCATCACAACAATAAAAATCAAGGCCAACCATCACTTTCTAGTAACAACACAGGGCTGGTTCTTTGAGAAAGTCAACAAGATAGACAAACCCTTACCCAAACTAACTACAAGGCAGAGAAAGAATATCCAAATTAACAGATTCAGAAAAGAAAAAGGGAACATAACTACAGACAGCAAAGAAATCCAGAGAATCATTAGGTCATAGTTCAAAAACTTGTACTCTAGGAAAACGTTAAATAAATGGACAGCTTCTATACAAGTACCACTTACTAAAATTAAATCAAGATAAGATAAATAACCTAAATAGATCTATAACACCTAAGTAAATAGAAGAAGTTATTAAAAATCTCCCAAGCCAAAAAAAAAAAATGCTTTCAGTGCAGAATTCTACCACTACCAGGATTTCAAAGAAGAATTAATACTAATAATCCTCAAATTGTTCCACACAATAGAAACAAAAGTAACATTGTCAAGCCCTTTTTATGAGGCTACAGTCACCCTGATACCAAAGCCACACAAAGATGCATCAAAGAAAGAAAATACAGACCAACCTCCCTCATGAACATTGGTGTAAAAATACTCAGTAAAATACTGGTAAACTGAATTCAAGAACATATAAAAAAAATATCCATCATGATCAAGTAGGCTTCATCCCAGAGATGCAGGGATAATTTAACCAACAAAAAAAAACTGTGAATGTCACCCATCATATAAACAAACAGAAAGAAAACAACCACATGATCTTCTCATTAGATGATGAAATAGTCTTTGAAAATCCAACACCTCTTTATGATAAAATGCAGGAAAATACCTAAATGTACAGGGAAATGCCTAAATATTATAAAGGCCATATACAGCACAGTGAAAGCCAGCATCAAACCAAATGGAGAAACACTCAAAGCAATCCCACTAAAATCAGAAACAAGACAAGGCTGTCCTCTCTCTCCTTATCTATTCAATATAGTTCTTGAAGTTTTAGCTAAAGCAATAAGAAAACAAAAGGAGATTAAGGGGATACAAATTGGAAAGGAAGAAGTCAATCTATCTCTATTTGCAGATGATATGATCGTATATATAAGTGACCCCCAAAATTCTACAAGGAAACTCCTACAGCTGATAAACACTTTCAGCTATGTAGCAGAGTAAAAGATTAGCTCAAACATATCAATAGCCCTCCTATACACTAAGGATAAAAGATCTTAAAAAGAAATAAGGGAAACATCACCCTTTACAATAGCTGCAAATAGAATTAAACATCTTGGGGTAACTTTAATCAAAGAAATGATAGACCTGTATGACAAGAACTTTAAGCCATTGAACAAAGACTTAAATTGAAGAAAATGTCAGAAATGAAAGGATCTCTTATTCTCCTGAATAGGTAGGATCAGCATCATAAAAATGTCAATCTTACCAAAAGCAATGTACAGAGATTCAATGCAATCCCCATCAAAATCCCAGGACAATTCTTTACAGATCTTGAAAGAACAATACTCAATTTCATACTGAATAACAAGAAACCCAGAACTGCCAAAAACTATCCTGTTCAATAATAGAACTTCAGGAGGCATCACCATACCTGACTTCAAGTTATACTATAGAGATACAGTAATAAAAAACACTTTGGTACAGGCATAAAAACAGATTTTAGAATCAATGAAATTGAATCAAAGACCCTGACCTTAATCTACACACCTATGTACACCTGATTTTTGACAGAGGCCAAAAATATACATTAGAAAAAAGATATTATCTTCAACATATGGTGCTGGCATCACTGGATGGTGGTATGTAGAAGAATGAAAATAGTTCCATATCTATCATCCTACACAAAACTGAAGTCCAAGGGGATCAAAGACCTCAACATAAACCTGTTACACCGAACATGATAGAAAAGAAAGTGGCAAACACCCTTGAATACATTGGCACAGGCAACCACTTTCTAAATATAATACTAGTAGCACAGACACTAAGAACAACAATTAATAAATGGGATCTTCTGAAACCGAGAAGCCTCTGTAAAGCAAAGAACACGGTCAATAAGACAAAACAACAGCCTACAGAATGGGAAAAGATCTTCACCATCCTATTTCTGACAGAGGACAGATCTCTAAAATATATAGAGAACTCAAGAAACTAGAGGCCAAACCCCAAAATAATTCAATTAAAAAGTGGGGTTCAGAGCTAAATAGGGAGTTATCAACAGAATTTCATATGGCTGAAAGACACTTAAAGAATTGCTCAACATTCTTAGCCATCAGAAAAATTCAAATCAAAACAACTCTTAGATACAATCTTATACCTGTCAGAATTGCGTAGATCAAAAATACAGGTGACAGCCTATGCTGGAGGGGATGTGGAGCAATAGAAACATTACTTTATTACTGGTAAGAGTATAAACTTGTACAGTCTCTTTGGAAATCAGTATGGCATTTCCTCAGAAAACTGGGAGTCAATGTACCCAATGATCTAGCAATACCATTATTGGGCACATTCCTATCCCAAGGACATTAGTTCAACTATGTTCATAGCATCATTATTTGTAAAAGCAGGAATATGGAAACAACCTAGATGCTTCTCAACTGAAGAACGGATTTTTAAAAATGTGTTACATTTACACAAGAGAGTTTAAGAGCAAAGGGATCAGGATGATGAGGAGGAGACTCACAGAGATGGCTGACCTGAGCTATTGAGAGCTCACTGACTTGGAAATAACCACTGGGAAAACTTCATGGAGAGAAACTAAATCATTGTAATGCCGATAACAGTTGAATGGCAAATTCAGTTTGTGGAGCCTCTTGCAGTAGGACCAGAGTATATTCTTGGTGCATGAACTGACATCTCGGAGTCCATTCCCTACAGAGGAGCACTTTACTTAGCTTTGATACTGAAATGAGGGACTTGGATCTATGTCAGCTGGAAATGCCAGACTGAATTGACTCACCTTGGGATTCCTTGCCCTCCCTGGGGAATGAAGGGGAGGATGGGGTGGGGATAGGCTGAGGGAGAACTGGGAAAAGGAGAGGGTTGGGGAGCAGTGGTGCATATGGAAGAAAAACCTTTTTAAATTAAAAGAAGAACATAGGGTAAAATAAGATCACTGAAACAAAATAAGGAAAATTAATAGAAAATCTATATTTAATTCTTTATTCCTTCTTATTTTTCCTTCTGTCTAAAACTTTGAGCCATATAGATTCAGTGTCTCCTGAATTTCCAAATTCTTTTTAAATTGTATCCATTTTGAGCAACCTACCACAAAAAATAAAATGAGCAAAGATGGCCACCTGTCATGGAAACTCACATTCCACTCTCACCCTTTGGTGGTGTAGCCTGAGGCAAACTAGTTAGGTTTTACCATCTGTCTTAGTTAAGATTTCTATTGTTGTAAAGAGACACCATGACTATGGCAACTCTTACAAAGAAAAATACTTAATCGCAGAAAAACATTTAATTGGGGCTGGCCTACAGGTTCAAAGTTTTAATTCATTATTGTCATGGTGGGAAGCATGGTGGCCTGCGGGTAGACATGGTGCTGGAGGAGCTGAGAGCTCTATATCCAGCAGGAAGTAACTGTGACCCACTAAGTCTGACTTGAGCTTCTGAGACTTCAAAACACACCTTTTAGTGATGAACTGCCAACATTCAAACCACACCTACTCCAACAAGTCCACACCTCCTGATGGTGCCACTCCTTATATATTTATAGGAGCCATTTTTATCCAACCACCATCCTCATGACGAAGTTAAGCATTCTCCTTAAGATAGCTGTAGGAAATAAGCATGTATGAGAGAGGACCCCTTTCCTTGTGTTCTTTCAGAATGTTTATGAAAATATGAGGAACCCACTAGAGTTTAGTACCAGTCACAGACCATGGATGGACAAATAGCAGCTACAGACTTTACAGAAGGTACCTGTTGTCCAAGTTGCAGTATCAAGCCACCATTTAAATAATCAGTACAGATGTATTTCCGCAGCTCTTCTTTATATGTGTAATATGTCTGTCTGTCCCTTCCACAAGTAACAAAATTTTCAATGTAAAAAAAGCTTTAAAATAAATAAATACGTAAAGGACCAGAAAATATAAGTCAGTAAGTGTGAAGACCCCAGAATCTACATTAAAAAGTCAGGTGTGGGATGAGCACATATAGTCCAGCAGTTGGAGACAGGGACAGTTGGATCACTGAAGCTTATTGGCCAGCTAGATTTTAATTGCTAATTAGTCATCTCTGAGTTTTAGTGAAAGTCTTTGTTTTTAAAAATCTAAGTAGTTAGATCCTGAGGAGCATTCCTGAAGTTGTCTTCTGGTTTCCAGATGCTTTTGTACATGTGTAAAACCACCTCTAACACTCACACACACACACACACACACACACACACACACACACAGCATATATCTCCATAATATCTAGGAGTAAATTCAATCCTTGGTTCCTGGTTCTTCTTGCTTTGCCAGACTTTGAATTAGCTTTCCTATCAAGAGTGGTTTTGTATTTGTTACAATTATCCATTAAATAAATTTTGATTTCACGAGTGAGTGTCCTTTTTCTAATAGACAGCTTAATTTCTGGTACAACAGACTTGAGAGTTTAGTTTACTACATTCTGAAATATGTTAAATATGTAGACATGAAAATCAAGAAATGGAACAGTGTGAAGAAGCAACAGGAGTGACACTCGGAAGGACCAAACCAGAGCATCCCCAATTTCTCCCTCCTCCACCCGCCACCGCCAGGCCCTAAGAAGAGACTGAAGGGAATACTGAAGGAGATAAAGCCAAGGTGAAGGACGAGCCACAGAGGAGACCAGCAAGGTTGGCTGCTAAGCCTGCTCCTCCAAAGCAGGAGCCCAAGCCTTAAAAGGCTCCTGCAAAGAAGGGAGAGAAAGATATCCAAGGGGAAGAAGGGAAAGTGGATGCTGGTAAGGATGCAAATAACCTGCAGAAAATGGAGACGCCAAAACAGACCAGGCAAAAAAGATGAAGGTGCTGGAGATGCCAACGGAAGTGTGTGCATTTTTGATAAATGTGTACTTCTGGTGACTGTACAGTTTGAAATACTATTTTTTATCACATTTTATAAAAATGCGATATTTTGTTTTACTTTTTTTTTTTTAAGCTATGCTGTCAGCACACAGAACACTTTTTTTGGTAGGGGGAGGGAGGGGATGTGTATCACTAACAAAATGTCTCCCAAGCTGGATTGATAATGGTTAATGATAGAAAATATTTTTGAAAGACTCCTCTTGGTTCCCAGGAGAGATGTCCTGGTGTTGACATATATGGCCACCAGGGCACAACATACCTTGTGTGGGAAAACTCTAAATTTATTTTTATATATTCCTTACCTGTACCATCAACATAGACTTAACTCCCTCAAAACCAGAGACCTATTGGTACCTGACTCCCAGATTTGGTTTTGCTGCTCTATTAGGCAATCTGGACTTTGCAATGATATCATTGAGTGTCCTCAAAAGAGAAGTGATTCCTTTTATAAAAGATTGCGGCTCTTCAGAATGATAATTCTGCCATTTTTATTTCATTTCTTCAAAGTCGCAGGGCCAGCTTGTGAAAAGTTGTTAAACATCCTCAGTGTGAAATGTCAGCCTTCTCTCTAAGCTTCTCCCCCTTTTCAAAGCATTAAATACAGACTTAGGGTTTTCATGGTGGCTTTTTTTTGGTAGTTTAGCCAAGAGAAGAGGTTGGAAATTCTTGTATACTGTTAATGATTGTCTGCCCATGCTCTGCCAAAAAGATGTGATTGCTTATGGGGAGTATCTTTAATAAAGCTGGATACCATTTGGCTTGGGGCAGAAAAGAGAAAGAAAATCAAGAAACATTATGATTGAATTTCATTTCAGCTTCCTAATTGAAGTTATCTCAATTACCAGGTAAGTTCCACACATCTCCCCCTTCTTTACAAGTGGTCTAGGAAGAGAAGACAGGGCTGGATAGTAGGAAATGAGCTCTTCCCTCACTTTGCAAGTTCTCCTGGGTAAAAGCTAAGGACACAGCTCATCATCTAGAGAGGGAATCATAAATCAGAAGAGAAACATGCAAAGATGAAGGTCTGATGGGGGGGGGTGCTGTGGTGGAGAAGAGAGAAAAGAGAAGGTGGGAGGGACGGAAGGAAGTTTGGTTGGTTTCTCAGTTTTGTGTTTGTCCAAGCTCCAGAGGATCAGAAATCTATTGATGACTCACTGTATGTCAAGGGCCAAGAATTCCCAAAGAGCCTGAATGGTTGAGTAAACGAAGTAGCTTTTACTGTGAAAAGAGACAGCTTTATACAGATATACCTAGCAAAACTGCACACTGCTCATACAGAAACACTTCCTTTGTGTGGGAAAATACCCACTAGCTCTTTAGATGTGATTAACAAATTTCAGTATTAGCCTTGATGTATAGGAGTGGGACAGATTCACTTCCTGCTAAATCAGAGAAGGATAATGTGTGGCTGAAGAAATCAGTGGAGGTTGCTGGAGATGCCCTTTTTAGGAAGGCAGTGAGAATCTATGGGAACAAGTTTGGCTTACAGACCACTAGGGAATTCCAAGCAAAATAATGCTCAAAATCAAATTCTACGTTGTGCCTAGCCTTGTTTTGCTGTGCACCTGTGCAACACCATCTAGTTTTCTTAATCCTAAAACTTGAATAAAAACAGATTAAAAATAACATGCTTAGATATCTGGAAGATACAGGAGAAAAATTACCCATAGAAATGAACAAAATTAAGACTTTAATGGGCAAATACTGTTTCTGAGTATCCAATATTATTTATTGTTTATTGTTTCAGACATGTTAATATCAAGATATACACGAGATCAAAGGACAACTTTGGATGTCAGTATCCCTTTCACATTGTTTGAGACAGGGTCTTCTTTATGGCTGCATATGTCAGGCTATGACATATATGGCCCATGAGCTTCTTGGGTTCTGTCACACTCTCCCACCTTCCGGTTGGAGTACTGGGGTAACAGAAGTGTGTACTACTATGTTGGGGCTTTGTGATCTGAATCCATTTCATCAGTCCGGTGTGATCAAATCTTTATTCACCGAGCGGCCTTCTGAACTTGCTACCTTTTTTTTTTTTTTTTTAATGTATGTAGATATTTTGCTTACACATATGTCTGTGTGCCTAGTGCCTACAGAAGCCATAGGAGAATGTTGAATCATCTAGAATCAGAGTTACAGATGATTATGAGCTGCCATATGGCGGTTGGGAATGGAACCTAGGTCTTCAGAATGAGCAACCAATGCTCTTAACTGCTAAGCCACCTCTCTAGTCCTGCCCCTTTAAAATTAACTTTTTTTTTTTTGCACAACCCTGTAAGTAGAAAATTAGCAGTCATGTAAATTGTTCTTGTTTATAAAACTGAAAATCATACAGATGTGTAATTACTGCCAAGTGGCTTACAGCTTGGCCTTAGTTCTGGCCCCAATGTGATATTTCCTGATCCATAAGGACGTGAATTCATGGTTGCTTATTCTCACTGACAGGCCTTCCTCACCACGATGAGCTCCATCCCTTGAAGTGTATGTAAAAATGGAGCTCTTCTTCCTTAGGCTGATTCTTCTCAGGCATTTGACCACAGTGACAAGTAAAGTCCAATTGTGCAGTCAACCTTTCCGGGCCCTTTCTACAGGAGCATGTCCCTTCATGTTGAGCTGAAGACCAAAATCTCTGTGGCCTGGTAAAAATAGCAAGTGTGAAATCAAACAGACCTGTCTTCCTCTGACCACTCAGACTGCAATAAAATGTCTCCATTTCCCTGAGATTTTTTTCCCACATAAAATACTAAAGGAAAGTGCTAACCTTGAAGGATTGTTGGTGAATAAAAGAGATAGGATAGCACACAGAACTTGACATTTTGGCTATTGTTCACTGTTATTTCTACTTCCCTATTTGGCCAGCTCAAAAGAATGAGCTAGATCTGAGTCCTTGAAAAGGAATTTCAGAGAAAGGGAAAATGAGAGCTACAGCTGGAGTGTTTACATTGTCTCTTAAATTCATGAAGAAACCTAATCCTCCAGACAACAATATGAAGCTGTAGGGCCTGTAGCAAGGGATTAAGGCCCTCATAAAAGGACTTGAGAGAAGGAAATTTTTCTTTTCTGCTGTGAGAGGACACAGAATCCAAATATCTACCCCCTTACAAGCAAAGAGCAGCCCTCAGCAGAGACTGCACCTGTTGCCTTGAACAGAGACTTCACAGTCATTGGAGATGCAAGAAAGAACACCCAACTTTGGGTTTTATATTTCTCTCTGCTCTCAGGTACTTTGTGATAGCTGCCTGAAGACTAAGGCAATGAGACTAGCAAGCAATACTTTTTTTTTTTTTTTAGGGATATGATAAGAAAAGAATAAGGATTCAGGTGCTTGGAAGTTCTTATTTTTCAGAAATAGTTTTTTATACTGTAGTTAATAAATGAGTGAATGATTACAGTGGTGACAGGCTTGGTTTTATTTCTAATCTTTATCTCTAGGCTATGACAAAATCAACCTGATTGGCCAATAGTCTGCTTCCATTGCTTATTGATAACCTACTGACAAGGGGGTTGGGTTATTGGTATTCTGGCTTTTAAGCATCTAGACTAGTGGGTCTCAGCCTGTGAGTTGTGATCCCTTTGAGGGTCAAATGATCCTTTCACAGAGGTCATCTAAGACCATCCTGCATATCAGATATTTATACAACGATTCACAACAGTAGCAAAATTACAGTTATGAAGTACTAATGGAAACAATTTTATGGATGGGCATCACCAGAACGTGAGGAACTGTATTAAAGGGCCACAGCATCAGAAAGGATGCGAACCATTGGTCTAGACAAATGAAACACAAATCTCTGGAGGATGCTTTCTTCCTTTGTTCCAAATCTTCAATATGAGGACCTTGAACTTCCATCTTTGGTGGTAGGCTCAATCTCAAGTCTCTGTCATTCCCAAACATTGTCCATGTGACCCCGGCCCAATGCACTACCTCTTGCTGTGGATAAGACGTTCTCCTGATGAGCAAGATGACTCAGCTCTGAGATTTTTTTTTTGTCCCTGACAATTTCTGGAGCTTTTACACACGTGGCATCACGCGACAGTTGTGCTAACAGACCTCTTCTCTTTAAAGCACTGTCTGTAAACACATGGCTATTACGTTGAGTGGCATCCTAAAGCCGACGCTAGAAGAGTTTCCAAAATGTCTGTGAGAAAGTAGTAGTAGTTTAACAGGATTCCCAGACAAGGCTAAGAGCCCTCTGTGTTTGGGTTTCATGCTTCTCATCAGCACCCTTGCGAGTCCTTCCCGGTGCAGTTTCTGTGGGAAAGTTGGGTCAGCACTGACCTGTGAAGGCTCCTGTGGTGCGAGGAAAACTTCTGAGGCGGTTTCCTTTCTCCATCCAGAACTTTACACATTATGCCCTGATTTCTAAAGCTAAGATGATCCAGCTTGTGACAAAGCTTTCTTAGCACGTGTCCTTTGATCGCACCCCATGGGCAATACCAGCATTACAGCTGGAAAACTGAGGCCTAGAAAAGTTCATTTTTCTTGGTTCACACGGCTTTCAAAACAAAAGCCTGAAACACTTTAAATGGCTTTGACTTTGGACTACAAGATGCCTCGGTGGTTAAGAGCATGCGCTACTCCTCTGAAGACGCCCCAGAGGATGCAAGCTCCATTCCTAGCAACCACATAAGTTATTATAGAGTGTCGATACCTCTAGCTTCAGGCTTGAGTCTCAGCTGGTACCTACTTACACATAATTAAAAATAATGAAAAGGAATTTTGCAGTTACTTTTACTTTGCTTGAGTTTATAAGGATAAAGATATGACATTGCAAAGCTCATTTTGTGCTCCATAGCCTTCTGCACAGGCATTTTACTACAGGTTTTCATTGTTGTCCCAATTTTGTCATAAGTTCCAATTTTGTCATAAAATTGAGCAAGGAGAAAAAAATAGCCCAAGAGATCATTCACATCCAGTGCAAAATGGGGTAGTATTTCCTGGAGTAGATGTGAACTCAAGCCTGTGACTCTCCATGGTTATAGCTCCTGTGGCTACACACTTGCTTGCTCCTGTCAATTTCTAGGTGACAGATATTCTTTTAAAAACCTTTAGATAACTTACTGATGGAAATCTGATTTCCATGTCCAGGAAGCTCATCAGATTCTTAAAGATGAGTTTTCTCTGTGCAACAGCCTCATAGAGAAACTCACAAAAGGTGACATTCCTTACTTCCTAGTTCTTAGTCACTGAGCCCTGAGCCTCTCGCTTCACTGAAACACTCTTACCTTTAAACCACAGAACGCCAGAATGTTTGTCACAAAAATACAAAGAGTTCTAGGTGGCAGGGAGTCAACTTAAATATAGTCCGTACTGGCTTTGTCCTTTGACCATAGATATTGGGTCTATATGAGACCGTTAGACCAGGTTGAGATTTACTTCCCAAAGTATGAGTGATCTCTCTATATATATTTTTTGCATAAACTTTATGTGTCTTATACTAGACTAGACTGGGAGGCTCAATGGGCTGTGACTGAAATATCATTTTTGTTTAGTGAATTCAAGTCAGTAACACTGAGCCCACAAATGGAGACTGTTTCTAGAATTCACACATTGCAAAATAGTTTCAACTGTCATGGGATGAGCTGCATTTGCAAAACTACATGATATGAATTGACAGTCAACCAGTGTTGATCTAATTTTAGCCTACCTTCCAATAAGAGTTTGTTTACAAGGTAAAGTCCATTTTCAAAAGCTTGGATACTATGGATTGAGAAACGGGCAACAAATAGTTCTCACCTTGCATAATTACTTGTAATGTATTTATAGGATATCTAGAGACATCCCTCTAGACTCAGTCTTACGCTTTACATGTTTTATTCTATTTAGGTGAGTTGTCATTTTTGTGGTATTTAGTCATCAAAACCAGCAGAGCTCAGTTGCAAATATGACCTCTGTTTACTACATCTGTTGAGTGGAAACAATAACTGATTTTTAGCCTCATAAATTGTTCTCTGTGTCCATTTCAAGCATTCATATTGCTTACAGGTCATCTGGTTTCTGAGATATTGAAGACCCACATCTTGCTTTATACCTGAATAAGTGGATGTTTTGGTGTGTTTAGAAAACACAAACATAATTACACAGTTCTCTATGTCTTATCTCTTTTCTTCTTTGCATTTATCTGTTTATTTGTGTCTATCTACCCACCCCATCCATCCATCCATCCATCCATCCATCCATCCACCTACCTACATGTGCATATGTATATGTCAGAAGACAGCCTGTAGGATTTAATTCTTTCTTTCCATCATCTAGGTCCCAGAGACTAAACTCAGCTAGTCAGGTTTGGCAGGAAACACATTTTACCCACTGAGCCATTTTATACTTATCTTTTTCTCTCTCTCTCCATGGAGTTAAATGAGACTTTACTAGAAGGTGGCTTTTGAGTCTGGGTCTCATTACCTATCCCACTCTGGCCTAAAACTCTCTGTGTAACCAATATTGGCCTTAAAAACTTAAAATTTTCCTGATTCAATCTCTCAAATATTGGGATTATATTTAGGCAACACCAATAGCATAATGTTTTCTAAGTCACATTTCCACTGGAAAGAACTCAGACTTTTTCATTGATGTGTCAAAAACTTGACCAATAACCCTGTGGTGTTCTCTCTGGGAAAGCAAAGTTTTCTGACATTCCCAAATATGTTTAGTCAACAGGAACATTTTCTTTGCCAGATGTGAGCCCCTGCTGTCTTTTCCTTGGTGCTCATTTGCTAAAATATAAACATATCCCGGAGGCATATTCCTATAGTGATTAAAATAGCTATCAGTCATTGATAGTCCAAGGAGAAACCCTTTCCAGAGATCAGAGGGTCCTCACAGCAACCCATTTATAATGAGAAAACACAGGCTTCCTGAGAGAAAGCAAGATGACTGAGCAAACCCAGAAGGTGGCTAAGTTTCTGGAGAGTGATTAGACAAATAATTAATGGTTGTGTGTGTTGTTTGGTTTTAATTCTTAATGATTCCACATTTTTAAAAAGACAATAAAATGCTTCCCCATCTTTTTTTTCTTTGTTCTCTTTATACTCAATTATGTGACTGTAAGTCAAGAATGTTGACAAGTCAAGACTTTTATTGATGCTAACTTAGCAAAATACAAGATCTAAGTGACTTAATGATATACTGATTAATTTATTCACTTAAGGTTTGCTTTGTACAGTTGTCTTCAGATTTTTATTCTCAAGGCTCAGCTTAAGACCATGTTTCATGTAAAGCCTTCTTTAGCTTGTTTATTGTTCTCTGCAACCACTTAAATGCTGTTTCTTGGCTATTTCCCCTTTCTCTTTTACATTGTGATTGTGTGTGTGTGTGTGTGTGTGTGTGTGTGTGTGTGTGTGTGTGTGTGTGTGTGTGTGTAGCCATTGCCATTCTTCTGGTCTTGAACTCACTATATAGCCCAGACTAGCCTCTAACTTAATAGCTTTCCTAGCTTAGACTCTTGAGTATTTGGACTTACAGGCATGTGTAACCATGCCTGGGATATTTACTACTTAGTTTCTCCTAAAATATTTCAATTAATGTGTTCCGTTGGGCTGGTTCTAAGTGAAATGTAGCCAAATACTTTTAATAGTTTTGACATACAGTGGAATTATTGGAATATTTTTAAAAAGCAACTACACATAACCTTCACAAAATTTTCTCTAACAAAGCTAAGTGTGTTTATACCAGAAAACCTTAAATATGTAACAGGAGAGTTGTGAATATGGTGTGTGAGTTCTGAAGTCATAGAGATCCTGGGAAATAACACTTGTTATGGGACCTGATGCTTTAAAATGTTCAGTTGCTAATGTGAGCCATTTTTTATATATATATAAAGACCATTGACGTCATTAACATCAGATAACTGTGTGTACAACACACAGAGATACTTTGCTTCAAGTTTTCACTTAACAACCCTGTGAGGTGGATGCCACTATAATCCATTTTGCCATTTACATTATTGCTTCTCCTATGCTGACAATGGACCCCCAAGGTCTATGGAATTCTAGGGAAGTGGCCACCACTGAGCCACACCCCAAGCCACTATTACAAACCCATTTCTAGGGAAGAAAACCTGGATTAAGGAGTTAGAATGTGCTGTCCTAGAGTAAATGGGAATAAACAATACAGTCAGGTTAAAGTCCAGATCTGTGAGATTCCTGAATTTATCTTCTGACCACTTCACTATTCATGTAAACACATTTGTCAAGGTTATAACATATCCAGAGAAAATGGACATGTAGGGCGTGCCTATAATTCAGGTCTTTGGGGCCTTAGCATGAAAATTACAAATTGGAGGATATCTGATTTGATTTAAGACTCACTTCATGATATGGTTCCCATGCCTGACACTGCTCAGGTAGCCAAGAGCCTGAGACCGATAGGTCATTGACCCCAGTGCAGAGAGAGAGAGAGAGAGAGAGAGAGAGAGAGAGAGAGAGAGAGAGAGAGAGAGAAGAGAGAGAGAGAGGAGAGGAGAGGAGAGAGAGAGGGGGGCGGGGGGGGGGGGGGGGACCGAAAGTTGTGTTTGTAAACACTTGGGTTTAGAGGCCAGGATAGTTGGGGGCATGACTAGCTTAGAGAGCAGGGTCATTTGGAGAGTATCTGCTGATTATGCAATGTGTTCACCACTCCTCCCTGACTCCCATTCCATTACTTGAACTAAGGCCACTGAGCTCCTTCCACATTCAACAAGAAGTTGACACTCTCAACTTGCTAAATTCTGTGTTGGTTTAGAAAACCAAATTATTCAAAACACTTACAACCAGGTTAACATCCCTTCAAATACTTTTCATTTTTAATGTGACAAACATCTCGTGCTCCTTTTGTTGAACTCTTGTAATTGGTTGAGGCTCTTAGTACGTAGAAACTGTGGGAAGTGACATGCAATATGCTTAACTACCTAACTTATCTGTCCTCAGATTTATTCTGAAGGTGGAGCCCTGAGCAATTCTGGAGTAGGTGGTCTCAGCCCACATATATTCTCCCTTCTGTGGTGAAGGACTTCAGATTCCACACACACTTACATGTAGCCATAGGGTTTTAGGATTCCTCACAAGCTAAACAAATTATATGCCATAGTTGTGAACTTTCCTGTGTTGGCCCCATAGTAAGGAATCAGTAAATGTTGCTTAAATTAATTTTATAAAAAATATATGAGAATATCTCATGCTTATAATACCACTTAAGAGGCTAGTCGTGAGTTCAGGGCTGCCCTCGCTACATAGCAATTTCAAAGCCAGACTAGGCTATGTAGGCAGAAGTTGTCTCAAAGTAAATAAATAATAAACAAATAAATAAAATACATTCGCACCAGAGAGAAGCCAGAAGGAGGAAGATGAGCAGATTCCAGCACTATCCCTTGTTTGTTCTGAATCTAGGGGATGGATGTGGGGACTCTCACCTATTGCTTAGGCACTCTACCACTGAGCCTACCTGGCCCAGTAGAGCCTTTGTTCCTGTACTCCGTCCTTAAAGATGGGTACGAGTAAGATGAGAAGGATACACACTGTGCTGTAAATTAGAAAAAATTCCAGTGTGCTGTGCCAGGAAATGCTCTAGAAGGCTCTTCCTCATTCTCATGTGAGATTTTAAAAACACTTCCACAATTATTAAAGTGAGATGTTAGAAGAATCAAAAAATCGTCAACATTAGAAATGATCACATATTAATAGCACTTTGAGGCACACAGATTTTGTCAGAATGACCTTAAACTGTTCAGGGTTTGAAGGATGGTGAGGCAATGGCTGTGTTCCCTTCTCTTTGCCAAAAATAATGTGAATCCTTTCTGGTGTTTATGGCAAAGAGAATAAATGACCTTCATCTTTTCCTTTGTCAGGAACGTACTAAATCTCTTGGGATTGTTTGAAGTAGTTCCATCTATTTTTGGTCCTGTTTTTATGAATGTGGCCTCTCCTCTCAACTGAAGAATACTTTTGGTTAAAAATCTGTGATACAATATTTGTGATTGACTTTCCTCTGTGTCCAGTGGTCTTCAGGGACCCTTATCGCTTTAGGAACGTGACAGCCTGTCCTTGACTTAGGCGTTCAGCCAGACACTGGCTAATGCTGCACATCCAAGTTCTGTTAAATAAAGCTTGTAGAAGTCGTGTGCTCTGCATCAAGTTACAGCCTAGTACCTCCTCTTCTGCTTCCCCTCCCTACACAGTGCTTCTGCCTCTGTATTTTAGTCATGTCTTCCATGAAAACATCTCTATGATCTGTCGTACTGTGCTTTGCTGGCCTGCCTGGCCTTGCTAGTAGAGAAAATGAATAATGTATTAGGAATATTTCTCCAAATGGGTGTGACCCTTGATTACAGCTCATCTAATAAAAGTATGAGTCTATCGATCAAAAATGTCATCCATCCAATACATAAAGCGGCCCTTGCTCCTTGCTAATCACCAACATTGAACAAACCACATATCCTACTGCTTGAAAAGTACTTAGTCTGTCAGGTTGGGTAGTCTGGTTAATTTATAATTTAGTAAGAGATGAAATTATGTGTGACTATGGATTAAATTAATTTTGTTTCATGCTAGAAAAGTCATTCCATACTGATCACCAATATTTGGTGACCTAAAATTGGCCTAAGCCCATATCCTTGTAGTGCAAGCTATAGCCATTCCCTATGATTTCTCTGGAGCAGTCATGTTTAAGGATTGAACTTGTATAACAACATGTGCATGTGGGTTAAATGTGTTAAAATGTATGACCCTCTTTTTAGTCCATAGTTAGACACTCTGAGTCATTAAGATATGTCTAGAACAGCAACCCAGGACCCAGAGGCATTTGGTATTCCATACTTTCTGACTGATATTCGTTGCCCCAGAAATCCATGTTGGTAACACAACTTGCTTAATTAAAATTTAATAGCAAGTTAATCATTTGCAATTACATTAAAGCTATGTCCCTAACTTAAGTTCCAGGTCTTGAAAATAATCTAAACATATAGGTAACATAAGGTCAAAATAAAGATTGAAGCTGGGAAGTAAGTATCATCTCAAATGATCACAGAGGAGTTTTTCAAAATCCTATGAAAGTAATGTTTCTTTCTGGTTTATTTAATTTTTAATTATTGTGGTTTTTTCACTTGCTCCCGCCCTCATGTATGCTTGTCCACACATGGGGAGGTAACAAAAGACCTGGGTTGACACTAAGCTTCCTTTTCAACTGCTCACTCCTAGATGAATCTAGAGCTGACGGATGTGGGCTAGCTAGCTGGACAGCTCTGTCTTCCAATGACTAGAACTGGAGGGGGTCTACCCTGCTATCTGGCTGTTACACGGCTTATGAGGACCCTAACTCTGGTCCCCAGGCTTGCATAGCAAGGGTGGTACTCACTGTGCTATCTCCCTACTTTATTTTTGTTTTCCTGAAGCTATTGGACTTGCAATTATTTCATGCAACCTCTGTGTAACTAATAGAGTCAAAGAAATCATAGAGTTGGGCTTGAAGTCGCACACCTTTGATCCCAGCACTTAGGAGACAGAGGCAGGTAGACCCTGAGCTCGAGTCAGCCAGAGCTACATAGCAAGATCCAAATAGTAAGACCCCTCAAATTGATCCTGTTCTACCTGTAAGTTTTTCAGAAACTGTGATTAGGAATCTATAAAGCAAAAATAGAAGGAGGTTAACTACACCATAGTGTTTCTCAATCATGTCCCTTTGCATCAACTGTTCCTTAGTCAGACCTTTTCTGCATACTTCAGTAGAGTATGCCTGTCCAATCTCCATTTTTGTTGTTATTTAGTGGGTTTTAGCATATCCAAGGATCTGAGATCTCTTCATTCACATCTTAATAAAAATTTCATATTGCCTTTTCACATATGACTGTGGAATTTTCTCAATTAAAAAAAAGAAAAAAAAAGAAAAACCTGAAAGAGCTTCAGCATTCTAAGAAGAGATTTTTTTTGTGTGTGTGTGCCTTAATTTATTCTCCAGGTTCCAAAATTGTCTGTCCTCTTCCTTCTGACGTCTACTTATCATTTCTCTGGATCATAGCAAGGAAAACGTTCAGTTTGAGTGTTGAAAATATATTCCAGAATCTTAAATAACAGACGTAATTAAATTGCCCCTCATTTATTTCAATGGGAAAATGACCCTGTGTAAGCAGAACCATTGCGTGACCCCCGAGGAAGGGATCTGAAGATTCTCTATCAGAACAGCCAGCCTAACTCCGGGAATGTGATCCTTTTTTGGACATGAAATGTTAGCACTTGGACATTCCCTGATAAAATGAAAATGACTGAGCGTTTATCTGGATTAGTGTAACAAAGGGCAGAGAAAAAGGCTGTGTGCACAGAAATGGTCTGCAGGATGAGCATGGAGACTAGTTTCTCCTTCTGCTTTTCCTCTTTATACTCCTTTGTGTTTTGAAACATTCTGCTTCTCTCCTAACAAATACGTTTGGTTATGTTCATGTTACTGTGGCCAGTTTATCAGTCTCCTCATCTTCCTAAGATCTTTTGTTGTTGTTCGTTTTCCGAGACAGTATATCTCTTTCTCCGGGTAGCTTTTGGAGCCTGTCCTGAAGTCACTCTGCAGACCAGGCTGGCCTCGAACTCACCGAGTCCACCTGCCTTTGCTGGGATTAAAGGTATGCACCACCACCACCCTGCTTGTTTTTGTTTTCTTGGCTGTCCTGGAACTAGCTTTGTAGACCATAACATCGAATTTGTTCTTAAATACCATCACGAGTGCTTATATCATTGTGATTTTAAGACTTTGATTTAGCTCTTCTTTCTTATAAAAGCACACGCATACTTCATATATATACATACATACTTCATATATACACATGCATACTTCATATATTTATATCTATAAACCACATAAATGTGATCTGAAACTTAATCTTCCTCATCCAATTGGATACCCAGTGTTACTCACTGAGAAGGAATGAAAAGCAAGGTGGAGGCAATGAGAGCCTTCACTCACATGCAGATCCTTTTGCTACTTAATTTGGGCTTAGACACTTTGGTATTATGTAAACCTCCAGATATTAATAATAGGAATTTAGAAACCTATAAAAATCATTGAAGATTATCTGTAGCATATTAGCGTCATACCTGGCTCTTATAAAACGTTTCTTTTGTTGTTGCTTCCTGGTTCACAGGAAGAAGCTGGCACTCTGCTAGCATAACTTCCAGCAAGGCGTTGTGTGAGCATCTCAGAATGTAGTGTCTTCCGGAGCCTCCTGGTCCCTTCATGTCTCCGTATATTTTAAGGTGTGACTTCTGAGCTTACCTTCACTTCACACTGCTGTCTGTGGAGCTGTGCTGACTCAATCTCCTCCCCACTTTCCTCACACGCCTCTCTCTTCTCCCCTTTTCTCTCACTGTCCCTGGATGCTCACATTCACTCCAACGTGTCCGATTCTGACATGTCAAATGAAAGCACCAGAGTCGGGGTCCCCAGCTACCCCAGAGCTTCACATCCACATCCTGCTGCCTGTCTGGCATCTGATTTGAATATTCTCCAAGCTTTTCAAAGCCAATCTTTTAAAAAGCAGCGTACATTTTTTCTCTTACCTCTTTCTCAGTTGCTACTCTTGTGTCCCTGAGTCCATTTTCTTGGACAGTGGTACCATCAACCGCCTTAAAGCTCTAGCTTAATTCTTCAGAGCCATGTTATGAATTGTGTCATCTGGCACCTCCACTGCTAAATCAACACTCAGACCCTGAAAATCCTTAGCGGTTGAAGTTTCTTAGTGACAAGGCACACTTGTGCTTCATTAATCACACCAGGCTTAGCTGCTCTTACCCATCTTTTATGTTTTCTTAGTCTAAAACCTTCACCATCTCTCTTTCTTAATAATGGAAAATAATTCTCTTTGGCCACCCCCAATATCTTTGTCTCTAAATTGCCCCCAAACATGATATAGACCTGATTATTAATTATAAATGAAAGTGGCCCTTCACTGCCAAGGTGATATAATTCAAAACCTTTAGTATTGAAGACTTAAATCTTTATTCCTGGCTCCAGTGTGTATGTATAATTGCAATATGCATAGACTTTACTCCATAAAACAAGTTATCAACTTACCCCAAGGCTTGTCTCAACTCAGTATTTAGCTAAAATTTAACACTAATTGATTTTTTTTCTTTAAAGTCACTGGCTGCATTGTTACTCTTCACTGGAGTTTTCCAGTAGATAAAGAAAATACTTTGCAGAACTCAGAAGTATTTTCTCTCCCAAGCCACAGCCTTTGGGAAGCTATTCAATGTCCCTCTAGCTCCTCCCTGTTTGACTTTCAAGGCCCCTTCCTGTCAGCACACTGGCTTCATTGGCCCTACAAGCCCTTTCCAGCTGGGCCTCCTCTTCTTCACACCTCTTCAGACCAGGAAATGCAGTTGTAACAGTTCAGTAAAATAGAGCATCTAAGTAAAAGGATAAACAGCCAGGAGATGAGGAGGGAGGATGATGGGATATTTGACTCCTCTTTCTCAGGCTTAAATGTTGACTTTAGGAGCACAGAGACAGAACAGAAAGACCTGCTAGGGGCTATTTATTTATTTTGAGTAAGTCTGAGGGAATAGTGGTTGTTAGGACTATGGTGGTAGAGAGAAAGGTGGTTTCTGATGGTCACATTCTGACTATGTACTGAGAGTCACACTATCAGGAATTGAAGAAAGAGGGATTGGGACATTTGGGGTTTGAGTTTTAATATCAAGAAAGAATTCTCTTTTTTTGTTGTTGTGTATGTCTGTGTGGTGTATGTGAATATACATATACATGTTCTTGTATGTGCATGTACAGGTGTGTGCAGGCACATATGTGCATCTGGAGACCTGAAGTTGATTTACAGCATCTTCTTTGATCACTAGATTTTTATTGAGAGAGGATCTCTTTCTAAAGAGCTTACCAGTTTTATCTAGTCCAGCTAGCCAGGTTGCCTTGGGGATCTCCTATCTTGACCTCCATTGAGTATTGGGATTGGAAACTGTTGCCCATCTGCCCAGGATAGGGTTCTGAGGATTCTTAAGTAGCTACCATTTATACACTGAGCCACCTCCACGATCCTACAACTTTCTAATAACTGGCAAAAGAAACACTGGATAAAATTAGCTTGAGATATCACTATCTCAGTTTGACCATTAGAGATATCCTTTTTATATACAAAGGATACATCCAGTAGACATTTAGGTATGGAAGTATGGCAGAGAAATTTGAACTGAAGATCAGGCTTGGGCATCATTAATATATACCTTTGCTTTTCAGCCTGTGGGTTGTATGCAACCCCTTTGGAGATCAAATCACGCTTTCAGAGAGGTCACATATCCAATATTCTGTATATCAGATATTTACATTGCAATAATTCAAAACAGTAGCCAAATTACAGTTATGAAGTAGCAAGGGAAATAGTTTTATTGCTGGGGTCACCACAACATGGAGAGCTGTATTAAAAGGTCAAAGCATTAGAAAGGCTGAGAGGCACTGCTCAGATAGAAGAGTGAAATCGGAGACTAGAGGACACCTGGCACCTTGTATTGTCGCCTGGTCAAGAAAAGCTGGGGAGAATGAGAGGGGAGGAGATGGAGGGAAACAAAGGAAGTGACCAGAAGGAGCAAATGGCAATTGCCGTGAAATAGTGGGAGAAGAAACCTGTTTAAAATGGATTCTAAAGAGAATGGGAGGAGAGAGATTTCAAGCCATTGAGTATAAACCGTTCTGAGGAATGGATGAGAGGGGCAGAGAAATTATTAGAAATCAAGGTTAGAGAAAATGAATGAGTTTGTGTTCTTGTTGCTAATCTTCCCATTCCTTTTAAGATGGAAGTGTGTTTGCGTGTTGATGAGATGGGCCACAGGAGGGATGGGGATTATCAAAATAGGGGATGAATTTTATGGCTCAGCAGGGCATGGTGGTGCAACCTAAGACCCCAACACTCAGGAGCCAGGATCAGAGAGATGGTGAGTTTGAGGCCATATTGGGCTGTATAATGAGATGCTCTCTCACAAAGAAGACAGAAGGCATTAAAAATAAAGCTTCTAGACCAAGATCTCTGAGGTGGTAAAAGAACACAGAATCTGTTGTGTAGGCACTGGATGTCTATCTGTATTAACAGAATCAAGACTCAACTTTTTGTGTCTAAAGCAGAACAAGGCTTTACTCATGACTGATGTGAAATGAGTGGATAGCTAACTCCATATCCTTTATACCGTAGCTTTTTCCATTGGGTCACTGAGCATCCTCGTAAGTAGAAAATAATTAAGTGGTGAGGAAGAAGGAGGGAGGGAAAGGAGAGACAGGGAAGCACATCATAAAAACCATCATTTGGTTATAGGACAGATAGACCTCAAGCCCACATCACAGGATGGAGTACAGGCACATTTAAACATAGCCTAGCTGTCAGCTACGTGATGGCCCTTGCCTCTTGTGGCTTCATTGCTGGTACAGGGTTTTTTTGTTTGTTTGTTTGTTTGTTGTTTTTTTCCCCCAGCATTCGGCTCTGATGTAACAATGTTTATTTCTCTTTGATTCTGTTCTTGTGTTTCCAACGGTCTTTCCACCCACAGACAGAGCAGCTGATTTCTTCTATGGGACACAATTTATTTTCCTTATAAAACATAAATGTGCTTGTATTACTAATTCACTTCCTGCCCCCTGTTCATATAGACTATTCCAAATGATGGTGAGGATGGAGCCTTCATAGAAACTTACCTTCCTGACATTCTTCTCCAAATAAATAGCTCTTTTATTTATTCCTTTTTTTAATTGCCAGAATTTCCATTAAGGAATCAAGTGAGTGCACTGCTAACCTATCTGAAGAATAATTTAGCAGGAACAGTATGTATTACTACTATGAATTAGTTGAGTTTTGTTGACCTTGGGTGAATAGTAAGTGGCACTATGGGAAAAGCTGTGATACTTCATCTGTCCATGTCCTAGGGTAACATTCCATGGGTAGGCCATGGAATTCCAGAAAGGAGCTTATCTGGACTATTTTAAGGTTTCCCTAAGCTGGGGCCTCCGAATTCAACCATCAGCCCCAGAGAGTACAAGCTAATAACACACTTCTGATCATATAGAACTTTCTCTTACTTGGAATATGCAAAATCTTGCCACATTCTTATGTAACATAATACATTAGTGTCAGATGCCTTATACTATTTCAAAATATGAACTTTCAACCCAACACTTGGGTTCTTTCTTGAATTAGAGTTGACAACCCAAGTTCTCTCAAAGAAGCTACTTGGGGTGTGTCCTGTGGGTCCTCCTGAGACAGTATAAAATACACAACATATAACTCATTGTTTCATGGGGTTAATATGTGATCTGATACACAAGGCAGTTTGAACTGATCTTTTTCCTTGTCTTGTATTTTACTAGGAAAATGTTATAAGGATTAGTTACAAATATGAAAAAATCTGAAGTTACCATGAAAGTAAGAGTTTCCAGAGAAACTGTCTAAGCCAATGGTACCAAGTTCACAGAAAAAAAAAAAATGACATTATAGGTAATATCAACACCTGTGGGCAGGGAGGACCATGAGACCACAACAGAGAGGCCTTCAAATTAGGATAAAGAAGCCAAAGAGTTAGCTAGCTATGGGAGAGATTCTAGTATCCATGTCCTCAAGCACTTACAGGAATATAATTCTGTAAATGTAAAGCCACTGGGGGCTGTCTCAGACTCCAGGTTAGGCCCACACTGGTCATAAGCTTTGAAACTCTAACCTTACTGGGTTCAGGCCAATGAGAGATCCTCTCTCAAACAAAAATGTGAAATGTGGCATCAGGAAGGATACTAGAGATTTTCCTCAAAATTCAGGCTTGGTGTGAATTCAGATGTACCCACACGCATGAACAACCCTCAACCCTCAACACACACACACACACACACACACACACACACACACACACACACAAAATCTGATGCTCACACTGAGAACAATGCAATCAGATTGTATTTATTTTTTCTTATCTTTGTGACAAGAAAATATTAAAAGCACTAATGAATCTACTAATTAAAATTTGATTCTGTCTGCTTTTAAAAAGGAATGTAGATAATGTCCACTACTAAAATACACTGTGAAACACTGAGATAATGCAATGTTTTAAGTGCTTTTTATACATTGTGTATTTTCTTGGAACTTGTTGGCTATAGTATTTTTTTTAAAAAAAAAAGGCAAAGAGATAAAAAAAATAAACAATAAAAGCAAAGTATTAGTAGGAATGTATTATGTTTTTACTCAGTGCCTATATGAGACTCCATACTAATTACAGGTTGTAGCTTTATGCCTTGGTGACTTTTACTGTGTTGTGGTAAAATAACCCTGACAAAGCAAGCTAACAGAGGAGTTTATTTGGTCTCATAGCTTGAGGGTAGCATCCATTATGGTGGAGAGGTCCTGGTGGCCAGAACTCAGACAGCCAGTTACATTGCATCCACAGCCAAGGAGACAGAGAAGGATTGATGCCCATGCCCAGCTAGCTTTCTCCTTTTGTTCAATGTAAGGTGTGAGTCAAAGGGATAGTACTGCCCACATTGGGGGTGGATCTTGTTACTTTAGTTAACCTCAAAGATAAATTCTTGCATGCATGTTCAGAGACTTGACCCCTAGGTAACTACAGATCCTGTCAAAATGGTAATCATTATTAACAATTACACTTTATACAGTCAAATGATAATTTTTATGGTTAATATATTGGGGTCCCTTCTCACAAATTGTTACCTATCCCAAAGTAAAAGATAAATATTCTTGTTTTATTCTAGAACTGTATGCTTTTTGTTTATATTTGTGTCAATCATCCACCTTGGGGCAGATTTATATTGTGAGGTAAGGTACAAATAAAGATTAATTTCATGTTCACGTATTAATATTAACCCTAAGTATTTATTGAAAGACAGTGCTTTCAGGGTTGGAGAAATGGCTCTGTTGGCCACGTACACAGACATGAGAACCTGAACTTGATTCAGTGAAGCCAGAAAGCTTGTCTCGAATAAAGCTAATGGCATTCCATAAAGAATGAAAGGGAAGGTTGTCCTATGTCCTCCACATGAGGATGTGTCCATATGCCGTGAGCACATGCAAGTACATGCATATGATTAATCAGGTAATCATACAAATGTTGGCGCTGTGGTCTGACTTTTATTCCCCCAATTCATAATGACACCTAATAGTCATTGTGATCCTATAAACTAGGGCCACTGGGAAGGATTAAGTGATTACAGCTCTACTCGCATGAATGGATTGGTGCCTTTAGGAATGAGTTTTGAGGAACTGTTTGAGGTGGTATGGCTAGTGAATCCCAGC
Source organism: Phyllotis vaccarum (assembly GCA_033318265.1). Lineage (NCBI taxonomy): Eukaryota > Metazoa > Chordata > Mammalia > Rodentia > Cricetidae > Phyllotis > Phyllotis vaccarum. Next base: position 73,279,432 of record JARWLC010000003.1, read on the forward strand.
AATGACACTGTTCAAAAATCAGCAGCAAAGTTCCACAGTATGTTTTGGTTGGTTTCCCCTCCCTCTGCTCCTCCCAGTTCCTCTCTACCTGCCCCCACACCCAGATCCACTCCCTTTCTGTCTCAGGCTTCCTTTGCTAAGATGCAACCTCTTGTTACTGTACTATCATTTACTTTGCCTTGCTTCTTCCACTGGAGGGGGGGCGGCTGGAAACATGCTATAAAGTGTTGATGCTCTGATTATCATTATGAAGTAATACACCATCCTTCATCTGTAGTCAAGAAGCATTTTGTTTCCCAGGCTCAGTGAAGCTCTGGCAAGTTAATTAATTTCAGGGCAGGAAAAGTCTCAAGCCGATAGCTGGGGAGCCTGCACGATGGGACTGACCTGAGTCCTCTGCATGTGGGTGAAAGCTGTGTAGCTTCGTCTCTTTGTGGGCCCCTTAACAGTGGGACCAGGATCTGCCCCTGGAGCATGAGTTGGCTTTATTGGCACCTATTCCCCACAGTGGGATGCTTGGCAGTGGGGAGGAGCTTAGTTCTGCCTCAACTTGATAGGCCATCCTTTGTCACCTCCTTTGGGTGACCTTACTGTTTCTGAGGAGTGGAATCTTGGGGAGAGGGATAGAAAGGAGGTAAAGGAGGGAACCAGAGGAAAGGTAGGAGGGGAAAGTGTGGTTGTTGTGTAAAATAAATTTCAGGAATTTAATAATACAAATAAAAAATAAAGAAGCAAAATATATTAGCATATTTGGAAGTGCATCGCTCCCTCAATTGCTACTGCTCCCAGCAAGAGAAAACCTCTGTCAAGATTCTAACACTATCTATTAGCTTTCCGGTTTCAGAGTATACCACGGTGCAGACTTGTTGGAATATTGCTCTTCTAGTTAAGTGTGGAGCTCCATCCATGGAGTAATGTACAGTGTACTTGAGAGTAGGATTCATTTTCCTTGCCTTCTAGTATTCCAATGAGGAGAACAGGGGAGGAAAACTGGCCAAGTGGAAAGGGGCCCCAAGTAGGTGTTCAGAGAATATCCATGTTGAAGGGCAGGAGAGTCAGAAAGAGCCTGGTTCCTGTTTCTTTGTTTCCTAAGCGAGCACCTAGAAGCTGTATAAGACTATGTGACTGACACAGGAGGTACTTGGACACCAAGGTGGGCTCAACCCCCACCCATATCTCACTTATTTGGGCCCTAAAAGCTTTATAAAGGCCCTAGACTAGCAGCCTGATAGTACCCTATTTCCTGGGATAAAGGAGCTCTATTCTCTCTCTCTCTCTCTCTCTCTCTCTCTCTCTCTCTCTCTCTCTCTCTCTCTCTCTCTCTCTCTCTCTCTCTCCCTCCTTCCCCCCTCCCTGCTTTCGTCACCTATTTTCTCATACTGCAGCTCTGGTGGGCACAGCACTCATTATATAGGCCAAGCTGGCCTCAAATTTGTGGCAGTCCCCTGCCTCAGCCTCACAAATGCCAGGATTAGTGTCTGTGCTTTGTTATTTGAAAGCATCAAGCTGTGTACTAAAACCTCCTATATTTTCGATAAGTATGCTGCATTTCAATGAAATGACTACGGGGCACGGCAGGGGTGGCGATGGTGGGGTTCACAAGAACTTGGAGGATTTTTAGAGAGCTGTGTTACTCCAAGATTATATCTACTTATTATCTCATTTAAGATAAAACTGTAATTTGGGTTTAGGAGACACGGTTCAAAAATTCCATGAAATCCCACAATAATCACAGCAGTAAGATTGAATGCTGGGTCGTTTGCAAGAGCAGCTAAAGTGCCATATCTCTAGCCACAAACTTTCATTTCTTAATATGCAAAAATAATAACCACTACTCTGGGTTTCTTGTGTTCAAGCAACTCCAGTCACTGAAGGGTATCATGTCATCCTTTATAAGAACCCCATTGTGTTCTAGAGTCTTTGAACTCTGCACAGCCCACTCTTGCTTCCTTCAGTACTTTAGAACATCATCATATCTAAATGCACAGAGCAAGAGGGTAGCACATCATGAAAAAGATTTAAGAAATGAATTTCAAGCTTTAAAAAGTGGTGAAAACAGGTACCATTTATTTTCTAATACATTCTCTGCAAAACTCTGATTATTCATGAGCCAGGCTCATTTACAACTGACTCATTCGCCATTTGAAACAAGGATAACAACATAGTTAGCCCATGTTTGTCAAATTGGACAGTACAGAATTGTCTGGACCATTGGAAAAAACATCTTTATTTGTTGGGACTAGAACTTATTATTACTTGCATAATATTAAGTAAAATGAAGTAATAAGAATTTTTTATCACACTATTTTAATGTGTTCCTTTGAACTCACAGTTTTGGGAGTTTGTGATAGAAGAGTCTACAAGTTTCTAATTATTTTTATTTTTTTATTTGGGGGATGACAACTTGGCATCCTTGGGAAGAAGGGATCTCAGCTGAGGAACGAAGAAGATTTTAAAATAAAATTTGAAAATATTACGTTCATTTAAATGAGCAAAGTATCATGTTAAGAATCTTGGTGTAATCTCCATAGGTTATGTATTAAATGATGAGATGGATAATGTATCAGAGATTATAGGATTAAAGGTTTCACAAACCAACTTTGGAATTGTTATAAAATGCCTAATATGCAGAAATGGTGGATCATTAAAAATTTCCTCTGAATAAAATATGTTTCATGCCTCATAAATGTCTTCTTTATCTGTTTGAAAGAACATTAATACCATTCTGAATGTGCCATCTTTGTGAACTAGACACTTCCAAAAGACCTCCAAACAGCATTGCTTGGTGATGAAGATTTAACCATGTAAATTTGGAGGCTGGCACAAAAATACTCAATCTATGGTAAATACTTCTACTCAACACCCAAACAAAAACACAAGCAAAGTAGGCAAGAAAATGATGCTGAGCCTGGGAGCTACATCACATGTCCTCATGAGGTTCAGTCTGTTCTTTTGTTCCAGGCTTTATCTTACTATCTTACTATCCTCAGAGATTTAATAACAATGAATACTTCTAAAGTTATATTAGTAACATTTATATGCGTCTATTTTTACAATTTATTCTCTTGCAACAGTTCCTAAAATATTGTACATGATTCCCATAGAACATGACTTATTATAGCAATAAAATAATTTTCCTCCCCAAACATTTTTATGCCATTCTCTCATTGCTCATATAATTTGCATTCCATTAGATTAAAGCATGGAGGCAGAGGCATGTCAGATGATTCTGTGATGAGTTTGCCTGAGTAAACTGAGGGGGAAATGCCGAGCGCTTTTCTTTTTAGATGGCTCATTCGCTCACCAGTAAACCAGTGTGTATGAGTATGACGTGACAGAGACAAGCAGAGAGGTGATGGCAGCGGAACCAGGCTTGGAAAGTTAGTGGATCTACAGGTAGAGAAGACAAGGTGTTGGCAGACTGGACTGAATTTCCAAGCATCAAGAACTTGTTTATGACATACCTTAGAGTTGGCACAGAAGTTACTTTGTAGTGCAAGGATCAAACCCAGGCAGGGCCTTGCTCTACCACTGAGGGACTTGCCCTGCTCCTGTTTTTAGAGGATTCTGTTGGCAAGGTTTAGACGTGGATGGAAAGAGAAGACCTTCAAACTGCTACACTCCAGAGGTTTCCAGATGTGAAGTGAGCAAAAGAACATTGCTGTTGATTCAGGGATGACATTGGAAGGAGAAAAGAATTGCAATCAAGTGATTGTAAAGGGAGAACTATATAATTTCCTCTCTGGTCAGAGGGCTGAGGCAGAGGATCCAGCTGAGGCCTCCAGCAGAGGCGAGCAGAAAGTGGGTCCTGCTGTGAAAAAGGAAGCCAAGAGAATCGGAGACAGACTTTATTTTAGGTATTTTCAGGTGCTTTTTCTTGTTGCTTTGTTCTGATTTCACTAACTTGTGCATTAAGAGAAAAGAAAGGATATTTCAGTTTTTAATCCAGGTCTTCTGTAAGATAAAAATTAAAGTGAGTGTTACCTGTTCATAAACACCCAGTGACTGATTTGTTCTCTCTACAGAGAAAAAATAATAATTATTTTATGAATAACTTTTTCCATCATCTAATCCTTTAAGGTTGGGTTTATGACGTGTCTGTGTTGTGGGATTGGTATCAGGATATTATACGCGCTGGGTAAATGGTGTGTCAGATGTGTGATGTGTGGCATAGAGAGACGATTTTATCATGTGTGGTTGGTGTCTGTGAGTTGTAAGCTATAAGTAAAGGGACATAAGGTAAATAGTAAAAGCAAAGCAGGTTGCCTGAGATAACGGTTTCTTGTTCATGGAACACACTATGAGGAGAAATGGCAGGGAGGCACAGAGGTGGCTATCTATGCAGGACCAATGGGGGAGGGGGAGAAAGGGCCCAGAGACTTAGGTCCCTCCCATCCTGAATGGACAAAGTCTTCCTTTCTCCATTGTTCACATCTTTCCTGAACATTCAATCATATTTCTAAGCCAGGGACTGAGCTCAGTGATCCTCTAGGTCAGTGGTTCTCAACCTGTGAGTTATGACCCTCTCACAGGGGTCACCTAAGATGATCAGAAAACACAAATGTTTACACTGTGATTCATAACCATAGCAAAATTACAGTTAGGAAGTAGGAACAAAAACAATTTTATAGGTTGGAGGGGTCCCCACAGGGAACTGTGTTAGAGAGTTGCAGCATTAGAAAGATTGAGAACAATGGCTTTAGATGATTTCCAGCATGCTCTACCCAACCTCATTGCATTACATATGTGATGTCTGCAGGACCTGTGTGCGTGTTTAATGTTAGCTGTGCATGTGAGGTAGAGCTGTGTTTGTGTCATGTGTGGTTGGCATCAATTTGTGAGATGTATGTCTGTTGAATGATATCTGCTTGTATAGTTTGTATGTTGTATTATGAGGTATGTTTGTTATGTGTGTGATATATGTGAATTGCCTGTGGTGTATGATTAGAGTGTGTATACCATATGGACTGTGTGATTTGTATATGTGTGTGGCTTTCATACTATATGTAGTAGAAACACATATGTATTATATATGTGGTATGAGTTGGTATCTGTGAGGTATGTGGTATATGCTATGTATGTGAAATGTATGTGCTGTGTGTGAGGTAAAAGTATGTCTGTGTCCTTTGGTATCTGTGTGCGAATTATGTGGTACATGTTTAGTATGAATGAGATGTGTGAAATTAGTATGGCGTGATGTGAGACGTATTTTGTATGTGTGAGGTATGTGCTTATGAGGTATATCTGTGTGTGGTATGTGTTTCTCATGTTTGTGTCCCCATGTTACATAGACAGCTATTAAGTCACCAAGTTTTTTAAGCACTGGGCACAAAGAAGGAATACTATTCCAACCTTTGCAAACAGCTATCAGTCACTTATAAAGAGCTTAGTATTTGGGACCAGCCAGATGGCTCGTTGGATGAAGACACTTGACACCAAGTCTGATAGTGACCCTACTTTATTCACTGGGCTGTGTCCTCTAAAAACACACAGAGTGTGCTGTGAGTATACTTTTCCTCCACAAAAATCAGTAAAGATTAAAAAAAAAAAAAAACAGAGTACAATATTAAAAAGGTACACAGCTACCAACTAGCCAATGACTTCAGAGAAAACATTGAAGGAGTTAGTTACACAGAATTACTCACATGAGCTTTCTGGTTTTGAATTTTATTTATCTCTTTGCTGTTCCCACATGTAGCTGAAAGTAGATTACTCTCTCAATAAGAAAACAGAAGGGAAGAATCATTAGTCTGTATTATAAGTAACCACTTGCTAATAGGTTTGCATCCCTGCAACTCCACAGCAAGAATATTGTGGTCTTAACCCACAGGGCTTGAGCTTCAGAGAGGTCACAGGAGTTGTCAGTCACCACAGAGAGCAGGGGGATGCTTGGGGGTCTTTAAGTGCAGGCACTATAGTGCTGATGTACTAAGACATTTTCAGACTTTAGTTTTAATTCACACGGAGGGCTCAGCTGTTTGTAGCCAGAGTTGCTCATAATGAAGATAATCAAAGCAGCATCATTCAACAAGGTGGCAGCTGACCAGTCCTTCTCCTTTCCTGTACTGTGCTCCCTCTTTTCTCTTTCTTTAATTCCTTCTCTCTCGACTCTTTCCTCATCTATTCTTCTTTTTCTTATCTTCTCTTGTCTTCCTTTGCTCTTTCTCTCCCTCCACTCTGTTTCCATCTCTGCCCTTCAAGCACCTTTTTTCAAAAACTGAAATCCAGCTACGAAGTTCAACGATAGCCAATTTTCCAGTTTTGAATTTATTTCTTTCTATCTCTTTTAACTAGTTGATGGAACATGGGTCTCTACCATCAGTAAGATGAATGTTTACATTGTAATCAATATGTACACATGCATATACTTACATGTCCACATTTTAATATTTGTTACCAATTATCTGCTTAAGCTTGGGTATGATTGATTGCTCACATTGCTAGGTATCTGTGATGTTGAAATAATAGTTGGAGCATTGTGCCTCTCAGAGTTGTGAGGATTAGACTATGAAATGCTTGTATAGATCCTCGAACACTGTATGAAGCTAGTAGGTGCTGTAAAGATATTCAATTTGTGCACACAATCTGTTAAATATTATGTTCTGTTGATAACGTTTCATTTGTGTGGGAGATTATGTTGTTACAGTGTAAATAATTGTCCCACCCACTGGTTTAATAAAAAGCGCTGATTGGCCAAAGGCAGGCAAGAAGTGTGGGCAGAGCTACCAGACTAAGAAAACTCTGAGAACAGGAAGCACAGAGCAGAAGCCAGAGGAAGCAGAGGACAACTATGCTGCTCTAAGAAAAGGTACCGAGCCACATGGCTGAACAGGATAAGAGTCATGGGTTAGATTAAGGGTACAGAGTTAGCAAGTTACATGCCTGGGCCTTAGGTCGATCAGCTGAAAACTATTGTAAACATCTGTGTGTCTCTGGGGGTCTGTGTGTCCTAAACCTTGAGGCTAGGCCTGAAAGTCCAGGCCAGAAATCACCTACTACACATTGTCTACTTAGTTTTGTGAATCAGTATCTCCACATTGCCATACTGTTCTTAACCCTATGTTTCTGAGGAGTCCATTACACCATACTTTCTCAAACTGGTATCTCATTTTACTGTGTTTTGTCAAAGGTACACTATGTTCTTTGTCAAAGGGCAGCATGCAAGCTTGCTAATTTACATTTATAAAACCCTTGAGATGTCTCAAGATGAAGGAATGGTATTTTCTGTTATTCATGCCATTGAGCACTTGTGTCTGTTCTATTTTGGTGACTTAAGTGGCCACAGGTCACTCATTCCTTCCAGCATCTTCAACGTACAGTATGGAACTTAGTTCTCAAAATCTTAAAGTGCCTCAGTGTGTAAAGTTCTTAGAAACATGTATTTAATGCTTTGTATCTGTAGACTATGTTGTGATTACTAACTACCAAGCCCCTTTAAAAAGTTTCTCTTCAAATACATTTTAGACATTTAAATACAGGAGTCAGAGAATTAGTAAGTCTGATGCCTGGTTTCCTATCAGAAGAATGTAAAATGCTTATGAATGAAGTGCTTGCACATCATATGTCACAGAAAAAATATTGGACTCAATGCCATGTTCTTTGATAGTTCTACATATGCACCTTCTTATTCTACATTGTAATGCAATTTTGAACATATTTTTATGGATTTTTTGCAGCAAATATAAATGAAGGACCTAGATTGTTGTTCTTAGAAACCCCATTGTAGAAGGTATCAAACAAAAGAATGAAAGAACAGAATACATGGTGGTTGAAGCTGTGTTGCTGGTGGTAAGGATCTGGGACAGGTGTTTGCAGGTTCTTGGTATCTTCTTTACATCATTAAAGTAAGCTCACAGGAATTTGCAAAGCAGCAAGGAAACCTCATTCAAATCAAAATGGTAGTACAAATTAGAAAGGAGTATGTCAAGATTGGTGGTAGGCCACATGAATATAGGTCCTCAAGGGTCATTGTTTGTGACTCCTTATTATGAGATTCAAATAAAAAAAATGGCTGCTAATGGATAGTTTGGGTATATCTATTTTATAACCATTTCTCTACTGTGCACAACCCTTCCTATAATACATCTGGCTTCAATTATATGTGTGCCCGATTGTGCAAAGGTTATAAGATAAGTAAAAAGGCTATTCTTCCTAACAGTTCACTTTGGGAGACAGTTTTGTCTGCCTAGGTGCTTATGTATCCCAAAGATAGTTCAGGCCAGATCAGCTTTTCCATACTTCTGCCTGCATATCTATCTAAGTTTGGTGGTCATGAGAATAGGAAAAACTTCTTACAGTGGATTTTGTACACAGAAAAATGTAGATGAGGGTCCTAGGCTGCAAAGTACATTGTTAAGAATGGGCTGTATGTACATATGTGCAGGGAAGTCTCTCAAGTGCATTATGTGAACGGTATGTGTATAGCCCAAACCAAGCAGAGCCCCACATTGCTAAGTCATTCCCTACACTTTTCTGCCTCAGAAGCATTTCCTTTGCTTTCAGCTTCTCTTCATGTGATCAGGATTTTAAGAAGAGTGGACCCCTGACACTCATGCTATTATACCATGTATTTTATTCCTTTAATAACAAGGAATGGTAAGATAAGGAGCAGAGATTGTTCTTGTTTGAATACAGAATTGGCTCTTGAGTCTTTGAAGCAAGGAGTTAGTACTCACATTTTGTCTCAGTGGGGATATAGCCAGTGGTAGGTTGTTCATTCCTCAGCGGATCACCACATACATATGGGCAATAGTAATTGGGCTCAGGGAATGACAAATAACAATTTAAAAAGAGAACATGAATCTGTGAAGAAGATGAGGTGGAGTGCTCGGCAAAGTTAAGGGAGTGGTAGGTGGATATGATCGATACATATGATATACATATGAGACACTTTCAAAGAATAAGAAATTACAAAATCCCAAATTATTATGAAATATTTTAGTTGCTCTAATGATACTCCTCTAAATTCAATCAATGTACATATTTAATCTCCTGAAAACCTGATTAATAGATTTTTTTTACAACTGAATTTTATTGTCAAAATACACAGTGGTAAAATTTAATGAAAACCATGACAAATAAAATGTCTTCACATTGTCATGATTTGAAATGTGATTAATAATTCTAACTATTTTTATTTTGCTAAAATAATCATTAAGTCATTGTGTTAAACTATACACAAGATCTATAAAAAATTGTCATTTTGGTGCAAATTTTTATCTCAGAATCTGGAATTTGTTTCTTATCCTCTTGATCAGAGATGGAATATTGGAGGTCTTGCCTTTGGTCCTCAGCTGGTAAGGATGAGGCTAATAAAGATGGACCAAAGTTGGACCAAAGTTGGACATGGCAGACTAGCACTGGCAAGGATCAGGCCCAGTAGACATGCCGGTCATCAGATCACATGTGATGTTTTGAATGAGAGCGGCCCCCATAGACTCATATGTTTTAATACTTGGTCCATAGTTGGCGAAACTGAGAAGGACTAGGAGGTATGATCTTATTGGAGGAGGTGTGTCGCTGGGGTGTGGACTTGAGGTTTCAGAAGACTCAAGCCATTTCACATCCTTTTCTCTGTTTCCTCTTTGTTAATATATGTTCTCAGCTATTGCCCAGTGCTGTGCCTGCCTGTTACCACATTTCCCACCATGGTGGCCATATACTCTAAACTCCTATAATTGTGAGCCCAAATAACTCTTCCTTCTATAAGTTGCCTTGATAATAGTGTCTCATCACAGCATCACCTATGATGGTTAAGCCTGTCTGGTCAGTTTGATGGGATTTAGAATTACCATAGAAACCAATCTCTAGGCAAGACTCTAAAGGAGTTGTCTAGACAAGGCTAATGAAGGGGAAAGATCCAGCCTATAGCATGCTGGTCATAGGGATCCAAACTTAATAAGCAGAAGAGAGCAGCCTGAGCATCAGCATCCATCAGCCTTTGCTTCCTGACTGTGGATACAATGTGAGCAGTGTCCACTGCTTGTACTTCCACAGTGGTTGTATCCCCTAGAACGGTAAGACAAATAATCCAGTCCTTCTCTCTGTAGGTTTTGTCATGGTGAGAGACAAGTAATTCACAGATCACCACTGTTTTCATTATAAGTCTGAGGCAGTTCTATCAATGCTATGTGGAAGAGTTAGGTTGGGCAAAGTGATGTATTTCCCAAACCGTTTATTATTTAAGTGTAACCCCTAATTTAAAAAAAAAAATCCTCAACTTTTAGGCTCAAAACACAACCCTTAAAATTAGCATAAAATTAATTACAAGGGAGCACAAATAACAACAATAAAAAAATCTTGAAAATTAATAAAAATTAAAGAGTCAAAACTTCAATTTCTTAACAATGTTCTCTTTGGATTATTTAACATACTGTAGAACTAGATAAGGATTCTGACTATGTAAGAAGTTATATCCCAAAAGTCACTGTAAAATGACTTTGTGTTAATGTTGACTCCAAAAATAAAGTAGCAGATTATCTGTGAGCCTGAAATAATAGCAAAATGCTTAGGGGGTGGAGGGAATTTTTTGCCCTTGTCAGACTTGGCTTTGGTTCCCAACATACATTCCAGTTCTGAGGGATCCAATACCTCCTGGCTTCCATGGATATCTGCATGCATGTGGTACACAATAACTCACACAGACACACATACATATACATGAATAAATGTTTAATAATGTACAAAAAGCTGGGCATCATGTCACATGTCTTTAATCCCAGCATTTAGGAGCCAGAGTTAAGCAGATCTCTGTGAGTTTGAGGCCAACCTGGTCTACAAAGTGAGTTTCAGAACAGCCAGGACTACATAGAGAAAACATGTCTCAAAAAAAGAAAGAATATACACAAATATTTTACTGAATACTGTACACATCTTAGAAAAATTATTTTTATAGGAATGTGTGAATTACAGATATAGACACTATTAGACGGGACTCTTAGGCTATGAAGCTGAAGAATAATCCACCATCAGTATGAAAAATATAGCAACACAGAGTTAGAACTAAACTATAATGTTAACACTGTGATTCCAACAGCATGAGCAGCATTTTAACATAGATTGGCTTGCCACTCTGAGTTGTGGGAACAGTTAAAATTGAACATAATGAAAGCATCTTAGCAAATGCTAGGATCACATCTGTAATAACGTGGCGTCTGATTTAAAAAGACTAGTTTTTACATTGTTTATATAAACTGGCATTTGTTTCAGTAGTACTGCAAGCGAGGTTAATGTTTACTTAGTTATTATAATGATTTCGATGGTTATTCACTGTGTAGTTGGAGACAGGAGGCATCTTTTTCTAAGTCTCACTTTCCTGTATATGAGAATGTATCTCTCCTCCCTTTGAGAGAGGACAATCGAATGAGACAGTTTATGCGAAGCAGATTGCCTGACATAGAGGAAGCAATTATTAAACACTAAGTCTGGAGCTCAAAGGTGAATATGCTATTGTCCAAATTATCTCAATGAGGTTTCTGTTCAGTAATACTTTTATTTTTTGCGGCCTTTGACGGCAGATAAATGCAGTTTTGGTTTTTTGGGTTTTTTTTTTTTTTAAGATGAAGGGTTGAAAGAAAAGGGAACCTAAACTGCAGCCCCTCCTGTGCTCCAAGGGATGCACACAGGCACATACTTGAAATGGAACTTTGTGGAGCTGAAGATTATCCTAAATGGGCATCTCCAAATAACCACATTCCTTTCCCCGTTTCTCAGGGACATAGTGTTCAAATTATTTAACCATCTACAAAGGCTCGGGACTGCAGCTAGGCATGTGGGGTTCTGTCTTTTGACTGGGCCTGACTCATTTGCCATGCTCTCTTTTCATTTCTGTAATGAAGGAGCAACCCAGTTATCCCCGAAGGGCCTAGTAGGGATACTCTTGTACTGTTCTAAAACTAGAATTTATAAAGGGATTAAAAACATCATGTTATGTGGGCTTGGAAGATGGGTCAGTGAAGAAGATGGTTCAGAGGGTAAAAAAAATACATAAGGAACTGAGTTCAAATCCCCAACATTCATGTAAAACACGCAGGCATGGCCATGCATGCTCATGACTGCAAATCTGTGGAAGACAGAGACAGGAGGATTGCTGGCCACTGGCTTAGTTCCAGGTTTTGTGAGAAGCGTTGTCTCAAGGGAATAACATGGAGAGTGATGAAATAGGGCACCCACAGTGTTTCTCTGGCTTTTGCATGCACGGGCCTATGCAAACCCCAACATGAATGTGTATATATACCAAACACATAGACATGTGACCCAGGTATATTAATATGAACTTTCTCCTTTTTCTCCTTTCTGAAATCACTTTGTTAGTGAGGATTCTTAAAGTTAGCATCTATCATTTAAATCCAAAGATGTAAATAATATAAACAACAGCAAAATTATGAAAAATCTCAACTGCCATTTCCAAAGGAATGTGAAGGCACTGATTTCAAAAGCTCACAATGTGAGAGAGAACAGACTCCAAGTTGTCCCCTGACCAACACACATTCATGCAAGCATCCCCCACCAACATATATATGAACACACACATGCATACACATACGTGATATGAGTAAATAAGTGCTTCTTAAAATCCTGAATTAGCTATGCTCAGAATAAGAACATCCTGAACCTATGTTTCAAAGTTAATGTTGAAGACAATTTTCTACTGACAGTCTATGTGTATATTGTAAAACATGTATCTGTTAGCAGAATGGAAAAGAAAGTTAATCAGAACAAAAGATACAATATTCCACATTTTCCCTTTATTCTTCTCATAGTGGAACATGATGAAATTTCCTATCATTTTCAACATATACATGCCAGTTTAGGATCATTAGGATGATTAAATGAGCTTCTTACAGTGGTTAGTATGGTTTGATAAGGAGTAACTATTGTGAAAATACTCGAGTAAATATATCTTAAATGCAGACTTAATGTGATCATTGTTCACATAAGATTTCAAAATTAGAATGGTATATTCCTCTGTGAGTATTGACTGAAGTAACAACACCTATAGCAAGCTATACGTAGAATTCTATCCAGACCGTCTTGCTATCTCAGCTAAATAGAACTATGTGAATACTACCAAGGAAAATGGAAACAAAATAAGAATTATGACATCAGTCATTGACTCAGGAAGGGAACATGTTGGGTCCCACAACTTAATTTCCATCACACCTTCTATGGAGTATTTCCCTTTTCCACAACAGGTGAAGGCAGTTTGCTTTGCAGTGTAGCTCCCTAGAGGATTAACTTGCTAGACAGGTTTTCTGATTTTGAAGATTATATTCATTTTGTGTGTGTGTGTGTGTGTGTGTGAGTGTGAGTGAGTGTGTGTGTGTGTATGTGTGTGTGAGTGTGTGTATGTGTAAGAGAGAGAGAGGGTGCTTGCTTGCATGTGCATGTGAGTTTGTGTTTTAGGACCCAAATGTCCAAATGTTAAGGTCAGAGGACAACTTTCAGTTGATCTGATTCCTCTTCTTCCTTTGTGGCTCCCGGGGCTAAAACTCAGACCACTGTGATTTGCAGCAAGTATCTTTGCCTGCAGAACCCACTTCTTGGCCCATCTGTTTATTGGCCATTGAGAGTACCACAGAAGATAAACCTGAAAGGAGGGGCCAGTTCAACTAGATGCTTTCTTGTCTACACAAACCATATATATGAGAATGCTCAGAACTAAGCCTTGCTGCTTTTAAGAATCAAACGTCACTTAGATGCTATATTTGATCAGTAAATGACCATGATCCCATTTTAGAAAGGTCTTGAAGGCTCATTCCTTTTTGATGCTGATGACTGTCACTCCTGGTGATTTCTTTTCCTTTGTGTTTTGTGATTTTGGAGTATGCATAAGAGCAGTCCATGTCACTAATTAAAGGCATGACCCTTTACATAGGCTTTTATGATACATCTACTAACAGCCACAGGAGTAATGCTACAGGGCTGGATAGAACCACCTGCCCTATTCTGTTCTGATGTGGTGATAAAACATTCTAACCAGAGACAACTTGGGGGAAAAAAGGCATTCATTTGACTTATACATTCAGGTCACAGTCCATCACTAAGGGAAGTCAGGGCAGGAAACTAGAAACAGAAATCATGGAAAAATACTCCTTAGTGGCTTACTCTCTGGCTTGCTTACTGATTCATGTTCAGCTAGCATTATTATATAGATCAGGCCTCCAAAGCTAGGGATGATGTTGCCCACGTTGGTCTGGACTCTCCCACATCAATTATCAATCAAGACAATCTCTCACAGACATGGCCATAGGCCAATCTGATATGGACACGCCCTCCATTGAGTGTCCTTACAATTGTGTAAGGTTGACAGCTGACAGGCTATCTGTGATATACCCTCATCTCAGAAAAAAGGATGCCTCATCTAAAGGACTCTTCACTCAGCACTACTGAAATGCAACCAGCAATATCTTCTTCCCTGTCATCTGAAGCTCAGGAAAAGACTGTTCCACACCTCCGTTCTGTATCTATAAAAGAGCAAGGCCCAGAGCTGCTGTGTTGCTGGGAGCACATTGTATCATAATGTGTGGAGGATCTGATTAGTGGAAGCACTTATCCGACAGAGAAAAATAGTTATCCTGACACATCCTTTCTCTCAAAAGGACTTAATCTTGTACAATAGGGAGCCATAAACCAATAACATGGGGGAGGGGCCTGCTTTCTTGTATGTGTTTATATTCTGAATCTTAAAATTTATTACATTTATTTATGTGGAGTGTTGTGTGTGTGTGTGTGTGTGTGTGTGTGTGTGTGTGTGTGTGTGTGTGTGTATCCATGCACAAGTGCCATGTCACAGATATAAGGAAGACACAGGGCAATTTGCCAGAGTCAATTCTTTTTTAGCGCCATATGAGTCCTACCAGATCATCAAGCTTGGCAGCAGGTGCCTAACCCCATTTGGCATCTGGCCAGATATTTCTCTTCTAATTCTAGATTCTAAAATGTAGAAAAATTTAGACTGATTCCTGCAATGATAGCTTATGGTGATCATAAGAATTTAATAACATTATCAACTAAATTTGTTCTTTAATTTGTATACTTGTATATGGGTCTATGTATAGTATACAAAATGAGTCACTAACTCTACAAGACATAGGTAAACATGAGCATTATAAAAAATTTTCATTAGAAATAGTTTGTCACCAAACCTCAAAATTTTAAAAAGCTAGATTTGTCTAAAATATTTTACTTAGAAATGTATTGGTTAAAATTTATGTAGTGATTTGTTAATAAGGTTTCTTGGCCCTGGGGGACCAGAGGTCTGCTGTTTGGCCTATGGCTCAGGCACATTGCTAGCTAGCTCTTTCATCTTAACTCAACTCATTCTCATTAATCTGTCTGCTACGTGGACTATGGCTCACCTGTGTTCCTTACATGTTTCTTCTTGGGCAGCTGGCTCAATCTGGCTCTGACTCCGCCCTTCTCCTACCTAGGCTCTGATTTCCCCTCCTACTTTCTCTATGGTGCCTGTCATGGGCCAAAACAGCTCCTTTATTTAAAGATTGCTACTCACAGCATACAGAAAGGCATTCCCACATCAGTGATTTTCATTTAGTAGGAGCTTTTCAATTTTTGGAGAAAATATTTTATAAAACTAAGTAAACTGGATTTTGTATTTTAATATTTACTTTATATTTTGCAATGAATTTTAAAGTCTTTTTGCACATTCTACTATTTAATCTTTTAACCAAATGTGGGCAAACATTCATTATTCAAGTGGTTTAAATTAAACCACTTAAACAGCCACAAAAAAGCAACTTAAGCCCAATGTACCTGAAAGAAAATAATAAGAATGGAAATACATGGATTAGAAGTAGACAAGCTACATAGAAGATCAAATAAATCAAATATTGCTGAATTCAAACTTTACTTACTTTGTGGTGTGTGTGTGGGGGGAGTGGTGGCCTGAAAGAAAACGGCCCCCAAAGGTTGGTGCTACTAGGAGGTGCAGCTTTGTTATAGGAAGTGTGTCGCTGTGGGGTGGGCTCTGGGCTCACTTTGGGCTCAAGCTTCCCTCAGTGTGACAGTCAGTCAACTTCCTGTTTCCTGCCAGATCTAGGACTCTCAGCTCCTGCACCACAGCTGCCTGTACTAGGTCATGCTCTGCAGCATGGTGATAATGGACTGAACTTCTGAAACTGTACACCCAAACTACACTAAATGTTTTCTTTATGAGAGTTGCTGTGGTCATGGCGTCTCTTCACAGTAACAAAAACTTTAAGACCTCCCCCCCTCCCCTGTGTGTGTGTGTGTGTGTGTGTGTGTGTGTGTGTGTGTGTGTGTGTGTGATATAAATATGTGGTGTGGGTGTGTGCATGTACCTATGAGCACAAGGAAGCCAAAGGAGTCTATCACTCTTTTTATTCCTTCGAGACAGGGTCTCTCACTGAATCTGAAACTAGTTTGGTGGCCAATAAGCCCCAGAGATACCCCTGTCTTGGTACCCCACAGCACTGGAATTATGATCACATGAATAGATCATATACAAATATAGAAAGGATAATAAAAATATTATGAACATCCCTATGTTAATAAAATATACAATTAAAGTAAAAATGGAAGAATTTGCTAAAAGACACCAACTAAGAACCTAAATGAAAAGAAATAAAAGATAGAAAATAAGAAGATAGCTATAAATTCAAGTGCATTTCTCAATAATGAGAGAGGGAGAGAGAAAAAAGAGACTATAATTGGGCATTAATGCCTTCTTTTAAAAATAAACACAGCCAGGGAGATGGCTCAGCCTGTGAAGAGCCTCTTTCACCCCAAGCATATAGACCTGAGTGAGCATCCTCAGGACCCATGAGAAAAGGGAGGTGTGATCACCTGCATCTGTTTTGTTAGTTCATGTGGAGCTTGCTGGGCTGCTATTCTAGGCAAATGTGAGTGCCAAGTTCAGTGCAAGAAGCTGTCTCCAAAGATAAGGTGAAAAGCAACAGTGAAGGATACCCAAGGTCAGTCTGGAGAGGTTGCTCAGTGGTTAAGATCACTTGCTGCTGTTTCAAAGGTCCTGAGTTCAGTTCTCAGCATCCACATTAAGTACCTGTAGCTTCAGCTCCAGGGGATTCACTGCCCTCTTCTGAGCTCCATGGATGCCTGCACATGAGTGGCATACACTCACATAGACATAAGCACATACACATCAAATTTAAAAATGTCTTTAAGTCTTAAAAAAGATATTGTTAGCCTTCAGCCACAAAACACTAAAAATAAAAGCCACGTAACACAAACAAGCAAAAGAACAGCAACATTAACAAAACACACACACACACACACACACACACACACACACAGAAGCTTGGGAGAGCACAAAGCCTTTGCTTATTGATGTTTTATTGGAACAGAGATTTGGTCTATAGGATGACAGCAGAAAGTGGGGATACTTGAGCAGTTCTCACTGCCGATTGGTATCAGTCCCCTCACCTTCTGACTCAGTGTTTCAGCTCCACCGAAGCTTTCTCTTCCATTTTCATGCATTCTGTCATTTTGCATAGAACATTTTCTTTCCCCTGTTCTTTGAATTGTCACCCACAGTATTTTGCAGTCACGTTTGTCATCCCGTGACTGTGTCTTCTTGGCTCTACTGAGTGCTTTATAAGTGCATAAGGCAATACTGTTCTCTCTATTGCCCTGGACCATAGTAATCTCTCCCTCTCCACCCTCCCTCCTCCCTCCCCCTCCTCTCTCTCTCTCTTGCTCTCTCTCCCCCCTCTCCTCCTTCTATTTCATACCCTCCCACCCTTCCTCCTTCTGTCTTCCTCTGTGTCTTTCTCCTTTTTTCCCCCTCCCTCCATATATCCACACACAAGTAAGTATATTTCGTAATGGCGTATACTGACAAAATTTCTGTTCTTCATAGCTATTTAGGGGACTAGTCCTATTTCTTCATTTTTATATGTATGTATGGTAGGTGTACTCACCCATGTGAGCACATTTACAGGTCAGAGTTTGTTTATTTATTTATATTTTATATGAATTGGTATTTTGCCATGGGTGTTAGGTCCCTGAAACCACAGTTACAGACAATTGTGAGCTGCCATGTGACTGCAGGGAATTGTACAGAGTCCCCTGAAAGAGCAGTCAGTGTTCTTAATCACTGAGCCATCTCTCTAGCTCATCAGGCCAAAGGTTTTTAGCCCCCCCCCCCCTTTTGACATTTTTTATTTACAAGGCTTTTTTTTTCTTTTTCTTTTTCTTTTTTTTTCATACCAACCACAGTTCCCCTCATCCCACTCAGCCCTCAATTTCCTCAGTTTCTACCACCTATCCACCTCTCAAAGAGGATAAGGCCTCCCATGGGGTGTCAACAAAGTCTGGGATATCAGGTTGAGGCAGGACTTAGCGTCTCCCCTTTGTATCAAGGCTGAGCAGGTATCCCTCTATAGGGAATGGGTTCCAAAAATCGTTTTTGTTCACTAGAAATAAATCCTGGTCCCACTGCCAGAGACTCCACAAGCTACCCAAGCCACACAACTGCGATCCACATTCAGAGGACCTAGCTCGGTCCCATGCAGGTTCCCCAGCTGTCAGTCCAGAGTCAGTGAGCTCCCAATAGCTCGGATCAGCTGTCTCTGTGGGTCTCCCCATCGTGATCTTGACCCCTTGGCTCATATAATCCCTCCTCCCTCTCTACAACGGTACTCTAGCACCTCAGCCCAGAGTTTAGCTGTGGATCTCTGCATTGGCCTCCATCTGTTGCTGGATGAAGGTTCTACAATAACAATTGTAGGGGGGTCATCGAT
This sequence comes from Phyllotis vaccarum, assembly GCA_033318265.1. NCBI lineage: Eukaryota > Metazoa > Chordata > Mammalia > Rodentia > Cricetidae > Phyllotis > Phyllotis vaccarum. The sequence goes on from JARWLC010000003.1 coordinate 73,298,172, forward strand.
TTGATTACAGGGGAAGGCCAGTTCAGGCACCCTCTCCACTACTGCCTGGAGTCTTAGCTGGGGTCATGGCCTTATTTTTTAAATTTATAACCATTATCATCATCATGAAGTGGTAGTTAGAAAATAGTTCTGTGGATTCAGGTCTCTCCTTGTACCTTTACATAATTTTAAGAGTGTCAAACTTAGGTAGCCAGGTATCTGTGCAAATGTCTTTACCCAATGAGCCATCTCCCTGGCCCAATCACCTTAGTTTTAATTTTTCTTTCTTCTTTTGAGATTATTTTGAATATGTGCCTGAGTATTTTGATTATATATATACTACATCTCTACCTGGTGCCTAAGGCCAGAAGAGGATGTTAGCTCTCGTGAACCTGGGATTAGAGTTGTGAGATGCCCGTGATACTGAGATTTGGGGCCTGGGTTCAATGCAAGAACAGCTTCAGTATTTGTATTACGAGTCAGGGACCCCCCCCCCCCCCCACACACACACACACTGAACATGGAGCTCACTGTTTCAGTTAGGCCCGCTTGCCACCAAGCTCTAGAATTTACCTGTCCTGTTACCCAGGAGTTACAGATATTCACCACCATGCTCAGCTGGCTGTCCCTCTGCCCAGGGACTGGAGTTACAGATACCACCATGCTCAGCTGGTGCTGGAGAACTAAACTCCAGGTCTCTTAGCTTACATAGAAAGCACTTCATCCACTGGGCCATTTCCCCAGCCCCTCAATCCTATTTGGAACAATTATGTTACTATAGAAAACAAGGAGGGTCAGTGAAACTATACAAACTTGTTTCACCCATGTTCCTATTCTGGGACAGGGCCCCTTGAAGTACAGACAATAACTGACTGAGAAGAAGCTGAAAGGGGATTTAGAAGGCAGTTGATTTCTGCCTTTGCATCCAACTAGCTATTGAGGCTTGGTGAAGCCAGTCACTCAGCATTTTAAACCCACTATTCCTTCGTCCTAAGGCTTACAACTAGACCACATTTATCAGTGTATCCATTGGTTGAATTCTAATGTATGTGGACTTTTGAAGCCTGGCAAACAAGACCTTCCACCTTCCACCCCAACCCAAGTTCATCATCCTTTTTAGCCTTCACACTCAGCTGGATGGAAATAAACACAACAATACAGGAAGCCACATTTGAAGCCATTTTGGTAGTTAGTCACTCAAGCCTTGGTATCGGAACAGGAACCAGAAGCAGAACCACTTCTGAGAGAGAGCTACCCCAATATCAGGGGAATCATTTCTTTATAGTGCATCAAACACTTCCTGAAGTTAGACTTCACCTCATTAATGTACAATATAATAATGTCCATCACACAGACAAAATAATGTATATAAGTGCTGTAGAACGATCCTTCTGTGCACTGTGTGAATACATGTCACTACGATTGGTTTAATAAACAGGCTGACTGGCCAATAGCTGAGCAGGATAAAGTTAGGTGGGAAACCTAACTGAGAATGATGGAATGATCAAGGGCAGAGTCAGAGGAGCCACCAACCAGACACACAAATGGGATGGAGGTAAAAGCCATGAGTCTCTGGGCAGACAAAGATTCACAGAAATTGGTTAAGTTGTAAGAGCTAGTTGGTAATAAGCCTGAGGATCAGCCGAATATCCGTAATGAATATAAGCCTCTGTGCGTTTACTTGGGAGCAGGTGGTTGAAACAGGGTACCTTCTGTTTACATATAAGTCCTCAACACAAAGTTTGACACCTTTTCTTTTTTTTTTTGTAAACAGGAGTATGTACTGTTGATTCAATATAAAGTCAGTCAGATGTCAAATGAGTGTATTTTGTGAGCTGAGAAGTGCTAAGCAAATACTGAATACTCCAGAGGTTTGTTGTTATTGTTGTTGTTGGATAAATCTGAAACTTTACCTTTCCCACTTGTCTGTTTTAATTTTGATCTTTCAGTATGCCTGTACAAGTCTTTACACTGGATTGCTTGAACTATGATTTCTTTTAATATAACATTTTATAATTTAGGGTCTTCATTTAATAGTATAGTTTTAAAAACAGCATATATGTGACCATCATACTATGGTAGGACTGTGGTCAACACAGAACTATTTACAGATGCTATTCAAAATGGCAGAAACTCAGAACTTCAAGGTAAAAAACAGTTGCAGTAAAATGAGAATTCACACATGGTGAGTTTCATTCTCAAAAAGCATCATCTAAAGTCTTAAATGCAGTCACAAATCTTCATTTGGGAAGGAGAGGTGAAGTAATTGCTATCATGGATTCTTTCGCATGGCGAGTAAGGCAAAAACTCATTCTTACACTGTCCATTTCCTTGATGGCCAGTGTTCTTCCCAGGGATCCTTTCCTCATTTCAGAGCATGCCCAGAATATGCTTGCCCATTATAGAGACTAATGGGCACAGGGACACTAACCAGCAGCTTGGAGAAGTCTGTCTTCTGCTTTTGAGTGCCTCTGGTACAATGATAAGTCCAGTCAGTATTGCTGTCATGCCTTACACTTCTGTAACTTTTAATGTGAAAAAGCTTAGGCTTCATTTACCAAAAATATTCACTTTCATCTTTGGTTTTTAAACATCACACCAAGTCAAAGCATATTAAAAATAATTAAAAAAATGGTCATGATAGGAGGCATTTAATGATGACAGAATAGGTTTTCTAAACCTTTTTCTGTTTTTATTCTGATCTTGCTCATTTAAGTGAGTCATATTTTTTTATTTGACAACTTTTTACAAGGTGGACAAAAGTCTGAATGGCAAGCTGTTTTGTATGTTCAACATATGCTAATTAAATTAGCATGCATTATAAAGGAAGAGTTAATGTTCTCAGAGGACGCACAGTTAAGTAAGTGTTGCCTTCATGTGTTTATACAGTGTTTTAAAACATATGAAGACAGACTTGGTTATTCATTACTTTATGTATTCTCAATCCTAGGGATAAAATGTGGTGACCCTAACTGCTGCCCTCAAGGAGTGTCCGCCTAGAGTTGGAAATAAACATAAAGAACTCAGCACCACAAATTTTACAAACTGAATATACATTTGACATTTGAACATTTAATCATAGAGTTGTTTTCCAAGTTCATCTGACTTTTTGTGGTCTCTTAAAAATCTAGTGAAAAGATTCTGCTTCCCAATGGCTATAAGTGAAAGAGAATGACAGATAATTAATGAAGTATCCGGGGGATATTAGGCCAATGACGTGGGAGAACACTACATTGCATCAAACCTGGAAGTTTGGACTGTTTGTTTGAGACAGGAACTCTCCATGTCGTCCAGACACATTCCCTTGCCAAGAGCTGGGGTTAGAGATGCATGTTAATACACCTGATAAGCCCATAGGTTAATAAAAAACTACTTTGAAGTTCATCATTCATTCATTCAATAAACATTAATTAGCTTCTAAGAATGCACAATAGCGTAAGCCACAAAAGGCTGGTGACTTGATCTGTGTTGGCTGTGGTCATCTGGAGGCATAACTAGGCTTTTGATTTGTACTTTATTAATTACACATTAAAAGAATTTGGAGTACAATTACTGTATTCTGAGTGTACCCCAAGCAACAGCTATGGTTCCCACAATACAGAGTTTCTAGAATACTAGATGTAGTGCATCCCTGAGACTTAACAGACTTAAGAATAAAGAAACAGGGTCAAGAGAGTGAGCATACTGTCAACAGACTGTGGGTTGATTGTAGACTTTAAAAAGGTTTCAAAACAATGTCTCCCCCATTTTCACATATATACACGGCATGCATAGGCATACATATAACAATATTGTTGATTGTCAGAAATGAACTTAAATCCCAAACCTGCCTGCATGGTGCAGCTTTTGCCTAGCCATGGCTATAAAGCAGAATCTCATGCCCTAAACCCACAAATTCTCTGCTCCCTGCTTTGCTGCTTTTTGAACTAGGTCACCCTTCAGATGAGGTAAATAATTGTAAGCGGATACTCTAGTGCTTCTATTAACATTAAGTCAGATGTAATTAAAAATGGCATTAAGACTAAAGATTAGGAAAACCAACCGCACTTTGTATATGCTTAAATCTTTAAACATACCAAGATCTGTTTTTCTTTTCTTTTTTCTTTTAAGTGTGGCTGAATCCAGTGTATAGTAGACATCTGCTTAATTAAAAACATCTCAGTTATCCTTAAGAAGAGCAAGTACTGTATTTCATCACCATAGTCAAACATACCATAAGCAGTTTACCTCAGCAAAAGGTCTTCATGTGTATTGCAGCCTGCACAACTAATATGCTATGTTGCTACAAAATGATTGACAGCTACAACATTTGTATGTGGATTTCCAGTGCAGTTAAGGTTGTGAGACCAGAAGCACCCTACAAAGTGAAAAACTGTTTTATGAGGAATATTAGAATGGAAAATTATCTTTTCTTCTTCTTCCTTTATCTCTGTTTTTAAATTGAAAATTCATATAATATATTCTATCTACGCCCCCCCCTTCCATCTCCTCCCTAGCTCCTTGCCCATCCAGTTGAAAACATTCCTGCCTTAGTCACTTATCAGGGTCTTTAAAAAGCCCCCCCACCCCCCCACACACTTTGTCTCAAAGGTCACACTAAGACTTCTCAACCATGTAGGGGAAAAAATCCAGTCTGTAGCAAGGAAGACAAGAACAAAACAGGGCAGCCTAAACCCAAAAGCTAGGGCACAGGTGTCGTGAATTTGAGCCAACTGTCAGCTCAGGATCATGTGGGAGGAAGCCTTCGTTCACCAGTGGCACTTGCCTTTTGACTCCTCAAGTGCTTTTTGCAGAAGCTCCGCAGCTTTTTCTGAATCCTGGAGACTTTCAGTTTAGAGACCAACCCCGCGGATTACCCCCCCCCCCCCCCGCCCACGGCTGGTCCCGGGGAAGAGGAGGTGAGCTGAGCGGCCGGGCCAGTTACCTCCCCAGGGAGCCCCGGCTGGCTTTCGTGGCTTCAAAAACTTTCCAGCGCGAGTGCCACGGCGACAGGCGGCGGCTGAGTGGGAGCCCACGCGGCCCGCGCCTCCCGCGAGGAACTTTTCAAGAGTGGCGGTGGCTTGTCACTCTCGCTTTCCGACGCGCCTCCCCCTGGCTCGCGCTCCCGGAGCGCCCTCCCTCCTGGCGGGGACCTTCCCGGGAGACCGCCCGCCCGGCAGTTCGCGTCCCGGCCGCTCGCTGGCCCGAAGGCCCCAAAGAGCGTGCGCCCCTCTCTCTGGCCACCCAGCCGCGTGCGGGCGCCACCGCCTCTAGGCTTTGTAATATGCTCCAGCGGTGTCCCGCGCACTGAGAGCCGCCGGTCGTAGGGCGAAGAGGAGCGGGAAACCCGGGGCTTGGAGGAGGGGACCCGCCGCCTTGGAGCCGACTTTTCGCCGATGGTCCAAAGCGACACTTCCAAGTCGCCTCCCATAGCGGCGGTGGCGCAGGAGAGCCAGATGGAGCTGCTGGAGAGCGCGGCTCCCGCGGGGGCGCTCGGAGCACAGGTAGCCTCAGCGCCGCGCCTTCTGCGGGCATTGTGAGCCTCAGGGCTCCGACCTCAGTCCCCCTCCGCCGCCTCCTTTCCCCGGTCGCAGACCTCGCCTCCCCCTCTTGCTTGGGTCTCCCCCATCACCTCCTCCCCCATCCTCGAGCTGACCAGGACCCTGCCCCTGCCCCTGCCCTTGCCCCTGCGCGCCTTCTCCGGCTCTGCTCTGCTTTGCTCCGGCTTCCATTTTTTTTCTTGCTTTCTGAAAAGCCAGTGGGAAGGGTCGAGGACGACCTGCCGCTCCGCCCCGGCTTCTCCCAGGCCACACCGCTCGGCGTTCCGCGCCCCTGCCCGGGAGAAGCACATGGAGAGCCATGGACCAGGCGAGCGGACTGGACCGGCTCAAGATCGTGAGTCCGGGCGGGCGGGAAAGGGCTCCGTATCTCAAAGCGCCGTTTCCGGCCCTTGACTCTGGTGGTCCTGGCTGGGAGCTGGGCGGGGAAGTGGGATGCTATGCTGGGCCGAGGAAGGCGTGAAACCCCCTGGCTTTTCCCGGGAGAGTAGCCTCGACTCCCCCCCCCCTCCCCCGCACCTGGGGCGCTGTGCCACCCAGACAGTTCTGCTGTCCCTTTGCCACGGTTGCCTGGACCCCCTGGTTCCTTTGCTCTAAGAAGAGAGCACAGAGTTGGGGATGAGAAAGTTTTTGTTTCTGTTTACCCTGAAATGGTAAGCCATTCTAGCTGCTCCTGAGTTGGTTCTAATGAGTATTAGCGGTTTCTGGAAAAATTCTGTTCTGCTGCTCACTGTGAAATAGGAGATGTCGGTTGTAGGAGTCAGGTGTGATAAAATATTTTTTTACGTAAGGTGTTGGTAGGTACAGTTGGAATTCCAGACACCCTCCAGATTGGAATGGTAAGGAGTCCCTAAACTTTTATTCTCGGAGTAAAGCCTTCAAACCTAACACTGGGTTAGTTGGAGGGTGCTGGGAAGAGACTAGGGTGAGTCCAGGAGAATGTTTCTCCTTTGCTTCATGGCTTTGGCTTGCTGATTTCAAGCCCACATTTACCAGGTTGTAAACTGTGATATGTGTTATACATAAATATACATAACATAATCCACTGGGATGAGTGCTTACTGTGTGTAGTGAGGCATTCCGAGAAAGGTCACAAATATGTTGCTGATACTCTGGTACTATTTCTGTACTGTGACAATGGTTACCCATGTATATAATTCAAGCTCTATTGAACTACCCCTGTGTGTTTGTGACTTTGCATGGATGCACCTTTGCATGCTGCTACTCATTCGCATGTGTGCCCATGTGTGTGCAGGTTGAAAAGCTGTGTGTGCTGGGTCAGAGGGTAAGTTGCAGAAGGCCAGTGGTTTTCCTTCTTCAGTCATGTAGGTCTCAGGGTTTGAATGCAGGTCTTGGGGCTTCCTGCCTACTGCCATTACCTGCTGAGACATCTTGTGGACTCTCTTTTGAGAGTTCTCTGGCCACTGGAAACTGCATGTTCTGATTTAGAACTCACAATCTACCCTGACTAGAGATGGGGGAAAGCATGGACCATATTGGCTTGTCAATCCATTTCTTTTTGATAAAACAGGTAAGCTTCAGTCTGTTGGGCTGCTTTCTGACAAGGCTAGTGGAGAACCTGTAATTAACTAGAGCACTCCCAGCCAGATTCTGCCAGAGGATCCGAATTTGAACCCACAGAGCTCACATAAACCTGCTTTTATCACGATACTTGCTTGCAAGCGGAGATAAAGTAAAGATGTACTCAGAGACCTCCGCTGTGCAGGGATGAAGGGCTTGAATATTGAGAGACGGAGGTAATTGAGATCTCTCTTCTTGTAGTTTCTTTAGGTGATTTTTTTAAGAAAAATTTTTATTCTTGTGATAAAAGAGAAGTTTTGAAATCTTGGCAATCAAAGTTAGGACTGATAAATACTAAAAGAAAAAATGACCCTTCAGGTGATAACACTTACTTACTGGATTATTTCTAATTAAATGTAATACAGTAAATACCCAGTGTAAATCTACAATTGGAAATTAATCTAAAGTGAACAGAGAGCATTTTCTCCCTTCAAAGAATTTATATTCCTGCAGTTTCATGAATAGCAAAGGAGAGACATTTGTGTGGGTGGGTCTATTGGAGAGTGTAGTGAGTTAAAAAAATAAAGTTCATAAGTCTTGAGTTATCTGCAGTACTTAACAAGGGAGGTGGCGTTTGAAAGGACACACATTTGGAGGGTGTTCTTGATTTAAACAAAAACTTTGAAAGTCCAAATGAGAGCCATGTGTGAAGCTATGGTAGAAATTAGAAGTCTTTTCTATAGCATGCATTTGTAATGTCTATCGTGGAGAGCATGGGAAAGATTAACTTGGGTAAGGCCCAGGTATCAGGTTCACAAGGCTATTTGACATCACATCTTGGAGACTTTGAACAACAGGGCTCCAGAAAAGGAGCCATGTGACACCCCACTGAACAGATCCAAGGAGAATATTCTCTAGGATACTTTGTAGAGGCAAAGCTAAAAGAATGGGCCGTAATAGATATTCAACAGTTTGGGCAGGGCTAATAATGCCTAAACTCAAAAGAGATGAAAAGACCTTGTCAATGTTAGGCCTATGACCATCAAACCTTTCAAAGGCCTGGAGAATTAACAAATGGCTACACTGATATGGGCAAAGGGGAATGGATTTTATAAATACACATATGCCAAGTAAGGTTTACGTGTTCATCCTTTCCTGCTTTTTTGGGGGTGGGGTGGGGTGGGGAGAATGCCTAAAAATGAAAGCAATTTTACCACAATTGTGTGTATCTCGCATGCATTGTACAAGGGCAGAGTCTCATTGCTTGTTTGTATCTGGTGAATCCTGTCATCACAGGCCCCTGTGAAACTTGGCAAACCCAGAAACCCGTCAGTCTTTGTTCGGGCAGACCAAACTGACTGTGAGTGTTACCTGAGAAAGAAGGCTGCCTTGGGAGTATCTTCCTCTCACCCTTTCCTATTTCTATTCCGTCTTTCTCATTTCCTTTTGCTGAAGGTGCTAAATAATAGTAATTCTCTCCAGAAATGTATAAGTGGAGCCTCCATTCACAAATGAACTTCTCAGCCATTATTGGCTTCAAGAGACAGATGCTTCTTCTCTTCTTCTTCTTCCCCTTCCCCTCCCTCCTCCTCCTCTTCCTTCTCTTTCTTAAATCCTCAGGACTATAATTTTTATAGGAGCAAAGTGAAAGGTACAGATTCACGAACTCTTAACCTTTATTTTGCCTAAGGAGATAGAATACCCAAGTCCATGTGACCTCTGCTTCCAAGTGCTTCATAAGAGACAAAGTGGATGTCTTTGTCATGTGTGAAGTACAAGGTCATGTCAGTTCAAATCTTAAAGGTTCTGGTTTTACCAGATTGCTTTGGTTGTTAAGTGATGTCTGGAGAGTATGAGAGCATATCTGGAGGCAGAAAGTCAAGGTTTTCCTAGGGCTCTCCAAGCTCCAAATCGGATGCTCTACTATATCAGGTGCTAACTCTCTGGCCTCTGTTCACTAGATATGTGGCTTGCCCAACCTGAGGTGTGTTGTGCATGTGAAACACATCCCACATTTCAAAAACTCACCACAAATAATAAACAGGACACATCTCCATTAATAACTCTTAAACTAAATACATATTGAAGTGTTAGTATTTTGTTTTGTTGAGCTAAATACAAAGAATGCATAATTAGTTGTTATAATTAATTTCCCTTGTTACTGTGGCTACTAGAAAATGTGTATTACACGGGTAGCTCAAATTCTTCTTGAAAGGCATAACTCTAAACATTGTAGCTGGTTCTTCTCTAAGGAATGGGAAAGCTCCTGGGAAGGCTGGGTGGATGTGAAGCAGATGAGAAAGATTGGAAATAAGATTGTGACAGAAGAGGAAATGGGCTGGAAACAGAACAGGCTCCCTGCAAATTAGGCCTCAAAGATCCGGGAGCCAGCCAGCATCTCCAGTCACACCTGACAATGAAGGACAGGAAGCAGAGGGCCTGTTTGTTTTGTGCCTAGCAACAGATCCCAGCTGGTTCTGTCCCAGCCAGTTCCCCAGCTGCTTTTCAGCGCACCATAGAAACACAGTCTGGTCATGGCAACATCCTGCAAGGGTCCTTCTCAGGAAAGAGTGGCAGCTTCCTTCCAATGCTCTTAACCAAGTTAGTCCTGGCTCCCCCAGAAATAAGCCGTGATGTGTGTAAGTCTCCAAATGCAGTGGCCGGCTTCCTGTGCTGTCTGTGTTACTGGAGTCCTCAGTTCTAATGATTGGTTGCTTTACTGTTGAATGGTATTAGTATCAGGGCTTTGGAGAATTAAAAAAATTATGCCAGCCAGAAATTCTGAGTGTGTTTTTGGAATTCCAAAGATAATATTTGAGTGATATGAAGTTTAATAATTCTACTAGGTTGGACCCTGACTTCCACTGTTCTTCACCACTACCACCCATTTGTGGGGCCGGGGATGGACTCTAGTATGGTACACATTCTAGGAAAGCACTCTGTTGCAGTTCTACATACATAGTCTTCCTTCCTGTTTTATAATTTACCTGTTGCTGCCTTTGACACCATCGTAATATACCATATATAGTCTTGACTTTTTCTAATAAAGTTTAGCTAAATATGTGAACCTTGTGGAAGGAGGGTGGAAGCACTCTTTAATTTTGTGACAGTCAGACATGTCCATGTTCTACTGACCATGTATGGCAAGTGCTGCATATTAATTTTTTTTTTAAAAAAAGTGACAGTTACAATTATTTATGATGCTGCTTAAAGCTATTGAGCCTTTCTCAGGAATCTTTCCAAGCCTGGCTTGTCTCCTTCTTCCTTTCCTGTTCAGGTCCTCAATGGGCTAAACTTCACTTCCAGGACAAACCCTTCTTTCCTGCTCAGCCTGACAGATCTCACCCCAAAGAGTGTATTGGTCTTGTCTCCTGATTCTGCTTTCCTGTGAGCTGCTCCCACGTGAAAACCAATTGTATTTCCCTCTTGCTAAGGAGTCAGTCTCAGCTACTTCCCACCTAGTAAAGAACCTAACGGCTTGGTTCATAGTCAAGTGTTTGTAAACAAGTAGGCTTAATGGATCTCCCTTGAATAATTTTGGTCATGTTGACATTGTTCCCAAGATGAGGAAAGTCTGGGACTCAAAGTGATGTCAGCAGCTACAAATGGAGTGGAAGCAAACTAATTTTAGGCATCAGCATTTTGCCCATTGACATCAATTTGTCACATAAGAGCATTAAGCGCACACATATTTCTTAAAGCTGTCCCTAGGGCCTGCCATGACAACTCTGTTTGCCCTGTTGAAATATCCATAATTAACTACTACTGTTCTCTTCACTCATTCAGAAGGGAAACTTTAGCTTCCTCTGCAAACATGAACATGTATCTGATGCTTTCAAGATAAGTCTGTTTTTCAAAATTAACCAGTGTTGCAGATTATTCACATAAAACTGGTACTCAGATGACCGTGTATTTTGAGTATCTTTTAAAATATGTTTGTGTAAATTTCTTAATTTCGTTCTAATTTCTCAAATCTTCGATGTGTTTAGACAGTTTAATTATGCGCCTCTTCCTTACCATAATGGCACAATTTAGTTTTATGTAGCTTCATGTCAACACCAGTCTGAGTATAAATGAGTGACTGCTGGAGCATTCCAAGAAGGAGTTAGAGCGTGTGTTTGGCAGAGCTCTGGGTTGCCTTCTGCTCCGGCCAAGCTCCTTGCTTTTCTTCCTCTTCCTGCTTTCAACCTGGGCTGCTCTAATGGCTAGCTGCCTCAGATATTAGGTGTTATATTGTTGCTAATCAGCACCGAGAGCCACTGCTTAAAGCTGTGCCTAAAGTCGAAAATCAAGGAAATACTGTTTCTTTTCCAAATATAGCTAACTAAATATTGTTTGGTTCTTACAAGTTCTCCAGCTGGGGAGAGAATTCTTCCTTTTTACAGTTTCTTTGTTTTAGCCCTAATTTTCTAGGGTATAAAGTGATTTAAAAAGCAAGCCATTTCAGACAAAATGGACTTAATTTTTAATATGCATTAGATCAAAGGTAACTTTTTATTTCGGACGATTAATACATGTGCACAATGGGCTTTAGTCTTTTCTGCTCTTGCCTCTCCCTTCTTCTCCAAGCTGACTCCTCCTCCTTCCCTGGAAGTCCCTCCCCCACTTCCCCTTTGTGTGCAGGACTCAGAGTTTGGTTAGGATTGACTGCATAAGTATGGGAAAATGGTACCTCCTTGAACCACCATTAGCTGTCAATAATCCTGCAGAGAAGGATGGAGTATCATAAGCCCTTCCCATTGCATGATGGGATGCTGATGGACCGTATCTTATGAGGTCATATACTGGTAACCCCAGCTATAGTGAGCTCATGAGTGCTTCACTAGCTCATGTCTATAAGACACTTTATTTATTTATTTTTCCAGTGCTCCTCCTGAACCTCTGGCTCTTATATTCTTTTCTACCTCTAATTCTGTGATGTACTTTGGGTTTTGGTGGTGGGAGGTGATACAGGGCTGAGCATGCTCCATTTAGCAAAACAGTAGCAATGGGTTCTTCTTTAGGGCCTATGTGCTCCCCAGACAGAGGTTCCTGAGAAGATTTATAGTATAATTCCTGAGAAGTAGGCCTCTAGACAGAGAAAAAAAATACAGTTATACTAAAATGAGTAAAATAACTAAAATAACAGGATTGAGATATAAATGAGAATATTGGTTTATTTTGGCTCCAATAAATATGACATGTACCTAATAGCAACTGCCTATAACAGTATTAAATTCCAAATGTTTAATGCTTTTAGTCACTCCTTAAAGACTCCTTGTACCAAAAGGGGAGAGAAAGACAGCAATAAGATTTTATTTTTGTCTCAAAAATAGAATGTTCTTCATGAGGATAAATAATGTGTTTTACTGCTTCAAAGTGCCCTAAAGAAACCTGCTAGACCTTATAAAATTCTTTCAAAGTATTAAGTAATTTTCCAGATGGAATAATGCAATTTTTTTAATGTAGGAGATTTTCATACCTCATTTTAGCCTTCTTTGGCCTGATAAAATGGCTTTGTCCAAATTTTTGCAAAATAATCACAAAAGGAAGAGTGTTATTAAAAGAATGTTATTTTTAACAGTTTGCCAAATAATGTTCATATAAGTAAGAAGAATAAGCTGTGAAGTGAGGAGAAGCTTGGATGTCACACAAAAACTCAGTACCACTCCTCTTTGCTTCCCAAAGTCGAGAGTTAATCAGATACCACGAAAACCTGTTTGTATTACATACAGCCCTTAGATACTTGGAACAGAACAAATCTAAGAATTTGTCTTTAATATTGTACCACATTCTTGCTTATGGCAAATGCATTTAAATGGCTCAGAACACAAATGCTCACAATAGATTTTAGCATAAGTACTGCATATATTATGTTCTATAAGGTGTTTTTAATTTTTATGAAAACCTTATAAATAATGAAACATAATCAAGTAGCATTTTCACAACCCGAGTATGGTGATTTTTAAAAGACAGAATGCATAACTTTTGATCATTTAATAAAGTCTCTATAAAGGTAACAATAACTGATGTCATGTGCTTTAGCCCAGGCTATCCCTTCCACTTCCCAGCCCTCATATGATTTTTCCAAATTGTGAAATGCTTATTGTGAGCTAGCGCTTACCCTAAATTCTACAAATAACACGTGTGTGTGTGTGTGTGTGTGTGTGTGTGTGTGTGTGTGTGTAAACGAGTTTCTCCCACGTGCTAGGTAAGCAATTACCATTGAATTATAATCTTCATTTCACTTAATACTTAAAAACAAACGTGAAGTATTTTTTTATTTAATACATAAAAATAATCACATTCAACGATAACAGTAGTTCTTGAGACAAAGAATTGTCTCAATATATACTCTAGGCAGGATTCCCATCTATATATATTTAGCTCTAAACTCAGGGTTGAAGGATTTTTCACATACACATGTTGGATGGCAGAATAAAATGTTTTTCTCAGAGTTGTAAGAATGATACTTATGTTTTAGTGTTTAATGTGTGTAGTGACCTATCTTGCTTAGAATTCACATCAAATCATGCATAGTTCTTCTCCAGAATTCCAAATGTGAGCTCTAGGACAGAAATAGGATAGAAAAAAAGCAAGTTTGTTGATAAATGTTTGTGCTGCTCAATTCTGTTTTTTTTTTTTTTTTTTTTTTTTTTTTTTATAAAAACCCAAACCTATCTGGTATCAGGTTCTCTAGTTCTTACCTTTAATTTATTGTTTGTAAATGCCTCTTTAAAATGTCTTATCTTTAGTAACTTTTTCTTGGATGCTAAAATAGCTCAATGAATGTACATTGCCTCAGTCTCCCGTTCTCTACGTGCTTTGTCTAGACTCTGCCCCTATGTAGTTATGGATCTAAATAAAAGTTTTCATGGTTCCCTAGTATTAAATTTTAAATTTTATTAAAAGTTAAATTTTCAGTGATGCCCATACAATAGCAAATTTATTACCAGTTGAGGCTTCTGGCATTTTCTCGCATAGGTTCCATGGAAGGTTTTGATCATCTCATTTCTGTCTCTCCGTTTCTCTTTCATGTAGTCATATGGAAAAGGAGCCAGGAGGAAAAACAGATTTAAAGGCTCTGATGGAAGCACCTCATCAGACACCACCTCAAACAGCTTTGTCCGCCAGGTAAGTGAGCTCTCAAGTCCACGGTGTTGAGTAGTATATTTAAAACCAAGTTTTATTTTTTCTAAGTGGTTTTAAATTCTCACTCTGAAGATTTATGCAATATTTTTATTTGAAATTGGAGTGAAATGTGTGCAGTTTAATGTTCTAATGAAAATATTTATGCTTCAAGTGTGACTCTGAATAATAATTGCATTCTTGCCTGGCAAGTTGGGGAGAATCAGCTGCAGAATTCATTATGGAGTGTTTCTTTGCATGGAAAGACAGAATTGCTATAATAGGAATGAGTTTGGGGTTTTGGCAGTCTTTGAGGAGGGGGCATCCATGCCCACAACTATGACATGGAAATATGGATATTTCTTTATCTAGTCCTCTCCTCCTCACCCTCCACCCCCTCCTTTTTATGGTTTGGTCTTCAGTGGTTCTCATGTCTAAGGTTAAGTAGATTGTATGATGGATTCAGATGTAACTTAGCAATTTGCTGTTTTGGGAGATTGAAACAGTCTTCATGTCGGTAAACTGTGGTAGAATTCTGCCCAGCAGAAAGCATCAGGCTGCCCAAATAAACACCCGTATTGCAGCAAATGGTACTTCGTGTCCCAGAGGAGGCACACAGTAGTTAGCCCTCCGAGGGACATGGTTTTGAGTCAGTATTACCTCATGAGCTGCAGGCGAGCATATCGGGGCTGCATGTGTGTGGTGAGCATGCGTCTTCATCTAGAACCTTCCTGTGACACTGGAAATGAAAGGAGAGGAAGGAGACGGTGCTTTTCAGGTGAACTGATGGCCATTTTCTGGTGAGTGAGTCTGTGTATCATCCCTCATGGATGCGGCTCACTGCCTAGATCATTGCTTCTATTGGAAACTTGAGTGTCATCTTTGGATGTCTCTCGTTTCCAATACCTCTTGGGTCTCTTATCAAGAGCCCAGACTTGGCTCTGGCCCCATATGTATTTGGAAGGGGTGCTCTATAAATCCTGTTTTGATCTTTTGTGTTTATTTGTGTTTTTGTTGGAGATCATAACACTGGACCCTCTCTCTATCCCAGTTGAGTCTGATGACTTACTGTAACACTGTCCCTGAGTGATTTATTCAGGTTTATTTGTCGCAATAGGCCACAGGCAGCTTTAAACCTGTCTGCCTGCTATGTCTACAGTTACTGATTCCGTATCAGTAATATGGAATATTCCTTATATAGGCACAAGTGATCTCTGCCATCCATTAGTTCAGTTGCTTGTGGCACCATTTGCATATGTCAAAGATGTATCCAAGCAACTTTTAGGCAACTGAAAAAAGAATTTGATCTCTACCAATTGTAAATTATTTTGGTTACAAGAAGTCAGAGAGAAAAAGAGAGGGAGGGAGGGAGGGGGGAGGGAGGGAGAGGGAAAGAGCTAAGAAGGAGGGAAAATTGTTTGCAAAGAAACATTTAGAAGGAAAATGATCAAGCCAGGTGTGATTCCCCAAGTGTAGTCCATCCTAGAGCAATGTCCACTGGTGTCATGGTGTTGGGCATAGTGTGAGGAGCTTAAGGTATATTTACTTGTCTGATAGTAACATATACAGAACTGGTATTAGAATCCCTTGGAGGCCTGAAGTTATTTAGTTATTTAGTTTAGGTGAGTCAGTTAAAGGGAAAGTAGTCAAACCTTTTACATGACAAGCCCCCACTTTTATTGTGCCCATGGGGTAACAGGACTGAACCTGGAGATTTCAACTGCAGACCCCTGAATCATTACATCATGATTGAGCATTGTTGAATGATTCAAAGCAGACAGGTGTAAGAATCTTTGGAACAAGAGCTGCCGTGGGGCAGTCCATGATGCCAAGCAGCTTGTGGCACGTGGGTGAAAACTTCAATGTTTCAAGTCGGCAAATTATAGTGAATTAGGATTAATAGCATGGACCCCATCATTGCTCATATAAGCACTTAATTGGAAGGCCAACTCCTTTTCTATTTGTCTGTTTTTGCCAGGTGTTCCTCTTGTATGAAAATTTGAGAGCTCATATCACAAGGATGGAGGGATTTCATGGATTTCTGCACTGCATATAAATGACCTAGAATTTGCTTTTTCCTATCTGGAATGTCTTATTTTTTTACATTGAGTTCTTAGCAAAGTTTGTTTGCTTGATACACAGTTGTGAGTGACTAAGGCAGCTGTTTAATTGTTTAAATGTAGATATAGATTGCTAAAACATATATGAGCATGTAAGAAGGGGAAAAAAGTAGTCGAAAGACTCAAAAAATTAAGGTCATCTGCTAGAATCTCAGTGGAATGAGGTACTCCATATGGCATGGATCTGGGGTAGCAATTATCTTGGAAGCTCTCAGAAACATGATCACATCATCCCAGAGCAAAATCTAGGGTCCTGGCAGGCGCTTGGAGTTGGAAATTATACTTTTGTTTTGATAATGTAGTCTCCATCCCAACAATATTCCTATCTTACTGCCATATGAAATTGAATAATTTCGTGTGACATGCTTAGGTCCCGAATAGAAGTGGATTGGAGGAGTGTTTGCAGAAGCTCGTGGCCAATGGTAAGAGTAAGCATGCTAGGTTATTATATAATAGTAAAATGTTCTTATTCCCAGTACATGTTTGTTAAATGAGCGATTTGTGTTGGTGTTGGCCATGTACCTGTCTGTGGCTAGGGACATTTATAATTAATATTAGAGGAGTGTCTGGTCACTAGAACTGGAATTTATTTTCTTCTTTTCCATGTTTTAATGGAGTCTTGCTGTATTACTGAGGTTGGTATTGATCTCATGAACTCCAATTACTCTTCTTCCTAAGGCATGAAAGTTATGATGGCATTATTCAACAAAACCACGCCGTTAGATTCATTATGGTGTTTGATTTGAAGATACTTTCTATGTAATTTTGAATTCAAAATTTTGAATTTAGAAATCTGTTTTTTTTTTGTTGTTTTGTTTTTAATGTGTTATGGTGCATAGGCTTAACTGGAAAGTGAGTACTTTTATGTGGTTATAATACTGATATTTAAATGGTTTAGAAGCTGGGGCTACCATAGTTTAGGACAGAGGAAAATCCTAACCTGCCTTTCTTTCTTTCTTTCTTTCTTTCTTTCTTTCTTTCTTTCTTTCTTTCTTTCTTTCTTTCTTTCTTTCTTTCTTTCTTTCTTTCTTTCTCTCTCTCTCTCTTTCTCTCTCTTTCTCTCTTTCTCTTTCTTTCTTCCTTCCTTCCTTTCTTTTTCTTTCTTTATTTTTTGAAAACTAGTAGAGAATCAGGTAGTTGGTTTCAGGTGACTTGCTTTTCCTGAAAAATCATGTATAGAACCCTGCTGAGATTTACATGGAGACAGGGTCTTCATGGGGTCAATAAGGTTAAATATGATGATAACTATGGCCTCCTTCTTTGATGTCAGTTGCCTTAGAAGATGAAGAGGCAGCAGGGAGTCTGTAGATACAGCAAAAGGCCATTTGAAGTCTCAGCAAGAAATAGCCATACACCTATGTCTCAGCCCCAGGCTCTGGGATTGTAAGAACATAATTTTCTCTTGCTTAAACCACTCAGACATTTGGTGTGGCTGTTCAAGCACACTAACAGAGACAAATCTACTTGTGAAGTGTGAAAGAGGCTTTTAATTTTAAGCTTCCAATTCTTTTGTTGTTGTTTTGGTTTGGGTTTTGTTTTTCAAGACAGAGTCTCACTGTGTAGCTCAGGCTGTCCTGAAATGCACAGAGATTTGTCTGCCTCTGTCTCAGAGTTCTGGGATTAAAGGCATGTGCTGCCGCTGCCGCCGCCACCACCACTACCACCCTGCTTAACTTTATGGGATATGTTTGCTAAGATGTATATCGCTCATATGCTCACATCAGTGAAGCATTAGAATCACTACAGCCAAAGAGTCAGCACTCCACATACCGATCCTTCACCCGACTGCTTTCAATTACTGTTCTCTCCTCCTTAAAGACAACCATATTCTTCCTGATATGAATTCATTTTGCCTCTTTCTGAGGTTTTAGGCAAGCTTTATTGCTTTATGTTTAAATATTTGTGCCCAGCTTCATATTGGTAATAGGCATCCATTGTGGGCATTTTAATACTCTGTTGATTTTATTTGCTATATGGCATTGCGTTGCATGGGAGTTAATTCACGTGTTCTGCCCTTGGTAGATGCTGGCTTGTTTCTCTTTGAGGTTAATAAGACAGTGCTGCTGTGTAAATACCTGAGCATACTGTTGGCACATTTGGATGTAATTTTTTCAACAAATAGGATGAAAAATGTGATCATATGGGTGTATGTGCTCAGTAAAGTCAGGAGTGAAGAACAGTTTTCCAAAGTGACTATGTCAACTCTAGCAACATCTGTCTATTTCACTTGCTCTCAAACAGCCAGCACTTAATGCCAACATTTTATATCCCAGTCACTCTGTGAAAGTGGGTTGGTTGCTCACTCTGGTGTTAGTATTAATTTGTTTATAATTAAGTCAATTTCTCTGTAGCTGGGAAACATCTAGGGGGTATTATATGTAATACATAAATCAGAAAGATTTTTAAAATTTTTTTTAAATCACTGTTTATATTAAATGTATCATTAGCCACAATAACTAAGCTCATACATATTGATTAAAATTATATTGTTGGACTATTGATGAAATGTTTTAGGACCCCTTACAAATGAAAAAGGCTAGAAAATAAAAGGAAACAGTCCATTTACCTTTAGTTAATTTTTCAGATTGCTGATTGAAGTTTTCCAGTTTTTTAAATTTTTTTGTGTTTCTAAGCTTAATTTTTTCTTTTAAAAAAAGGAATCCTTAATTAACTTTAAGAAAATAAATGTCTACAAATAAGTTTCTGCTTTTTGCTTTATAGTAAAAGATGACGGCTACCCCAAAGAGCAGCCTCAGTCCCAGGCGTGGGCTCCATTTTCTTAGTTACCCTTTCCACATTACCCGACCATGTAACCATCTTTCTGGCCTTGGGAACCTATCTGAAGTCAGTGATATTTTAGGGATTCAAGAATGACTCACTCCTGCCCCTGTTGAAAGTGTTATCTCTCCAGTACATCAGTTCCTTGCTAGAGCTGGGCTGCTTGGTGTTGTGTCCTGAAGGGGCCTTTGCCCATGGGCTTCTTGGCTGTCTGTTAACAAACATCGGGATTTCCCATGAGTGAGCGGTGATAGGGAGAGTTTCCTCTAGACACTCCTTCTCTCTATGAGTTATTGTGGTGTGGTGGGCTGCCTAAGATTCTACATCAGACATTTTGGTATCTGTATGGACCTGTAGCTTATTAAACTTGATTGGAAAGAAAGTTAATTGTGTGTTCGTTCTGTCTCATTTGTTTATGTTGTGGGCAAACTATTACCTTGGTATGCTCTATGAGCACTATATCCTCAGCTGCTAATTTTTATTTTTCTCTCTTAAACCAATAATGATCTTGTGAGATTTGTTCCAAGTGGTTTTCTTCAAGAAGCAGGAAAATAGTTAAATGCTGAGTCTATTGCCTCTACCGTTTGGCCTTTGGATCAATAACTATATTTTTTTTCAAATTTTTGTTTACTTTGATAATTTTATACATGAAACAATGCACTTACGTAATACAAATTCCTGAATGACTGCCTTTTGACATCTCATCATTTACACATTGCAAATAGGCCCCTTCAAAATTTAGCTGTATGTATTACGGGAGTTAAAAACCTGTATGCTAATTAGAAATATGCAAATAAGCACTATTTAACCATTTGTTACTATGACTTAAAAATGCAGTTGTCCAGTTGGAACAGTTATTAAAACATCAATACGAAACAAAGCATTTTGGGAGAAAGACTGACAGCTGGCATTTATTAAATGCTATCGCGTCTAGAGCTCCATTCTACAGTTGAGGAAACTCAGGCACAAGGAAAGAAAGAAAAGTCTCAGTCACAGCATAAGGAAGATTGCATTGAGAATTTGAATCTAGGTAGCTGACCCCAGATAATTTTCTTTTTTGGTGGCATAACACTCTCCTGTAACAAAAAGACATAGATTAGTGGAAATCTATGACAAGTGTTTAACCTGATTAGCTTGGGAGAAAATTAGCACCATTGTTTTTTAGGATGAAGCACGCTGTACTATCTCCTTTTTCCTCCTTGAGGTAAAAGAATTCCTGACAGAAGCCACTTGAGGAAGGAAAGGATGGATCACAGTTTCAGGGATGTCAGTCCATCATGGTGGCAGGAACACATGACAGAGGCTGCTCATGACTTTGAAGATAAAAAGCAGAGGGCTCTGCCTGAGACCTGAAGGGGATGTCACCTTCATGCACATCCCAGTGACTCACCTCTGCAGCCACATTCCAGTCCCAAAGACTCCACAACCTCCCACAGTAGCACCACTAGCTAGAGGAACCACATGTTTCATATATATGATCCTATGGGGACGTTGGTGGTGGTGGTGATTAGTTTTCCAAGATAGGGTTTCTCTGTGTAACAGCCCTGGTTATTCTGTAACTCACTCTGTAGACCAGGCTGGCCTTGAACTCACAGAGATCCTCTTGCCTCTGCCTCTCGAGTGCTTGGATTAAAGTGTGCACCACTGTGTTTGTCTGTGGAAACATTTGATGTCAAAACCATAAAGCATATGGTGATACTAAATTCATCTCGACTCTGAACTCTGAACTTTCTTTAGAGGAAATTGAAGATGGCCTTAGTATTGTAGTTTCACTGTGTTATGACCTTATTTTACTTGATAACTATTTAGTGTGTGTGAGAGAGAGGAGGGGAGGGAGAGAGAGAATGTTTGTGACTGTAATATGGTGCTTCTGCATATCTGCGTATGAGTACATGAATGCTGGTACATGTGGAGGCTAAAGGAGATAGATTGTTGAGTTTCTCTCTCAACCTTAATCCTTTGAGTCAGGGTCTCTCACTGAACCTGGTGCTAGGCTTATGGCCAGCAAGCCCTCAGTGATTCTTCTATCTCCGCTCCACACAGTGTTTGGATTCGAGGCCTGTGTGCAGCCATGACCAGCTTAAGAACAGTCCTTATACTTAAGCTGCATTCTTCCCCACTGAGCCATCTCCCCAGGTCAGCATAAGGACATTTTAAATAAGCCAGCATCCTTTTTTTTTTTCTTCCAGCAAAAGTTCCTTCAATTCTGTGTCACATTTCAGTATATTTGACCATTTCTATTGGTAACGAGAAGAACAGACATAGTTGGAAGAGTATTTGTTTCTTTCTCTCCTTCCAAGAATTTGCAGGAACATAAAAAATTTTAGAATTTTAGGATTCTGGAAGCTTCCATCCTGTGTTAAACAAACAGAAAGGAACTTGACTGTGAATCATCTGTAGCCTGTGCCAGTCTGTTTGGAGGGCTGGCTATAGCTGACGTGGTCCCAGAAATCATCCAGGTCATGAATCTGGGTGAGGCTAGGCAAACATCACACCTCGTTTTATGTGAGGCTACTTCAGAAATAGTTTATAGTTTGCCAGGGCCTTGGCTTTGTAAATAAAATAAGTACTTTAATGCTAATGGATTAACAGGCAAAGAGTGGTACACATGACTCATAAACACTGGATGTAAAATCAATGTGTATTGTTCAGATTGTTTATATACTAAGAGATATTGAATACACAAAACCCTTGTGGTATTGTACTGTTAAGATTACTGTAGGTTCCGAGGTTGTCTTTGATTCTGATATAAGCTCTATGCTCTTTGGCTATGTTTAGAACAGACAGATGACAGGTCTTCGTGTCTCATTATTTCTCAATTTATTGTACGAATCGAGTTTCCTTATAAACCCAAAGGAAAAAAAAAAGATAAAATCTCCAAGAAAAGATTGTTGTTTAGAAAGAAGAAAAAAGTCTATTAACAGCAGGACCTAAGTGGGGAAAATTAGTTTACTGAAGGACAAAACACAGTTGGACTTGGAGTTCTGGCTGAGCCTCGTTGCCATGGAGGGGTAGGACATTTGTGTTGTTCTTTCCCAGGAAAAGTGTAAGAAGCCCTAACTATAGAAATATCAGAGAATATTGCCAAGATTTAAAAAGCTATGCACATCTACAGGTGAGTGTGGTCGTGCAAATTAAAGCAACTGTGGGGAACCTGTGAGAGATGATGTGAGAGACAATGTTAGTGCTGATTTGGATCAGTTTTTGATTGTCTCCCTTCCCCCCCCTTCTTTCTCTTCCCTTTCACTACCCTCCTTTGCTCATCTCCTCCATCTCTCTGTTCTCCTTCCTCCCTTGCTCACAGACATTTCTCCCACCCATCTCCACCTTTCTTTGTTTCTATTACTCTCCCCTACTCCCCTCCTTTTCTTTCTCCATTTTATTAAGGTCACATATTTCCCCAGCCTGCACTGATTGATGTACCTGGCAGCTTCCTGAAGATGCACACCAATACTCAGGGATCCGCATGCCAGAGTTGCTTTGGTTTGACGGTTGTACATACACACAGCAAAGACGCTTTTTTCTTTAGGGTACTTTGCCTTCTAAGCTTCGCTATAGGTTCCTGCCATGCTTGGCCAAGACTCACTGTTTGTACTAATGATTTTATAGGTCCCTCAGTAGTGCAGACTGGTGCCTGTTGTGTGAGAAGTTGAGGCTTTTGCATCCACACCATTTCCCCCCACCCCACCCCCCGGAAAAAACAAGTATTCTCTGTGGTTGGTAGGGAAGGACACAGGCACTCGTCTGGGATTCTAGCTCACTAACATATGTTGTGGTTGTAATTCAGTAATCCTGTCGCTTCTAAGGGCTTCCAGAATGCAAATCGGAATGACAAAGTGGAATGAAGCAAATATTTAACAGAAGGTTGCATGACACTTTCAGAACATGGCATTCTAAACAAATTCCATCATCTCCCAGTACCAGTGTTCTTGGTTCTGCTTGACTGGATCTTTTATATTTGTTCAGATCGGCTTTAAATATAAATGATTAACCACAGAGACATGCAGTATATTTTCAGTTTTGTTTTGCAAAGGCAGATTAAACTGTGATAATGGTTACAGACTCCAGGCCTACGGAGACTGATATGTTTAAGGTTGGCTAAATCTTTCAGCCCTTAAATACTGGCTTGCTGCCTTGTTATCCTGTGTTCGTCACAAACACAGCTATAAATAAGAAGGTAGTAGATTTACTGCCTCTGATTTCCTGTAAATGTCTCTCAATCTTAGGAGACATTTGCTTGCATTTCGTGAATGGCAAAATCTGTTTTGTGTCCTCTTGAAAACTATGTCAACATAAAAATATTTACCTTTGTAAATTTCCTTGCTCTTTTGACAGAGCAAACAAGCCTAACTACCACTATAGACATGTTAATTTTCACATGTCTATGCGAACACTGTGTGTGTGTTAAGACTATATTATGTAAAAAACTGTGCTTATTCCATGTGTTTGAACACCTACTCCATAAACTAGCCTAGGTTAGTCTAATACTATTTTGTGAACTTGGGTCTTGAAAATAATTCTTGCATAAGTCCTTTTTCCCACTGAGATAAATATATCCCTTTTAAACCAAGAATTATTTTTGCAGGTGATTTTATTTTCTCAGCCTCACAGATATGTTTTGAATTATACTTTCCCTCTCCTATTTTTATTCATGTCCAATCTGGATAAAGCCATGTGAAGTTTTAGACATTACACAGACTGAATGAGCAGCATGGGAGTAATTAAAATTTGTTCAGATAATCTCATACAGAATAGCTAGCCATTGTGACTAGGGAAGTAGTTTTATTAAGCAGTGAAGTTACAAAAACCTGTATGTTTCCATTAAACCCGGCTGAAGATCAGTTACTCGAAGTTAATTATTCATGTTCTTCACAGGTATCCTTCTTAAAATAGGAGTCTCATATGATCGAGGAAGGGTCCTTTTTCTGTCTTATACATGTGTGAGAAGGGCCAACTCCTCTCCACATGGGTTGCTTTCTGGAAATATTCACATTTGATAATTACTGTGAAAACTAATTTCTAACTTTTCCCCCAATGAGCAAATACTGCAGTTTTATCCTGTCATTGCCCCACACCTATCACCAAACCACAGTTTATGATGCTCCTTGTCTTCTGCTTGTGTGAACGTTTGAGGACCAAGGTAAACAAAGGGAAATGTATTCAGGGTAATTTAGGAAACTGAGTCCCCCACGCGTTCTTTGGGAAGTCACTGTTCCCTGCCACCAAGAGCATGTCCCTGCTGTTCTGAGGATTATGCTGTTTCTCCCTGTTTCCTTGTGTCCTCAGTATACAGAGGAAAGTCCCAGGACCTGGTCCTCCTTTTCTGTGAAGCACCAGTCACAGGAGAGCATTGCCCCTTCCAACAGGGATGCCACTTTCTCATGCTGCTTCTCCATCCTAACAGCCCTCACCGGTTTAGCAGCCTTTCTTTCTTTCTTGGAAGGCTCTGTCGCTCTAGACCAGGCTTTTTATCTTCTAGGCTTAACCTTGAGCTTGATACCCATTCACATTTCCTAGTCACTAAAAGGTTTGCTGATTTCCATTTGTAAATTTTTTCCTCTTGAAATCGAAAAGTGGTAAACATACTTTTTCTTTAGTATCTCAATACCTATACATTCAAGGAATGTTTAGTTTGAAAGAAAATTATGGCATAAGTGACATGTTAAGTTGGTAGGGCTGTTGTAATAAAGCTACATACTGGGTGACTTCAATGGAATTGAATAACATAATAGACTGTTATTAGTTTTATTAAATAGAAATGCCTAGAGAAATCAGCATAATAAATTTAACCAGTATCTTCACTGAGACCCGTTTTCATTTTCTCTATCTCATGGGTTTTCCTTCTGAATTATTCTGTTTCTCCACACTTTCAAATCTCCCCATAGGGCCTCAGCAACTTGTAGTCCCTGCATATCAGAAATTTATAAGACATATAAGAAGCTTGGGACTTTTGTTGAACACAGTGGCACACACATCTGTAGTACTAGCACTTGTGATCAGTGTTCAAGGCAAGCCTGGGCTACATAGTTTTAGGATAGCATGGTCTGTATTTTAAGACTTGGTCTCAAGCAAACAAAGAACACACAGAAAGCCTGACCTGGGATTTTGAGGACCGGACTCATCAATACAGCTAAGAATCTGTTTACTTCAGTAGCATTATATCTGATGGGAAAATACACAAGAACATTTGCATATGAGCAGGATATGAACTGTTTTAGTTGTATGAGAACTTAGAATATACAACACTTCTACATATATTTGTACCTATGACTCGCCTATCATTTTCAGATTTTCCATTTACCGTCTATATTTAAAATGAGGTTTATATTTTAATATGTAATAATATGCTTGAGTCAACATCCTTCATAGTATGATTAAATTATTTAAAAGCAATTGTCTTGTGTATATGTGGCATATTCATATGCACATGTGTTACAGTTTGGTTTCTTTGCCCCAGGCATCCAGAGGTCCAGACCCACAGACCTGCAACCCCAGACCCCTTAGCCACCCGCAGCTGATCAGGCACCCAGAAATGACTCAAATGCTTATATTAAGTTCATGCTGTTTGGTCTATGGCTCAGGCACATTGCTAGCTTTCTCTTACATCTTAACTCAACCCATTCTCATTAATCTGTCTGCCACGTGGCCCGTGGCTCACCTGTGTTCCTGACATGCTTCTTCTTTGGTGGCTGGTCAGTCTGTCTGACTCCACCCTGCTTTTCCTACCTATGTTGTGATTCCCCTTCCTACTATTTCTACGGTGCCTGTCATGGGCCAAAACTGCTCCTTTATTTAAAGATTGCTATTTACAGCATACAGAAAGACATTCCCACATCACACACGTGTGTGTGTGTGTGTGGGGGGGGGGTAAATGTGCACAGTTTTATGCACACACATAGAGGCCAGAACTCACTGTTGTAGGAGGACTTCCTTCATTACTTTCCACCTCACCCCTAGGGTAGGGTCTCAGTCTCCCACCAGATCTGGAGTGCACCAATTCAGCCATATTGGATTTGTCATTAAGTTTCAGGCATCTTCTTGTTCCTGACCATTCAGCACTAGGATTACCGATGAATCCTGCATCACCAAGCTGTTACATGGGTGCTGAGGATTTGAACTTTGATTCTCAAGCTTGTTCAGCAAGCACTTAGCCACTGCAAGTCACTTCCTAACACCTACCTAGAATAATTCTCCTACTTCCAGTTTTCATAACCCATGATTGAGTCCACAGAGTTATTACTTCAAGCTTGTAGAAATTTAGTACCAAAAGGAGGCTTCCCTATGGGTCTCACTTAATCTTTACCCTGACAGTTACAGGAAAAGCTGTATCAGGAAGACATCCACAAGGAAGGTCAAGATGCCCTGCTATGTGCTTGTTGCTTGTAGCACAAAATATCCTCAAAAGATCCCATGTCACCTCTTGCTGATTTATTTGATGGTGCTCACTTGTTCACCACAGTGTAGCTCATAGTCCTTTCAAGACATTATTACAAGTTATGTTCCTTTGCTAAGTAGACTGTGCTTAGGGAGTCAAGTCTAGATAACTTTATGAAATGTCATGCAGCCCCATAGATTCCTAGTATCGAGGGATGGACTGATATGCTTTGAAACGAGTTCTTGAAGGACCTCCTGTTCACTTATGATTGAGTACTGTGACCTAGAAGGGTTCAGGAGATCATACTGGGTTTTAACGAAAAGCAAATGAGGTAGGAACCAATTCCCAGGAAAGTAATAAACAGAAGCATGACTGACTAATACATAAATAGCTGTTGCTGTGAAACTGCAGGAAGTATGTTCTGGAAGAGCAAAAGAAAGCTCTGGGTGAGTTTAAAGGAAGCAATGCTGTATTTAGAATAGCAGATCCAGAAAACTCTGGGGTAATGATCCCAACAATAATTTGAAGCAATGTAAGTGTATGGTGCATTTCTGAGATGGTAAATTCCCATGTTCTTGGCATTAGGGAACATGGGGAGATAGATGGAGGATGCGGCTGCAGGCTTGTGGGAGAGCACTAGAATTTCAAGGTGCTCTGTGTCATCATGTTCTTGATACCACATTCCAAGTCAAGAAGAGTGTTAAGAATATACAGTGATATCCAGGCTTGGTGGCACATGCCTATAATCCTAACACTGTAGAAACTGAGGCAGAATTTAGAATTTGAGGCCATCCTGTGCTGTAGAGTGAGACTCTTTCTCAAAAATGAATCTAAAACGCCACTGCTAACAAATGAACAAATAAAATAAAGGTGGGTGCATATATTAAAAAACCAAGACATAAGAATCATAACATGTTTCCAACGTGCCTACACTCTTCTAGGCACCTGAGTTATCAGTATATCTTAATACGGTGAATACTGTATATAAACACATGTAATAAGATGGAGAGAGACCTTGATAAGCTATTTATTTCATTTGCCTCAGTTCATGAACCTAAAACTATACAGATTTATTATACCAAATTAGTGTGTTTTTGTCATGTTTGGGCCGGAAGAGGAGATGGCCCAAGGCAAAGCCTTAAAATCTATTGAGTAATTAAGGGATTCCCTGTTTAATATTGAACATATGAACATAAAAATATGTTTATAGTTAATTTATTCTGTCTTTTCTTTCACTGTGTATGTGTGTGTGAGAGAGAGACAGAGAGATAGAGGACAACTGATAGTTTCAGGTGCTTACTACCTCCCTAATTAATAAGTAATTAACGAATCTGTTTTTGCAATAAGGTCTTTCACCATCCTAGACCTTGCTGAATAGGCTAGACTGTCTGACTAGCGAGTCTTAGCACCACCTGGCCATCAGAACAATTTTTTTTAAGATGGGTTCTTGGGGTTAAACTCGGGTCCTTGCGTTTGCATTGAGAGTCGTTGTCACAGCATGGTTTCAATTTTTTTTAATGAGTACTTTGATGCGCGGTAAGTCATGGCAAGGGTGGAAGTGAGTAGAGCATGGGAAAAACAAAATCAAAAGCTCTGAGAGACAGAGCTTGGTAGGATTTGAGGGCCTCGGCTCTGTGAGGAGTGGGGAAGTGTGGACGCCTTCTTCACAGAGCGAGCTTTGTCATTCTCTGAGGTAAACAGGGAACGTGGGTCCACAGAAAGAGCAACTTCTTAGATGATGCCTTCATGCTTGCTTTTCTCTGCATAGAAGTCTGAAAGTGACAGGCCTGACTGGATGAGAGACAGAGAGATGCCGGCATTCTACATAGACAACTGTACTAACCAGTTTTGCAATTTTAAAAACTTTTTAGTATATAAAATAAAACCATGTGCAGTCACAGTGATGGCCTCTCCTCAGAGAGCTCAAGTTGAAGGTTAGCCCCATACAGCTGCTTATTCGAATGCCCTGCTGTGGCTTTCTCTGTGAATTTGTGTAAACCCCTTTGAACTCAGGCTAACAGACCATTTTCTCTTGCACAGAAGTAGTCATTAGTGGTCTTATAATTTGAAAATCGGCCATTCTCCTGCCTCAGGCCGTTTGTTTGGGGGAAGAGTGGGGGTTTCTTTCTTTCTTTTTGAGAAAATTAGGTTTCTTGGTTACCAAGAGACACTGAATTTTGCCCGATATATTCACCGTCTTTTTGTCTTTTTGAAGTTTTTCTTAGTATTTATTAGACACCCCAAAATGTTAAAACACTTTCAGGAGATGTTTATAATATTCTCATAAAACAGACCAAAGCAATTCTACAGTCCTTTCTTTCTTTCTTTCTTTCTTTCTTTCTTTCTTTCTTTCTTTCTTTCTTTCTTTCTTTCTTTCTTTCTTTCTTTCTTTCTTTCTTCCTTCCTTCCTTCCTTCCTTCCTTCCTTCCTTCCTTCCTTCCTCTATTTCTTCCCTTTCTCTCCCTCTTTCTTTTGTGCCATTCTGAAGATGTGACTCATAACATGAATGAAATAAACTGTTGTGAAGGTATCGTGAAAAAAAATGGCATGCAGTCTGATATTTAATCTGTTGTTTCAGAACTACACGTCTATGTTTGGTTTTTTTTACTCAAAGCAGAGGAAGACCTGTGGCTTAAAGATTTGAACGTGCCTTTGTTTTATTATGAAGTAGTTTGTTTTTGTGTGTATGTGTGTATATGCGTGAGGGTACAGGTGTGAGGAGGCATGTGCTATGTGTTCATGAGTGGATATGGGTATATGTG
The DNA here is from genome assembly GCA_033318265.1 of Phyllotis vaccarum. Taxonomy (NCBI): domain Eukaryota; kingdom Metazoa; phylum Chordata; class Mammalia; order Rodentia; family Cricetidae; genus Phyllotis; species Phyllotis vaccarum. The sequence goes on from JARWLC010000003.1 coordinate 73,327,351, forward strand.
TGTTTGGTGTTCATGAGTGGATATGGGTATATGTGTGTTTGTGTATGTATGAGGGGGAAGGTGTGGAGAGGTGTGTCTTTTCATGTGTGTGTATGCATGTATATTTGTGTGCATTCACATATGAAGGTCATAGGTTAATGTTGAAGGCCTTACTCAGATTGTTCTCCACCTTATTTTTTTTAATATGTCTTCCTTAAAATCAGTTTTGCATATGTATGGATGTTTTGCCAGCATGTATGCATGTATATCATATGAGTGCCTTGTGCCTTCCGAGGTCAGAAGAAGGCATTGGATCTCCTTGAACTGCAATTTCAGATGGTTGTGAGCTAGCAAGTGGGTACGGGAAACCAAACCCTGCTCCTCCATTAAAGTAGCCAGTGCTCTTAACCTCAGAGCCATCTCTCCAGCTCCAGCTCTTTCCTCTACCTTCTTTTTGGTTTTAGACATCATCAGCCATTGAACCCAATACTCACCAATGGACTAACTTGGCTCTCCGGAGAGCTCTGGCTTTCCACTTAGTCTGCCCACCTGTGATAAGGTTCCTGATGCACGTGACCACAGCTGGCTGCTTGAGCTGCAGCTGCTGTCCCTCCTCCTCCTCTTCCTTTTTAACGGTGCCGCTACTGATATGAATTCATATGTGCATGCTTTTGCAGTAGGCATTTTAGAGATGGAGCCATCTCCCTGGCTTTAAAGTGATTACTATCGTTTGTGTGTGCAGACAGCACGAAGGAAGGTTTGACATCGCTGACTCCACTTTACTTGTGCCAGGCTCTTCTCTATGGTTCTCATACGTCTACCCATTCGCACATTCGTTTGCCTTCTTGTGAAGTGACTTTGGCAGGCAGTGGGATTGGCGTAGGGTAACAAATTCTATAGTGTTGGAAGCCCATTATTATGAGCACTACAGTGGAGCTGGATGGGACATGAGGTTGACTAGGTAATCCCACCAAGAAAAAGTGGTGTGAGGGATTTGGAGAAAGTTAGTTTAAGCAAGATACTGAAAGATGAGACTGTTTTCTGGGAGAAGAATCCTGGAGGTAAGGGTGCCAAGCTGAGAGTGTGCCTCTTTTATAAAGGCAGAGGCGAGGGAAGTTTGGAGCTTGCCTGCTGTGGCTGGGAAACTGCATGGATGGCAGAGGGAGCCAGATAAGTATAAGGAATTCAAATTTGGGGTGTATCTGAAATAAAAAGAGAGAGAAACGTGGCACTGTACCTGGGACTTACTGGCAGTGCACATGTGGGATCATCCTGTTTTTCTCTCTTTAATACCACTATTATATCAGGGAAGGTGTTCATGTGTCTTTGAAAACAATACAGACTTGTATTGCCCATCAGTAGCTGCAGAAGGATTGGTTCCAGAACTCCTAGAAATCAACATCTGTATGCTTCTCTGTGGCATGAAATGTAGCATTGCTTATAATTTCTGCACATGTTTCTATAAGCTTTATCACTGCTATATTATTTATAATATCTGACACAGTGCAGATGGCGTGTCTCTAGTTATTGCACTATATCTTTAGGAAATAATGACAAGAAAAATTTTATATATGTACACAAAAGACACAATTTAAAAATTTTACAAGTATTTTTCATATCTGGGATTCAGAAGATAAACTATATATTGGTCTTAAATAAACTCTTTGAGAAATACTTTGTCTCAGAAAACATCAAACAAGACTGTGTTTTCAGAGTTTTCTGTTAATCTGACGCAGTTTAAAGGATAGCATGTTTATTAACAATCACCACATGCTTCCACATCTTCCCTCAAACTGACTTCAGATTGACCTTTGATGTTTATATGTCTGTGGTTTGAAGAGCTGTAAGCTTCTGGGTCAAAAATGCTGTATTTTACTCTACAGTGTAGATCAAAAAGGGTCTGTTGAAAAACTCATGTACCTTAGAAAACCTATGTAGAAACTGATCTGTGTTCAAAGTGAACACAAGAGCTCTCTCTCTCTCTCCCTCTCTCTCTCTGTATGTACATGCATGTATTATGCATGTGTGTGCATGTGTGTAAAGGTCAGAGGATGACCTCAAATGTCATTCCTCAGATGTCATTCATCTCCTTTGTTGGAAAAAGTCTTTCACTGGCTTAGAAGTTATGGTACAGGCTGGTCTGTGACCTCTGAGCGCCACCTGCTCTTCTTTCTGGATGTCTTAATTCTTATGTCTTTTTGTGTGGGTTCTATAAATATAACTCAGGTCTTCATGCTTGCCCAACAAATCCTTTACTGCCAGCCTTTCTCCCAGCTCAGTGTGATTTTTTCCATCCATAAATAGCTTAAGGTTTGCATTATGGATGAATTTGGGTTACTTAATGGCCTGACGTTATTATTGTTGTTTGTTTGTCTCAAGAAGGTCTCCCTTCAGAATCCTGGTTGACTAGAAATTCGCTATGCGAATTGAGCTTGACACCACCCTGCCTCTGCCTCCTGAGTACTGATATTACAGGCATGTGTCAACTACCACAGCCAACTAACACTCCTATTAGTGTCGTAAACACTTCTTCACTACTTAGCAGTGGCAAATCATTTTTAATCTGTGTGTGCTCATGTGTATGGGGTGGGTAAGTGGATGCACTCACTTTCAAGTGTATGTTCAGAAACCAGCAGTTGATAAAGGAACTTCCTCTGATCCTCTCGTTATTTTTCAAGCAGAGTCTCTCAGTGAGAACTCAGTTTTGGTGTTACACAGCCTGTCCCCTAGCTCTGGGGTTGCAGGTATGCACCACTACACTCAGCTTTTATATGGGTGCTGGAGTTACAAACTCAGGTCCTCATGATTTACCTACTGAGCCATTTCTGTAGCGCCAACAGCATCCAAACCTAAAACCACAGCAGTTCATATGTGAACTGATTAGTAGCCCATACATTTCTGAGTTACATTGTTGCAATTTCTAACCTTATGAAGGTTCCTAGACATACTTGAGAGGTTAGGCATAACTGTTATTTTGAGTGTGGTTGGGTACCTGTGCATCAGTTCTTTTAGATAGTAAGCCCTGGAACAGAGTAGGACAGCAGCATGGGGGGATTCAGCTCTTGAGGAATGGAGAAGTAAAGAGTGAGCAGGACCAAGTTCTTAAGGCTTAACACCTTTCCATTTCCCTTCTTGGTTACTGAGAGCAAAGCTGGAGAGTCTGTGGTGCCCCGGAGTGTGTGTGTTGGGGGGGGGGACCCCAGCCTTCCGTGTTGCTCCACCCTATTCGTTTTGTTTTGTTACTTGTCATTGATTCTTTCTTAAAATGATTTTTTTTCTTTGACAACTTCACACATATTTCTAGTACTTTCTAACTCTTCTTGTCTCCATCTCCCTTCTACTCCTGTCAATCTTCACCTCCCTCTACAGATCTCCCTCCCACATTCATGTCCTTTTGCTTTGTGATCTACAGAGTTCAGCCAAGCCCACTGTGTGGCCATTGATCTGAAGCTATGCGCTAGAATTCCCCAGGCTTACCAGCCTGTGCATGACTAGAGGCAATGACGGCCCCTCTTGGAATCCATCAGTAGCCAGTAGTTCAGCTGGAAACAGGAAGGCTCCAGGAGCTCCGCCCTGATCCCTGATTGACGGCTGACAGCCCCAATCCTGTACAGGATCGATGTAGTCAGCCCTATGCGTTGTGAGGTCCTGTTTGCAATGGCTGTGTCTGCCCCTGAGATAGCATTTGTCAGCTTTTTCCTCAGTCTTTTAGCTCTTACGTTCCTTCCACCCTCTTTTCTTGATGTTTTTCTTGAACTTCGGAAGCTGAGGTGTAAAGTCTCATTTAGAGCTGAACCCCCACCTGCCACTGTTTCCTCCTCAGCACCTTGAGCTCCTATGAGTCTCTTCATTCACTGTTGTTCACAAAAGGAGACCTCTCTGGTTAAAATAGCGTTTATCTATGTGTAGAAACACGGATGTTTATGACACTGTGACAACTTAACCAAACAAAAATGGTAACTTTTTCTGAGGGCATAATGTCTCCCCAGGATGGGTTTTTGACCAGGCTTACAGTGTCAGGCATGAGTTTCCTCCTTTGGAGTTTGTTCCAACCCAGTTTTGTTCGCCCTCATCACAGTGTGCCACAATTGCACCTATGAGCATATCTGCCCAGTCATGTTTGTATTATAGTCTTTAGGGTTCATAGTTTGGTGGGACCGTTGGTGCCGCCTTTGCTGCTGCAGCCTACACACAGCCTTCTAGCCTAAAGAGCCTAGACATCAGGGGAAAAATGTTCCAGATCATTTATACAGTGACTTCTCTTATCTTTGTAACCAGGGGAGTGTGATGCCTTCAGCAATAGAACCTCGTCTTCTAATTCTGGTGGGCATCCACAGAGAAGAGGCTGTGCTGTTTATTAGGACGTTAGGGCTTCTCTGACTTCTTGCTGTGGAGATACCCTCCTGCACTCTTCACAAAGGAGGTGATGGCTAGTATAGTTTTTAGCTTCTTAGGGTGAGTACCATAATGCCGCTTGCAGGATGTTTGTGTGCAGGTGTGAGAGGCATTTCCATTGTTTTCTGTGTCCAAGCTGCTCAGCCTTGTGACTTATCTCAGAAAAAGACAGCATTTGAGACCTTACTGTTTGGTGCCCAAGGGACCTAGGATATTTATGACAACTCTGAGCCCCATTGAAAAGGGAGAACACTGATCTCTCATAATTGCTGTCATTATCCACAAGTGTATAGATGGAGAAACCCAACAGCACTCCATAGGTTACTGCAGTGTCATATCAACAGTTTCTACAAGCCAGAGAGGCTTCTCAGCCCAAGTCCCCAGGCCGCCTTCACCCACCCCTGTTCTAAGTACTATGCTCCCTCTAAGGGCCACTGGGGTGGAACTTGGAGGAACCATTGTGCCAGTGTTACGTCTTGCGAATTAACCACACAGATATATTATTTTCCAGTCTACCTTGAGTTTTCAAATTTAAATTATTCTTTGGATTATTTCTTTAGTTTTTTTACACCTACTAAATAAAGCTTGGGAAGGCTGTTGATCAGGCCAAAAGGCACTGTGAGTGGGTAAACCAAGTACCAGAAGAATTCTTAGTCCACATGTACCTTAGAAATTCTCCAAGAGTTGATTCTTCATTCCTCACACATAAAATTATTTATTATTATTGTCATTGTTATTATTAATATTAATAGAAATGGTCTCATTCTATAGCTCATGATGGACTGGAACCCAGTAGGTAGGTCCAGGTTGGCTTTGAAATCATGAATGCTCACTGGTCTAATGCTCCTGGTCCAGTCTTTTGAGCACTGGAATTACAAGTGTGAGCCCCTGTGTCCAGCTCTGGTTGTTTAAAAAGTACATTATTATACATTTGAATCTTTGTCTCTACTCCCTTTTGCTCATCTCCTGTGATGAAGTTCCATATTTAAATGCACCCATGACCTCATTCTGAAGTTTTATCATTTAGTGCCCGTAGGAGCTAAAGGAGCCACTTTGTCCATACAGGAAGCTTCATTTGACTGTAGGATTTGAAAGGAGGCATGAGCTTCCTTTAATCATTGCTCCTTCGTTTTCTGATACAGCGTGTTCAGTGTGGCCTCGGCCAGTTAATGGATGATTGTTAGATCCAAAGAAATCCACTTTGAAAAGCAAATGTATTATTTTCCCCAATGTAAGGTCCTTGTGAATGGGATTAACCATGGCAGGTTTACACAGAACAATGATATTAATTTGGATGCCCTGTTCCAGTGCAAAGACCTCATAAAATGTGCTCCGTCTTAGGTTTCATTCCCTTTACACAATGAATGCACAGTTGAGCAATTTTCAAAGCAATTGGGCTTTTTTGTTTGGTTGGTTTTTCACAACTGCCATTTTAAATGTCCATCATAAACGATAGGTACCAAGACTAGCCTCAGTAATTTTATTGTACCAGTCAGCGCTGCAATACTTTAGAATTTTTATGAAAATCAGAAGTGCCCAAACAATTGCATTTTGTGGTAATTTAATAATCTGTTTCTCCTTTTTATTATAGCTCTCATGTATTTTCAAAATAAATTTAACTTCAAGTTGGTTTCTAAACTGAAAAAGTCCTGCATATAATAAGTTGTTCATATATGTACTGTCAGGTTGTTCAACTTAAAATATCTCCCATCATTCTCCGGGGTTTTGTTGTTGAGTTTTGTTTGCTTTTGAGATAGATATCACTGTGTAGGCCTGGCTGGCACAGAACTCCATATGTAGACCAGGTTGGCCTTGAGCTTGAAGAAATCCACCTGCCTCTGCCTCTCCAATTCTGGGATTAAAGGCTGGCACTATTGTACTCAAGTATCTGTTTTATGTTTAGATATATAATTTTCTTTATGATTATACATCAATAAAAACAATTGAGAAAACAAATGGCCTTTCTATGTAGATTGATATAGGAAAAATCGAGGTCTCTTTAGGGGCTTTTAGTCTCTTTAATAAGAGAATGTAAGAATGGACTCAAATGGAAGCTCAATGGCAATTTTATTAGCACTTAAAAGAAAAACCTCAGGGCAGACAAGCTGTAAAACTTTAGCAGCTGCCTGGAGGAGGCAAATGGAGGAGAGAAGGAAGGAGCCATGCCAGTTTAAGCTGGCATGGAGGCCAGACACATGGTGAGCAAACGTGCGCATGGTGGGGGTTGAGGGGGCCTTAGAGAAAGAATAAAGGATGCCCAGAATGTTCCGGAAAGCATGCTCAGAAAAGTGACGGAGAGAAGGGCAAGCTAGGCTTTTCTCAAAAACTCAGACTTCAAACCCTCCATGGCTGTGGGCCTTAAGTTTTTGATGTAGGGGCAGGGATTCAAGAAGGAAAGGTACAGCGTCTCATTAAATCGATAGTTATTCCACCTATCTCTTTAGCACAGCTTAAGATGAGCCCACTTTTCCTTAGCTGATGGGAGTGAACCAACCCAGCTGGTTAGTTCTAGTTAGGTTTCCATCGGGGCAGAGAGGAGCTTTTTCCACTCTAACAAAATGTGGTCTGTTTTAAAGTCAAATACAGCAAGTCAGGAGTAAGAGGCATTATGGTGAGGGTCCTGTGAACAAAGCCTTCAGCTTTGATAGTCTTCAGCAGAGAGTAACAGGCTTTTTAACAAATGTTACGTGTTCTAAAGAAGATTGTAGATGAACATCTTGTGTGGAAATCTTACCTCTCCCACTATCATGCTGGCTCTGTGTTCCCACATTTCTGCTGTTCCTGTCCCTTTGCGCATCTTTTATTAAAGATTCTTTATGCTGATACACTAAAAAGAGGAAAACAGGTCACATCACAAACATGACTCAGGGTGGCGTAAGTGACAAGGACATTTATGGCATCGTTGAACTGCAAAGCCTAGGTGTTAACAGCAGACAGGCTCCTGTAATGTCATTGGGTAGCATGTGGTATTCGTATCTGCCTTCTGTTTCTCCTGTGTTGGTTTTATTCCTTGTTTTAGGTGGTAGCCAAGTGGTTCCTGAGAGCTGTATGTCTGGGCCCTCCAAGACTCCTTTGTGTTTCAGCTCAAAGGCTCAATTGGTGATAGAGTATCCATAGTCATGGCTTAAACTAGAAACAGTCATCCACTCCTGAGCCAGGCCTGAATTGTGTGTTCACTGGGGAGGAAGTCAGTGGTACACAAGTCACATGATCTAAATGTAAGAAAAGGAACATTTTCTTGGAAGGTTGTTTCCAGAAAAAATGAATGAGTACAGGGTAGGAGCAAAAGAGCTGAGATCTGTTCTACTTTGAAGATGAATGAACATGTTGATGTGTTCACAGTTTCCTTGGAAGGGCTTAGGAAAATATTGAACCCTGGATACAGCTAAGGCAATGCCTCTGACTACTCTCTTGGCTTTTTCAAACTATGCTATGCCCTCTTCTAAGAACAAACCTAAGAACAAATAGATTCCTAACGTGGATATGTGGGAGTAAGGGAATGTGTCTTCTTGGATATATTGTGCATTGGTATGATTTTCTGTAACAACAAAGAGGATGATAATCCACTTTGACTCATTGTTTAGAGGTCTCAGACTATGGTAGATTAGCTCCACTGTTAGGGCTCCTAGGGGAAGCAGCGTACCTTTGCCACAGGAGTGTGGCATGATAGAACCTTATGATATCTAGGAAGAAATGAGGGCACAGGAAGTCACCAGGGCCAAGAGCACACCCCCGGTGAGTAACCCACTTTTCTCCAATAAGGCTCTATCTCAAAGCTTGAATTATTTGCTAAAATGTTTCCACTTGCTTGGTGTCACTAAAACTTCAGTATGTGAGCCTGGGATGGGACATTTTATAGTCAAATGTTACATATAAGCACATGTTTATAACTGTGTGGGCTAGTTTGAGACTCTTTGAATCAACATGTCTTTAAGCATTGCCATAACAGCAATATAATAGTGAAATATTTTAGATTAGTATCTATATATTGTGAAAAAGGCCCATGGGAATGAGATTACTGGCTAAGATTGGTCATTATGACCAATTAGTTTTTAAAGACCTTACAATTATTTTAGCAGTACTAGTGTGTCTATGGAATAACAGAGAGTCACTTCAGTTTTAGAAATATATATATATATATATATATATATACATATATATATATATGAGATTTAATATAATATGTATTGTTGAATTTCACCACAATGCTAGACGTCTTGGGAGAAATTTAATGAGATGTTTGAGAATCTTACTAATTGGGGGAAATTAACACATTAGGATTTGAACTGTAATTTTAAAATAATTATAACTTTGCTTGGTATCTTAGTTCAAAGAAAAGGAAGAGTCACTTAGCAAATGCCAAGGTGTTTGACACCACGTGTGTTGTGTTGGATATTGCCTACTGTGTCATTAAAACCATGTGTCACACACATGCAGAGAAAATTGCCACTCTGGTTGTTTACTGAACTCTGTATAAATACTTGTTAGACAGCTAAGGACGTCTTTCTAAGTAGAAGTGCCAGTCCTGTCTTCTGCTGGGTATTTGGATCATCTGTGACGGTTTAATTATGAGTTTGCAAGAGATCATGGGACATTAGGATTTTCTTCTTCTTGCTTGTGTCAGAACCTCATTTCCAATTTGCATAAGCAAAGGAAGATTTTTGTTATATAGAACTGTAAAAGGCATGGGGCTACCGTGTGAAACAGCAGGATGTTCGCCAGAACCAAACATCCTGAGGATATATTTGAGTTGCCCACCACAAACGTGATTCCCCGAGTTGGCAGGGACACAGTAATTGCAAACTTCAGACTTCTTCCTCCTCAGCTTTTCATGGTAAAAAGAAAGAAAAGTATCCTCCCCATCCTTCCAAATTACAGATGAAAGTACAACAGACGGGAACCTCCTTAACTTGCCTACTTCATGTCCTCATCTTGTTTCCGTAGACTAGGATTAAATATTCTGCTGAACCAATTTGGATATGTGCAGTTAAGTCAAGAAAGGAGGGTGGGGTGGTTACTGAAGTCCACGGGGGATTCTGAACAAGCACGTTGTCAGTAGGAAGAAGCAGATTTAATGACATGACACGATTGTATGGCTCTCTCTTTGGCTGTCACACAATGTGCAGAGTCAATCATACCCCCCATGGAATCACTGTGAGGTACTTGACTCTCACTTTAGGAACATACCCAATTGAAGAGAAAATGGTGGTCATGGTTAGAGGGTCTGGTATCCTCTTGGATACTAATTATAAAGACACCTTGATTTTTGAGTAAAAAAAAAAAACTAGTCCTCATATTCGTTACATTTGTGTAGTTATGACTAAATTCCTAAAGGAGGATATTGTTTGTTTGTCTCATGATTTAGAAGGCTCATTTCAGGGTTGTTTGCTGCATGTGCGTGGGAAGATCACAGTGGTTGGGACATGGCTTGAAAAGGCTCATCACTGTACAGTGAAAGCAAAGAAAATAGGTATAATCTTTAAAGGCATGTCATCAGTGGCTTACTTGCTCCAGCTAGGCCTCACCTGTTCAGGTTGGTGAAGATAGCAAGCACCCAAGCTGAGAACCTGGGCTCTGAGGAACATTTCATGTACATACCACCATGCCCTATATTCTGAAGAGTTGACTAATTTTCTTTTGTCTTGAATCCTTCCTTAGATTCCCTTTGCATTGGGCCTTCTAGTTTTGCATACATTTTAAGACTTAGAATACCTCTAAATGTGAAAATAGAGGCCAGGGAGATTAGGCCCAAAGTTCCAAAGCTGGAAATGGACAGAAACAAGGCTTAAGGCCTGGGTTTTGTACACTCAACCAGGCCAGGCTGGCTTTGTTTCAAAATTTTACTAATAATAGTGCCACCAGTATTTATTGCTAAATCCCAGCCTATTTGACTCCATTTTCAATGCATGTTATTACTGGAGAAGCATAAGATGAGCAGGATCCTGCTTGTCACTTAGTAAAATGGAATTACCTAGTTCAGACCCCAGAGTAAGACTGCCCAAGTTTAAGCTTATAAACTTGAACTCTCCACTTGGCTGATTTCAGAGGTGTTCCTTAACTCTTGTGAGATTCAGCTTATAGAATGAGGACCATTTTGTGACACTATTGTGAGAAGGGACAACGGTGTAGATGCAGTGAAGCTAATCCATCAGATATGGTGGTTTATATCCACACAGTGCCTGGTACATGGCAAACTCTATGACTGTTGCCTATGAGGATGTTAGTAAAGCTTTCAGGCTGGCAGCTTATCTTAGAATCCTGTGTGTTTTTATAGCGTTTCCACAGATGAAAGCGGCAAGATGGGGATGTATTCTATGCTGAGAGACTCTAGAACCTAAGAATAAGGTTCTTGTATGTTTTCAGGGCTGACCACTTGGTACTGGATAAGCAGTGTGAGTGCCCTTCCCTGGGGAAACTATGTCTTCTGTTCTCAGTATTCCTTAGTTGGCTCTAGATCTTTGTGTAGGACTGAGGCTCCTTGGGCCATCTCAGGTTAGCATGTCTATTATTGTCCAGCTTGGAAACAAGCAGTGTGGGTTATATAGACAGGTTTAGAGGAAGGGAAAGAAAGTATAATTATATTGCAACCTCAAACAAATCAAAGAAACATTTTTTTTAAAATAATAATATTAGGAGTTATGAGCCATTGCAACTTAAACAGATTTAGCATTTTAGAAGGTAGATTCTGGATTCCTTTTCGCCAAATTTATGGCATGAGCTGGATATTATGGCACATTTGTCATGCTGATGCTGAAGGATTCAAAGTTTGAGACGAACCTGAGCTACTCAGTAAGGCCATGTTCACCAAAGAAATTATGACTAAGCATTTTATTTTTCTTGAAATTAGCATTATCTAATGAATCATCCGGCTTCTGAGGATGAGGAGACTACTTTAAGAGACTTTAGCATGTCTCTCTAACACAAGAAGTATGAACGTGGCCTCTTTTGTTGACACTAAGATGCTTCTCTTTGGTGCTAAGGCGGTGTCTCCATTTTTGTAGGTTTTTAACATGTTTGGAAATTTATTGAAACTTTAAAATGTTTAGATTTTAGAGTTCTATAAAAGTACCATCAATGTCCTTGCAAAATTAGTGAGCTTGGGAGGGACTGGTGGAGGCAGAAGTGTCATGTCTCCAGAGAGCCAAGACTGGTGAGCCTCAGGTGGCCTTTACTCATTGGATAGTTTATTACAGGGGTCTGATTACAGAAGCATATGGAAAATGATAGGCTCTCTTCTGGGATAGCTTACAAAGACTTCCTCTTCCTAGTGCCTCACCCACGTTGGTGTACAAATATATGTATGTGGGTTTGCAGGTGTACTTACATGTGAGTATATGTGTGGAGGCTAAAGGTCAAAGTTGGGCGTTTTACTCTATTGTGTTTGAACTTATTTTTTGAGATAAGATTTCTTCTTGAATCTGAGCTGGCTCTTTTTAAAAAGCTTGATTGGATGGCCAGTGAGCCTGCCACTCCCAGGATTCACCTTTCTCTGCCTACCCCATCAGTGGAGGTACAGGAATATGTCATGACACTAGCTTTTTATATGGGTACTGAGGATCTGAACTCTGATTTTTAAGCACTTTTCTCCATCTTTCATGTTCCCGTTGTCATCCTTAAAACAAGGGTAAAATTATCTTGTCTTTGTTTAATATTACTATAATTTGAAAGAAAGCATGCATTTACATTTGAGAACGGGATTTTTAAAGGTTTTATTCATAACCTCAGATGTGTCTGATGTCACCCTGCCTGATTAAGACACCACACAGGATGCTAATGATAGAGACCCTGGGATCAATTCCCACACCACAAAATAGTAAATAGATGGGAAATGTTCAGTGTTGTTCTCACCTTCTGCCATGGTTTCTGTGAGTGTCTCTTTTGGAAAAGCAGCCAAAAATGGGGCAGGGAGATCAATCCCCTCAAGCCTTTAATGGACAGTGTTTGTTCTTCCAGCTTACTTTGCTGCTTATTAATAAAGTGTAGGCAAATTAAAGAATGTGCACATTAGATCAAAATAAAATCATTCTGTTTAGAAAAGAGTTAAGAATTATTGACAATATTCAAAACAAAACCAAGAAACTTTCACTTTGTTATGTATATAAGCTTCTGTTAATGAAATCTCTTATACACACACACATGCAAACACATGTGTGCACATGCAGATATACACACAGGCACAGACATGCACAACATATACGCACATACACATATACACATGCACATGCACACACATGAACACATTTAGACATGTACACATATACACAAACACACACATACATACCTATTCACATGGGTATATACACATATACACAGGTATACATACATGTACACACACACACACACACATATACTGATGAAAGACATATAACTCTAGTACTCTGACTCTTTACATACCAGAGTCACTGTGGTCGCCAGTGGGAAGAAAGCACTTTGTATACTTTTACAGCAGGAACTTGAAGCAAGTAATCTTTTGGATTTGTACTTAAAGGAAACATTTTTGGGATGTTGGGTCTGAATTGAATTGGATGTGGCACATTGTACACAAGAATACCCTTTTCCCTTCATCAGGAAAGCTGAGCCCTTTAATGCTGTGATTCACTCCACAGCACATGAACGTATGTGTATTTGGTTTTGGATAAAAGGGTCAATAACTCTTCAATATATACTGCAGGACTCGGGATGGGAAGACCAATACTTTGAAAATTATATAGGCTGTACTTCTAGGAAGCCCACTGTTTGGTAATAGGGGAAATGCTTTACAAAGGGAACAAGAGAAAGTGCTATAGAGGAATGACAAAATATTGGGGGATGAATTACATTAGGGACTTCACAAGGGGGGTGAGAAGGAAGAACATTCTAGAAGGAGATAATTTAGGCCCTTTAGAAGAGGGAAGTTGCTATGGGATTATCCTTTTGTACATTGTAAACATTTGTTATTGTAAGTATTGGTTTAATAAAATACTGATTGGTCAGGTAGCTAGACAGGAAACAGGTTGAGGCAACCAGACTAAGAGAATTCTAGGAAGCCAAAGAACAGAGGAAGAGATGACAGTAAGACACACAGAAAGCAGGATGAGAATGCTACACGGAGCAGAAAGGTACCATGGCACAGAGCTAAACATGAATAGAAATATGGGTTGACTTAAAGTATAAAAGTTATCAAATAATAAGCCTAAGCCATAGACCAACAAGTTTATAATTAATATAAGACTTTATATATGATTATTTGGGACCAAGTGGCTATGGGACTACGGGATAGGCCAGGCCAGAAACTTCCAACTACAGGAGCAGGTCTCCTGTAGAAATGTGAACCTTAAGCTATGAAAACGAAAATTTAAGTCTAGGAGACACTGAAGGAAACTTGAGAGAGTTGGAATAGCAAATAAGAATATGTGCTGCCATAAATGCAAGCTGATATATGATAGAGTAGACTGGGTATAAAGATGCATTTCAGCCTAAGAGGTAAAGGCCATGAGGAAATATAACCATTATGGTAAAAATTTTAAGGGTTGGGTCTGGGTAGATGACCCAGCTGGTAATGTGTAATGGTAGGTTTGTCGCATGCAGACTCATGTAAATCTGCACGCCTGCTCACATATGCTACATACACATACATATAGATATACACACGTGTATGGCCTCAGAGTTCCAAGGTCAAAGGTATCCAAATAATGAGAGATTTTTTTTGTTCTCATTACTTAAAGTTGTGAAGACATTTAACAAAGAAAATAGATACAAACAGACATGTCCTTTAAAAGTCCAGAAATTACTTATCAATACTGTATATAGAGAATATTAAATACGTCTGGCACAAAGTTGCATTTTTTTTTTTGGACTTTTTTGAGACAGGAATTCTCTGTGTAGCCCTGGATGTCTTGGAACTCATTCTGTAGACCAAGGCTGACCTAGAACTCACAGAGGTCCACCTGCCTCTGCTTTGAGTGCTGGGATTAAAGGCATGCACCACCACTGCCTAGCTATTAGATGAGCTTTTTCTCTCCCCTCCCCTCCCCTCCCCTCCCCTCCCCTCCCCTCCCCTCCCCTCCCCTCCCCTCCCCTTCTCCTCTCCCCTCCCCCCCTCCCCTCCCCTCCCCTCCCCCTTCCCTTCCCATCCCCTCCCCCTCTCCCCTCCCCTTTCTTATTTAGGAGGTCTATCCACACACTGACCTCCTAGCCAACACAGCAAGATGAGAAGATGAGTTTGTTTTAGAAGAATACATGAGTAGGATTGGCCGTGTGGTGGTGATGTATATTAGTTTTCTCTTTGCTGTGACCAAGGATCTGACAGAGACAATATACAGGGGGAAGGACTGATCTGGGCTCACGATTTCAGGAAATGTAGTCAGTGCTTGCTTGACCTCATTCTCTTGGGCACATTATTCCAGTGGAATCCTGTCTTTGCAGTGTGGTACACAGGATGCAGAAAGAGAAAAGAACCCAGCCCGAGACAGAATGTCCCAAGGAGACAGCCCTGTGTCCTGCTTCCATCAGCTACACCCAATACTTGAAACTTCCCAGAACTTCACAGTGTACCACTAACCACCATGTGGCGACCTCAATGCAACATGAGTCTGAAACTGATGTCTCATATTCAGACCAAAACATAGTCTGTGGTCAAAACTTACACGGGCTTCTTGCACTCTGTTTTTGTTTCTTTGTTTGCTTTATGTATGTGTGGCTGGTATTAGAGAAATTAAGGTAAAGAAGAAATTAATATTACTGTATTTATTAGTCAGGGTTCTTTGGAGAAGAACTTATAGAATGTTTACATATAGTGAATGAATATATATATGGACTTTATTAGAATTACTTATAGGCTACCGTCCAACTAATCCAACAATGGGAGGCTGTGAACAGAAAGAAGGTCCAAGAATCCAGTAGTTGCTCAGTCCCCAAGACTGGATGTCTCAGGTGATCTTCAGTGGCTGCTGGAATCCCGAAGAGGTTGGCTCTAATGCCAGTGAAGGAATGGACTTGTTAGCAAGGCAAAAGCAAGCAGGCAAAGAGCAAAAGCTTCCCTCTCCCATGTCCTCATATAGACTTCCAGAAGAATGTGTGGCCCAAATTAGAGATGTGTTCCTTCAAAGTGGTTCAACATGGACTTGAAATCTTAAGTATACTTCATTAGGCTGTGTTTAAGTAATAAGTACTATTCCCAGGTTCATTTCTCACGTGTTTGAAATCTGAGCTGTACATTTACTGCTGGTCTTTTGCTTCTATACTATAATTCCTGATTTTGTTTCTTTATGGGTTTTGTTTGTGTATATGTGTTTCTCCTGATTTTTGTTTTGTTTTTAGGCTGGGTTTTTTAATATTTAGCTTGGTTGGCTGTTTTGGGGGATTGATTTGTGTTTTGCCTGCCTGTTTTCTAAAGAGAGAAGAAGAAGAGGTGTGAAGTTCATAGAAAAGTGAGGAGGATCTGGGAGGAGATGAAGGATCAGAATATATTGGATAACAAAAAGAAAAAGAAAATAACAATGTTGGTTTGAGGGTAGATATAGTTTTCAGATGGAAGGTCCAGCAAAATGAAGTAAAACCCGAATAGTACTTGTGTTTTCATTGGATTCAGTACAGACATTTAAGGCTCACCTTGATGTTGCCATGGGGATGGAGACAGTTGAAAACAGCCATCATTTGTGAGTCTTCTTGAAACTCTGGGAGCCTTTGAGGTTCAGGGAAGTAGTGTTAGAAATGCCTAGTAGTGAATTCTTGGGGGATCCTGGGGTGTTGAGATATGAAATTTTTCAGGGATGGAGTTGACTAAAATATAAATCAGGAAGTGAGTCAGAAGAGAACCCTTGAGTTGCTCTGTAAAGACAGAGAGGCAGACAATAGGATTCCCCCCCCCCCTCCCAGTAGGTATGTGCTGCTGGGTCAGTTGTACTGTTTCTAATTTTTTAATGCATTGCTGTAGAACAGACTTTGGGCAATTGAGGGCTCCAAACATTTTCATCAAAATACTACTTTTTATCTGTCTTATAAAATAAAAATTATGACAATTGTATGAGCCTAGAGAGAGAAATAATTCATATAAAAAGAAATAATAGTGTGTGGAAAATTGTAATGAGTTACTGTGCATCCTAGGATTCTTACTAAGAATCCTCTGTGCCCCAGAAAGAGAGAGAGAGAGAGAGAGAGAGAGAGAGAGAGAGAGAGAGAGAGAGAGAGAGAGAGAGAACTTTTTCCTTTCTGCTCCTCTTTCCTCTGCTTCCCAACCTATCACCACCTTCTTTCCATTTCTTCTGGATCCTAGCTAGCCATGGGCACTGGGTCTGATAATTTTTATTCAGAATCAGATTTTTCTTTAGAACCAAGTCATTCTGAATACACACCAACAAAAAGTTCACCTCTTTTTGTAGAATTTTTGTGTAAATATAATGGCTTCCAGTAGATTTTCAAGATCAAATTCACAGACTTTTTGCCAAATGTTTTTGTTTGGCAGTGCATTTTTTTTTCATTTTGGACTACTTGCACACAGGTTATTTCTTTTTATTCATTAATAAACATAGGTCTATATTTTATTTTAAACCCATGTTAACTTGGAAGGGCGACTTTAAAGCTCAGTTGAGACAACAAACTCAAGACACATTTTCTTCCCAGTCTACCTTCCTCTGGCTTGCTGGATCTCCTAAAATCACACTTTCCCTTTTGTCAGGAAAGGTGTCCCTCTTTATGACGTTGATATAGATGCAACTTTCAAAGAAGACATATCCCAAAGATTCCATCCGATGCTTGTATGTGCAAGTTGGCATAGCTACGGGTCTGCTTCCTCTGCTGGCTGGAGCTGCCGCTATTTATAGTTTCTTTTCTTGGCTTCCAAGTGAGCATATCAGTAAGTATTTATGCAAGGGAGAACTCTGAGGCCATATAAGACTGTAGTTTAGAAACCTAGTGGCCTCTTTTGCCTTCACTCGCTAGAGAGAGAAGAATAGTCCCCTATTTGCCAGCACAGAAATATAGCAGGATGTGGTGAATGACAAGATAGATCACTCTAGCCTTCTAACACCCCCAGGACATGTGAGCCAGAGCTGGAGTCATCTGCAGGGGAATGAAACTTGTAGAAAGTTGAGCAGTAGGAATGCCTTCCCAGATGAAGAAAGAATTCTTCAGTTCTTCAGATCCTTTGGGTTGTAGGTGATACCTTGTCATTTTCTTTGGTTATCAGAGGCACAATGTCTCCCTCAGGGCCAGTGAGTTCTCATCAGGCTGCCAGGACTGGCGGGTGATGTCATGGGAAGCACAGCACGGATCACATAAAGCCGGCTTGTAATCTTGGCCACGAGTGATGTGGATGAAGGTCATCTCCTTCATCTTCCATGTCGTTTTCTGCAAAATAAAAATTGAATCTGCTTGTAAATATTTGGCCCAGATTCAGAGCTGGTCAAAATAGAAGTAAAGGCTAAAGCAGACACACTGCTTTTTCTGAGGAATGAAATGAGATGCTCAGGTGCGTCTTTGAAATCCAATTCTATTTCCCTCTGTTTCTACCTTTTGTGTCCACTGACCTCCAGTCACCTTGTCTTTTGAAACTCTTCATCTGAGATATTAACCAACATGTTCTTTCCCATCCTCCTTTACCTCATTAAACTTCCATCCTCTACAAAGCAAACCAAGAATTTAAAGATATCCTCCCAAGTTAATACTCTCAATCCTTGTAGTGAGTATACATAAAGCTGGTGTTTCGGGTAACCTGCCTGCCTGTTTGGAACTTGGTACCAAGGTTTAGCCTTGAGAGAAAATAACATACCCTCTGATGTTGAAAGGAAGGACTATTGCTCAGGGTTCTGGAGTTTCAGATAAGCTTCAAACAGAAGAGCAAATTGAATCCTGAGAAGTACTATGTATAAATGACTGAGGCAACCTAGTCCAAGGTAGATCTGCAGAGGAATGATAGGCTGTAGAGAAAGTTCCCTTTGGCCTGACCACCTCTGAGCAGACAGTGGGCTGCTTCCTCGGCTCACTTATGCCTGGGATGATGCTTGTTTCTAAGTATTATTTTTCTGCTATGTGAGAGGTGGACCCAGGGTTTCATATATCCTCAGAAGAAGTACAACCAGTCACAGAACTCTACTGATAAACTGTTGGTCAATTTTGTAATAGGGTATAAGAGGTGTAGCACTTGGATGAAATTTTATAATAGTCTGAGGACTGGTGGTGGAGTTCAGTTGGTCAGGTGCTTGCTTGTCTTACGTGCACGAGGCTCTGGGTTTAGTCCCTAATACTGCCTATACTTGGCACAGGGGCACATGCCAGTAACTCTAGCACTCATAGGGTAGAGGCTGTAAGGACCAGGAAGTTCAAGTTCATTCACAAATACATGGCAAGTTTTAGGCCATGTTGGGCTACATGATTCCACCTGCCCCTGCTTCTATTTTTAATTATTAAAAAATTTTAACATATCCACCTCTTCTCCCCCTCCCTTCTCTCCTCCCAGTCCTCTCCCATCTTTCCCTGCTCCATCCCCCATCCTTTCCTCAGAGAGAGTAAGGACTACCAGGGTGAATCAATGCAGTTTGGTATATCCAGTTGAGATCTGGCCAAGGCCCTCCCCCCAGTATCAAGGCTGAGAAAAGTGTTCTTCTGTATGGGATAGACTCCAAGAAGCCATTTCATGTATTAGGAATAAACTCTGGTCTGACTGCAAGAAGCCCCACAAACTGCCCATGCCATTGGACTGTCATCTACGTTGGGAGTTCAGTTCCATTAAGATTTCTCAGCTGCCATTTAAAGAGTCAATGAGTTCCCAATAGCTCAGGTCATCTGTATCTTTAGGTCTCCTCATCATGATCCTGATCCCTTTGCTCATATAGTCTCTCCTCCCTGTCTTCAGCTGGACTGGGAGCTCGACTGGTGCTTAGCTGTAGATCTCTATGTCTCCTTCCTTCTATCACTTGTTAGATGAAGGTTCTATAATGACAATCAGGGTGGTCATTTGGTTACAGGGGAGGCCATTTTAGACACCCTCTTCACTATTGCTTGGAGTCTTAGCCAGGGTCATCTTGTAAATTTTTGAGTGTTTCCCTAGCACCAGGTTTCTCTCTAGTCCCACAGTGGCTCGCTCTATTAAGGTATGTTTTTCTTGGTTCTCCCCCTCTGTTGCTTTCCCAACTCAACCATCCCAATATCTTATGTTCTTTTCCCACATGCCCTTGCTCCCTCTGCCCCCCCCCCTTCATATGATCCCAGTTTACTCAGGAGATCTTCTCTATTTCCCTTTCACAGAGGGATCCATGGATGTCTTTCTTAAGTTCCTCCTGTTACCTAGCTGCTCAGGGGTTGTGGATTGTAGTCTGATTGTCCTTTGCTTTATATCTAAAATCCACTCATGAGTGAGTACATACCGTGTTTATCTTACTGGGTCTGTGTTACCACATTCAGAATGATATTTTCTAGATTCTTCTATTTGCCTGCAAATTTCAGAATGTCTTTTTTTTTTTTTCTCTTGCTGAATAGTGCTCCATTGTGTAAATGTACCACAATTTGTTAATTTGTTAATCCATTTTTTAGCTTAGGGGCATCTAGGTTGTTTCCAGGTTCTGCCTGTTATGAATAATGCTGCTATGAACATAGTTCAACAAATGTTCTTGGGGTAAGAATGTACATTCTTTGTGTATATGCCCAATAGTGATATTGCTGGATCATTGGATAGATTGATTTCCCATTTTCTGAGGAACCGCCATACTGATTTCCAAAGTGGCCGTACAAGTTTACAATCCTATCAGCAATGCAGGAGTGTTCCCCTTAGTCCACATCCCCTCCAGCATAGGCTGTCATCTGTGTTTTTGATCTTTCCCAATATGACAGGTGTAAGATGGTATCTCAGAGTTGTTTTGATTTGCATTTCCCTGATGACTAAAAATGTTGAGCAATTCTTAAAGTGTCTTTTAGCCATTGGAAATTCTTTTGTTGAGAATTTTGTATTTAGTTCTATATCCCATTTTTTAATGGGGATATTTGATTTTTTGACTTCTAGTTTCTTGAGTTCGTTATATATTTTAGAGATCAGTCCTCTGTCAGATGTAGGGTTGGTGAAGATCTTTTCCCGTTCTGTAGGCTGTCATTTTGTCTTATTGATCATGTCGTTTGCCATATAGAAACTTCTCAGTATCAGAAGGTCTCATTTATTAGCACTCAGTGTCTGTGCTACTGGTGTTATATTTATGAAGTGGTTTCCTACGCTAGTGTATTCTTTGATCTACTTGGACTCGTGTTTTATGCAGGGTGATAGAAATGGATCTATGTGCATTTTCTACATTCCACAATCCAGTTATGCCAGCACCATTTGTTGAAGATACTATCTTTTTTCATTGTATATTTTTTGCCTCATGTAAAAAATCAGGTCTTCATAGGTATGTGGATTAATGTCAGTGTCTCCAATTTGCTTACATTGATCTACAAATCTGTGTTTATGCCAGTACCAAGCTGTTTTTATTACTATAGCTCTATAATATGGTTTGAAGTCAGGGACGTTAATGCCTCCAGAAGTTCTTTTATTGAACAAAATTGTTTTGGTGATCTTGGTTTGTTGGGTTTTTTTCCATATAAAGTTGAGTATTGGTCTTTTGAAGTCTGTGAAGAATTATGTTGGGGTTTTGATGGGGTTTGCATTGAATCTGTAGATTGCATTTGGCAAGATTCCCATTTTTACTATGCTGGTCCTACTTATCCAAGAGCATGGGAGATCTTTCTATTTTCTGATACCTTCTTCAGTTTATTTCCTTGGTGAATTAAAGTTCTTATCATACAGCTCTTTCACTTCTTTGGATAGAGTTACCCCAAGATGTTTAATGTTATTTGCAGCTATTAGAAGGGGTGATGTTTCCCTGATTTCCTTTCATCCCTTTTATCATTTGTGTATTTTTTTTTTTTTAGTTAATCTTGTATCCCACCACATTTGTTGAAGGTCTTTATCAGCTATAGGAGTTTCCTGGTACAGTTTGGGGGAGGGGGTGTCACTTATATATACTATCATATATATCATCTTCAAACAGCGATAGTTTGACTGCTTCCTTTCCAATTTGTATCCTTTGATCTCCTTTTGTTGTCTTATTGTTTGAGCTAGAACATTGAGAACTATATTGAATAGATGTGGGAAGAGCTGCCCCCGCCTCTTAAGTGCTGGCATGAAAGCCATGTGCCACATACTCAGCCACCCTTAATGAACTTGTGCAGATAGTAGATAGTTTTTAAGTTTATAGATGCTGCAGAGTTTGATTGAAGAGCTTTTATATGACCTAAGCCCAGTATCCCTTTCTCTTGATATCTTAGTGCACTTGCTACTGTCAGTGTCCAAGGCCCCTGTAAGATTATTGCCATTATGCATGTGTATTGAGCTTTTCACAGTCCTTCCCCAAGATCCTGTTTCAGTATAAGAGTCCCAACCAGGATAGTGTCCATTAACAGCCCATGTTCTTAGGGTCCTCTTGACTGGGACAACTTGTCAGACCTTCCTTACTTTTGATGACCTTAACATTTTTTGAAGATTTCTAGCCAGGGAACCAGGCATTTTTGTGAAATGTTCCCCAACTTCTCTCTCTCTCTCTCTCTCTCTCTCTCTCTCTCTCTCTCTCTCTCTCTCTCTCTCTCTGTATGTGTATGTGAGAGAGTGAGTGTTTAGGTTACTCCAGAGGTTGATATCTCTCTGACTTTGCTTTTAACATGCAGTCTCTCACTGGCTCTAATTCAGACTCAGGTCTCCCCCTTTCACAGCAGGCTCTTTATCAGCTGAGCCCCATCCCTAGTTCTTAACTAGTATTTCTTAAAAATTCAGATAACATTATAGACTATAAATTTTATATAATCTAAAATATATAGCAAAGACCATTTAAAATCTTTCTTTTGTTACTTAATCCCGCCCAACTTAATTGTTTTTTTAAATTTGTTAGCAAGACCAGATCACTTCAATTTTATGTAAAGTGTTTCCAGATAGGAAATGTGTGACTTAAATTCTGGTCATATGGTGAGCTCAGCTGGTTCTGGCGAGTGTTATTAGAGCAGGGTTTAACACGTTTTGGCAAAAGGGAACTGAAAGGTCATCTTGGGTTTGCTGTTGCCCAGGAAATGCTGGGAGGAATGAATTTGTTCTGGCATCCTGGACTGTTTTGGACACAGCTTCTTGAAGAGTGCTTGTTTTTACATACTAACTGAAATAGTTCTGATGTCAGAGGCCCGCCTGGGGACAAGGAAAGGAAAGCGGAAGTATATCTTTCCCCTTGATGGAAGACTGGCAAGGGGTAGGCAGCGATGGGCAGAAATCAGGTGTGTGGGAGAGACTCCCATTGGTATTGTCTTCCACATATGCTATATACCTTCACTCATTCACCCCATCCATTCATCCATCCCATAAATATGTATTCTGTGTTTGCCATCAGCAGATGCTGTTCTAGTTAATGTGATCCAGCAAAGAACAAAATATATAGGAGCACAATGCCTGGAGCTGATATGATAATGGGGTGGGCCCAGAGTGAGTAGATAAATGCTCATTTGTTTGAAATAGTGTCAGTCAAACTGAGGTGATGGGTAATGACGAATGGCAGGAGTTCCAGAAAAGCCTCCAAGTTGCCCTTTGATAGAGACACTGATATACATTTTAATAAAAGTGTGTCTACTATGTGGACGTTCTCTTTGGGAGGAAAAGTCTGTTACAATCATTTATTCAGTGGAAATCAGTTGAGAAGTGGTATAAGATATAATGGATATGGTGACTTTATAAAGCTCTCATTGTGCCATGCCCTTCAGATTCAATAGTTAATAAAATGCAGGGTCAAAGGGCATGTGGAGAAAATTTGCTGGGTAAAGTGCTTACTATGCAGTCTGAGTTTACACTCTCAGATGCTACAGAAAAGCTAGCTAGCCATGGTGGGATGTAGAGATGGATCCCTGGGGCAAGCTGGATAGCTAGACTAGCAGAATCAAGTTCTGGAGTCAGTAAAAGACTCTGTCTCAATAGATAAAATGAAGAGTGATTGGGTAAGACATGGGACATCAACTTCTGGCCTCCATATGCACAACTGCATGCTCCCCCACACATATGTGTCCACACAGATGAGATGTGTACATGCACACTATTCACAGTACACTCAAAACAAACAACACAAGAACTCTTACGGGTTCTCTGGAACTTATGATCTTGAATAGGAATATGGTGTTAGTAAGTTGAAGTAAATTCTTTAATGGCATACTGTGGAAAGAACTGGGAATTGAGGTACTGGAGAGTCCAGGATATGGAATGGGGAAGGCAGAACAATCTGCTAAGTGTGGGGAGGCTTCCTGGAAGAGATGACTCAGCCTGACATCCAGGAACTGGGGTGAACAAAGGCAAAGATGGAATGGTCAAAAAAATCTTGAGTCTAGGCACCAGGAATGAGCAAGAGATGGTAGTTAACTGAATAGCTATACATAGAGTGGGAGGAGATTCCAATTCATTATTAACATTCATTTCATACAGATAGATAGCTTTATTATTGCTACCACTGCTCAGTAATTGAGAGTGAATGAGAATAATCTGGAAGGGAAAATATGGTTGACTCACTTTGACTTTCTTTTTTTTTCTTTTTTTGCATTTTAGTGTGAGGGATTTTGCCGGGTCAACGCAATGAGCCGCTGCATAGCGAATTCCCAATACTTTGTTCCAGCAGCTGAGTGTGAGCAGCAGCTCAGGCCCCGGCACTTTAAAATGATTGTGTTAGCAAGAAACAGAGCAATTGCCTTTACAAAGATAGTTCTTACTTCAAAACATGGAAGTTTCATGTATATATTTTCTTTCTCTGCTCCAAATATCAGTAGGTGAAATTTTAGGAAAAGTATTTGGAAGAATTGTCCAGTGTGCTTCTGTGAGGCAGAACAGCCTGCAGGGAATGTTTTTAATCTAATAAAATGAATTATCTCTGTTTAAAACTTTTCCTCTGGTACATTCAGTTACTTAATCCTGAGCACCATCTCTTAAGAGATTTTTGATATGATATCCTCAGAGGCAAACGTCTTAAGAAGACGGAGCACTGTGCTTGGTAAGGGTGCAAAATGCCAAATGCCTGGCTTTTAATGTATCTTTGTTGTCTTGGGCATGCTCATATAGAACTGGGGAGGAATCTTCCATGGAAAGCCAATGACAAGGGTGATGGCACTGGTGCTGAAGGATAAGCCAGGTGTCCTGGAACTCTGTTAAGGTTCTGTTTGGAACAATAATGACCCTTTCCTAGGGTAGAAGGGAACATTCTGGTAACAGCTATAGGCTAATGTGAATTTCTGTTAACAATAACAATACCTTCACAACCTGTTATATTTATTATTTAAATTATCTCCATAGCTTAAAAACTCTACACTTTGCAAATGAAGACCACTTTCTGTGACTTTCTAATAGTATTTTTTTTAATTCTTGTTTATGTATTTTGGACAGAATCTTGATTTATAGAACAATCATCTTGCCTCCGCCTCCTAGGCTCTAGGCTTTTTTGTGTGTACCACCATGCCAAGATTTCTAATATTTTGTACATTGAAAGTAATAACTGCTGCTTTGGATAAGTTGAAAATACATACAGGTATCAGGATACAGTTTTCTCTTTTTAATAAGTAATTTCCATATATCATGCGAGAGAGATATTCTAATCTTTATTATGTTTTTAGTGTTTACTTGCATGTAAGTTTGTGCACCATCTGCATTCCTGGTGCCCAGGGAGGCCAAAAAAAGGCATTTAGTTCTCTGGGATGGACTTCCAGGGGCTTGTGAGCTGTGATATGAGAGCTGATCATCAAACCCAAGTTTTCTGTGAGACTAGCAAGGGCTTCCAACCACCGAGCCATCTCTCCAGATTCAAAAGGGATGCTTGAAATTAAAATAGTCTACTTTTTTGATGATAAAAATGTCTGCTTAATATCACTGGAGAAAAATATTGTAGAATGTAATCTCTGATTTTGAGATTTTGGTCTGTTTTCTCTCTCTCTCTCTCTCTCTCTCTCTCTCTCTTTCTCTCTCTCTCTCTGTCTCTGTGTGTGTGTGTGTGTGTGTGTGTTTGTGTATGTTGTTTCTGTTCGTTTGAGTGTGCACATATACATAAACATTCCTATGTGTGATATGTGTATTTTTCATTCTTATTATGAAATTTGAACTCAGATTAGTATCAAGACAGACCTTAGAAGGAGATAAAGAATACATATTAGGCTTGGATTGTGATTTTAAACAAATTCTTTTAAAGTAGGTTTTCCTTGGACCCCTTGGGCTCTTATACTTGGACACTGTCTTCACACTGGCTGGTGTGATTTCTTCACTTTTGTCTTTATTTCAATGGGACTCTATTACTCGTGCCTATGGAAAGGAGATGGGAACACATTACATCAAGACAGACATGGTACTTCCATATGAACACATGCATTGTGTACTGCCCTACTGAACACATGCATTGTGCATGTGAATGTGTGGGGTTTCACATCAGCTTAGCTTTGTCCAGTAGTTAGTTGTCCTCCCGAGCTTGAATATTATAAGAACTTTTCTGGTTCTAGTCACAGAGATCCCTCTTAGTATCTACAGAGGGAAGGTAGTATTCATCGTGGCTTCTTTTAAAGCACTTGTTATGGAAGGAAGTTGGCCTGCTTACCCTATCACAAGCATCATACTGATGATCTTGACATTGCCACCTGGAGATACATTCTTTTAGAAGTTGAACTGTTAATATTCAACTATAAATAGTTTATTATTTTTTCTTTTATTGAAAAGAGATGTTTTTCATACAACATATTTTGATCACAGTCCCTCCCTCTCCCAACTCCTAGATTTCGCTACATCCCACCCATCACAATCCATACCCTTTTTGTCTCTTGTTAGAAAATAAACCAGACATCTAAAGAACAATATTAAAATAAAATAAAAACAAGCAAACCAGAATAGGACAAGAGCAAACAAAAGGAAAAGAGCCAAGGAAGAATCATGAGGTAAGTATGAGTATGCAGAGACACAAATGTTCATATGCACAGGAATCCCCTAAAAACACAAAACCAGGAAGCTATAATATATACGCAAAGGACCTATAAGGTTAAAAAGCAAAAAGTGCCCTGTCAAAACCTAATAAGGCATCCTTCAAGGATACCATTGTGTTCATTTTATGTTAGCTATCCACTGTTGGCATGGAGTCTGTCCTCAAGAGTGGTTTGTCTCCCTAAGTAACATCCGTTGAAGAGAATTGATATTTTATTTGTGAGTAGTTCTCCATTAGACATAGCTTCTGTGTTAGGGGTGGGGCATGTGCCCACTTTTCCTCTCAGCACTGGGACCCCATCCGGTGCAGACCTGAGCAGACCCTGTGCAAGATGCCACAGTCTCCCTGAGTCTGTATACATGTTGGTCTTGCTGTGTTTAGAGAGCCTTGTTTCCTTGGTATCCCCCACCTCCCCTGGCTCTTAAAATATTCTCACTTGCTTTTGTGCAGGGTTTCCTGTGCTCTGAGGGGAGGGATTTAATGGAGACATCCTATTTAGGATGGAGTGTTCCAAGGTCTTTCATTCTCTACATATTGTCCAGCTGTGGGTCTCTATATTTATTCCCATCTACCATGAAGGGTAGTCTCTGATGATGGCTGAGTGAGAACTGATCTATAAGTGTAGCGAAATGTCATTAGGAGTCATTTATTTGTTGTATCCCTTTAGCAGAACGGTAGTATTTGGTTTCTACTAGGTCCCTGACCTATCTGGTCTCTGCTTCTTAGCCACACAAGCCGTGTTGGGGATGGGTTCCCTCTCATGGAGTGGGCCTTAAATCCAGTCGGATATTGGTTGGTTACTCTCACAAACTTCGTACCCGTATTGCAGTAATGCATCTTGCAGGCAGGACGTTATTGTCGATCAAAGACATTAGTAGTTTCACATACCATGAACATTAGTCAGAAGAAATGAAGTCTCTGGTAGGTACCAGCTCGACTTCCCTAAATATTCTAAAAGCTTCTGCTGCTTGTTGCCCACTGACCATCAGCTCTGGCCCTCACATCGCACCTTTACCATGGCCGGGTGCTAACATTCGTTTACATCTTTCTTACCTACTACTATGTGAAAAATGGTTTTTGTTTTTGTTTTGTTTTTTCACTTGGGTGACCAAGCTCACGTGCCAATAAGATGATGGTGAACTCAGATTTTGATAATGGAGAACAGGCAAGGCAGCCATGGGAAATCAGAACTTACTCCTGTGACTGGTCTCATGAAAGGGGGTTTATTTTTGTGATGTGTTTCTACCATAGATGACAGACAAACTATCCAGTTTCTGATCCCATATGTCATATAAATTCAACATTATCTGTTTAGTTCCAGAAGACACTATGATCTGCAGAATTTTACAAATACTCAAGGAGCCTAAAAGCCTCTAGCTAAATGGGCAATTGGACTTGTCTTATTTCTTGTTTGTGGTACACGCCACAGGAACATAAAATACATTTTTCAAGTCAGTGGCATCCAAAATAAATCTCTTTTCCCTTGTGTCTGTCAGGTAGGGATGATGTCTCAGTAGGTCTTCAACGGTTCTGTGATGTCTGCATTTTATCAAACGAAGTATCCAAAATTAAGCTTTTTGTGGCTCTCATCAGCAGAATAGAAAAGAGTTTAGACATGATGTCTGTTCCCTTTATGGTGATATTGATGTCAATTTGTCACCAGTTTTCTTCATGAATAATTTCTTGTTTTAAAGTTTTAGCTTTTCTTCACCTTCTAATAAAACTTCACTTAAGTATATTCTTGGTATGTGTACAGTCTATAATTTTTCCCTTTGAATTAAAAAAAACATGGCTACCAATAATGAAAACATTTCTTTAAATATCCATCAATTTTGAAGGAGAGTTCAAGACTGACTCGGGAATACTTTCGGGAGTTTGCTCTTTTTCACTTCGGTTATTTTAGGCAGTCATTAAACAGTTGTTAGCCCGTTTAGTAAGTTTATATGAAACTGCATATTTTGAGACTTTAAATGCCACAGGAGATGTTCCAATATAAACAGGGCAGAGTAGATTCGGGGCTTCAAACGGAAGCACCCAGAACCATCCCTCATTCCAAATGACAAAAGGCTCCCCAGGACAAGTTCATGAGCACAAGTTGACCCACCCTGGCTGATAGAGAGAATCTGGGATGATTCATATCTTCAGGTTATGAAGTTGGGCTGCGAAGGCCAGATCTCTGGTTCAAGTTCAGGGCTCGGGGAGGGGGGTATAGGGAGGGAGAGCTAGATTCACTGTGTTCTGCGGTTACAGGCTGTCTCGGCCTTGGTGAATGTCTCATAAATGCATTCCACTCATCAAAAGAGTGTGAATTATGAGCTT
Source organism: Phyllotis vaccarum (assembly GCA_033318265.1). Lineage (NCBI taxonomy): Eukaryota > Metazoa > Chordata > Mammalia > Rodentia > Cricetidae > Phyllotis > Phyllotis vaccarum. The sequence goes on from JARWLC010000003.1 coordinate 73,356,012, forward strand.
CTGGCTCCTGGCCAAAGGGATACACAACAATCCTCAGGCTAGTATTGCAAGACTATAATTTGCATGGACTGTGAATGCCTCATGGGTAGAGGTGGCTCTTTCTTAGTGTGGCCCCTGTCCTTGGTGAGAAGCTGTGGTACTTACCTACTTGTAGTAGTGGGGTTTCTTGGTCCCGGGCGGCCAGAGGCCCAGACTCACAGACCTGTCGTGCCAGACTCATAGCCACCTGCCTCTGTTGCTCAGGCCCCCAGAAATGACTCAGACACTTATATTAACTTTATGTTGTTTGGCCTATGGCTCAGGCACATTGCTAGATAGCTCTTACATCTTAAATCAACCCATTTTTATTAATCTGTCTGCCACGTGGCCCGTAGCTCACCTGTGTTCCTTACATGCTGCTCCTTGGGTGGCTTGCTCGATCTGCCTGACTCCGCCCTGCTTCTCCTACCTATGCCCTGATTTCCCCTCCTACTTCTTCTATGGTGCCTTTCATGGCCCAAAACAGCTCCTTTATTTAAAGATTGATATTCACGGCATACAAAAAGACATTCCCACATCACCTACTTGGTGTGGTAGCTGCTTCTGAGACTGGCCACACTCCAAGCTGGTGCTCCAAAAGAACTCAAGAGTCCCACTGTTAATATTTCTGTGGACCCTCTATGAGGCTGTATTCATCCTGTGCGTCAACCCTTTGGTACCCGGAATTTTCTATGGTCTCTTAATAAGGGATATTTGCATTAAATACATTAATACATTAAGTAAATATCGGTATTAAATAAATTTTAATCTGGACACCTGAGAGGGCTTTTCAAAACTTCCTTATTTCTGTCTCCTCTTATTTACAATTCAATTCAAAGCTGTTATAGGTGGCTCGTGGCTCGGACTTAGCACTTATTTTATTCTATAGGCTGTTTTGCATATACTTTGCATATCTTATCTTCTTGGACCTTCAGTATCACCTGTCAAGAGAATGGTACTATTATCGGGGCCACCATTTTATGTGACTGTGACTAAGGGACTAAGTAAATTGTTGGTAGTCAAATCATTTGTAAATTGTGGGTTTGGGCTCAGAATGTGGTCCCCGGATTTAATTGCCTCCTATGCTAACTAAGCTGGGTACACACACCAGAAGCAACAAGAACAATAAATGCTTGCCTGTCTCTGGGTCACCATCTTATTGAAGCACGTCTTCCCTTTCTTGCTGTCATTTGCTGCCCTTGGTGTCTAAAGCAAACCCTTCTGTACTTCAAAGAGGACACTATAATGCAAGCTCTTTTATACGTGTGCCCTTCTTTGCTTTTAGATATTTTTAGAAAAGGCTTAAATATGATCATTTTTAAAATGATACTTAAGTGATTGTCCATTTTTCTGCTTGTTTTTGTAAAGTCTATTGATTCCGTCCCAGCTCGAGTTTTCCTCACTGAATTTTTCTCTCCTTTCTCTTTCTCTCATTGGCTCTTCTTCCCTGCCCCCTTCTGTCTCTCTCACTCCACCTGCTCTCAGTGTACATGCCACGAAGTATTACATGATGCCTCAGCCTCCTGAGCAATAGCGAGCCATGACATCAGTCGATGGCTCTCAGATACAGGACTCTTTACTGACAGGGTTGTGTAATGTTCTTCTTTTTTGTTCCTTTAGCATCTGCACCTGGCACATGGGGCCGCTCAGAAAATGTTTACTGAATGAGCAAATCCCTTCCTTCCTGTATTCATGCTCTGCCTCTGCTCATAACCCACTCCAGACCTTTATGCTTAGTTTCTGCTTTAAGGTACGTTGGTGGAAATGCTTCTGTTTGCGTGTACCAGAAAAGACCAGCTCAATCTGGCTTCAGCAACATGGATTTTATTGGCTGACAGAACTGAGTCTGGAGATGAAACAGACCTTGAGACAGGCTTCCATCAGATGCTCCAGCATCCTCCTTATTATTCTTCTGGCTCAGTCTCCCTCGGCTAATGGGATCTCAGATCCTCAAAGTCAGCCTATAATACCCTGTCTACCTTAAGGAGATTCTTTTCCTGGGAGTCGGAGAACATTCTCTTTGTGTTTCATTGTATGACCTGGTCACTTGTCTATTCCAGATCCATTCTGTAGGCCAGAAAAGAAACAATAATTGGACAAAGACAGCTAGATTTGTGTTCCAGGCGAAAGATGTGGAGATGGGATTCCGTTGAGACATAAAAATATAGTCATGGAGCCTCCGGCCTCTTGCAAAATGTGTTGGGAAGCCTGAATCCAATTTGGGGTCCTGGTTGGCAGGAATGGCCCAGCTGTCAGTACTACTACTACTAGATGATGTAACCCCTCCTCTTTTATAACTCTCTATATGGGTACCACTGCCCTTGCCCTGTCCAAGCACCATCTCTAGACTGAAGCATGATATGGGTGACACAGCAGTGATAAAATAAATGTGAAATAGAAAACTTCTTGATGGTCAAGACATCTCCCCTATCAGTCTTCCAGACTGATCCTTCTGTTCACTTACAAGTAAAATTGGGCTCAGGCTAAATGTCTCTTTCTTTACCTCTGCACTTCAACTTTTTCAAGAACCTTCTTAAGTTCTTCTCTGTGAGCAACCTACTCTGAATCAATTTCATCTGGCATAATACCTTAGCATTTATTAACACAGCAGAGGATTTTACTTATGTTGCTTAAGTGTGTCATTTCTTTGTCTTCCCAAAGGCAAAATGAAACACTTGGATGCATTCTTATCTTCCTGATGTTGGAAGCACTGTCTTACAGCTGGTAAGACCTCAGTAAACATATCTGTCTGTACCAGGTTAGGAAAATAGCATCAAAGAAACATGTTAGGAACGGTGAAGCTGTGAAGAATCTTGGCAAAGTTCTCGTACAGATTCTTTTTAGTGAACTACTCTGAACAATGACTGCTCAAGATGCTGGGCATTGCAGCAATGAATTACAACAGTCTTTTTCTTCGGTGTGTCTGCCTGTAATGGAGAGACAAGCTGGAGACTGGTGTTAATCAGCTTTCCATTCCTGTGACAAAATGCCTGAAAATAATCATCTTCCAGGGGAACAAGTTTATTATCTTGGCTTATGGTTTCAATGCTTTTGGTCCATAATTGGCCAAAGGCATTGCTTTGAACTCATGCTGTGGCAGAACACCAGGCAGGGAGCGCATGGTGGGCAGCTGCTCACTTTATGGCCAGCGGAAGTGAAAAGAAAAAGGGTCAGGACAAGGTATCTCTCCCAAGAACTTGTTCTCCTTATCTGAGTTCTACCTACTACATGGTTTCGACTTTAAAAATTATACTTGCTATTTATTAACTTCGAGATTCATATAACTTGACTGAAATTTGAAAATGGCCCCTTTCTATTGATAAAAGGAAGGGGGATGTTTTCTTGGAATGGTCCGTGAGAGAACAGAAATACTTTAAAGTAAGACAAATAAAACTTAAAATCCTAGAAAAAAATACTCTTTGTGGTTTCCTTTTTAAGAAATTAGAAATGTTTTCAACATTATTTAGTTGTGCAATATTTTTCTATTCAGATGCATTGGTTCAGTTACTTTCCTTAGGGACTTTTTTGTTTATTTAACCAAAAATGTTGCTAATCTTGTATCTGATTAAAAAAAATCATTGAAAACTATTACATTTACAATTTTTGCAATCATTTTTATTTTATAATTTTCCAGTGACAATTGTTGGTTGTTTCTACGTTCTTAGATATAGACACTTTAAAACATAAGGTAATCAATCATAAAGGAAAAAAGAAAAATACAGGAGATATATGAAGTTGGGAGGGAGGTGTTAGGGAGGCCAGAGAAAAGCTGAAAGCTGCAATTGGGGTTGATATAATCTGAACAAATTATTTTCATCTATAAAGTTCTCAAAGAATAATAAATTAAGTTAGTAAGGACAAGTTTAGGCAACCTAGCCCACAAGACAAATTTTCCCACTGCTTATTTTGGTAAACCAAGTCATATTGGAACATACACAAGAAAGATGGGGCAATGGGTAAGTGTCATCTGAAAATTATTTCCTAATGTCCTAATGCCTGAGGCATATGCCGCCTGGAATATCCTCACTGTGTTTTGCATAACATTTGTGATTCCTGTATCAGATCACCTCCCTGACATAGATGGTGGCTCTACACAATGGGGTGAGAGCTTAGTTTCTACAGTATGAGACTAACAGACGTGCATTGATTTCAGCTTTGTGACCAACCAAAACCTATGGGACTAATGTGGTGTCATGACCTGCCAGGAGAGTTACTACTTGATTGTTGAGTACTTATCAGCTAGTTTGAATGGTTTGTCTGTGTGCCCCCCCTTACTTGCTAGTATCATGTTTTGTGTGCTGGTTTGTTTGTTTTTTGTTTTGCTTTAACTGTCTTGAACTGTTTGAAAGCCCCCCTCCCCCACAGGAGGAATTTCAAGGCTTCTATCTTTGTGTTTGCTTTTGATTCCACACATTTTTCCAACAAATGACAGAATCTTGTAGTACACAGATAAAGAGGGTGATTACAACACTATTTGTTGGCTGCAGAGATGACATGGTGGCTCATAGCTGCTTTTAATTCTAGTTCCAGGTATCCAGTGCCCTCTTCTGGCCTTCTCGGGCATCACACACACACACACACACACACACACACACACACACACACACACACACACACACGGTGCAAAACACACATGCAGATTAACACCTCCCCCCCCCCGTACACATAAAATTAAACATTTCTGGAAATGCTATTTTGTTTAAAAGTCTCCTTCAACCACATTCTCCTTCCTAATTCACTCTTAGTAGATTATTTTCCATTTTGGATGTAGTAGTTCATATCTGTGGGCCTCTGAAAGAAAATACAAAATAGACTTGGCTAGATGAAAGAAGTTAGTATAAAGTTTGAGTGGTAACACCTTAAAGGTAAGATTGGAAGACACCATGATGTAGCTTGGCTAAAATAGAGTGACCTGTCCATTTGTGGAGCTGAAGAGAACATGGAAAGATCACCCTGACTGATGTAGAAGCCAAGCATCCTCTGGCTTAAAAGACCTCACGTCTGGTTTCTTTTCTAACTCTGAGTACATACATGTTCCAATTTTCTCTGGGCATTGATCTCTCCATCTTGGAAACAAGATTTGGAGCAAAGGTTATGACAGTGAGACAGTGGAGCCTAGAGACTCACAGAGACTTGGATTCAAGCCACCTCTCCCACTGACTTCAAGTCACGTTTGCTTTACCCTTCATTGCCACAGGAGTACAGTGAGTCTAACAATATACACGCCATCATAATATGCTATGCTAGTCTGGGCTGTGCTGTGCTTGTGGGAAATATTACAGGGCATACAGATGAAGGATTCAGTTCATACCTAGAATAGACTAGTTGTGCCATAAAAGGCAGCCAAGTAGAATGAGTTGAGGAGGTTGTACCAGGGTCCATGGTTCCTGCATCCCTCTCAGGTTCTATTTTGGGATGTTTATCTGTTCTGTGTTCTGTCGGTGCAATGACTTCCATCTGCAATGTTGTAGCTTCTAGAAATAGCAGCTCTTTGCTCTGGCTGTCTTCTTTTCAGGAGACACTGCCTTTATAATCTGTGATATTTTCACACTGAAATCTTATTTCTAGAGATCTAAACTGGCATGGTCATCTCAAGTCTATTTACTGTGAGCTTTTAGTACACACAACGAAGGCTGTGTTTGGATACCTTTGTTCACAAGGTCTTTAGTGAGTTGTTGCTATTCTGTGAGGTGATGCTTAATGCTTCTCTCACTCACCATCAGATGATCCCAGGTTCCTCAGTGCTAGAGCAGGCAACAGCCTGCAGCAGCTCATGAGTATAAAGCACAGAGAGAGACAAAGAAATATGTCACAATGTCTATGCCCAATTCTTACAGGAAAGCTGGTTTCTTTTTGAGTCTGTGCAACCAATCAGAAATAGGCGTAGTAGGGCAAATGTGTGGAAAATAAAAATTGTAACCCAGTGGCATCACAGAGGAAAGGAACAGAGCACAAGGCCAGCAGTGTGGCGCGCTCACACATCAGCAGGCTGGTGTGACCTAACCAAAATATGGTTTGCACCTCAAATGGTAATTCTCCATTTTTTCTTGATGCTTAGGAGCTTTCTTTCTTCCTGAGAGTTTCCTTTAAGTACCACACCATAAACGAGCTCAGAAAAGCATTTTATATAATAAAAATCAAACCACTCTCCTATTTTCTCATATCCAGCAGTGCTGTTATGAAAAGATTAGTTATTGATGTAATGTAAATCATACCTGCACACATATCTGCATGCATAGGTGGTAGGCTTCTTGCAGAGACTTTGAGTTGTATGTGAGTGATCACTGATTGCGTTAGAGACTGTAGAGTGAGCAGTGACATATATGGTAATGAAGAAAGAACAAATCCTCATGTTGCAAATTCCCTCCTCTGCTTCTTGCTAGTGACAGCTATTATGAAAAGCAGGTTGTTGGAATTTTTTAAAGCACTAAATAAAAAAGAGAGTATAATAGCATTTTATAGACTCTGTCTTTTGAAATATAATGCAGCTTTTCAACAGCCCATATTTCTCTGCTTATGCCAATTAACCATTGTATTGGGGCTTATTTCTTTGTGCATGGGAGTCTACAACAGAAAATGCACTCATTTTTGAAAAGGTTAGATTTATAAGCTTCAATAAAAACCAGCTCATTTGAACAAAAGCAATCAGATTGTGGAGCAACACATAAAAATTTTTGCATATAGGAGGAGAAATATGAGATGTTAGCATTATGCTTAAATAGTGAACGGGGTCTGGAGCAGGCTTTAAGAGTGTTCACCTTGCTTCCATTGCTGCGGTTCAGCTTGCAGATGCTTCATGTGATAGTTGCTATAGAAACGAAGCCTTTTCCATCAGTCTCTTTCTGTTGCTATGGTGTGTTTGCAGCTGCCACATGTAAACTTTTGTATAAAGTGTCATTTCTGCTTTTCATTGATGACCATATAATGAAGCAGATCAAATCAATCATGCATCACGCAATGCAATGAAATCTGGCTACTATTTCTCCGTTAGGATGCACAATAGCAGGACCTGAAATTATCCACAGTCATGCATTGTGCATTTGTTAATCAGGCTACTGAAAATATTACTGTGACAAACTTAATTTAATCAACTTAAACACTGCCCCCCTCTCTCCCCTCCCTCTCTCTCTTCCTGCCACCTCCCTCTCCTTGAAAGTATGATGCTGAAGATTTAGGATTCCTTTTCTGTAATGTTGACTGTGAAGTTTTATCTATTACGTTACGTAAGTTACTTAACATCTAGACTTAATGAGCCAATGAAGCCATGGCACCATGGGTTTATGTGATAAGTTCTGTGACATCGGGGACCTTACTTGATTCATTTATTCTTATACATCCAGAATTTGACTGATGTTTACGCAGAACCTAGAATATACTCAGCATTCAAAATTACTTGTTGGCTCAAGAAACACGCATATTCTGTTCACATGCTATTTGTAATCTAATTCCTATGTTGTCTATTTTATTTACTATTTTCTATGTTAATTCATTTTGTTGAATTCTTACTGTGGTAACATGTTCTTCTTACTGGGTCCCTTCTACTTTATTAAAAAATAGATTTGTCTTTAATTACACACACACACACACACAGAGAAAGATAGAGAGAGACACCACCTAATTACCATTATCTTTATCTTAGATATGATGTGAGATGGTGTGTGTGCGTGCGTGTGTGTGTGTGTGTGTGTGTGTGTGCGTGTGTGTGTGTGTATATAATGTATATGTGCACTTTGTTTTTCTTGCACTAAGAATTAAATCAGAACTAGGGTCTCCTATATGCCTCCATTTGAGATACATCCCCAAATTTGCTTTCATTCTGTGTTCTAAACTGGTTTTTGTAACCAATACATTTATTTTTATTTATGTTTTACTTTCCTTTTATGTTATCCCTGTCCTTAATGTAAATTTCATTTTCTTCCAGGATACATCGTTAACAAGGGAATTGTCTCCTCAATGGTTCGAACATGAATCTTTAAGTCATATGGATTTGCATATGAGTTAGTTCCCTTAGAATCATTTAAAAAGTTATAGCCTCAGTTTATGAACCTCAGTTTGCTATTTTGTCATGGGAAATAATTATACCCATATGTCCCACAGAGTAAGTATGAGAATTTAATGGAATTATTGATAAAATGTTGATCATAGTCATTGGCAATAAGATCTGTATAATTTACAGTTGTTACTCTTTTTGTATACATAAGTGATGTACTTGGCCCACTTGTTAAACAGCCAAAAAAAAAATATGTAGATTGTAGATGTTGCTATTTTTCCGTTGTTCTGAATCTATGTCTGTCATGGTACTGACATATTCTCCAAGGTCAGGATGTCTTAACAATATTTGTGCTTTCGTTTAATTTATCAGTTTGTGTTTTTAAAGTCCTATATGGTTTAAAAGCCCAATCACAAATATCCAATATGATTTCTGCAATTTAACCCAGATCTTTGAATTAGACCCTTTTTCTTTTCACATTTCTCTCCTACTCCAGCTCCTTGGAGTTGGATATAGTAGAGGCTGCTTACAAATTCCCTGCCCCTCATCAAAGTCTAGATGTGAAGTCAAGAAAACCCAATTTTTATATAACCCTCCGGAGGTGGGAAGATCTCATTATACTCTTTTGGATTGTTCGTTGTTCATGTGTTCATGATGAGCTCACAAGACAGGCCCCAGGGAAAGGCATACTTGATTCTGACGTCCTCTGGCTTCCTTCATCTATGAGAAGTCTTCCCTCATTTCTTCTGCAGGTGGGACAGCCAGTTGCCTGGCAGCCACCCCATTTTTCAAACTGTAAATTCTATCTTACAGAAACAGTCATACCCACAGCCTGATTTTTTTCTCTCTCCACAACCCAGATTTTCTCTTCTCTTCTCCCCAAATATTACTACCTTTTCTAATCTGCAGGGATTGGTTACTCAAGAAATCTTTTCTCCTGCCCTTAGATATTCTAAGGAAATGGAGATGGAATATATGGGCCGTAACATCTATTACCCTTATACTGCAGGAAAATATGTAGATTCTCCCATAAATTTCCCCAAATATTCCCATGCACTCTGAGAAGTGTACTTACTGGAGTGGGGCAGTGTCTGCTCTGTGAAATGCTAGCTAGCCTTGTTGACAGGTGTTGTAATACTGATAACCAATCCTTAAAATTCAAAGTTTAAAATCTTCACTGGGGCAGGGGATAACATATCTTAATAAGCATTGCATCCTAGAGCATTACAAAATATACTCATCACTTATCAAAAAATTAATGCTTGTGATGATATTTTAGAAAGCATATGGTACTCAAGTCAATAATGTAAGTATGCCATAAATCCTCAAAATCATCTGTCCCCATTTCCCTTTACCTTTTTAGTGGTTATTATTATTTTTCCTTCCTTTCTTTTTTTCTTTTTCTTTTTTACAGTATATTTACTGTACTCACTATAACAAACAGTAACATATGAAGTAGTATATAACAGTGGAAACCTTAGCTTCATGTGTTACATAAGATTATTATTATTGGCATTGGAAAGGTGGCTCAGTGGATAAAGACTGGAATTTAGATCTCCTAAACTCAAGTAAAATCCAGGGGAGTATTGCAACCTTTCTGTACTGCCAGCAGTGAGGAGATGAGAGTCGGGGGATCCAGAAGCAAGCGGGCTGGCCAGACAAGCCTGTATTGGGTTTCTGTGAATAAAGAACAGAACACTGAGGAGAAAGGTGGTCGGTATCAGCCTCATGACTCTTCATGTGTCCTCTTCATGTGCACACACGCTCACCTGGACTCACATGAGTGCCCACACGTGCAACAACAAAGGTATCACACACCTACACCTGCTAAAAGGAGAATGTTATTATTCAGTCACTTGTGCTGTATATTATTAAACATGCACAAATTTTATCTGTTAATTAAAATTACAGATTAAGGAGGGTCCATTATTATGAAAAAAAATTGTATTGGCAAGAAAAGAGAACAAATGAATAGTTTTGATGTTAGATGTTATACAGTTCAGTTGATATATATTTGTTGTGTGTGCTATTTTTCTGAAACCCTAGGTTCTTTTTAAAGCCATGAATTTAAAAATGATGTAAATAGGATGTGCATCTTTCTAGTGAGGAGCACTGTAAAAATAATAGCTTAAAACTAATACTATGTTTCAAGAAAGAAAATACCTGTGTTTTGGAGAACTTTAAAGGGACCATCTTAAGACAGTTCACTCATTCTTTATTGCTTGGTCTCTCCATTTGTGCAATGTTCATAGATTGGAGCCAAGCTTAAGGAAAGCCTGAAAGGACATTTCTAGTTGTTTTAGCTCCTAGAAATGCAATTCTTACCATTTTAGAAATACAGTCTAAGTCATAGGTATAAATGTTGCATCTTGGATAGAATTGGGAGCCAAGGAATACCACAAAGTCACCATAAGTATAGCAATGTATAGCCCTGTTCCAGGGAATGGTTTCCCTTGTGCAAGTGTAATAACTCTGCTATTGCAGGAGACAATTTCCCCGCCAAAGTTGTTACAGCTGGGCTCTACTAGGCTCTGGAGAAGTGTTACAGCTCTATTCAGCCCTCCCCCGTACCATCCCCCAGAGTGTCTCACAACTCTGCTCTCTAGGAGAAAGCTTCCCTGGAAAAAGTGTTGCCCTTCTGCTCCACAGCTGGGCTCCAATGCAGCAAAAGTATCACATTGGACAACAAACCCTTTTCAAAAGATTTATTAGGAAGGAAGAATCCAGGAGAGTGGTGAGAAGCAGCAGCAAGCTGAACATGATACAGAGCTTATATAAGGTTTTGGGTTGGGCGGGTTACTTTCCAGGGTAGCTTGGGATTATGGATTTTTGTAGCTTGATTCTGGGGCAAGCTCAGGAGCTGGTGAGATTTTGTGCTCAGAAACTCAGGGGTTCTGCAGCCTAACTCTGAGACAAGCTCAGAACCTGGGATTTCAAGCCCTGGTCATGGGGGTCTGGTCAGGGACCGGGTGTTTTTAGTTAGCCCTTTTCATCATACAGTAAGTGATACTATGTTTTTAGAGAATGAGTCCAATTCAAATTAATTCCAAAAAGTTCTCAACATGGCAAATAAACATTTATGTCCAAACCCAGGGTTGTATTGAGTTCCCAGTAGAATTTCATGGTGTGCAACTACTGTTTCTTTGGATGACTGTAAAATCATTGTAGCTCAACTGGAAAATGTGCACATTTCAGTGTAACTAAAGTATGCATTGCCAAGCTAATCAAATGTGTTTTAGATTAGCTGTTGGCTCGTGTGATGTGCCACAGGGCTCAATCCCTTCCGTGGGCCTGAGGTTGACCTTACCTGAAGGAAAATGAAAATGTGCATCTTATTCCCATGTCTGAGAAGACCTGCTTTGTGAATCACTCTTTCTTACAGGCACAAAAAATAAATAAATAAAATAAAAAACAAACAAACAAATAAACAAAAAAAAAAATCCCATGGCTTCGTTTGTCATAGTTGTGTGTCCTGAACAAAAAAACAGTTTAATGGTAAGATCGACCTCATGAAGAATTAAAGATGTCCTTAGGTTGATGCGTATGTTACTTTCTGTCTTCACATACAAGTGGTTGTTCAATTTTCTGGAAAAGTCTTTCCTTAACTCTGCCTGTTTTGAAATTTTACAGCAGGAACTCAGAGTAAGCGTGTGCTTTTCCAGATGGTTTATTTGCTTTTTATCAGCTCAGTGGTTTCATCAGCTCATACCTACATTTGGAGTGATTTTGAGCTTACTGCACAGACAATGAAGGAGACAATTTGAAGCTATAAACATGCTGTGTCTGTTGCCTTTGAAGTATTTGTACTTTCCTTAGTTAGAAAGAACTTAGTGTATTAGCTATTTGTACATTTATATACAACATGCTCAGACTTTCTATTTTGAACCTCTTCTTTAAATAGGACAATGATGTTGTTGTTTTGTGTGTGTGTGTGTGTGTGTGTGTGTGTGTGTGTGTGTGTTAGCCCTTATAATACTTTTATCAATCTCATGTCTTCTGACTGAGACTAGAAACTTTTTGCCACTCTGTATAATCATTTTGAACAAAAGTAATGATGTTTTCCCCAAAGACCTTAAGAATTGGCAGGGGTTCTCGTTGAATGTAAATCTGTAGAGGCAATAACAAGAGTCATATGTAGTTAGAAATCTGGAGTTAAGGATTATAAAATATCTCAGGTTATGTGCTGGCTTTCCTGCTGCAGATAAGCTTAGTTGCTCCACTTATTATACAATTTCCTCATTTGAGAATTCATCATGATCAGCAACATTCCCTCCCAGATTTGTTGTTAGTATCAAATATAGTAAGATTAATATGCTGTTATTAAGGCCCCTGAATCTGTAAGTAACTTCATTAATTTCTCCCCTAAGCCCATGTTTACATACATTCTAGACAGCAGCTTATGTGTTCTTAGTCCTTTGTATCCTTGCCAAACAGACTTGGCGATGTCAGTGTTGGACTAGTATTTATACATGCTCATGGGGGGGTTGCATGTGTGCAGTGTATACTCACGTGCATTTGCACATGGAGGGCAGACATCAACATAGAGTGTCTTCTTGGGTTGCTCTTTACTTTGTTTTTTGTTAGAAACAAGTTCTCTCACTAAACCTGGATCTCATTTGACTCAGATAGGGGGTCTGGTCAGTGAGCTTCAGGGATCCATCTGTCTCCACCCCTGGCTCCCAGCACCCACCGGGGTCTCAGATGTGTACTTTTCATGTGGATGCTGAGACAGGTCTGTTTAGGTGCTAATTATTATGCAGCATTCTACTGACTGAGCCAACGCTTCAGCCCTAGACTATTGACGTTTTGTTTGGCTAATTCTTTTCTGAGTTTATACCTTGTCTTTGTAGCTCTTCTGTGGATTTTGTGTCATTTGGTTACAGTAACCCCTGTCTGTGCTGTATACACCGTCAGCTTATGATACACATAGCCATTTCTGATGAGTTCTAAATTCTAATGTCAACTTCAATTATTTTCTTCTAATTTTTTTTTCATTTATCTTTCAAGAAAACTTTCCCTAATAATAGAAAGCAAAAAGAAAAATTCTTCTATATTTACTTGTAAAGCCATCTGAATTATTTGCTTATTTTTTCCTGCTAAGAGAGGAGAATCTAATTTTGGTTTCTATTTAGGTAATAAATTACTCTGATATTATTTATCCCATGGTCTTCTCTTTCTTCAAAAATTTATGAGGACAACTATATTCTCTATCAAATTTCTGTTTCAATTTTATTTTTAAGTTCTCTTATCAAAGTTAAAAATAAAATTAAAGGATCTGGAGAGGTAGCTCAGCAGTTACGAGTACCAGCTGTTTTTCCAGAAGACCTAGGTTCAATTATCAGCACCCACGTGGCAGTTCACCACTGTAACCCCAGCTCCAGAGGTTCTGACACACCCACACAGACACACGTTCAGGCAAAACATCAATAAAGATAAGATAAAAATAAATAAATCATTTAAAAAATTAAAACAAAGAAAATAAACCTGTAATCTCCCCCACACTGCCAAATTTACAACCACTAGATTGAAAATCAAAGGACCTAAATCCTGAAAAGCTAGGAAAGTGTGGGGGTCTCTGAGTGAGTCAGTAGGATGGAAGGATGTGGTGAAATGTGTTTGAATTTCCTACTGTAGATTTGTGGTAAAACATCTAGGAAAATAAGGGGATAGAGGATCCACCTCTACAGATAATCACCTGAGCCTCACACAATTGCATGCAATGCAGAGTACCAAAAGGATGTGTTCAACACTTAAAGTGTATCCCTGGAGGCCGGAATGATGGCAGCTCCCCAGCATTCAGGAGATGGAGACAGAATGATTCGAATTCTTGACCAACTGAACTATGTAGTGAAATTCTAAAACAAAACAAAAAACAAATAAACAATAACACCAAAGATTGTAGTTCATTTACTTTTCCCACTGGTGCTCCAACAGCAGAAAGTCCAGCAGCTAGACTGGTACCGAGGTACCCTTCAGGCTGCCTCCTCAGAAGGGCTCTAAAGGGTGGTAGATACTTGGATGAGGAGGGGACTCAGTTCAATAAAACAAAATTTAAATCTCTTTGACCTTAGCCTGCTCCTGGGTTGAAGAGGGAGTGAATGAGTTCTCGTGCCTTTGATTGTGAGGAGCATGCAGACTCTAATTGTACGTAACTATAATCAGAACCTGTGGGATAAAAGAAATGCCACTTGATTGCTTTTTGGACTCTTAGGTAACCTTTTCCTCTACTCTGGGAAAGATTGGTACTGCTTTTCTTCATAAAGTCTAAAAGCTGTGCTAATTATTTTTGGATGTAGTAGAAAGCACTATTTTTTAAAAAAAACAATTTTCCATACTTCACTCTATAATGTAAACTATTCTACAAGCATAAGTACTTAAATAGAATTATCTTGCAGAAATGTTTAGAATATTGTTGGCATATGTTCAGCAATATGCACTATATGCTCTGTGAGATGGAGTTGATAAGATGAACTTGCTCCTGTGGTCCTGAACCTTTAATTAAATAAAAAGTGCAAGCTGCTAAGTGATCAGTTACATAGTAGGCAGTTAGCACATGCCATTTGCTCAATCGCTATGTGGTGGAATTCATATGTCTCATATTTATTTATCTATTTTCATCATATACGTTTATTTTTTATTTATATAAAAGTCATTTTTATCCATGTATCCACCTGTACCCCCTCCATTCCCTCCTCCCAATCCCACCTAGTCAGCCTTCAACTTCTCCCCTTCCCATCCTCCCATCCCCTCTCCCCAAAAGGGCAAGAAGTCCCAAGGTGGGTCAGATCAGCATGGTGCATCTACTTCAGGAAAGTCCAATTTCCAAATATCAAAACTGGGTTAGATGTTCCTCTGCAGGGAATGGCCTCCAAGGTGTCAGCCCACACACAGGAACACAGTCTGATCCCACTCCTCGAGGCTCCACATACTGCCCATGCCAATAGACAGTTGCCTACCCTTGGAAGACCTAGCTTCTTTTCCCGATGGATCCGCAGTGGGTGTTCTTGATTCAGTGAGCTCCCCAGAGCTCCAGCCAGCCATTGCTGTGGAAGTTTTCCTCATAATCCCTATCCCCTGCTCATACAGACTCTCCTCCGGCTCTCAGATGGTCCAGGAGCTCTCCCCAGTGCTCAGCCATGGATCTCTGCCTCTGCCCTATTCATTGTTTGATGCAGGTTCTGTGATGACACATAGGGTGGTTATTCATGTGATTATAGGGAAGTCCTGTTTAGGCATCCCCTCCACTACTGGTTGGAGAACTAGCCAGGGACATGCTGTGATGTCTTGGATGTTTCCCTAGCACCTGGTCTTTTTCCATCCCCGAAGTAGATTCCTCTATCAAAATATCCATCTCTTTTTTTCACACTCTTTGATGCTCTCTCACTCAACCATCTCCTTCTCTCATGATTAGTTCCCATCTCTTCTTGGTTGCAAACCGTTGTGATCCTCATTTGCTAAGGTGATCTCTATTTTCTTTTCCTTGGGGAATCAATGGATGTTAAGTTCCTTCTGATTCCAAGCTGTTAGGGGTTATGGTTTTCAGTTTGAGTATTCTTTGCTTTTTGTCTAAAGTCTTCTTATGAGTGGGTATGTCCTGTGCCTATCTCTGTGGGATTGTGATACCTCACTCAGGAGGATATTCACCAAATCCACCCTTTCGCCTGCAAATTTTAGGATGCCATTTTTTTAAAAAAAAATTTTACTGCTGAGTAGTACTCCATTGTGTAGATGTACAACTGTTTGTTAATCCATTCTTCATTTGAGGGGCATCAAGGTTGTTTTCAGATTCTTGCTGTTACAAATAATGCTGCTATGAACATAATTGAGCTAATGCCCTTGGGTTATGAATGTGCTTCCTTGAGTATATGCCCAATAGTGATATTGTTGGATCCTTGGGGAGACTGACTCCCAATTTTCTGAAGAACTGCCATACTGCATTCCAGAGTGGCTGTACAAGTTTGCATTCCCACCAGCAATGGAGGAGTGTTCCCCTTGCTTCGCATCCTCTCCAGCATAGACTGTCATCTGTGTTTTTGATCTTAGCCATGATGCCTGACAGATGTAAGGTGGTATCTCAAAGTTGTTTTGATTTGCATTTCTCTGATGGCTAAAGATGTTGAGCAATTTTTTAAGTGCCTTTGGCCATTT
The DNA here is from genome assembly GCA_033318265.1 of Phyllotis vaccarum. Taxonomy (NCBI): domain Eukaryota; kingdom Metazoa; phylum Chordata; class Mammalia; order Rodentia; family Cricetidae; genus Phyllotis; species Phyllotis vaccarum. The sequence continues at coordinate 73,372,168 of JARWLC010000003.1, forward strand.
GTAATTCTTCTGTTGAGAATTCCCTTTTTAGCTCAAAACCCCATTTTTTAATTGGGTTATTTAGTGTTTGGGGCCCTAGTTTCTTGAGTTCTTCATATGTTTTCGAGATCAGTCCTCTGTCAGTTGTAGGGTTGGTGAACACCCTTTCCCATTCTGTAGGATGTTGTTTTGTCTTATTGACTGTGTCCTTTGCCTTAGAGAAGCTTTTCAGTTTCAGGAGGTCCCACTTATTGACTGTTGTTCTTAGTATCTGTGCTCCTGGTGTTACATTTAGGAAGTGGTCATCTGTGCCAATGCATTGGAGGGTATTTCCTACTTTCTTTTCTGTCAAGTTCAGTGTAGCTGGGTTTATGTTGAGGTCTTTGATCCACTTGGATTTGAGTTTTGTGCAGGGTGATGAATATGGATCTATTTGCATTCTTCTACATACTATGATCCAGTTATGCCAACACCATTTGTTGAAGATGCTATCTTTTTCCATTGAATATTTTTAGCCTTTTTGTCAAAAATTAGGTGTTCATAGGTGTGTGGGTTAATGTTGGGGTCTCAGTCTGAACATTTTTGAGGCCCTCAGAATCCATGCCCAATTTACTGCTTCTGTATGTATTGCCCAAGTGTTAGACTACTTTAACAGAAGACTTAGGGTGCAATATTTTATGACTGCTTGCAAAGGGAAATGCACTGAGCACCTACAGTGATGCTCTAACTAAATGTGCTAAGATGTTTTAAATAATCTTACTGTGAGGTTTATCTCCATTTATCTCTATATTTAGAGATATATGATATTTCTATATTTAGAGATAACTAATATACTGGTTACTTTTAACATGTAGTTTACTATCAATAAGAACAATGCATTTGTATTATCAATTTCATTCAGAATTGAAACTTAGTATTTTCAGTTACTAACATAATTGTTGGATAGGCTTTAAATAAATGTATAACGTGCCATTTGTAATTTGAAAATGAAAATTTAAAGTGAGATCACCCACATACACAAATACTCCAGAAAATGACAATCTTCATTGTACAAAAAGTCAGTTTTTCTGCTTATTCTTTCTTTCGATTTGGTTCCATTGATCAACAAGTTTGTTTTTATTCCAGTACCATGCTGCTTTTATTACTGTAGCTTTATAGTATAATTTGAAGTCAGGAATGGTGATGCCTCTGGGAGTTCTTTAATTGAGCAGAATTGTTTTGGAAATCCTGGGTTTCCTGTTATTCTATATGAAGTTGAGTATTGTTCGTTCTTTCAAGGTCTGTAAAAAATTGTGTTGAGTTTTTGATGAGGATTGCATTGAATCTGTAGATTACTTTTGGTAAAATTGCCATTTTTTACTATGTTGATCCTACCTATCCAGGAGCATGGGAGATCTTTCCATTTTCTGATATCCTCTTCAATTTCTTTCTTCAGTGACTTAAGGCTTTTGTCAAAGAGGTCTGCTACTTCCTTGGTTAGAGCTACATGAAGATATTTAATGCTATTTGGTTGCATAAATGGTGGTGTTTCCTTTGTTTCTTTTTCAGCTCTTTTATACTTAGTATATAGGAGGGCTATAGATTTTTTTTTTAGTAAACTTTGTACCCTGTTATATTGCTGAAGGTGTTTATCACCTGTAGGAGCTCACTGGTAGAATTTTGGGGATCACTTATGTATACGATCATATCGTCTTGAAATAGAGATAGTTTGACTACTTCCTTTACAACTTGTATCCCCTTAATCTCCTTTTGTTCTCTTATTACTTTAGCTAAAACTTCATGAACTTTATTGAATAGATAAGGAGAGAGAGGACAGCTTTGTTTTGTTCCTGATTTTAATGGGATTGTTTTGAGTTTTTCTCCATTTAGTTTGATGTTGGCTGTGTGCTCGTTGTATATCACCTTTATTATATTTAGGTATTTTCCCTCTATTCCTGGTCTCTCCAGGGATTTATAATGAAGGAGTATTGAATTTTATCAAAGGCTTTTTCAGCATCTAATGAGATGATCATGTGTTTTTCTCTTTCATTTTGTTTATATTATGAATGACATTCACAGTTTTTCATATGTTGAACAATTCCCGCATCTCTGGGATGAAGCCTCCCTGATCATGGTGTATGATTTTTTTTTTTTTTTGATATGTTGTTGGATTTGGTTTGCCAAAATGAGTATGTTTGTGTCAATGCTCATGAGGTAAATTGGTCTTTAATTTTATTTCTTTGTTGCATCTTTGAGTAGCTTGGGCATCAGTGTGATTGTGGCCTCATAAAATTAATTCAGCATTATTCCTTCAGTTTCTAATGTATGGAACAGTTTAAGAAGTATTGGTATTAGTTCTTCTTTTAATGTCTGGTAGAATTTTGCACTGAAACCATCTGGTCCTGGGCTTTTTTTTTTTTTTTTTTTTTTTTTAACTTGGGAGATTTTTAATAACAGCTTTAATTACCTTTGGGGTTATAGGTCTGTTTAAATCATTTATCTGATCTTGATTTAATTTTGGTAAGTGGTAACTGTCCAGAAAGCTGTCCATTTCTTTTAGGTTTTCCATTTTAGTGGAGTATAGATTTTCAAAGTATGATCTGATTATTCTCTAGATTTCCTGGGTGTCTGTTGTTATGTCCCCCCTTTAATTTCTGGTTCTGTTAATTTGGATATTCTCTCTCTTCTTCTTGGTTAGTTTAGATAAGGGTTTATCTATCTTGTTGACTTTCTCAAAAAACCAGCTCTTTGATTCATTGATTCTTTGTATTGTTCTCTGTGTTTCTATTGTGTTGACTTCAGCCCTAAGTTTGATTATTTCCTGCTGTCTGCTCCTTCTAGGTGAGTTTGCTTCTAATTGTTCTAAAGCCTTCAGCTGTACTCTTAGGTCTCTTGTGTGAGATTTCTCTAGGTTTTTCATATAGGCATCTAGTGCTATGAGTTTTCCTCTTAACACTGCTTTCATTGTGTCCCATAAATTTAGGTATGTTGTGGATTCATTTCCATTGAATTCTAGGAAGTCTTTGATTTCTTTCTTAACTTCTTCCTTGAATTCAGTTTCCATGAGTTTTCAGGCTTTCTGTGATTTTTTTGTTGTTGTTGTTGTTGAACTATAGCTTTAGACCATGGTGGTCTGATATGATACAGGGAGTTATTTCCATTTTTTGTATCTATTGATATTTGCTTTATGACGAGTATGTGGTCAATTTTAGAGAAAGTTCCATGGGGTGCTTAGAAATATGTATATTCTTTTGCGTTTGGGCAGAAGGTTCTCTATATATCTATTAAGTCCATTTGGGTCATAGCATCTGTTAGATCCCTTATTCTCTGTTGAGTTATTCTCTGTCTGGTTGACCTATCCAAGGGTGAATGTGGTGTGTTGAAGTCTCCCACTATTAGTGTGTGATTTTTATGTTAAGTTATTTTAGTAATGTTTCTTTTACATATGTAGGGGTCATAAATATTTAGGATTGAGACTTCATCTTGGTGGATTTTTCCTAAAATGAATAAATAATGTCTGTCTTAGTCTCTTTTGATTGATTTTAGTTTGACGTCTATTTTGTTAGATATTAAGGTGGCTACACCAGTTTGTTTCTTAGGACCATTTGAATTCAAAGTCTTTTCCCAACCATTTACTCTGAGCATGTGTTTGTCTTTGAAGTTGAGGTGTGTTTCTTATATACAGCAGAAGGATGGTTTCTGTTTTTTGTTTTTGTTTTTTTCATTGTGTTAGGTTGTGTCTTTTTATAGGTGAGTTGAGTCCATTGATATTAAGGGATATTAATGACCAATGATTGTTATTTCTTGTTATTTTTGATAGTAGCTTATGTGTATTTCCCTTCTTCGGGTTTTTCTTCTGTGGGATTATCTATTGCTTGTGGTTTCATGGGTGTACCTAGTCTCCTTAGGTTGGAGTTTTCCCTCTAGTGCTTTCTGTAGGGCCAGATTTGTGGATAGATATTGTTTAAATCTGGTTTTGTCATGAAATATCTTTTTACTCCATCTATGGTGATTGATAGTTTTGCTGGGTATAGTAGTCTGTATTTGCCACCATGCTCTTTTAGTGTCTGTATAACATCTGACCAGGACCTTCTTGCATTCATTGTTTCCACTGAATAGTCAGATGTTATTCTGATGAGTCTGCCTTTATAAGTAACTTGGCCTTTTTCCTTTGCAGCTGTTATTATTTTTTCTCTGTTCTTTAGGTTTAGTGGCTTGATTATTGTGTGGTAAGAAGACTTTTTTGGTGGGTCTAGTCTGTTTGGTGTTCTGTAAGCTTCTTGTGTCTTTATAGGCATTTCCTTATTTAGGTTGGGAAAGTTTTCTTCTTTAATTTTGTTGCATATATTTTCTGTGCCTTTAAGCTGGTATTCTTCATCTTCGATTCCAATTACTCTCAGGTTTTGTCTTTTCGTGGAGATGTCCCAGGTTTCCTGGATGTTTTGTACTATGACTTTTTTGGTTTTAGTGTTTTCTTTAGCTGACATATCTATTTCCACTATTGACACTTCTACTCCAGAGATTCTCTCTTCCATCTCTTGCATTCTGCGGGTTATACTTGCACCTGTAGTTCTGGTTCATTTCTTCGGTTTTTTTTATTTCCAGCTTTGCCTATGTTTGCGCCTTTTTTATTGCTTCTATTTCAAGTTTTAATTCCTGGAATGTTTCTTTCACCTGTTTTTCTTCCTTTTCTTAGTTTTCTTTATTTTCTTTCAGGAATTTGTTCTTCTCTTCCAATTTTTTTTGTTTGTAGTTTCTTCTCTTTTTTTAAGGGAGTTTTTTATATCCTCTTTTCAAGCTTCTGTTATACTTTTAAAGGTTTTTTAAGGTTGTTTCTTTCTGTTCCCTCTTCATTCATTTGCTCAGCTCTTGATGTTGTAGAGCCATCAGCTTCTTCTGGCGGTGTCTTGTTGTTTTTGAAATTGTTGTATGTATTCTTGCACTGTGTTTGCCCATTGCTTCCTTGGTTCACTCTTGGTCAGCTCTTAGTCAGTTGTGAGCCTGGGGGACTGAGTGTTACCAATAATTGCAGGGGCTGCTCTTAGTTGGCTTTTAGTTGGCTGCAGGCCAAGGAGCTGTGTCTCCAGTTGTCACAGGGGTTGTTCTTGGTAGGGTCTTAGTTGGCTCTTAGTCAGTTCTTAGTCAGATGTGGACCAGGAGACTTCTGGGTCTCCATGTGTTGGTGTGTGATGATGCAGATTTTGGTTTGAGCGGGGTTTGGCCCATGGCATGTCCCTCCAGTTCTCCTGATTTTCTTTGTTTCAGGGAAGATCTGGGTATAGTTGGGTTGCCAGGGCTGTGTTCTCAAGCTGGGGTTTAGAGACCATGGTCTTTTCTTGGCCTGAGGGTCGGGGTGTCACTCACCTCTTAGTCAGCTATGAACCAGTAGGCTTCTCGGGGTCTCCAGTTGTCGGAGTCTTGGTATATTTTTAAACATTGTGATTAAAAAAAAAAAAAAAAAAACTTAAAGATTATTCTACAGGGCTAGATAGATAGCTCAGTCAGTAAGGTGCTTGCTATGAAATTATGAGGACCAGAGTTAGATCCACAGAATCCACATACTCTTTTTGTTTTGTTTTATTGTTTGTTTGGTTGGTTGGTTTATTTGTTTTGTTTTAAAGCCAGGCATGGTGGCATGTAATACTATCACTAGCAAGTTAGAAACAAAGACTTCTGGGGCTCTAGCTAGCCAGCCTACCATGCTTGGCAAGCATTTTACACTTAAGAGTTCTTAGCAAAGGGGGAGGAGAAATTGTGGTTGGCATGTAAAGTAAAAGAATAAATTTAATTAATAAAAACTACAGTTTTGAAAGGATATTAAAAAGTTTATTCTTTTTATATTATTTGTGTATGCAAAAACTGACTATAGAAACGAGAACTTCATAAAAATGTCTTTTTACAAAAATATCTGCTTTTTAATATACTATGATACAGATTACTTTTTTTACATATCCTGGATATATTTTTAACTTCATTTTTATAAGAGAAGTTTTATAGTTTACTGACAAGGTGTAATATAATTCTTTTTTATGGGACTCCTAGCCTAGACACTTCTAGCCCATATATGAAAATGGACTTTTAAAAATCCCCAGAAACGGTGGTGGGGAGGCCACTGGTTAGCACACAGTGACTCTTGTGACTATCTTTGTAAGGGTAGGTAGTCCCCAGATTATACAACCAAAATAAAATGAAGAGAAGAAGCCCAAACTGTCCAAGATCCTATGTAGATCCTTAGAGCACATTCTAGAAGAGGGGATGGTGGGAGTGTAAGAGCAGAGGATGGGGAAGAGTCTCATAAATCGCTGTCCTCTGGATGTGCCCTGGCCGCGGCAGTCATGGACACACAGCAGCTGGGACCACTCACACAAGGCCAGCAGCAGGAAAACAAAGATGACAAGGAGGTGGTTGGAAAGAAAGGGATCAGCTGGTGTAGGAGGGTCATAAGAGAAGCCAGGGTGATTGTGGGGATGATGATAGTAGTGTACTATATACATGTCAAAATTTAAAAAATAATGTAAAAAGGAAACAGGAGCCAAAAGAATTTCTAATATTAAAGCAAGACAGCCTCTTTGATGAGAAGAATGGATTTTCAGCCTACACAAATGAAGTTCATGTCCTACAGGTCATCTCTAGTTAATCTGCATATGTAACAATCTGGATATTGAAGATTTGCTGCTTGCTTTGGAAGCAGCAAGTGATGTACTAGATTTACATAGCATGTGCATAGTTTCCTTACCATGAAATTTGCTTTATTTCTTCCTTTTTCTGAACTTAAAAATATATGTTGTAGGGAAATTTTCTAAGTGATACTAAACTTTATGCTTAATACATAGACAACTTAAAAGTCTATGTGTTAAGCATAAAGTATAATAGAATAAAAGATTTGTTCCTGTGCTAGGGAGATAGCTCAGTAGTTAAGACCCTTCTACAGAGGATCCAGGTGTGGTTTCCAGGATGCGCATAAAGCCTCACAACCATCTGTTGTCTGGAAGTCTGATGCAGGAAGTCTGATGTTTTCCTCTGGCTTCTGTGGACACTGCACACATGCAGTACACCTATACATAAAAGATAAAATATACATAACTCTGTTTTAAAAAAGAGACAGAATCCATAATTTCCTCAGGTTATCTATAAATGTTTCTTTCTTTTAAAAAAGGTATTCTTTTACACATATATTAATAAAGATATAGTTTTCCCCTTTTTATTGAAAGTAGCTTTTTAAAATCTCTTATAATATATCCTGATTGATATTCCATCCCTCTAATAACCCAAGTTCCTAACCACCTCCCCTCCCGTGTGCATCCACCCCCTTTCCATCTCTCATTAGAAAACAAAGAGACCTCTAGGGGATAATAATAAGTTAAAATATAATAAAAAACTTAATATATCAGAATAGCAAACAGTAGGAAAAGAACCTAAGAGAAGACACATGAAACGATACTGATGCAGAGACCCACTTGTTTTCCCACTCAGTTATCCCATAGACACACTAAACTGGAAGCCATAATATAGGTGCAGAGGACTTGCATGTTAAAAGGAGAGAAAAAGGTATAAATAAATCAGTAAAATAATAATTATCCAGGTGGTGGCACACACTTTTAATCCCAACACTTGGGAAGAAGAAGCAGGCAGATCTCTAAGTTTAAGGCCAGCGTGATCTACAAAGCGATGTTCAAGACAACCAGGGCCACACAAAGAAAAACTCTATCTCAAGAAACCAAAATAAATAAATATTAAGAAAAACCTTCCTGACATAACATTATGAGACAAGGAATCTCCAGTGTTACCAGAGTTTGTTTTCTCTTGGACTTTACTGCTGGGCATGCAGCCTACCCTTAAGAGCAGTTTGTTTTCCCAGTGAGACTCATTTTTCATTTGCATATTAAAGATAGATTCTGAGTTAGAGATGGAGGCATGTGTCTGTTTTTCCTTTCGACTCTAAGATCCCATGTGATGTGGACCCATGCAGACCCAATGCTTGCCACACTGGTCTTTCTGAGTTTATATGAGCTTTGTGAATGTTGATTTAGATGACCCTGTTTTCTAGGTGTCCCCCAACTCCTCTGGGTTTTACACTCTTTCTGCTCCTTTAACACAAAGTTTCCTGTTCCTTGAGGGGAGAGATTTGACAGAGACATCCCATTTCGGGCTGAATGTTCCAAGGTCTCTCACTTTCTGCTAAGGCTGGCTGTGAGATTTCTGTATTTCTTCTCATCTGCTGTAAGAAGAGGCTTCTCTAATGATGTCTGAGCAAGATGTTGATCTACAAGTATAGAAGAATGTCATTAGAAGTCATTTTATCGATTGATTTTTATCTTATTTTTATTTTGGAATAGTAGTATTTGGTTTTATGTAGGATTTCTGGCCTCACCCACTCTAAACCTATTCAGTAGGCAAAGCTGTCTACTTTCTTTATACCTATCTAGCATAGTATATGAAGTCTTCACTAGAGCAGTAAGGCACCTGAAGGAGACCAGGGATATACAAATTGGAAAGAAAAAAGTCCAAGTGTCCCTATTTGCAGATGATGCAACAGTATACATATCACTAAAAATTCCATTGGACATTTCCTATAGCTGATAAATACTTTCAGCAAAGTAGCAGGATGCAAAAGGAACTCACAAAGTCAGTAACGTTCCTATATATAAATGACAAACAGACTGATAAAGAAATCAAGAAAACAATACCTTTCATGGTAGCTTCAAATAATATAATATATCTTGGGAGTATCTTCTATCATGAGGGAGTTGTATGATAAAAAAAAAAAAAAAAAAAAAAAACTTTAGGACATTGAAGAAAGAAACTGAAGAAGACAAGCGGAAGATGGAAAGATGTCCCACACTCCTAGATTGGTAAGATTCATGTAGTAAAATGGACATTCAGATTCAATGCGACCCCCATTAAAATTCCAACAAAATTCTTCGCAGATCTTGAAAGGATAATTTTCAGTTTTATATGAAAATGCACACACACACACATACACACACACACATACACACATACATACACACACACACACACACACACACACACACACACTCATAGCTAAATCAATCCTGATGATAAAATATCCACTGTAGGTATCACTGCCATTGTACATTCTCAAATTGTACAACACAGCCCTAGTAATAAAAACAGTATGGTATTGGAAGAAACAGACTTCTTGATCAATAGAATCAAATTGAAAACCCAGACATAGATCTTCCCACCCATGGACATCAGTTTTTTGTATAAAGAAGCCAGAAATACTGGGGGAAAAAAAGACAAAAGACATCATCAACCAATGCCACTGGTCAAACTGGGTGGCTACATGTAAAAGAATTCAAATAAATCCATACTTAACACTCTGCAAAAAACTCCAGATGGATCAAAGACCTCAACAAAAAACCAGATACGCCAAACCTGATAGAAGAGATTGAAATAGCATTGAACGCCTTGGACCAGGAGAAGGTTTCCTGAAGAGAACACAACACAGACACTAAGATAAACAAGTAATAAATGGACTTCATGAAACGGAAAGGCTTCTGTATAACAAAGGACACTATCGTTTGAACAGAGTGATAGTCTGCAGGATGGGACAGGATTTTTTTTTTCCAACTACATATTCAGTATAGGGCTAATATCCAAAATATATAAGGAACTCAAAATACTATATATCAACAAAATAAGTAACCCAGTTAAAAATGGGATACAGATCTAAACAAAATTTCTCAAAAGAGGAAATTTAAATGGCTGAAAAATAGTTAAAGAAATACAGAAATATTCAATATTATTAGCCATGGGGGAAATGCAAATAAAACTTTGAGATGCCATCTAACACCTGACAGAATGGCCAAGATCAGTAACACAAGTAACAGCTCATGCTGGCAAGGATGTGGAGTATGGAAATCACTCACCTATTACTGATAAAAGTCCAAACTCATACAGCCACTCTAGAAATCAGCATGGCATTTCCTCAAGAGATGAGAATTGACTTACTTCACCATCCAGCTATATATTCTTGAGTATATAGAAAGAACACGCAATCTTACCACAGACACTTGATCGTGTGTGTACACTGCTCCTCTGTTCATCATAGCTAGAAACTGGAAACAACCTAGATCCCTCAATAGAAGAATAGGTAAAGAAAATGTGGTGTACTTACACAACTGACTATTGCTCAGATGTTAAAAAATGAAATCATGAAATTTTAAGGTAAATTCATGAACCTAGAAAAATCATCTTGAGTAAAGTAAAAATAGAACCAGAAAGACAAATATGGCATGTATTTGATTATATGTGGTAACTATGAACTCAAAGATAAGAAAGTGACAATGGAAACACAGAGGGTATACAAAGAGTAAGGCATTGGAGGGGGAGGCGGACAGATCTCTTAAAGAAAAGGAAATTGAAGTTATGGATGGATGAGGTTACTGGAACAGGAAGTTCAAGTGGGGAGAAGGGGAGAAGAGTTGAATGAAAGGGAATGTGGGGAGAAATATCTAAAATTAAAGACTATTTGAGGGGTGGTATAGGAACCTAATACACACATATATGAAGGTGATATAAATGAAATCTCCAGATAATGTCATCCAGTGAATCTTCTAGTTCTGGGGTTGGGTTACATCTAATTGAGTTGTTGGCCAATGGGATTCTATGGGAATTCCCTAAACAACCCATGCTATTGCCGAGACTATAGGTTGCTTTCTGCAAAGTGATGACAAGGCCTCATTACTGATGATACCTACACAATTCACTGAACTTGGAGAACTTGATCTGGTGCCTATATAGAGTCTTCACCCCTATATGCTAATGTCTTTGGCACAAATAGGTATTCTACACTACACAATACCAAAGGAGTAATGTAGGCACCACACAGCTATAAACCTGGCCTCAAACATCTGCAATGCTCTCTTGCCTGAAGCATATTCTGTTGCATGATTGTAAAAACCTTGTGGGAGTTACCAACCATTATCTGATTTGACTTAAGACCCACTCCATTAGATGGAACCCATACTCAACACTTCTTTGGTGATAAAAATATAATTCTTACCCATGGAGTATATAAGTTATACTTATATACAGAGTGCATAAACTTACCTTCATTGTGCCATATTATTCATAACAAGATGGTTTACTTTCCAAATTCTAACTCTAAAATATATACCTTTCATAAAATATGTTTCTTCTGAATTTTCCTGATGTAAATTTGTGCTGTGTGGAAATGAATCCCTTTTTAAGTGTATAGGAGTAAAGTTCAACTTAAAAAAGTCTTTTTTAAAAACATAAACAAATGTCCATAAACGCCCTTTTAAACTCTTGAATCACTAGGTTTTTTTAGCTTTGTAAATTTTAGAATGGGAACCCAAACAACGTAATACAGTTCAGGACTGGAGGCACGTGTCAGAGAATGTTTTTCTATTTCTTATAATAAACACAAGCACAGAGGAGTCCCAAATTTTTTCCTTATTTTTTAATAAATATATGGTAATGGCAGAGTTGTTTGCTCTTCTTTATATTATTATTTCTGTAGCTTGGGTATTTTGATTATTTCACAGAATGCATTCTCCCTTCGGCTGAAAGGTACCTACACAGTACTTCCAGAATATCCTAGAGTGTTTCTCCCTGGACTGGATTAAAATCAAATGTTCTCTACTTCAGCACCCATTAACTACCTTGCACAGGGTTGATAGAAAGAATGCGTCACAGTTACCTAACACAGAAATATCCTAGTTCAGAACACCCACCACCACCCATCCAGGTTACCCTGTAACTATAGAGCTGTCAGACCGTGATGAGAGTTCAGGAATGTGGGTGGGATAGGGACATATTTGGGAACGTGGAACAGCAACTGTTAATGGCATAATGAAAAGTTTCAGTGTGGCAACAACGGGCATTGTTATGCCTGCGTATTGTGGCTTGATGTTCCCTGTGTCTCATCCACTCTGAGGATAATCTTGTTAATTTGATTGAGAGTATGGTTGAATTTCATACTAATGATCAAAATCATAGTACTGTGTCTTGTCTAAATGGATTTAGTTTGTATAGAAGATCTAGCCAAAATTCCTCCAGCCCTATTGGCTGTGAAGTGCTAAGTGCTAAGCCTGCAGTGTTGAAAATGAAGGCATTTGGGGTAACAGGTACTAAGGGTGTGCCTCCTTGCCCACACATAGATTTGAAATGTGGCATTTCATGGGAGCAGTGACATCTAGTGTTCCCACTTAAGATAGCAGCCATATGAACGCAATGAATTTATTTCAGAAGCAGCCTACAAATGTGATTACTTCTTCCAGAGTCTGACTTTGACAATTTTTGAAGCACATCACATTCATCTAAGTCAGGGAATCTGGTTTATTCAGGATTTTTATAACCGTTGTGTGGGGTTCAGGGAGGCCAGCTTGTGTTCTGGCCCATCTCCAGCAAGTTCAGAGCTCAGAGACCCCCTGAGAATCAGGCATTTCTGGGACCAGTCTGAGGATTTGCAAAGAATTTTAAGTGAACACAAAACTACTTTCAATAAAAAAGAGCCATAAATTAAGCCCCCAACCTTTTCCCTTAGTGCATTGTGACACAAATGATCAGTTTGAATTAGAGGTGATTGGAAAGGTCTAAGGAATCAAAATGAAGCTCACCAAACTCCTTTACTTGTTTGTAGACTGACACGTGCTTTTCTAAGATAACTTTTTTTAAGGCTTGGAATTTTGTGAATATGCATCTGATCTGTACTGCTTGGTGAATACAACACTGTAGAAACAATCAAACCCTTTACAGTTGTCTGTAAATTTCCTCTGCATCTTAAGCCTCCACTGCCCATTCCAAGGCTATACAAATATTTAAGAGCAGTCCCTATTTTGGGCCTTATTCTAATGCTGAGGCCAGTAAGTCCTCTTTTGCTTTTCTTATTTATATAAGTTGTTGTTGTTAGTGGCGGTGTGTGGTTCCTGGAAGTGAGGATGTAGGTATACACCCATGGGCATACGTGTAGAGATTAGAATAGATCATTAAGTGCCTTATTCTATTGATTTCCATTTTATTGCCTTGAAATAAGTTCTTTCATTGTTATTTTTCCTAGGCTAGCTGGCCAGCAAGCTCCAAGGATTTACCTGTTCTTACCCTGTAATGCTGGGGTTTCAGGCATCTGCAGCCATGCTTAACTTTTCATTTTGTTTCTTTAGATGATGGGGATTTGAACTCAATCCACCTGCTTGTTTAGCAAGTGCTCTTATACATTGAGCTATCTCTTCAAAGCTCCTTAGATTAATTCATGATGCTCATAGAGCTGGACTGTGAGCATAGGTGTCTCTGGGATCCCCACTCACTGTCATTCTATAGTTCTTGCTTATTTACCTAGAACTCTTATCTGAGGTCTTGGGTATGCACATGTTGCTGCACTGTCTTGTGGAGAGAGAACTCTTCCATAGATCTGTGGTTCCTTCTGTTTTTAGCATAACAAAAATAAATGCTATTTTTTTCTTAGAAGGGCCTTTCCTGTGATTACAGCTCTGGGCTCTTGTACTAGTTAGATATGGTAGCAACAGTTCTGGAATGTCTCTATTTCAGTGACTTTAAAAATTGGATGTTTTGAGTTTTTTAAAGTATTTTTAAAAACGGACATCTGCTATAGTTATCAATAACAAATGGTAATCTGTTGGTTGAGTTGGGGGGGGGGGCAAATGCTAGAGAGACAAGGATTAGAACTATCCCTCTCTCCCACAAAAGTTATTTTGTGAAATGCAGCCACTCCTTAGTCTCTCCAAATTCTAAGGCCAAGTTCTACATGAATTTTTCATTGAAAGTAAGCATAAAAAATAGTATGAGCTATTGATTTCTTCCTGAGTAATGAGGTTATATTCAATTCAGAGCCAGCCAAATTAAAATGAAAAGTGTTGTCAATATGTTGATGTACTCTGCTTATTAGGTTCAAGTCTACCAGATGCCTAGAGATTGTCCCAAGGTCCTTTCTCAACTGTAAATGGGATCTCCATATTGATTCACTTCTTCATATAACCATTGAACAGACATTCCCTTAGCACATTCTACTGTCCAGGCATGTGGAAAACATTGCTCAATATATCGTCCTTGTTACCCTATTTTGAACACCCAAGAACATTTCCTCTGTCAGTGGGTGCATGCTTTATTTGGAAAGTACAACTATAGGCAGTTTATAACATGAATAAGTCAATTGTTCAATATATCCAAAGTTTACAGATGACTTCAAAAGTAAGAGAATGGAGACCAGGTTAAGAGGCCATGAATTTTAGCTTTAACATTGGGAAGTCAAGAGAGTCTTCACTAAGAGAAGAGTTGAGCAAAGCTTGGTGTGAGCAACAGGTCAAGGAGACTTTGAAGAGAATCTTCCAAACAGAAGGAGCAGCCATTGCAGAGGCTACAGGGTGAATTTTGATTAGTTCTTTAAGTTTTGCATCACAGTGGCCCAGTTAACCTGACTGAGACAGCATAAGGGAAGCATGAGGACTGGGTACAGGAGGGTTCCAACAATGCTGTTCGTGTACTTGAGCTGTAGAGCATCAAGGCAGTGGGCATACATGGTGGAAGAAATCCTTTAAAGCAGACTGGAAACAGAATGATAGAGAGGAGACCAAGATAAGAAGCAGCTTTTGAAGGTGTATTTTCAGTTCCTATTACCTCCCTGGAGGCCATACCTCCTCTTGTTTCTAGAATCTAAAAGCCTCATTAGCTTGGAACAAAATAAGCCCATGGTGAAAAATTTCATGTAGAAATCATAGCAAAGTGTATCTGTGTGTCTAGTGTGTTCAAACCACCAAGGAGGGTAGAATGCTATATCTGAGCGTGAAGGGGATGAGGCCAGAAAGGGAACCAAAGCCAGCTCATCCCTAAAACTTTCCTTGACTTCAGGAACTATCTCTGCGCAACCTCCTGTGGTCTCTCAGTGCTGGGAAGTTTTGCATATGTCCATATTCCATATACTGGATCATGTCTGCTGCACTTCATTCTGCATGTTATGTTCTCAGGATGTCCTTAAAGTTTGCGGTAGAATTAAATTTTAATGAATGTTGTACACCAGCTCTTTGCTGGCTAAGCTCCAAAGCAGCCACTGTGGTCTCACATGCTATTGCCCATTTAAAGTAAGTACTTCAGTTTGACTAATCTGTACCAAATGCAAATTCTTCGGAAGAATTTGTCTTACTGAAATTCAAAGTTCTTGCAGTCACCCACAGTGTGACAATGTGTCATTTTGACTAATTAATTCAGACAAATGGTCTATTTATTATATCAGATGAATGATTTGTTTTTCCTGAATGCATTGATCATTATGGAATCTAATCTGTTTGAAATAGGAAAATCACAGATTCTCAAATCTGTCTTTATCAAGTTTTTTATGTGTGTGTGTGTGTGTGTGTGTGTGTGTGTGTGTGTGTGTGTGTGTGTGTGTGTGTGTTGCATGTGTAGAGGTTAGAGGACACCTTGCAGGATTTGGTTCTCTGTTTCACTATATGGGTCCTGGGGATGGAACACAGGTTTGACAGACTTGGTGACCTTTTCCTGAGAAGCCATTTCTCTAACCCAGTCTTCAAAGAGGCTGTTACAACACATATGGGAGTGTGGTGCCATCATTCAGTCTGCTGTGTGTACATTTGTCTACTTCTTTGTCTTTATCCATCTATGAATCTATCTGAAATTTATTTTCTATGGAAAATCTTCCACCCACAGAATCTCCCCCCCCCTCCCAAAATAGTAAAATACTTCAGCAGCACTTGTATTTCAAGGGTGGAGAGAGAAGCAGTGCTGGAAAACGGGAAGTCAGGTGGCCTGGTGGTTTAGTCTCCAGGTGCAGTTGGCGAACATTTGACTCCAGAAAGGTCATCCTCAAAAGACCAGCTTTAAAATATAATTATTAGAGATTGTCCCTTGTTCCTCCCAAGGCGTAGAGCCCTGGGAGAGGTTGCCAAGGATCGAAGTGAATTAGTACAGAAGCCCTGATTTAAAAAAAGAAAAAGAGAAAGCAGTCTCAGTCTGTCTTTGCTTGTCATAAATTAAACAGGCAATTGGGCATTCCTTTGGAATACAGAGATTTTTGGGGATATTTGTATATTATATTTTTAATTATTCTGTATCTCCAACATTTAATACCTTAGAACTGCTGCTCATCTTATCTGTAGTTATTAGAGTTGTTGGTTGCCTCCATGACTTGCCTATATAGTCTTTTTTGTCTGAAGTTTTTACTGGACATGATCATCTCTGTTTATTTCTGTGACTTCCAGGATCCCAAAGTGCTGAGCTTTAAATTGCTCCAATTCCAGGACATTGCATATAATTGTGCTTGTGATGTAGAATGTATTATGATTTGGCTTTGAAATGTCTCCAACAGACTTATATATTTGAATTCTGTTTTTCTTTTATATTTTATCTGAGACAAGGTTTCTCTGTGTAGCTCTAACTGTCCTGGAAATTACTCTATAGACCAGACTGGCCTCAGACTCAGAGATCCACCTGCCTCTGCCTCCTAAGTACTGGGATTAAAGACATGTACCACCACTTCCCAGTTATATATAAATTCTTGGTCCCTGCCTAGTAGCACTGTTTTGGGTGGTTACAAAAACCTTAGTACATAGGACAAACTGGTAGTGGACCTATATAGGTGGATCTTTGAGGACTGGTAACCCAGTTCTGGCCCTAGTCTTTGCTTCCTGATCTGCCACGTTGTAAAAAAAACCTTACCACAAACTCCCAATACCATGACCACGTTGCCCAGGTCACATGCTTTTCTGTGCCTGATAATGATAACTGCATTGTCTAAGATGTAGGCCAAAATAAGCTTCTCCCTACAAAGTTGATCCTTTTAGATATTTTGCCAAGAAAAAGATCAGAGTAGCTGGCATTAGAACTTAGTGTGGGATGGAGCAGTTTTTCCAGACTGGCCTCTCTGTTCTGGGTAGAGATGGGCTCAGGAAAGAGGAAAACCTTTGTGGCTTCTCATAACACCTTCCTGCCTAAGATCTTCTTCCTTTTCCCGAGATCTTAACAATTTTCAAAGTCTGGTGGGGCTTTGTCTTCCCTGTTCCTTGGTGATTCCAATTTAGATTTCTGTCATATATGTATATATTTTAAGAAGTTCCTACAATATTAGGTTCCCATACGACCCTTCAAATGCCCCTCAGTTCATCTGTCTCTCTCCCTGGACGTCTCTCATTACCAAACGAAGCCCCCAGTGCTGGAAATGGGTACATCTTATTGACTTGTTGACCAAAGGGGCTCAAAGCAAGACAGACTACTGCCCAGGCTAGTGGCTGCTCTCCACAAACTGACCGCAGAGCCCTCTTGTTGAAGACAACACATATGTAACTCACAGAACACAGAGAAGACAATCTGGTGCCTACCTAGAGCCTTCACCCCTCCTGATTAGTATGCACGGTGCAGGAGGACACTCTGCACACTACCAGAGAAGAATAAACAAAAGCCCAACTGCAACTTCTTCAGTCTTCAATGATGACCTGTATGCAAGATGCGCTAGCGCAATACAGTCACAAATTTTGTAGGAGTAACTAACAAATATGTTATTGGAACTAATGCCTTCTCCATGAGATACAACCCATCGCTGACCTGACCTGGGTTTTCAAGAACCTGGGACTCAATAGGCCCTGGACACAGGGGAAATGCTACTGTTCTGTGAAAGGAACACAGCTGTACAATGACTCCTAACAACATTCTGCTGTACTCGTAGATAAGTGCCCCACTCAGCATCAGAGAAGCAAATGGAAACAAATACAGAGGCCCACAACTGAAAATGTGTGACTAGCTAGAGACCTTACAACAGTTGGTCCTAAATGGAACATCTCTATCAAATCCCTCCTTCAGGGCTTCTCTGTGAAAGAGGAGGCATAAAGATTGTAGGAGCCAATATAGATGGCAGACACCAAGGAAAGAAGGCCTTCTAGATACAGGAGGGCTGGTGCACATACTAATCCACAGAGATTGTGGCAA
This sequence comes from Phyllotis vaccarum, assembly GCA_033318265.1. Lineage (NCBI taxonomy): Eukaryota > Metazoa > Chordata > Mammalia > Rodentia > Cricetidae > Phyllotis > Phyllotis vaccarum. Next base: position 73,390,069 of record JARWLC010000003.1, read on the forward strand.
CATGCACGGGGTCTGCATATATTGAAGCCACATTGGGTCTCAGTGCTGAGAAGAGGAAGTAGATACAAGACCCCATCCCTAAAGCAAAACATGTCTGACTTATAACCTCTTGCAGTGAGTATTCAAACCACACTTAAGGAAAGACCTCATGCCCAGTGGCCAACACGGAACGAATTCAGTGGGACTGGAGTTTTTATGTTTTGATGTTTGGCTTCACAGTTCTTTGTATGTGATTTTTTTTGTTTGTTTGTTTATTACTAATCGTACAGATCCTTTGCTTATATATTATGGTTTCTGGTTTTATTTTTATGTATTCTCTCTCTCTCTCTCTCTCTCTCTCTCTCTCTCTCTCTCTCTCTCTCTCTCTCTGTGTGTGTGTGTGTTTTGGGTCTGTATGTGTTTCTTGTTTTCTTTTCTTTGGCTTTTTTAAAAAAAAATGTTTATTTGTTTGGTCTATTCTGGTTTGTTTGTTTGTTTCTTGTTGTTTTTAGATGCCTGTTTTTATTCTAATGAGAAAGAGAAAGGTGTTGGGTAGGTGGGTGGGGAAGAGGGTCTGGGAGGAGGTGTGGGAGGGGAAAAGCATGATCAAAATATACTATTTGGAAAAAAATCTATTTTTAATCTTAAAGTAAAAAATCCAAAGAAATGAGCAATGAAGTTTGAAGTCTAACACTTACTTATAATCAGTGGATGTAAACACACTTATTCCAAGTAGCAATGATATTGTGTCTTGGAGCAATATGTGCTTAAGATCAATTGTTACTCATACAGTCACCTCTCACTGCTAATTCTTAGACTGTGGTTTTCACTATTGCTGCAGTCTTCAATCTGTGGGTCACAACCCCTTGGGGTTTCATATCAGATATCCTGTATATCAGATATTTACATTGCAATTCATAACAGTAGCAAAATTACACTTATGAAGTAGCAACAAAATATCTTTATGTCAGAGGTCATCAGCGCATGAGGAACTGTATTAAATTTAGGGTCACAGCATTAGGAAGGTTGAGAAGCACTGGTCGATCAGATTTTAATAGCTAGTTCTCAAGTTTCCATGAAAAGATTTTTCTCTTAAGCACTTAAACATATTTTTAAAGGTCTTTTTAAAAAATATACACTTTCTTAAAAGAAGTTAAATGATTTAAAGGATATTCCTTTAAAGAGTGAAATGTATTCCTTTCCCTAAATCCAGCTCAGAATCTTGGACTGTATTTTACATGTTATCAAAAATTTAGAAATACTCATTTGAAGACCATCATTAGCTGAGTTATTATTGAGATAGTGTGTGTTTATAGAAATGGTCTAGATGATATATTGATGCAGGAAACTAAGAATTCAAATTTCACCACCCTGAGACCCTAATGATTGCTAGTTTCTGGGCAGCAATGTAAGTAGTTACCAAGGTTACCATGACAACCTTAGGCTCTGAGTGGGAGAAGAACACACCTGTGGGAAATCCTGGTAAACAAGTATCAAAATCTAATGAGAGCTCTGCTTCTAAACAGCAGCTATGCTGATAAATGTTAAGTGGCAGCACAGTGAGTACAAACAATAAATGACATGTGATGTGGGAAATCAGTCTTTAAATAAAAGAGCTGTTTTGGCCCTTAGTGAGCACCATTTAAAAAATAGACTTAACAAAATCAAAATAAATTAAAAAAAAAAAAACAAAGTCAAAAACAAATCAACCCAGCTGCCAATATGTGTGTGTGTGTGTTATATATATATATATATATATATATATATATATATATATATATACCTATATATATATATATATATATATATAAAACACAGATAAGCCACAAGCCACATAACAAACAAATTAATAAAAATAAAATAAAATAACAAACTAACAATGTGCCTAAGCCATAAGCCAAACAACATAAACTTAATATAAATGTCTGAATCATTTTTAGGGCCTCAACAACAGGCGACTAAAAAGTCTAAAACAGCAAGTCTATAACTCTAAACCTCTAGCCGCCCAAACCAAAAACCTTATTATAACAGACATGGGACTCTAGAGGACAAATGGCCACCTTTCTGTTGCAGCCATACTTCAAGAGTGACAGAGGGAAGAAAGGGTACAGAGCCAGCAGAGTAAGAAGCCCAAGACCCATTAGATGATAAAGACTTTACTAGGATCCTGAAGGGAAAATTATCAGATCACAGGGATGGTATGAACCCAGCTGATACTGGAAATTGCTATGAAATTTTGATTTGTGATAATTGGCTTTTACTAAGTTTTTAAATTTTTTATTACATTGATTTATTTATTATGGGGATGGCTGGATATTACCGCGTGTATATGGAGATCAGAAGGAAACATGAGAGCTGGTTCTGTCCACCATCCTGGTCCTGGAATCAGTCAGGCTGTCATACTTAGTGGCAAGCACCTTAGTCCTCTGAGCCACCTCAGCAGCACAGCTGTTTTCAACAAGGACCCAATTCCTTTAAGAAGTCTGGAACATTCATGGATGAAACAAAAGCTGTAATACTGAAATAAAAGTACATTGGATGCAATGTACAACTTGTCTCAACATTATGCTCAGCCCATTCTGAGCATAACTTCTTTGAACAATTTGTGTGCTGCCTAAATGACTCAGCAACGCAATCTGACACACTCAGGAGTGCTGAAGGGCTTGCTAGCAATCATTGATATGCGTATGTTATAGGCATGCCTCCTGGACTGCTGAAGCCTTTTAATTTTCATCCTAGCTTTACTTCAGAAAGAATTCTGTGATTTTGGTGCTGTTTTGCTTCACTTCTACGTATTTGATCTTCACATATGAACTGGGAGCTAAGCCATGTGGCCTACATCTACATCTGTAATATTGAACACTGGTGTAAGCTTCATGGTACTGTAGAATACCATGTCAACAACTCCTAGGCTAACTAGGAGTCAGCATCTACCTGGTGCTTGTGGAACGAGCAAATGTCATATCAGATAGTTTACCTCATTTGTTGTGGAAAAAAAAAAAAGAGTATTATCCATGGGACATTTTTGTCCATTACAGGCTTCGTTAATGTTTTGGCAAGATTTAAGAACGGTTACTGAAACTATACTCATTTTAATTCTTAGCCAGACAAGTGCACGGAACAGGAGTGTGTCATACTGCTGGCTTATATTTGTTTTGTTTTGATGTTCAACTTTCTGTATGAGGCGAGGTTGCACCCATTTGTAATTATGACCGTCTGGGATGGAGGATCGGAGGATGGAGGGTTGGGAGTTGACACCAGTCTGGGCTACTTAATGAGATCCACTTGAAAAGGAGAAGAAACAAGGAAACAATAGCAAAGGGGAGGAGAGAGGGGTGAGGGGGGAGAGAGGGCAGAGAGAGGCTGGGGGTTCCTTGACTCAAGCCTAGGATGTTTAATGCTCTTTCTTTGCTCTTAGCCCCACCCCCTAAAATATCCAAATCTTTCTTTCACTATTAAAAGAGACATTTTTCTTTATAAACACAATCACTTATAAATTTATAGACTATTAAAAAAATGCTTAATTCCATCACCAGACACAGCCACTATTAACATGTTAATTTTATCTCATTCTTTAAAAAAACCTGTAATCATTCTTATTTTCCAATGAAGAGACAGGATCTTCTTGCAAAGATTTTTTTTTAAACATTTTTTTTTCTTTTATTTTTATGTCTCCTCGAACAAAGCAAGAACTTTTAGGTGTTTATAAAAGGGGAGATTTCTTGTCTAATGCAGTACCCTGCACAAAGAATAAGCAAAGCCTTCTGCCTGGTAGCCTGTCACTCACTGTGGTTAGAAGGAAAGGGCTGTTGCCGTTTTGTTCTCAGAACAATGGAAGCATTTTATTCCCCAGAAGCAATAAAGTTTAAGGTGGATGTGGTATCACAGGCCTAGATTCCCATAAAGGTGAAACAGGTTAATTCCTTTGAGTTTGAGCCCAGCCTACAGAGCTACACAGTGAGTTCCAGGTCAGCGTGAACCACAGTTTGAAACTCTGACCTCCCAAAACAAAAAGAATCATAATTTGGCACGGCCACAAGTTATATATAAAAATAAAGTACAGCTAAATAGACTTTATACAAAATGTTTGGGAACAGAAGTATTTCAGATTTTGAGGTATTTAAAAGCCAAAGCTTTTAATACTTGCATAGTCATAATACCATCTTTGGGGGAAACCAAAGTTTACTCATGAAGTTAATTTTTATTTAAATCATATACCCACATTATGGTGACAATTTGATAATATTATACTAGCATGAGGTTAGTTTGTGTACCCATTGAACCGTTAGAGGTGTAGAGTCACATGAATGATTAGGGTTTCAGAATTTGGGCTTTTAGATTAGGGGTGCCTGACTCACGTTACTTCTTTGTGGTGTTTTCCTTCCTAAACCCATTTGCTTAGTCTAGTGTTTTGTTTTCTTTCCACGGAACGGATTCTAGAATGTGCAGCAAATACTTGAAACAGAGAATCTTATTTTAAACATTGATTTGTTTACATCTGTCTATTTGTGTGTGCACGTGTGTATATGCCATGAGCATTCGTGAAGGTCAGAGGCCAATTTGAAGGATTTGGCTTCTCCTTCCACTACGTGGGTCCCAGGTACTGAAATCAGATTCTCAGATTTGGTAAGAAGCACCCATATGTGTGCATGTGGAGGCCTGAGGTGTCTATGACTCCCCATTTTATTTATTGAGGCAGAGTGTTTGAACCCAGAGTGCATTACAACAGCAAGTCTAGCTAACCCTCTTGTTCTTTGAATTCCCCATCTGTAGCTCCCAGACACTGCAGTACAGGCGGGTGGCCACACCCATCTGGTTTTACATGGCTTTGGGGATCTGAACTTGCTCACTTGTGCTTTGCCACTGAACCATCTTCTCATCCCCTACTTAGATATTGCGTTAGATATTTGTCCCTCTTGCAGGCTTTCCCACTGTCTCTCTCCTAAGGAAAGTATCTGATTACTTTGTGTCTCAGAGCTTATCTGCCTAACAGGAAACAGATTTACCCAACTAGATATGAAATTAATTTTGAAAGGTGAGTTTTGTACAAAATGAAAAAGAATTCCACTCTATTTGATGATATTATAGTGGCTTCATACATTCCAAAGAATTTTCTCTAACCTATGAAAGAGGGTACAGCTGCTTATAGTCTTCTTTTAGTCAGAGTTAGTTAGAAATTTGGGTTAAGTCCAAAAATCAAGGCTGGACAAGAACCAGGTGTTCTGCATTTGATAATAAGAGGTTGTGCTTGCAGACAGAAGTTTTTGTCCCAAAACTCAGATTAGTACCAGCATCTTCTTAGTGTTCAATTGGATGTAAGATCGTAGAATTCAGTTGCACGTGGAGCCTTAGAATCCAGTTGGATGTAGGATCTCTCATCCAAGGCAATAACATTGTTGCCAGCTTCTATAGTGAGCAAAGCCAGATTGAAATCTTGCAGTTTCTGGATTGTGGGAACAGGAAGAGCTTTGGAGGCCCAAGCCCCTCTACTCTCAGACATCCCATCTGTACCCTGACACAAACTCCAGCCCACCAATGTTTACTGACTGACTTTACCAAATGAGTCTAAAATAGGCACCGGGAATGTCTCTGCCTCTCTTTCTCATGCAAGGTCTTTGTTGCTTTCTGATATTAGCTAATAGTCGGCTTGCTCAAGGACAAGGTTGGATGACTACTTAGTGAAGACATTTTATTTTCTTCATTACTCACAACCTGCTATTCCTCAGGCTTCTGTCTGTATATAATAATCATTTTTCTTTAAAAAAAAAAAGGCAATTCATTGTATTTTTTGATATCCTGTTGTTTTGAAAAGAGTCCATTAGCCTGTTTTAATATTGGACATTATAACATCCTTGGCAGAGGAGAGTGTGAGAGTGAAGACCATCGATTATCCAACTAAAAAATTATATTACTAGCTTTCAGCGTGTGAAGCCCACACTTCATACAAACATTGCATATACTACCTCAAAGTATTACAGTGAAGAACTGGATCTGGTGTCTGTCAGTGTCTATGATCCTAGTATTTAGAAGGTCAGAGCAGAAGGATCAGAAGTTTTGAGGCCAACCTGATTCAGAAAGAAAAAAAAAAACAGTATATTATAATGGTCTTCTGAAATTAATACCTTACAGGCCATTATGCAGTAAGAAACTGAGATCCTGGGAAGTACGGCCCGAGATAAGCCTATTCTATGATTGGTAGACCATGGAAACTTGGGGTACATTATTCCTCATTCACGTGGAAAAGCGATGGCTGGCTGCCAGTCATGAAAGATACTTTGTAACTTCTATTTGCTATTTGCTACTAAGGCAGGGATTAACCTTGTTGACTGTGTAAATATTTCAAAGAGGACAACCCTCCACACACACACACACACACACACACACACACACACACACACACACACACACCTATTACTCTGCTGATGTTTCGATGTCTCTTTGTAACAGCTCCTTGCTTCTCCATTTTCTCTGACTTCCCTAATCTCTGACCTCATCATTAAAAAAGAGTAGAGATGAAACTTAAAACTTCATCTGCTTATACCATCTGTTCATTCTTCTCTCTCTCTCTCTCTCTCTCTCTCTCTCTCTCTCTCTCTCTCTCTCTGTGTGTGTGTGTGTGTGTGTGTGTGTGTGTGTGTGTGTGTTGCTCAGAAGCTATACCACCCATTTCTTCTTAATAGCCACAAGTACTTTATCAAATGATTTTCAATAATGTATTGACACAATGAAGCATTGATTGAGTGGCTGCATGATTGATTTTCCATTACTGTAACAAATTTCTGAAACAGTCCAAAAGAGAAAGGTTTGTTTGTGCACACAGTTTTAGAGTTTTCAACCCGTTGCTTTGGGGCTGTGAGGAGACAACATATCATGGTAGGAGCACAGAGTGGAATAAAGCTGCTTACCTCTTGGCATCCAGGAAGCAGAGGGAGAGGAGGAAGGTCAAGATATCACAGTATTCATTCGAATGGCAATCCATCCACAATCTTCTAAGAAGGCCTCGCCTCTCAATTCCATCACCTACAATAGCATGTTATGGCTTTAGTACGGAAACAAAGAATCTGTTTGCAAAACAAAAAGCATAAGAGAACCTTGCGATATGTTCCTGTCATAGAACATTTAACAGATGGGCTCCTGGGGAACATTTCAGGTCTTAAGTATAGCTATAGACTTCATATCTCACATTTACAATGTTGGAAGTTTACAAAGAGTTGTCACAGGTGTACTTACCTAAGATACAGCTAAACCGGAGATGTGAAATGCTCCCCAGAGCCCTGTCTGTTGAAGCTCCACTAACTGTAGTCTGGTTACATTTGTACATTACCCAGGAAAGCAGATTGGACACTGCCAACTGCACCATAGCTCCAGTTACATTGTTGTGTTTGTTTATTCTTAGAAAACAAGATAGCTATTCCTGTATTTGGGGGTTGAGGCAGACATTCAAAACTTGAGTTGTATTTCTGCTTGGGAAAATAGCAGAGATCTAAAATTAGTCTTATTAGACCACAGATATGTACCCAGTCAAATTGAATGTGGGATTTTAAAAGTTCACAGAGTTAAATAGTTCAAAGTAGCACTCTACAAAGCAAATAGAAAATGCACTTTGAACATGTTTTTAGTTTTCCTTGGTAAGCTATCCACATCATTTAAGGCATATATTTACATTTCTATGATCATGATACTTAAAATATTTGGCAGCATGAAAAATGTAGCAAATATCAAAGTATTATGGCTGTTTTTAAAATAAATTCTTTAGTAGATTTTGTTAAGTTTAAAAATGTTCTTTATGGTGCATTTTCTTAATTCTTAGCTATAAGTACATACCCTTATAGAGGCATCCATGGTAATACGGGGAAATGTCTAGTGTTACAACAATGTTATTGAAACATTTTTGAGAGATATTTATGATTGTTTCTCTTTTGTGTATTGAGCAAATTGAAAATTAAATTGGCCTTGGTAAAGTTAGAAGCAGCATTAGTTTGGGGATAGAAATTTCTAGCATGCCATTAGTATTACAACAAGGAATCCACTTACAAAACAGGAAGCATAGGGGGATCATAAGACTTGTCCCTTGCCCAGCATACCTTTTCATATGCAGCAGTTATTTGTCAACAGGTCACTCACATGTAGTCCACAATATTGCCATTTTATTCATCATGGCAGTTATCACTGGGAATTGTTGATATCACTGTTCATGTGGTCAAAACTCACTGCTTTTAGACCACAGCACTGCATCTTCCCTTGCCTCATTCTTAATCAAACAGTAGTGCTGCCCCCAATGGAAATGCTTTTTAAAAGTGATTGAACTGTTTTAAAGGACATTAAATCAACAGAGAATATTTCTGAAATAACATAAAATTTTCTTGAATTTAGAAAATAAAAATATGAGCCCAGCCTTTGGAAAGGATTCTTTCCAAAGGTAGAGGAAGGTGTTTAATTCAAGGTATTGTTGAATCTTTAATATCTTTAATGAGACCTGTGATTATATGTTATATATTTAATAAAACCAGTCCTCTCTTTGATATTTCAGCCTTTCCCCGATATCTGGCTCTGAGTTTCCTTTATTACAACCAGAATTTGTGTAACACTTGGCACCCAGTGTGGGCAGCTGGCTCTGTCTGTTCTGATTCCACCCTCCTTTGCCTAACTATTCTGATTTCCCACCTACTTCTTATACAGTGCCTGCCATGGCCAAAACAGTCCTTTATTTAAAGATTGATACACACAGCATACAGAAAGGCATTCCCACATCATCTCCCCATTTCTGTCTAATCAAAAAGAAAGGTTTCGATTTTAACATAACAAAATTACATATAACAAAATAGCCACCAAGCAAGAATTACACTTACAATATCTAGTCTATTTGTATTTAGCAAAATTAAATAAAATACTCTATCATCTACCTTATTCTTGTGAATCTAAAGTTTCATATCCAATATACCTTTTAAAATAGCTAAGAAAACTATAACTATAACTATCTAATCTTCAACTATATCAAAGACCACAGAAGAATATAATATTTACCTAAGTAAACCGGAAGTGCAAGAAACTTCCAAAATCTAGAAATGACAGAGATGACACCTATTTGCCTAGAGAGTCGTCCAAAGTTCCTTTACAAAGTTGGGACATCCATCTTCAGCCTACAGGCCCAGAGTCTCTCTTCATTTCAGTGAAGCAGGAAATCTGCTCTGCCCGTTTTGGTATAGTTCATCAGTTGCTTTACCTTGAGTCCTGATTAAGGGGCGTTGGCAATCTCAAGGGTTCTTGAGACCGAATCATTTTAGTCTGCAGCCCTGAAGCTAATGTGACCATCTCTTCCCATCAGAGAATTTTCAGGTAGTCTTAGTTGATGAAACCATAAGAGCCTGGAAGCAATCCACAGGTTCTCATCTTCTGTGGAAACAAAAGCAGAACTCTTCCAGAGAAATAAATCTTTAGACACAAATTTCAAAATCAAGATCCCTTTAAAGTAAATATTCTTGTTTAACTTAGCAGCCTTTGCAATCCATTGTCTTCCTGCAGTTAGCTCATTAATAGTTAAAAAAAAAATTTCAAAAAACCCACAATAACCAAAATCCAAATTCTGTGTCTATTTTCCATCTTTATGTGGCGTATTATATTTTTATTACTCTATTTCCACCTTTTAGGGACTTTCTCTGCCCTCTTTCTTTACTCTCTAAAGCTTATGTACCTTTAACACACATTTTAACCTGTTTACAGGTTTTTGGGTTTTTTTTTTTTTTAATCTGAATTTGTTTTATTGTGAATCCTTAATCATTTTCCAACCAGATGAGCTTTTAAAATACTCACACTCTCTTAAAGAGCCATATAGTTTTTTCAGAAAAAGCTGAGTCAGGAAGTTCTCTTCAAGGGGCTGCGTCTCTGTTCACTGTCAGAAAACAGAGCAGACCCAAGAAAATGCTGCTACTAAGAAACCGTCTTTGACTCTGTTTCCTTTTTGTTCTGACAGAAGCCTTAAATCAATCACATGCTACTGAGTCTTCTGTGAGACTTAGGGAACCATACTGATTGCAGCTTATACTCCCTGCCACCAGTCCACCGCCGCTGCCATTTTGAATGTGGCCCGAATGCCACACTGTCTCTGCACAGTGACTCACTTCAGATGCACAATTTGAAAGCTGCTTTTGACTCTATTTCTGCTCTAGAACCCTTTTTAATCTTTCTTTGGCTTTGTGTAAGTGTTTGGCCCACGTTGGCGTGCCATCTATTACAATAAGATTTCTGTCCCCGGGCAGCCAGAGTCCAGACTCACAGACCTACAGTCCCAGACCACTTAGCCACCGGCCACTGCTTTTCCTCCCAGAAATGGTTCAGATGCTTATACTAAGTTCATGCTGTTTGGCCTATGGCTGAAGCACATTGCTAGCTATTTCTTTCATCTTAACTTAACCCATTTCATTAACACCCTGTGTTCCTTACATGGTTTGGGGGGGGGGGGGCGACTGGCTCTATCTGTTCTGATTCCGCCCTCCTTCTCCTAACAATTCTGATTCCCCACCTACTTCTCCTATGGTGCCTGCCATAAGCAAAACAGTCCTTTATTTAAAGATTGACATGCACAGCATACAGAAAGACATCCCCACATCAACCACCTTTAGTTCCTGAACTATAGTTTGCATTTGAGCACGGTGCTCTTGAGGCTTTTAAGTTATTAAGTGATGTTGCTACTTTTATGTGTTTAGTTACCTTTAGTGTTTAGTGTCTTGGATTATTGTTTTTAAAACTTATCACTTTAGGAACTTATCTTAAGATCTGGTCTCCAGCACAAACAATTACTCAATTATTCGTTAACTAGCATTCTTTTCACTGAATTACACAGGAGTGAGATCCTGAAAGAACTTCACTGAGAATTGAGAATTAGATCATGGGCTCTGAAGAATCTGTGTTTTGAAGCAGCTTTTTCAACACCATTATCTGAAGAGCCAAGCACATCTTATATGCTATCACATAGGCATTGTGCCGAGTATGTTACACATGCTCTCACCTGTCAACTGGCATCTTTTCGGCAGCTTCCATATATATATGGACTAGGCTAGGTTCTTTCTGATGCACAAAAATTAAAGCAAGTTTATACATCAACTCATATCCACATTTATTACAACAAATCACATTTAAAAATAAATGTTAATAGGAATGTCAGTCATAGGCATCTGTGTCTCCTCTACCTGTATGGGCAGCAAATGCTTATGAAAGTCAGCAAATGTCTCAGCCACACAGAGGGCATTGCTAACACTCATTGTCACAGCTTTTAACTTGCCAATATCTTCCTGCTCAGAGCTTATAACAATCCTGTTCTATGAGCCCACAGTGATTCCCATTCCCCAGTACTATGATAGACTAAAGACCCAACACATCCAGACCTGAAGCACAGGCTTTTGGATTTGAGCATGGCCTTGTTACTGATGGATATATATTGCCTGTCTCAGGAAGACACACTTTCCCCATGAGATCATCAGGAAATAGTGTTGAAATCTTGCACATTGTTATCTGTCTCTTCAGTGCTGTCTAATAGTTTCCTTCTGGAGCAAAGGGCCATGTTTATGTAGAAGCTTGAAACAGTCTCAGAAATAGTAAATGAGATATAGATAAAAATGTAGCAGTAGTCTTCCTACTATCAATGATGCAAAAGACATACTATTTAATGGGATGTGTTTGTTCTGTTACAAAAAGTATCTCTCCCCTCAGGACAGGTGTGGTTTGAGCCCACCCACTCTCTACTATTCCCTTGAAGGCACTAACATGCCAGAGAATATTTCAGTGATCTAAGCATATGTCACCCTTTTTTTACCCTTCTTCTAAACATTTTTATCCAGGGCTTTGCAACCTAAATTTTCCCTCAGTTGAAGGACTTCTTTGGGGGATTGTTGTCATCAGACATTCTAGCTCATGTCTAGGTAAAACACTGGGGAGCAAGGTTAATTCTAGAGGAAAACTGCAAGAATTTTATTCATCCATGGCCCCAGAGATGTGTGTGTGTGTGATAACTGGCCCCAAGGCAGTCAGAACTGTTATTGATGTACAGACAGAGGCTCTACATGAAAAGGAAGCAGCCAGTGCCTGCAGAAAGAGGCATGATGGTTCCATGGGTTGAATTGCATGCTCCTTACTTCTTCTAGTAGGTATCTGAGAATGTGACCTTTTGGACAAAAAGAGTTCATAGATGTCATCAAATTAATAAGAAGTCATGTTTGACGAAGGTCTGAAGATGAACCATGGCCAGAATGACTGATGCCTTTATCAGAAGACAAATGAGTGACAAAGACATAGAAAAAATGGCTATTGAGGATGGAAAAGTCAGTGAATTAATTGAGCTTGTAGTCCAGAGACTTTAAAGACTCCTGGACAAATCAAGAGCTACTTAGAGAGGCATAAGATAGATCCTTCTCTAGAGCCATCTGAGAAAGCATGACTTTGCTGGTCTTTGATGCTGGACTTCTGCCTTTAGAACAGTGTGAGAAACTATGTCTATTGCCTTAAGCCTCCAATCGGATGGCACCTTGCTAGTGTCACTGTTTCTTAGGAAGTAAGCATATGTAGGTACAGTTGTCTGAATGGAGAGTTGGCCCTGAAAGAATTATATAGGTAGTAGGTAGCCAAGGATAAGAGCTCAAAAAGCCCAAGAACTGCTCAAAAAGGAGATTGGGCCCAAGGTGGAGTAGTATACCTGTGTTAATCAACTTTCTGTTACTGTAGTATGTAGTATGTATTTGAGAGGTACCCACATTATGACGTGAAAGGTTTGTTTTGGCTCACAGTCTTGGAGATCTCAGTGTGATCTGTTGTTTTTGGTCCTGTGCTGAGATAATGCAGAAATACATGGCAGAAATACATGGCAGAGCAAAACTTCTTACCTCATGGCCCAGAAGAAAAAGAGAAAAGAAGGAACTGAGATTCCACTATCTCCCATGAGAGTACATACTGCAGTGGTCTGAGAATGTCTCTCTAGGCCGTACCTCTTTGAGATTCCACCACATCCTACTGGCATCCAGGGGAACTTATCTGAGAAACTTGTATGGAGGAATAAACTTTAACATGTGTAAGTTTAGGGATCAGTCCCGTTCTAAACTACTGAAGCATTTGTTCTAGGATATTGGGTACTGTGATTTCTCTGAAGGCCCAAGGGAGCTTTAAGAGACGATGACGGTCAAAGGCAGCCAGGGAAGGCCTTCTAATGCTAATTCGACAAAGTCTAGTCGTGATCCATAGAGACTTTTAGGACTGAAAGATGCTGAAAGTTACTGTAGTCTCATGCTCAGCCTCCCCTACCCCACAGTGGAACAATGCAGAATCTCCTGGTTTGGATCCAACTCATCTGGAAATCTGCCAGCTAGAAAGGGGGCCAAATGTACACTGATTCTAGAATGGAAAAATGTAAGATTGTTTTCTAAAAACATTTCTTATTGCATTTGACATTCTGTGGCTCCCATATCTACGCTAGACACAACTTCATAATTGGCATATAGTATGCTTAGATCCAAACCATGATTGGACTCTGTTTGGATTTTCAGATTCTTGGCACTATTGCGTGAAGTTCCTCCAATTCTAACCTAGCGTTCACTTAACAAAGCCAGAAATTCCAGTAACCCCTATTCCAAGATGGCCTCAAATTGCACTTCAAGTACATTGTGAAAAGCCAGAGTCTTACAGTCTACTTTGCTTTGGGTTTTCACTTCATAATTTCTTACAATAAACCTATGTCATGACTTTACTTTTTCATTGTGTGATTAATGATACTTCAGTTTCCTAATATAATTCCCATTTCATGTGAAACAAACCAAACCAAAAATCTGCAAAACTGTAATGTTTATTTTAATTTAATTATTTGAGAATTCCCAACAGTGCATGTTGATCACATTCACTGGGATCCTCCCCCAGCTCCTTCTCCCATCTCTTCAGCCCCTCCAACTCTGTGTCCCTGCTTTGTGTTTTTATAACCAATTGACTCCAATTTGCACTGCCTGTAAACTCCTGGATGTGAGGACATCCCCACAGTCACAGCCAGCCTATCGGAAGCCGCACCTTTAAAGGAAATGGACCTCTCAACACACACAGCCTCTAGAAACCATTTATAAAAGCCCATGGTTCCTGGTTAGGGGTGGGGCTCACGAACTCCTTCCTACCTCCTGCTAGAATGTTAGTTGGCTTGGTCTTGGGCAAGCTGAGTACAAACATCACTGCTGCTGTTTGCTTGTGAGTTCATGTATCACGTAGGAAAACATTCCCCAACCTCAGTTTCTTATAATCTTTCTGGCTCTTCTGAAATTGTCCCTAAGCTTTAGGGAGGGGTACAGTACAGTTGTCCCAGTTTCTTTGCTGAGCACTCCAAAGACATTTATCATCTGAACTTTAACCAATTATGTATTTTACATTGGCTACTGTTCATTGGTCAAAGAGACCTCTCTGGTGACATTTGAGAGCCGCACCGATCTACAGTCAAAAACACTAATTTAGAGAATATTAAGGTTTCCATTTAGCAGCATAATGGTAGTAGGCTCACTTCCGGGGTCTGGTGGCCACACTTGATTAAATAACCATTTTATTTATTTCTTAATAGCGTTTTTATTGTTTTTGAAAATTTTATACACACATACAATATATCTTATCAATCTCTCACTACCTAACTCTAATGTCCTAAGGACCTTTCAACCTCATTAGCCTGTCTCCTCCTCTAATTTCATGTCCGTTTTTATGTTTTTATTCTTATGTGCCTCCCTGAGTCTAACTAGTGATCATGTGCAATCGGTGTGGGACCATCCACTGGTCTATTGGCAACCCTCTAGGGGCCACATCCGTAAAGATCAGTGAATTATTTCCCTCCACATTCTTCAGCAGGCTGCAGCTCCTCATCTGGGCTTGGTTCTTGAGACTCCCCCCATCCATGCTGAAATTCTGATGGTCTTGATATCTTACATGCCAACAATCTCAACCAGTGGTAATCCATGCAGTGGTTCCATCATGGCCAAAAGACACTGACAACAGTACCCCAAATCTCTAGCTCTTCTTTCATGATGTTCCCCCGAGGCTTGGGTGCGTAGATATTGATGTAGGTGAGCCATCCACAAGTGAATGCACATAACTCAGCACTTTTGACTACACATGAGTTTAGTCATCCACTGTCCACCTCAAAAAGAAGCTTTTCTAAGTGGTGTTGGAAAAAACAGATCTGTGGGTTTAAACTTAAATTCTGAGAAGGTAGTCTGAAAGCATGCCATTCTGTGGAACAGCACCAGCAAGTTCCCCACTAGGGTTTATGACCTCCCTAGTCAAGAGCTTTTGACCAGCCTTATAGTACCAGATATGAACTCCCTCCTGTGAAACATTTCTAAAATTTCATCAAAAAGTAGTTGGTCACCCCCATAACTGTCATGCTATGAGGCACCAGTGGGGACAACTTACCTGAAAACGCTGGTGCTGTAGTATTCAGGGTCCAGGGATGGGTGTAACCTTTGGCTTTTCTCCTCCAATGACCAGCATAGCATCTCCCAGCGTTCTGAAAGCTAGCAAGTTGGCAGAGTTTCTACAAAAGTCTGAAACTGATTTCTCTATGTCCTGCAACTGAAGTGTATGGAGTCTTCAGCAATAGGGTCTTCACATCTAGTTATGGTGGGCAGCCAAGAGCAATGAAAGCCTGTGCTGTGCTTCCCTGGCCAATAACACATAGAAAGATACCTTAAAGGGTCATTTAAAATAAACTGTCTTAAATAGTGAATTAACATAAAATTGTAGTGATTACAAATTTCAGCATAAAAGAATATTTTAATATTTGCCAGGTGTGCTTGGTTCAGATAACAGTGACAGCCACATTACTTCAAAAAAGAACAGAAAATGACAAAGAGAGGAAATGGCAGAGGCCTGAGCATGAGCCCATCAGCCATTAGTGCAGGAACCACCAAAACCTCCAACCGTATTTGGCCTTTGGATGATCAAACATGAAAGAGACTCAATTAAATGCTATTGAAAATCCATGATTATGAAATTGTGAGTTTACTTTTTAGTTATAGTGGCAATATGACCTCTTGGGAAGTATTTTAAGATTTGGTGGCAACTGTAATCTAAAAGCTTTGATTAGGCATTGACTCAAAAAAAAAAAAAAAAAAAAAAAATTGGCAATGACTGCAACATTCCTTTGTAAAGTTTGCCACCTAGTGGCCCAAACAACAACTAACATAGTATTTGGCTCTAAACCATTGAAAAAGCAGGGCCCTTAAGGGCTGTTGAATGTAATTATACTATTAGACAACATTTTGAAAATGAAATCTAGTTTAAAAGGGGCAAGTGTCCTAAAAAACATGAATCGTAGTTGCTGTAGGAAATTCTAATTTTGATAGTCATCCCTTCCTAAATCTTAGAAACACTAAGCATTTCATCTATCTCTAAGAAAGACACATCCGAGACCTGGAATATCTTCTGGAACCAGCATATGATTGTAGCCATGCAGATTCCTTTTATGTTTTTGTTGGCTGCTACATTTTCACTTTATCAGCTACAACAATAAACTCATGTTGAATGAGTGAATGCATCCTAAAAAGACAGAGTATCTGATTCTTAGCCTAGCTTGGCCTGAAACCCATGGCATACGTAGCACAGGCTGACTTTGAACATGAAGTGCTCCTCCTATATCTGCCTCCTGAATACTGGCATTGCAGCCGAAAACTATCACACCCCACTCACATGGCCTCCTATGGAAAAAAATACTAGAAAGTATTAAATGTGAAAGGGTAAATGCATTCATACTTCGTATTTCATGATATTTTCATAAAAGGTTGAATAACTGGAATGATAGAAATGGTTTATGCTTTGAAGGAACACAATAAACATTGTATTTTTATTGAGATTAGAAAAATGCCTACACACACTTTCTCCTGACATTTCGTTTGGGCCTACTTGACTGTGTCTTGGACAGTATTAGTCTAGAATCCAAACAGTGTGTTGAAAACACTTCACAGTAACTTCAATAACTAATTTTGTTGCTTTATCTCTCTCTGTGTCTGTGTAGATCATAGCCCAACCCCTGATAGAGTCTTATATGGATAAAGCTTAGGCTTCACTCCAGTGCCCTGAGCTGTGAGGTGCCCGGAAGGAGTCCTGCCCAACTTTTGATTTTAAAATTGTCTGCAGTGAAATACTGAGTATACAGAGAGCAAAATAAGACTGTAGTCTTTAGTCTGGGAGCAAATCCTGGCATCTCTCTACATCTCCTCTTGATTCTCTCAGTACTTCAGACTTCACATACACAAATTGAAATGTAATCATGCCTGTCCTAAACAGGCCCGCCTCTGTCACTTTCTTGCTGGAAATGGTATTTATTTCCTAAGTCCTTTTTGAAAAGGATTTCTCTTTATAGCTAGCTTATTTTTAAAAATTCCAAAAACAAATTTAAAAATTATGCTATAGTCCAAGCAGGAATTCTTGCCCATGGAAAGAGTCTCAAATCCCATCAAAAAGCGACTGTAAGACTGGAGAGATAGCTTGGCGTTTAAGAGCACTTGTTACCCCTCAGAGTACCTGGGTTCAGTTCTCACATGGACTCATGGAGGCTCACAACCATCTGTAACTCTGTCCCAACAGATCAGAGTCCCCTCTTTTTACTTCTTCAGGTATCAGGTACACAAGCTAAACATTCATACTTGCAAACAAAATACCCATACACATACAATAAAAATTTTAAGGCATTGGTTACCTCATACCAGTCATCCCATCTATGAACCAGTATATCTTCCCTGGTAGGTCAATATTGTAGATTGCAAGGTTCACTGCTGGATAAGACAACTGATGTATTTTTCCCCCCGGCAGCCAACATGGCACCTCTTAATGCTATCAAAGTTAGCTACCCAGCAAGGGGACACCTTTCTGATCACTTCAAGATTGATTCTTTTGTTTCCTGCAGTCGAAGTGTGAAGTGTCTTCAGCACGAGTATCTTACTATCTAGGTATAGTTGGAGACCAGAGAGATGTTAGCAGGTGTTGCTGTATGGATCTCTGGGATCCCCTTGACTGATAACTCATAGGGAGGTATCCTCTGCCTTGTGCTGTGCTTTCCATGTAGTAACCCATGTTTTGCGTGGTCTACCCTGCAGAATACCTCCGTTCAAACTTCTTTGAAGAAGTCCTTTGTGGAGTTGAAGAGATAAATCAGTGGTTGTGAGTGTTTGTTCCTTCTTCCTGAGGATTCTAGTTCAGTTCCCAGAACACTCACCAGATGGCTCACTACTGACTCTAACTCTAGCTCTGTGGGACTGAATGCTCTTTTCTACCTTCTGTGGGCACCTGTACCAAAGTGCACATATCCGCACAAACACACACGTGTATGTGTAATTTAGAGTAAAATCTTTAAAAGCGTTTTTTAAAAAGGATTTTGTAATTATTTGTTAAACCATGAGGCTTCCCCATAAATGTTAGTTAAATTACTCATTCCTCCCCCATTTCTCCATCCCCACCCCTATTTAAGCCTGAACACACCCCCTTCTACCACATCACATGTGTTCTCTATCTCTTCTAAGTATACTTTTTAATTGGATTGCAAGATAGTAGGCTTCCATGTGGCTTCTTCATGCACCCTTCACTTTGGTTATTCATTCCCCCCCCCCCCCCCGGTGCCTCATTTCTCCCCTCTTCCTAACCCATCTACTTTAAAGTCTTTCGACCCCTACTTTGCCACCTCTCCATGACCCTTTAGGTAAAATTTAGGCATTGAGATACCAGAGAAGACGCTGAATATACAGGTATTCACCAAAGGAGTGAATACACTAAGCTTCATCATTATTAACCCTTAAAACATTCTTTTTAGAAAAAAAAAAGTAATTTTAAAACATGAGAACGTAAAGTATTAGGACAGGACACGCATGGTGGCACATACTCATAATCCTAGCATCTGGGATGCCAGAGCATTAATATTGAGGGGGGAGGGAAAGAAAGATACTGGGACAGGAAATAGCCACTGTATGCAATTTAATTTGTTAATTTGCAAAATTTGAGGAGACCCTATCACAAAAACAAAACAGACATGCCAAGTCTGTAACACTGCTATGGCCCTGGAAGTCTGCACACCTATGGGATAGCATATACGTTGTAACAACGCTAGTGGTGTTTAGAAGACTGATTTTTTAAAGTTTTTTTTTTAATTATATGTGCATGTGTTTGTGGGTATGTTCACGTGTTAGTGCAGATGCCATTTGAGTCTAGGGTATCAGGAGCCCTGGAGCTTAAGAGATGGGTCCCGGGGCTAGATCTCAGGTCCTCTGGAAGAGCAGTAAAGTAAATGCTCTGAACCTTGAGTCACTTCTCCAAACCCCTTAGCAAGATATTTTAATGAAAAGCTAAAGAAATTACTTATGAAATTATTGTAAAACAATAACTGTTGGATAAAAATGAGTTTTGCAGTATATTTTGAAATGTAAATATGCAAACTAAGAATGTGAGTCTTTATATATTAATATGGAAATAACAGTAAATTGAGTATTTTGGAACAAACTATATTTAAATATGTACTCTAAAATATCAGTATTCAACACTCATTTAATACCCATTAAATTAAAAAATGCTTATATATGCAGTAATAAATGAAACAGATGTGTTTGAGAATAAGCAAGGAAAATCATTTTATATAAATTGAAATCTCAACTGGTCACTGTATGTGAAATATAAAAGTTTACATAACGAAACAATAGCGCACTAATGATTCAATAGGCAGTATAAAGTTATAGTGGTGTAATTAGCTAACCACTGTCAAATTAGATCCATGCTTTGTGTCAAAATTAAGGAGTTAAAGATAGCAGGAACTTGAAAGAGCATTGGGCTTATAGCAAATCATAAGAAGAATAAGAAGGCTAATTTATAAGAATAATGGAAAGATTGGAACATTTCTAGAATAGTTATAGAGCACTGGGATGGCTCAGCAGGTAAAAGTGCTTAGTTTTTATTGTGCAAACCTGATAACTAGAGTTCAGACCCCACAATCAACTCCAGAGATGTATACACACACACACACACACACACACACACACACACACACACACACCACATACACACACTATAATACACATGTGCACACACCCAATATCAATAAATAAAATTTATTTAAACATTTACAGTGAAAAAGTGATAACTTTTTAAAATGTTACGCTTCACAACAGCAAAATAAATCAGATCAAAGCAACTGTCACCAAAAAAAACCTTGATGTAGAAATATGAAGAATCAGAGTATCATATAAACAGTTTCTATGAGCCACAAGTTTGTGGAAATAAGGGAGTTGGACTTATTAGTATGTGTCAGTACAGCTAAGTAAAGGTAATAAAATTATTTTTAAAATATGTATAAAAACCTTTGATGTTTTGTATAAAGATAAAATCTAAAGTTTTTGATACTTTTAAATTTGTCATTATTGCATTATTATATTTTCAGTGAAATTAAACATCAAGTATCCCAATAGATCTTAAAAGTAACATTTTTGTCTGTAAAGACTATTTTTTGCAACACACCAAACTGAATGTACAAAATCTCTGTGTACCAACAGTAAGATAGATGCTTAAAGTTCCTGATGATACATTTAATCAAGTTAGAAAATAAAACACATGGCTCATAAGATTCCTTGCTACCTGGTTCAGTAACCTTTGTAAAGAGTTACCCTGATTTTTTTTCTGCTTATAGAGAACACACAAGTGGCATCCCAGGTAAGACCCTTGGGCTTTGATGCCTTAAGCTTCGAGCTGAGCCTTAACATTAGCACTTGTGCACAGATGTCTTTGACATGTCACTTCACTCTTGGACTATGTTTTTTTCACTTGGGAAACTGCGTTACACCAACCACAGTGCTGAATTGTTGGGGAGAATTCAAATATTCAATGGTTCTGTGTAGGTGTTGCTTCCTGCGTAAACCTCTCAATCAGACTTGTTTCTGCAAACCTGAAGTACTTACCGCAATGATCTTCAATTGATTCTGCTCCATTCTTAAAAAACATTCCAGGATTTTTTTTTAAAAAAAAAAATCTCATGGGAGTAGAGTTTGTTTTTTATTTAGAAAGATTTCCATGGCTGTGAAAAGACACCATAATCACAACAATATTTATAAAAGAAAGCATTTAATTGGGGCTGGCTCACAGTTCCGAGGTTTAGTAAATTATCTTCATGGCAAGAGGTATGATGGCATGCAGGCAGATATGATGCTGGAGAGCTGACTGAGAGTTCTACATCTGGATCAGTAGGCAGCAGTGAGAGAGAGAGAGAGAGAGAGAGAGAGAGAGAGAGAGAGAGAGAGAGAGAGAGAGAGAGACTGGGACTAACTTGAGCATTTGAAACTTCAAAGCCTACTTCCAGTGACACATTTGCTCCAACAAGATCAAAATACTAATCCCATCCCCTCTTAACCACACATTCAAATACATGTGCCTATGGGGGCCATTCCTATTTAAACCACCACATTTTGAATTCACAGATGTCTGGTTTCTTTGCTAAGATTCATAGAGAATATCATCACTAAATTTAAGAATAAATTTTAGAAATCAAAATTTTACATTTGAACAGAAATAATTTCAAATGTAAAATGAGGGTCGTTTGACAAGTGCTTATTCCAGTCTATTATGGAATGGTCTTTCTGTATGCTGTGATTATGTGTTACATTCATTGGTTGATAAATAAAGCTGTTTTGGCCAATAGCCAAGCAGAATAAGGTTAGGCGGTACATTCAAACTAAAGACAGAGATGAAGGACAGAGTCAGGACAGACACTTCAAGCTGCCCAAGAAACAAAATGTGAAAGAACTGATAAATCATGGTGCTGTGGGATTGTCTTTCTGCACACATGGATGTGATTTTCTAGCATTGGTTAATAAAGAAGCTGTTTTGGCTTATGACAAGATAGGATACAGCAAAGTGGGAAATTAAAGAGATAGATAGGGAGAAGAATGGTGGAGTTGAGACAGCTGCTGCATGCCACCAGGGGTGCAATATGTAATAAAACACAGGTAAAGTCATGAGTTGTGTGGCAACACATAGATTAATAGAAACATGTCAATTTATGAGCAAGAAGCCTGAACCATAGACTGAACAATATGTAATTAATATAAGCCTCTGAGTGTTTATTTGGGACCAAACATCTGTAGGTCACAGAAAATTTCTGTCTACACCATAGGACAGATACATTGATTAATAGAAATGGGTTAATTTAAATGTAAGAGTTAGCTAGTAGTAAGCCTGAACCATCAGCCAAGCATTTATAATTAGTATAAGCCTCTGAGCTGCTATTTGGGAACTGGTGGGCAGGTGAGAAACCTCCATTTACACCAGTTCCCATGTACCAGTGACTCTATGATTTCTAATACTCACATGATCATGATTACTTACAGAAAACTACTGCATACAATCAGGTGGAAACTATACCAGTTCTGCTAAGTTTATGTTAGCATTTTTCCCCCTGTGAGTTTTAATTTCAGTGTGCTTCAAATTTCTCAACAGCCTTAGAGATTTATTTGTCAGTCCTAAATTAAAGGACTTGAAATTTATGAGGGGGTTGTTGGACACACAGTCTTAGAGAATGCATGGGACAGTGTGCTAGGTTCTACAGATGTCTCTGTCTTAATACCTGGTCCCTATGGATATTACCTTGATAACAAAAAGGATTTTTCAGACATGACTAAGAGTCTTAAGCTGGAAAATGGTTTTATAAGGCACAATATAATCACAAGAGTTCTCCTTTGTCAGAGTGAGGCTGAGTTAGTGCAGCAGAGGATATTTCAGCAGGTAGATAGAGTCTTAAACCAAGGAACACAGCAGTTACTGAAACAGAAAATCCCTGAACTTGAAACTTGAACTTGATTTTTGCCAAGAGCCTCCTTTAGGGATGCCCTTGATGCTAATCTGTGTTGTTTTCAGTCCCTAAACTGTCAGTAATGGGATGTAGTACCCTGCAGATGTCTGTAGTGTGTAGAAAGGTCACCTGGGTCTACATTGTATGGGAGATGCCTACAGGCAGTGTGTAGGAATGTCACCTGGGTCTACATTGTATGGGAGATGCCTACAGGCAGTGTGTAGGAATGTCACCTGTGTCTACATTGTATGGGAGATGCCTACAGGCAGTGTGTAGGAATGTCACCTGTGTCTACATTGTATGGGAGATGCCTACAGGCAGTGTGTAGGAGTATCACCTGTGTCTACATTGTGTGGGAGATGCCTACAGGCAGTGGATAAGAATGTCACCTGGGTCTATATTGTGTGGGGGATGCCTACAGACAGTGTGTAGGAATGTCACCTGGGTCTATATTGTATGGGGGATGCCTACAGACAGTGTGTAGGAATATCACCCGGGTCTATAGTGTGTGAGATTTGAAAGCAGAAACACTGTAAAGAATCCTGCATCATTGTGCTTAGTTTATAACTTTAGCCAAACACAATACAAAATGTGCCTTTGAGTTCTGCTTTAGGAAGAAGTGAGAAGAAGCCTCTGTTCATAGCCCTTCTGTTCTATAATAAGATCATGCACAAGGCAGATAACAAGGTCTGAGATGGATTTGGATAGAGGTACTTGTGGAGATGAGATGTAGGCATTCTGACTTTGTTTTTTAAGTTTTGAGAGCTCTGCATTACTAGAAGATGAAAGGAAGTCAGTAGACACAAATGGGTAGGTGCTGAGGAGGAGGTGAAGGCCTTCATTGTGGTGCTGGGAAAATATTCAGAAAGGACTCTGTTGGTAATAGAATCCCTGTGATAGGAGCGCAGTATTGAGTTCTAAGTTGGGGTAGTGTCTGCATGGAGAAGGGTCTTGAAGGATGGAAATAAATGAGCACAAAATATAATGACATTCCCAAGGCCATGGGAGTATATAGCAGGTTATAACTAGAATAAGTCTACCCACCCACCAGATGTATAATTGCCTGATGGGAAGCACCACCCAGCAGAGCTGGTTACCAGTTATCTGTAATTTTCTCAGATGCCACTGCTATGCCTCCCTAATAAGAGCAGCTATGAGGTTCTTTCCACAGCCCATTTTACATCTTTGGGCACAATTACAGTTGTGGATAGTCGGGAAAGTTTATTTCTGTTAAGGCTGTATAATTCTGATGTATAGAAACTGTACCAGAATGTTCTTCTTTATGGGCACAGGAAAGTAACAGTATTTTCAGTCTCAAAGGCAACGAATTTTAGACTTCAGAACAAATTCAAACAGACAAAACTGCTCCTGCAGAATATAGACAAAGACTAATTCCCAGGTGTTGTTTACTGCTAAATAAAGGCCAGGCTGTTTTGAGACATAACCCCCTGCAACAGTTGACTTTCTGCATGTCCCCTGACCACTCAAGGTTCAAGCTGCTGCTGTTACTGATAAGCCCTGAATTTCAATGTCATTTTCTGTCTGGAAAAAAGTTACATGCAAGGCCAAGTGTGGTGGGATTTAGGTGTCAGTTAATAAGGTCTGAAGACGCTTATTTATAGGCCTGTAGCCAATATGGATGCTTCAATGGCACACAAAACCATAGGTGATTGTCCAGGTAGCTGTGTCGCTGTCCTCTCCCAAATTTTGAAAGCCACTACTTCCGTGTGCTTCTGACTTTCAGGTGATACATTTTCCTTTTCGAGTCTTAAAAGAGTTAAAAAATAGATATTTAAAGTTATTACCCTATTATCCCGTAGCAAAAAACATTCAGATATTAAACTTTCACTTTCCTAGATAAACATTTTTAAAGTACTTTATACACCCCACCATATACCAATATTCTAAAAATATATAATATACTTTATATGTGTTAGGTTTTAGTTATAGTTTGTGCCTTATCCTCTCCTAGATATTACCTCATAATAATTCCTATTATATATAGTCTTAATTTAAAACCTTCTCAGTTAAACAAAAAAAAAAGAGATGTGGTGGGATTCAGGTGTCAGCTAATAAGGTCTGAAGACGCTTATCCAGTGTCCCGGGCTCCTGAAGGGGGAGTGGCCAACCCCATTCAGCCAAGCATTTACCCTGGCTGGTCTTTGTGACCTTACTAACTCCATGTGTTGTGAGAATTGGTTGGGCCCTGGAAATGTAACATATGGTTGCCCAGAGTTTGCTTAAGGAAGTGGGGAGCAGAGGCAATGTAGAGGGGAAGAGCGAAGGAGGATGAGTATGTATGTATGAGAGTGTGTAAGAAACAGCAGCAATGTAGGGGTGAAGCTGTGCAGAATGTGAGTGTATGTGCTGAGTGAGGGATGAAGAAGAAGCCTAAAGAGAGAGAGAGATGTGAGAGAATGAATGGATGAGGGAGTGAGTGAGACTGAATGAATGATGTAGAAAAAGCATATATATGTGTGTGTGAGAGAGAGAGATAGAGAGAGATAAAGCTGTGGGAAAGAGCTGCTGCTATGTATAGGAACTGTGTGAAGAGCCTCATGAAACTGTAGGAACAATGAAAGTGTTGTATGGTGAGAGAGCTGTGTATATGGGATGAATAGCTATGGCTCTGTGGAGATCTGTAACTGTGGAGGCAGGAAGATGAAACTGTATAAAAGGAGATGTAGAAGAGAAATGTCTGTAAAAGAAAGATTTGTAGACATATGAAAATAGATGTAACTGTCCAGACATGTGTGGCCATATGCGTGTGAAGTGAGATGTGTAGATGTATATATAGAATGCAGCAATGTGGAGATATGCTACTGAATGAAGACAGACAGAGTTGGAGACCATTTTTAAATTGAAGTAAAAGAGGAAGTTACCATTAGAAGATGTATGTGTTTCCTTATTTTAGCCATCAGTTAGATAGAGATTTATTCTTAATTACCCTATGATAAAAAAAGGTTTTTTCTGAGGTACTCCTGTTATTACTCTGAGTGGATTGTGGGAGCTGGTCCCTCATGGTCCACATTAATGACACATGTGTGTGAAAATGCCATCATGAAAACTATTGCTCTGTATGGTATCTTAAATTTTTGTTTTTGTTTTTTCTAATGGGATCTGTAGCACAATAAAATCAAAACCATACGATGTTGTATTATCAAAATATTCAGTGAAGATATTAGAACAACCAAAAGTACCTTGTTTGTCAAAAAGAAAGATTTTTAAAAAGACAGAGAAAAAAAAATCCCCTGTGGACTTTTTCTTTCCTCTAATCCAGAGAAGAAAATAGTCCTCTGGCAAAAATCCAACAAATCTCTTGGCAACTCTAAGGTGTGGTAAACCTCAGATGAAAGGCTGCATAGCGTGCCACCATCAAGAGTGCTCTACAGCAGAAAGCAACTCCAGCTCCAGCGTGTCAGCTGGTTTTCTGTTACTGTAACAAACACCCCGGAGCTGTTACCTTACAAAAGAAAGGTTAGTGTAAGAGACCAGGCTCAGTGGGTAAAGTGCTTGCTGCAAAAGATGAGCAGGTGAGCTCGGATCCTCAGCATGCCTATAATCCAGAAAGGCAGTGTGTGCCTGCAATCCTGATGCCAAGCGTGAGAAGCAGATGCATGTGGATCCATTAGCAGGCAAGCCAAAATGGTAAGTTCCAGATTCAGGGTGAGATCTTGTCTCAAAGATATAGGAGAATGACAGAGGGAGACACCCAATATAGACTTCTGGCCCCATAATGAGCACATGTGAAAAGGACTTCCAGGGTGAGTCAATTTGGTCTGACATATCCAGTCGAGGTAGGACTGAGCTCTCCCCCAACATCAGGCTGAGTAAGCTCTTCTTCTGTAGGGAATGGGCTCCATGAAACCAGTTAGTGCACCGGGAATAAACTCCGATCCGACTTCCAGAGGCTCCACAAAATGCCCACATCATTCAACTGTCATCTACATTCAGAGGGTTTAGTTCCTTTCCATGAAAGTTCCCCAGCTGTCATTTCAGAGTCACTGAGCTCCCAAAAGCTCTGGTCAGCTGTCTCTGTATGTTTCCTCATCATGATCCTGATCCCTTTGCTTATATACTCTCTTCCCCCCCCCCCCCCTTCAGCTGGACTGGAAGCTATGGATCTCTGCTTCTGCCTCCATCAGTTGCTGGATGAAGGTTCTATAGTGGCAATCAGGGTGGTCACTCATTTGATTATAGGGGAGGGCCTGTTTAGGCTCCCTCTCCACTATTGCTTGGAGTCCTAGCTGGATCATCCTGTGATGCTTCCTTGCACCAGGTTTCCCTCTAACCCCACGGTGGCTCCCTCTATCAAGATATCTGTTTCTTTTCTCTCCCTCTCTGATGCTCCCCTTATGGGATGGAGGAAGCTTGGAGAGGACTGGGAAGAAGGGAGGGAGGGAGGGAGAGCAGTGGTGGGTATGAGACAAATTTATTTTATTTTTTAAATAGAAAAATTCATATTAGAACCTTGTCTAACTACAAAAAAAAAGGAACTTTGGTTTCTGAATAAAATATCTTTGTGTTTATTTAAAATGTTCCATCTATTCTTACATATTTCTGACAATCTAGTGATGTTGTTTTTAACTTCCTGTTTCTCATAATACATTTTCCTGAACCAAGGTATTTCAATAGTTTAGACTGCTAAAAGACCTTAAAGGCTGTACGAAGTGTAAGTACACTTTACAGGACAAAGGGCCCGTGGCTGTCCTGCAAAAACTCTTGCCAACCATCAGTTGCAGGTTTAGCCTCAAGAAGTCACCTGGTTTTTGGTTTTTTGTTTTTGTTTTTGAAAAAAAAAGAATAGAAAATGTGCACTCATGCACACACACACACACACACACACACACACACACACACACACACACACACACAATGCAAAAAAAAAAAAAAATTCTGGTTTGTAGCCAGTTGTTGACTGTGTTCTCTTTAGGGCTCTTTAGGGTCTGTGATCAGGCAGCTAATCATGGCAGGTTCGTAAGGCCGAGAAAACTTTGTCTCGTTGCCAGGCAGCAGAAGTGATAAAGGAAAGAGATAGGAGCCCCTTCAGCCCT
Organism: Phyllotis vaccarum; assembly: GCA_033318265.1. Taxonomy (NCBI): domain Eukaryota; kingdom Metazoa; phylum Chordata; class Mammalia; order Rodentia; family Cricetidae; genus Phyllotis; species Phyllotis vaccarum. The sequence goes on from JARWLC010000003.1 coordinate 73,417,924, forward strand.
TTCAAGTGCATCCCAGTGACCTAAATACTTCTTACTGGGTCCCGCCTCTTAAAGATCCCACCACTTCCAAACTGCACCATCACAGAGCCAAACCCTTTAGTACTGGGACCTTCCTGGGTATTTAAGATCCAATCTGTGTCAGGATTTAACACTCCAAATCTCTTCAGACTGCCTGGAATTGAAGTCTGGCTCTGCTCCTTTGGCCCCATGAGCTTAGCGTAGTGATACTCGGTGCTATTTTCCCCTCTACTAAATGGGCACAAAAGTACTGACTTCAAGAATTGTTGTGAAAAGTAAAAGAAGCAATGTAAAGTGCTTGCCAATGAGAAAACATCATCTCATCAGAAATCTTGGAGAACCTCAAAATGTTTAAAGAAGGAGTTTCTTTCTCCCGTATTTTCTTACAAGATCCTCTTCCCTCCAGAGTACTAGTACCTTCATGGCATAGTATAATGCCTATTCTGTTTCTTTTTGTTTAAAATAAAATATGAGGACTATGGTTACAAATAATCTTTCCTATTTATTTCATTATTCAAATGATAAAAAGATGGACTCTGTCTTCATCTAGAAGCTGGTTTAGTTTTTGAAATCCTATTAGCTCAAAATTCTTGTGAAATCAGATTCCATTTTATTTTTTATTCCCCCCCCCCTCTCTCCTTTCTTTTTCCCTGTCTGTCTGTCTTGGTCTTGGGAGATTTCATACATGAGTACAAATGTTAGACAGGGTCTCCTTTAGTCCAAGCAAACTTCAAACTTGAAGCCATGAATGACCCAAAATTCTGAGCCATTTGCTTTTGCTTTCTGAGCATATGGCCATATGCAGCCCCTGTGCATTTTAACATCTTAAACACAGCCCACACAGGTAGACTTTGGGCTATTTGACCTAGAGGATTTCACCTCATCTTGTGACCTACTCAGAGGGAGAAGTAGACCCGAGGTGCTCAGGCCCAGAAACTCTCCATAGCTGAGTGACACACTTGAGAACCTATTCAACTTCCTTTTCTCCCAGAGTTCTCAGATCACCTGTCTCCCCTGAGCCTTGTGAGGAGCCCTTTCTGTCACCAGAGCTGTATGTTACTGCCATCTTGTGGTTATATCTTTTTCCTGACAGCCTCCAATTCCTTCTGAGTCTCAATCATCTTTCCAATACTAGCTCCCTCAAAAGGAACATCCCAATGGACTTCTGCCTGAGTAGGAATCCATATAAAGCTAAATGCAACCAAGAGACGGAACAGTAAAATCTTCAGGCTTGGGCTATATGCTTCTTTTCTATGGAATGCTCCAACTGGGCATGAATGGTTGGGTGTAGACTGTAAAGTGTCACAAATAATGAATTCTTCCATGGTACCTTTTAAGAAAGTCACACTGGGACTTCAGATATGTCTGTTGATGATGCCAAAACAAATTTATTCTCATAGTACATCTAGTCTGCTATATTTAAAATGTCATTAATAGTAGAATTTATAAACACCTGATTCTTCTTAAAGACCTGAAGCCTTGGGAAAAAGTGTAAGCTCACAGCAGATCTGTTAACTCATAGCAGATCTGGCAGCTTTTTGGGACCTGTACCATAATTCACAAATGCCATACTGCTGTGACCTTGTATAATGCATGGGACGTGGAGAGCTCTCTAGGAACTCTTCTATTAAAGCAGTAACTCAACTCTTGAGGAGTCCACCCTGGTGACCTCCGCACCACATAGTTCTCACCTTTTAATCCTATGTTTGTCAGGTTTCAGCCTGTGAAGTTGGTGCAAACACTGAAACCATTGTGTCTGTCAAAACAGACAAGTGACACAGAACTCTATCAACTCTCAGACTGGGGATATAGCTCAGTGATAGACCATCTGACTAGTGACACCCTGGACTTTGTCCCCAGCACTGTGAGGACATATCAGAATCGACTTTAAAATTCAGTAGAAAAGGTACACTTCTGCAAAATAAACTAAGTTGACACCAAAACCCACATGAAATGCTATTTTTGAAGGGATCAAGGTGTTTGAATCAGGCATAATGAGTAGGATCTTTCAAAAAATGAAGATCCATAGTTTAATTATTTTGCAGTGATGACTGCTTCATAAATGAGAATAATAAAAGACTTCTGTGGTCTGAGTATAAAATAATTGGACAAGTGTACTCTTTTTGAAGTTCTTTCTACCTAATCAGATGATTCCCCCTGGGTTCTACCATTTCTGCCCTTAAACTGGAGGAGTGTTTTCTTATTCCATTTATTTTCCTTACTACATGTTCATATAACTATATTAGACAAGGAAAAAATAAGATGTTCTTACCTATTGTTTTACCACAGGACTGCTCTACTGTAGTTAATGTGGTTGGGATGTGAAGTGTCTTCAGAGACACATATGTTGACAGCTTGGTATTAAGTTCAGCAAAGTCCAGAGAGTATTGAGTCACAAGGAATAAGCTTTTGATAGATTAACCTCTGATGGACTCACTGCTGAAGGGAGCAAAGGCAGGTGGTGGAAACTGCAAGAGGGACCTATTTGGAGGAAGTGACTCTCTTTTCTTCTGCCTCTCTCTGTCTGTCTCTGTCTCTTGTCTCTGTTTCTCTCTCTCTCCCTCCCCACTCAGCCCTACTTTCTATTTCCTGTCTATTATAACGTGGAACAATCTTTTCCCCATCACGCCTTCCCACTATATGTCTGCCTAGCCACAGGCCTCAAGCACAAGGTCAAATACATACGGACTGAAACTCCTTACACACTACTCCAAAGTATATCCTTTCTTCCTGTGGTTGGTCTCTTGAGTGTTGTGTCTCCAGGACTGACACACTAGTACAACATCTCCAGGAGTTGACTTGTGGACTTTCTCTTTCTTGAAGAGGCTGATCTAATATGAAATGTCTGCTATTGCCCTAAGGATCCCTCCTGTTGTGTGATTTTGCATGATATTTTTATCCAGTTCCTTACTCCTCACCACCAGCAGATCATCAGTTTCCTGCTTACTTGGGCCCCTTGGGCCCCTAGGCATTCTCAGCTCTCTGTTCTCCTTCCCCTCTGTCTGTTGTTTCTGAGAAACAACCAAGCCAAGCTGAATCTGATCTTCATTGACTTAGCCCTCGGACTCCAGCGATGGGCATGATGGGCTTGTTAGAAACACCATCAAAGGGGCAGTTTTATACAGATATTAACATGTACTTGATTCTTTTTTTTTTTTTCAGTTTATCTGACCAGCCTACAGAATGATCCCCCCCCCCAAAAAAATAACACTTTTCATACCTTCTTTGACCTCCAGGGCCCAATACTTTCCTCTCTCCATTCTCATTTAATGATCTTTCTCCCCTCTGAGATGACCTTCTCACAGCTGCTGCAAGTCGGTGCCCACCCCTTTGCCTTCCTTCCCATTACAGTGGGTGAATCAAATCAGTCCACTCATCCAGTCAGAGTGCATGATGGCCTAGCACCTCTGGACCACATAACGACCTTCTGCTACAGTTGTCTGTGATCTCTCCTGAAGCATCTTTTGTTACTCTAGCCTCTAACACCATCTACCTGATAGAAAACACTGCTGATTTCACATCTTTCCACAGACATGGTTTTGTGTTTCTACTCTGTGCTAAATAAAATCTTCCTGAAAAAAAAAAAAATTACCTACAATATCAATTGTTTATCTCAGTTGACTCTGTCTTAACAAGCTTGAAAATATTTTTGATGTTAATTTTATTTATTAGTGGGAGAGGGTGGTGCATGTGTCCCATGGCTTGCACAAAGAGGTCAGAAGGCATCTTTCAAAAGTTGGTTTTCTTCTCCCCCAAGGTGGGTTCTGGGGATCAAACTTAGGTATCAGGCTTGGCAGCAAGCACCCTTACCTGCTGAGCCATCTTTCTGGTCCTCAACACAATTTTGACCCAACCTTTCCACGAATTCCTTTCATCTACAATCATTGATCTCTATATGTCTGAATCTGATATTAAAACTGTAGTCTATATCATATTTGAATTCATGTTGGCTTTCTACCAACAAAATCATTTACTGTATCTTACCAAACCCCTGTCTGCAGCAGTCACTTCTTTACTGGAGTGAGTGTTGAGACATCTTTGTTAAGGGTTTCACTAAGGTTTTAAAGACCATCTATGTGCTACCTTCTGAATTCCAAGCTCCGTTTGGAAGCCTGAAGTCTTACAATAAATTGTCTGCCTGGTCTCGTTATAATGCTATCCCCTAGACTTTAAATTTTATTTTATTTTTTGAGATAGGATCTCACTAGGTAGCTCTGACTAGCTTAAACTTACCACATAGACTAGACTAGCCTCTAGCTCACCAAAATCTGCCTGTCTTTGTACTGGAATTAAAGGCATGTGCCACTACATCCAACCAAATATCCTACCGTTGTTTTTTCAAAATTAAGATTTCCAGAATTATTTTTATTTTCATTTTCATGCCTGCTTCTCCACAGGAAATAGAGCTTTTAGGAAATAGAGCTGACATTCACAGGATTGTTCAGCCCATGTATCCCCTTTTAGCTCATATCTTGGCACATTCTTATCTCATGTAATATGAATCTTTGAGTCCTACCACTTCTGCCCTCATATATATATTCAGAAGCAAGAGTTTTCTCCAACTAATGCCCTAGATCAAGCTCCTCTCTCCCAGCCGAGCTATTGTGGTGTTAAGCACCATCTCTTGGTCCTTTTTACCTTCTTGCAGTGGCTGCACAGCATGCATGATGCCACCACTGAGATGTCAGCCATTATATTTGTTCTTCATAAAAGTCTCCCATGCCTTTCACTTACAGACAAAGTCCTGTTGCTATAGTGATAGAATAAACCTAAATAATCCTAAGCCTGGCCATTGGATGAGGTGAAATCACAAGTACCTACTGACCCTGCTTCCTCTATGAGAACCTTGTGCCCCCACCTCGGGCATTAGACTAGTGTTTTCTTCTCCCAGGTTACATGTCTCTTTCATTTATCATATTCCACATTTACCTTACACAGATACCTTATATGAAATAGAAACTTACTCTTCCTGTGTGTCATTCCTACCCCTCTTCCCAAGTGCAGGCATGTGATGCAGAGATCACTCATGGCCACACAAGAAATGGCTTTTTTGACTCTGCTCAGTTTATTTACACAGACATTCCTTATTTAAAAAAATTATATTAATATAAAAATCAAACAGACATTTCACCAAGTAGGGAACTTGGACAGGAAATGCTGCAGGGTTTCCCTTGGGAATCTTTTTCAGTGAGGACTCTTTAGAAGCTTGAGGCTTGACTTACATCCCCTGTGGAGTCCTTCAGCTGTGGCAGGCTGGAAGGGTGGCACTAATGGAGGGCCAGAAGGTCCCTGAGAGCCTTGGATAGCAGCTGCTAGCACTGGTATCTGTGAGCAGAGCGACAGAGTCAATGGACACCAAAGCCAGGATCCAGCACAGTCTCGAGTCCTCTAGCTGATGGTTGTCAACAGAAACCAGAGAAGCTGCGTTTTGGGAGCATGTCAGCGTGATCCAATCCCAGAGACTAGTCCAAGAGTTTCAATGTTTGTATCATTTTATTGGGTGGTAGCTTTGTGCTCTCAGTACTCACAGCTTGAGACTAGTTCACTAGCATCAACATCACTTTGAGGTGAGTTCATTAGCATATCAAGGCCTGTCTGGAGCTTGCTTTTTGAGGCTTGCCTCTTATCAGAGTTGCCTGGCAGCAAGTTCTTACTTTACAGGAGTCTCATTATTCCAAGTCATACAAAATGGCTTTTAAGTTACACAAAATGGTTTCACTTGTGTTCTTTCCATGTGATCTTATACAGCCAGCTGTAATTTAACTTGAGCCAGGGAGCAAGTCTGTAAGCATTGCTCCTCTGTGATTTGTATGTGGCTCTTCTTTGACTTCCTACTATGTATGTCTTTTTAAAGTCAAAGGATGTTAGAATTTGTTCACTCATTTATTTAACACAACAGTTACTGAAACTTCACTATTATTAACAAATTATTTTGAAGGAAAAAAAATGGTTCTTTTTTTCCCCCAAGGGCTATTTTCAGACTTAGGATAACCAAAAAGAGAAATCCAATATGAAGCGTGTTAGTATGAGAAATATTTCCATGAGCGTGTCCCGAGAGTCCAAGCAATGGATAAACAACAACGATGACCACTGTCATGAATTTTTTTCTGGGCCAGGTGTAGAAGACCACACCTGTAATCCTAGTATGAGGGCGGCAGAGACAGGCAGATGATGAGCCAAGGCCATCCTGGGCTGCCTTGTGAGACTGTCTCCTAAGTGGAAAAGCTTGGATTGTGCCAAACTATCTGAACTCCAGTGAAATAGCTCAATAGAAGCTGTCGTTCAATTGTTTGCCATTTGTATGTGTGATAATATTCTCTGTATCCCATGCTTAAGAGTTACATAGTAAACCAGAATCAACTGTAATCCAGCAAAGCAAGGCTTTAACTTCCAAAGTATTTAAACTACTCTAAAGGAAATGGTTTTATATTAGGGTGGAAACTATAAACTTTCCTTTTGGAGGAAGATGGACTTAAAAAGAAGATTATAAAATAAAATGAGCATGAAGTTTTTGAATGTATAGCTATGCAATGTTTTCTTTTTCTTTAGATATCTTGCTAGGAAAGTCAAGCCATCTGTCTCAATCCAGAAGTTTGGTGGCCACCAGTCCTATTCCACTGTAAACTGAAGGCATGCATACATTCTGATGTTTCAGTTTAACTCCTGTTGATGTGTAATTCTCTGGAAAAGCATCCTTAGGATGTGCCACACCCCAAAGCAGGCTAGTGTTAGACGGTCTTCACACACTTCTTTAACAATCCCTGGGGGTGATAAGTCCGCTCTCCCTTTAATCTCATCTCTTTTGAAATCATTCTCTAGATTTTCAGAGCATCTCAATGAACAGCAAGTACAGAAGAAAAATCTTTTATTGTTGTAATGGGGTTTCTCGGTCCTGGGCAGCCAAAGGCCCAGACCCACAGACCCCTTTGCTGCCCACCACTGCTCAGGCCCCAAAAGTGATTCAGACGCTTATATTAACTTCATGCTGTTTGGCCTATGGCTCAGGCACATTGCTAGCTAGCTCTTATATCTTAAATCAAGCCATTTCTATTAATCTGTCTGCCACGTGTGTTCCTTACATGTTTCTCCTTGGGCAACTGGCTCTGGTCTCCTTGACTCTGCCCTGCTTCTCCTACCTATGCTCTGATTTCTCCTCCTACCTTTTCTATGGTGCCTGCCATGGGCCAAAACAGCTCCCTTATTTAAAGATTGATATTCACAGCACACAGAAAGACAGTCCCACATCCTTTTATCTTTAGCCAAAATTCAGATTAAATATTTAGCCTGAATAGTCGTGCTACACGCCTTTAATTGAAGTCCTTGGGAAGCAGAGGCAGGTGGATCTCTGTGAGTTCAATGCCAGCCTGGTCTACAAAGTGAGTTCCAGAACAGCCAGGACTGATAAACAGAAAAACTGTGTCTCAAAAACAAATAAATAACTCCCCCACACACACACACAAAACAAAAGAAGACAAAAATAGATTCAAGATGTAGAATAACGAGTTACTTGAGGCCACTATAGAAGCTGTGTGTAGAACCAAGACCAAGAAGCACATTTACAATCAGACAAAGTTTATGTTGGACTTTCTCTATAAACATCTGCCCTGTTGCTAAGTCTTCAGCCCTCATCTTAAGATGAAGTGATATTGCTCATTAACCCTACAGTTCCCTAAGCATTCAGCAGACCTCCCCCATTCTTCTCACTCTTTGGAACTTCTCCAAATAGGTGTGAGGAGGGAGGGCAGAGAAGGGAACAGAGAGGATCCATTTGCTTCAACCACTGCACACTGAAATGATCTGGCCTCCCCTTAAATGTTCTTTGTTCTAACATCAATCCCGGCCAGTCACATGGGTGTTGAATGGTCTTAAGGTCATTGCCACTTGATATGTATCAGAAGCTCATAATGAGTAACAATATTCATTGAGTCTGGTTGTTGTGTGTGTGTGTGTTTATTCCTCCATTTTTTTTCTTTAACACTGATAGATTATTGGGGGGAGGGGGTGTTGTACTATGTTTCTGGACTTTCTGGCCTATCCTCAAGGTTCAGACCCACAGACCCGCAGTCCCACAAAAACACACAGACACTTGTATTAATTTTATGCTGATTAGCCCATGGCTCTGGCATATTGCTAGCTAGCTCTTGCTGTTAAACTAACCCATGACTCTTATCCTGTTGAGCCATGTGGCGTGGTACCTTTTCTCAAAGCAGCACAGTTGTCCTCTGTATCTGCTGGTTTTCTGGCAACTCTGTAGCATCTCTGCTCTGTTCTTCTTTTTCCCATAGTTTTCTTAGTCTGGTAGCCCCGCCCACACTTCCTGTCTGCCTACAGCCAATCAGCATTTTTATTAAACCCACTAGGCGGGACAGTTATTTACAATGTAAAAACATAATCCCACTATAAGGGCTGGCGATTTCAGATATGTCTATAATGAATTTTGATTATTGTCTATCCTAGCATCTCCTATCTTCTTTCCATTACTAACATGTACATGCACCCATGTGTACACACACACACACACACACACACACACACACACACACATCAGTCAATTTCCACAACTTTTGGTTTTGTCCTATGACCCATTTAACCAGGGCCATCTATATAGCCCATGGGTTAGATGTACCCCCTGAAACCTGGTGGGGTCATTGATGGGCTCACAACCTAGGCAATGATTTTCTTCTGTCCTCAAGCTGGTAGTGGAATTTCAAGAACAGAGACTCCCTTGCACATTGGAGTCCTAGAGGGGGAGCAAACAGTGTGAGGTCCATCCACCAGATCTGGTTTAAGTCCAGCTGGGGAGTTATACGGCATTAACCAAGTCACTCAACGCAGATCTGCTTTCTCATTTGCCATCCAGGGAGGAACAGCATTAGTCTTTGTAACAGTCTGAAACATGATCCCTTCTTTTGTCCTTATGTTTTACTCCTGCCTATGCCAAGCCTGTATGATATGCAGCCCCTTCCACCTCCCTGTCCTGAGTATCTTAGCAAATGCCACTTCAATGTGAGATATTTAGTGTCCTCTGAAGGTCAGTCCAAGAAACAGCCCTTTAAAGCCTGCTGTGGTATTTCCCATCAGGACCGTCAGGAACACTGCTTGTGCCTTTACAAGATGTTCCTTTTTATGGGACTTCAGGAGAATTTGGTGTCTGCTCTGAGTGCCAAGCAGAGTGGCGCTTCTGAGCATTGGGTTTATTTTAAGCTTATGGCCAGTAAATTATGTAACTGACCAAGTTTCCCTTTTTTGAGTTGCCTGCTAGAAAGTTCACATTCAGATTCACGGCTCATCTGGAGGACGTGCATTGTTCATCACGGGGTATCTTTTAGTCTTTATTTCTGCCTCCAAGCCCCCATCTTTATTGTTTGCTTATTGTAACTCTTATGATATAATTTAACATTATTTCAAATGTGTATTCATTAGAGCTTAGTTTCCTGTAAGGGAGCGGGGGCTGGGTAGCATATGTAAGGCCCCAAACTCAACCCTTAGTACTACCAAATTACAAATTATTATTCTCTCAAATTTCTCAAGTTTGTTTAGAGGAAGGAAGAGAGTTGGAGAGGGAGGGAGAGAAGATATGGATTGTATCAATTTCACTTGTTATAACTCCTATAGAGATGTCTTAATTTTTATAAGAAGGTACTAGTTGGGACTACATAGTAAGTTCCAGGCCAGCCATGACTGCATAGTGAGACCCTGGTTGGGGTGTGGGGGGAGGCTGTACTAGTGATAGAGAATGAATTTTCCAATGGGTAAAATTTTAGACTTTGCAAGAAAGGGAAAGAGAAGTTTGGAGAGTGAATGATTATAGGCTGTGAGAGTGGTTTGGAAATTGCTAGAAGAGAAGCCACATAAAGGCGGGATGACTTTGTTGATTGTGGATAAGGGCTGCTGGTGGATTAGACTGTTAATAAGCCATTGTGTGCTCCTCCAACTTGGCTTATCAAATTCTCCTTTGCCTGGCACAGAACAAGGTGCTGAAAACAGTGGTTCAGAATTCTGAAAACCTTACAATGCCTGTTCTTAGACAGTTAACTCACAGTGCTTTGGTGTGATGGTAAATCTTGACTGTGGACTTGACTGGATTGAGAAAGCCTTGAAGCTTACTAAAGTGCTCCTTTGGGTGTGTCTGGAGCATTTCCAGGGAGAATTACCTAAGGAGAGATGACCTGTTTTGAATGTGGGAGGCCCTATCCTGTACACAGAGATCTGGATGAGATAAAAGCCAAGAAAGGAAGAAGCCAGCAAGGGCCAATCTCCCCTGGACCCCATCTCCCCTTTTCCTTTTCCCCCTCCCTCTGTCCCCACTTCCCTCCCACCCCTCCTCTCTTCTCTCCTTCATGATGTGAGCCACTGAACCTTGATGTTTTTCTTGCCGTGATGGACCAGAACCCCTGAAATTGTAAGTCAAAGTAAATAATTAGTTCCGTTAAGTAGTTTTACTCAGTTACTGGTCACAGTGGCAAAAAGTGTGACTAAGTTTCTTCATTATAAGCTGGAAATAAGTCATAACTTGCATTACAGGAATTGCCAAGAGTCGTCTGTGTGGGGTCTCTAGTCTACTCCATGGACTAGAGTCCAGTAGGCATCAGTGCATGTTAACTTTTACACTTCTTTCTGTTTTCTTCTTTAGCAAAGGATTTCTAAAGGTGTTGGGTTGGAACTCACAGTCTTTCTACCTCCTCTTCCACAGCATTTCCTGAGACCTGGGGATGGGAGTCGGAATATAGATACATTCATGGGACTGGGCTCTGGATTTTGACCAGTTGTGGTTTTCTGTAACGGTTTCCATCTGTTACAAAGAAAAGTTTCCTTGATGTGTGAGGACTACACTCATCTATGGACATAAGGACGAATCTTTAGAGGGTAGTTGGGAATTATGCTGGTTTGGTAAAGTGGCTGTAGTTGTAAGTTGTTCTCTGAGATCCATTACTTCACTGGCCCTGGGTAGTTGGCTGTTTCCAGTACAAGGAATGATTTCCCTCTTGTTGAGTGGGCCACAAGTCAAGTTAGAGAATGGTGACCACTAGGATTTGCATGTCACTACTGCACCTGAGTTACAGTGTCATGCAGATCATGCTGGTGTTCATAGTCATCAGCACTGTGCAAGATTGTAAGTGCCAGAGAATCAGGGTTTCCTGTGAGACTGTGTCTCCTAGGAATATCAGGAGCTATACCCACAAAGTCTCACCAACACGACTGCCTAAACATAAACTGGAAAAGGACAGACAATGGGTACATGAAGTGCAGTGGGGAAAACCCACAAGGCTTCAGCCCTACACAAAACCCGACAAACAAGTAAGGCATTTTGAGAACAGGAGATACAGTCATATCTAGGGAGAGTACACTATGCTGGCTCATTTTATGTCAACTTAGAATAACTGGAGAGAAAGAATCCTCAGTTGAGAAAATCCCTCCATAGGGCTTTTTTTTTTTTTTTTTTTAAAATTAGTGATTGATGGGCCCAGCCCATTGTGAATGAGGTCACCCCTGGGTAGGTGGACATGAGTTCTAAAAGAAAATAAGTTGAGAAAGCTATAGGGAGCAAACCAGTAAGCTGGTCTACTCCATGGCTTCTGTGTCAACTCCTCCCTATAGATTCCTGCTCTATTTGGGTTACTATCCTGACTTCCTTCAATGATGAGCATCTATGTGGAAACGTAAGCCAAATAAAGCCATTCCTTTCCAAGTCGCTTTGGTCATGGTGTTTTATCTCAGCAATAGTAAGCCTAACTAGGACATATAACAACTCATTATCTATCTAATGTCGAATAGCCATCCTTGTAAACATGCGTACACATAACATTATATAGGTTGTTATAAATGTAACCATTATATTTATGTATTTAGGAATGTTTGTATGTGTCAATATGGACTCCAACACTTAATAATAAAAGAAGCCATGAATTTGAAAGAGACAAGGAAAGCTGTGAGGATAGGTTTTGACTGGAAGAAAAGAAAAGGGAAAATGGTGTAATTATAGTCTCAAAAAAAATAAAATGAGTAAGATGAAGTGGCAAATTGTAATTTTGTAAATGAGTGTCTTAGTGGCAGGACAAATGTGGCCAAGAATCTTTATGACAAGGATTCTAATAAAACACATGTACACTGTGCGTGTGTGTGTGTGTGTGTGTGTGTGTGTGTGTGTGTGTGTGTGTGTGTGTGTGAAAGAATTTTAGAGACTGTCAAGAATGTTCTGTGGCAACTTTAGAGGCAATGCGCCTTTTTCTTTCTTGATTTTCCAATTGAAGGAGGAAATTAAAATAACTACTTGGAAATATTTTATGCTGTGATCATCATGGATTTGTGATGATATTATATCTGAATAACATGCTGTTTTTCATCCAAAGACCAATATTTCCTTTCCTATAGGACGGTTGTATTTCTTTCCATCTATAATGAATAAAATGAGCGGGTCAACTTTATTTTTGGAATAAAGGATGTGTTGTGGTGAATTTTAAGCAATGGATGGTTTGGACTTGGTTTTTACTCATTACCTTCTGATTAGCATAATAGACCTCTGCCTTTGCATGGTGCCTCTCCTTCAATTGGAGACTAGTGATATGCCCCAAACTCTGTTGGGGAAAACCAGAAGTCTGGTTAGAGAGGGATTGGGCCCGTGTACAAGAAGGAGGTAGATGGAAGTTTTGTTTGCTTGCTTTACTTGCATAGACTCTAAGTAAAGAGTGATATGGGGAAGTGAACAGAAAGGCTATCCGCTACAAAGCAGAGGGGATGGTTGGGGGCCTGGGTGAATGTGAATGCTTAAACGTTTTATTACCTTCTGTTGTAAAGTAAGGATGTGCCTTCAGGTCAGACTCGAAGGAGAAAGAATACAAGAGGATTATGACTTTCTTTGCAAGTTTCCTTGAACTGTGCAGAAAAAGGAGGACATTGGATTTAAATGACTTTCATTACAGGATTTTACTCTCTTAGTTGTGACTGCATTATGAGATAAAAGGGGATGACTAGGATTACCAACTTTATCACATTTGAGTGTAGCAAACTACAGCACACAGTTTGTCTTCTCTGTAGATAGCCTGTGTGGTTAAACGCTGCACATAGTCAATGAGTTATGAATGTGGCCCTATACAAAATCATAATCTTACCCCAAACACGGACATTTTTCTTTGAGAGGGTTCGATTACTTGGTTCTCAAGCATGAGCTTTGTAAATTATAATGCTGAGTCAGTTTCAAAAGGTTGGACATGCCTAAAATGTACTGAAGCTGCTGTGTGGTGGTGGTGCACACCTTTTATGCCAGCACTCAGGAGGCAGAGATAGGCTGATCTCTGAAATCAAGGCCAGCCTGATCTACAGAGAAAGTTCTAGGATAGCCAGGGCTACATGGAGAAATTTTAACCAAAAACTGTCTTCTTCTTTTTCTTCCTCTCCTCCTCCCCATCTTGTGTTTTCATGTATGTGTGAGCATGTGTGTGTAGGAGTACATGGATGATAGAGGTCCATAATGAGTGTCTCTGTGTAGTCTCCAAAACCAAACAAAATAACAACAATAACAAAGCCTCCAAAAGCAAACAACAGCAGCCTAAATAAATAAATAAACAAAAATAAAACCACCTTTACTGAAGGCGAGTGCCTATTTCGTGAGTTCTTAGTTTGGGAAGTATGACTTCTTCTCTCCCAACTACCTCATTATTTTGCTAGCTTCTGCTGTTTTCTGAATGTAGTCTTGTTACGAAAAAAAGAAAGATGGGTATGGTCTGAAAAGATCAACCATCATAGTAGATCAAAGAAGAATACAGAAACTTTAACAAAGAAAAAAAAAAAAAAGGATGATCTGTATTTCCATAGAAGCTAAGTAAAATTGAACTGTGCTTTCTGATGGCTGAAGAGTGATGATTAAGGCCGGAGAGATAGCTCAGTGGGTAAAGCGCTCCCTCCGTCAGCATGGGGACCTGACTTCAGATCTCTGTCACTGAAGTAAAATGCCAGGCGTGGTGCTACATCCTAGTGCTCAGAGGCCAAGACAGGGATCCCTAGGGCTGGCTGGCCACCTGCTTTAGCCAAATTGATGAGATGTATGTTTAATGGGAAATTCTGTCTCAAACAAACAAACAAACAAAAAACAGCAGCGTCAAGGACAGTTGCAGAAGACAGCCAGTATGGACCTCTGTCCCCGATGTACTCCTGTACACACATGCTCACACATACACAAGGGGGAGGAAAATAGAAGGAAGAAGAGAAAGAGGAGAGAAGAAGCAGACGAGAAGGGGATGATAATTAACAAAGATGTAAGGGCCTTCATAAAGATTCTTCTTGATAAGGATTCTGCTTAGAACCCTAAGGTCAGAGTTGGGCAGAGTGAGAGAATATGGGGAAGAAAAAAAATAAAAGCATCTTTTACGTTGAGAGCTTTCTGTTTTCTCTAGTCATACTTTTCTGTTCTAATCCCCCAAGTTCATTTCCTCTTCTCACCCCCATGTAACACCAGCATCTCCGGTTTAAATGGTCTCAGTGTGGTTTCCTAGCAGTTTCCTCTCTCTCTATTTAAAATATTTTTTCCCATATCTACCACTGCCCCTTCCCTTCCTCCTCCCCATCCTTCCTCAGTCCCCCATCTCTTCATTCATTTCTCTAGGAGTCAGTTCAGTCTGGCACATCCAGTTGAGGTCCCTCATCCCAGTATCAAGGCTGAGTAAGGTGTTCCTCTGTAGGGAATGGGCTCCAAGAAGCCAGTTCATGCATGAGGAGTAAACTTCGGTCCTACTGCAAGAAGCTTCACAAACTGCCCATGCCGTTTGACTGTCTTCTGAATTTGGAGGGTTTAGTTCTTTTCCATGAAGGTTCCTCAGCAGTCATTTCAGTTTGTGAGCTCCCAATAGCTCCAGTCAGCTGTCTCTGTGGGTCTCCTCCTCATGATCCTGATCCCTTTGCTCATATACTTCCCTCCACTCCTTCTCCTCCCTCCCCCAAGCTGGACCAGGAGCTCAACCTGGTGCTTAGCTATCGATCTCTGTTTCTGCCTCCATCAGTTTCTGGATGAAGGTTCTATAATGACAATTAGAGTGGTCATTCATTCGATTATAAGGAAAGTCCTGTGTAGGCACCTTCTTCACTATTGCTTGGAGTCCTAGCTGGGAACATCTTGTGGCTTCTTAGATGTTTCCTAAGCACCAGGTTTCTTTCTAACCTCATAGTGGCTCCCTCTATCAAGGTATCCATTTCTTTGTTCTCCCTCTCCGTTGCTCCTCCCACTCAACCATCTCTATCTCTCATGATTTGTTCCCATCTCCCCCTTGCTCACTCCCCATTATGATCCCAATTGGCTAAGGAGATTTTTCCCTATTTCCCCTTCCCAGGGGATCCCTGAATGTCTCTCTGAAGTTCCTTACCAGTAGCACAGACACTAAGAACAACAGTTAAGCAATGAGAACTCCTGAAACTCAGAAGCTTCTGTAAAACAAAACAAAGGACATAGTCAATAAAAGAAAATGACAGCCTACAGAATGGGAAGAGATCTCCGCCAACTCTCTTCCTCTTTAGCCATCTTCCAACCCAGCTGTAAACTTCCCATCAAAGGGGTGTGTTAAACGTTATCTGTCTGCTCATGCCTGTGACTGTCTGAATGAAATCATCTCACTGCTCTTAATATAAAGAAGAAAGTCCTAGCACAGCAGTCATGATATGCTGGCCACCTGCCTCCTAAACCTCTTATCCTCTCCCTCCCTTATTCGACCCTCCAGCTGCTTAAACAGAACTATTCCTTCCTCTACAGAGACATGTGAACATGTTTCCTCTGCTCTGATCTCTCGCCTCACCTCATCTCATTTTAGCCTCAACTCCTTCCCACCCAGCAGTCTAGGCTTAAAGGGCACTCCCCAGAATGCCTTCTCGGCCTCCAGTAATTTCAGATGTCTACCTGCTTTCTGCTTTCATAACACTCTGTGCTTTCATCCAGCTAACTTCATAGCTTGTTGAACTATGTTTTCGTGATTAATAGATTCAGATGGTCCCCGTGGACCTTGAACTCCCTGTCTTTAAGGATCTCTATTATCGTACTTACTCCCTATCCTGTAACCAGGAACTGACGGACTCGCGCATGCTCAACAACACTCAGGTGATATTGACTCAAAAGACAGATATGGAAAATCAGACCTTTATTGTTGATAATGGTTTTGTTTTGTGGTTGCTATTGTTTATGCATCTATGGTAAGTAGGGGAGCGATTTTCAGCACACTTAAGAACTCTAAGCTCTGAATGTATGTAGCTGTAATAATGTACTCTGATGGATGGGTGTGAAGTGACCATGGGGCTATAGTGGCTTTTTTTCTTTTTCTTTTCTTTCTTTCTTTTTTTTTTTTTTGAGACTGGAGACTGCTTTTGTAAAACCTTAGCCAAAGAAAGAGCTCTCACACCCAAGCAGAGTCACTCCTGCTGAGGTACCTTCCATTCTACTCTAGAAAGTCACTCAAGATTATGGAGACTTTGGGCATGTCAAAATTACACTTAATGTGTAAAATTATAATAACTGGTGCCAACAAGATAACTGGGCAGGTCAAGATGGTCACCACCATTCCTGATGGTCTAAGTTCCCTCCCTAGAACCCAGATGGTGGAAGGTCAGGTGTGACTCCTTCTGCACATGATCTATACCATATGCATTTCCATATGTGAACAGAAATAAGTGCACCAAATACATGGCATGCATACACACTATATCTGCCAAATAGCTTGATACATGTAAATCTTTTATAAAAGAGAGAGAGAGAGAGAGAGAGAGAGAGAGAGAACAGGACCCCAAGATCCCAGCAGCCTTTATGAATAGGGTTGGCCACTCCACCTTCAGGAGCCCGGGACCCTGGATAAGTGTCTTTGGACCTTATCAGCTGACACCTGAATCCCACCACAACTTACCTCCTTGAACATTTATCATTTTTTTTTTTTGGTGAAAACATCCAAAGTACTAATTTTTTTTAATATACCATAGTAGATATCTATCGTCACTCTGCTGTGTGAACGCATATTATAACTTCTGGGTGTGTATATTGTGGTATATAAATGCTTGTACAGATGTGTATATGGATGTGCGCATTCATATATGAACATAGGCGTTGACCTGTGCATGCACATGTGGAAGTCAGAGCTCAACATTAGGTTTCTTTTATGTTTTATAGTATTTTTTTGAAACAGAGTTTCTCTAGACTGACTAGAGAACATGGCCCTGGGATCCACCTCTCTACACATCTTACTGTGGTTAAAGGGGGCATCACCACAGCAGAATATGGTGTGAGGGTCAAGAATCCAAACTCGGTGTTCATGCCACTTCCCCAGCCTTCTCCGTACCAGGGATTCCTGCTACTGAGCAGGTAGCACAGTGCTCAGGCTCTCCCTTCTATTCGCTCTCTGTCTTTCTCAGCTGCTGTGAGATCATCTTTTTGCAGCTGGCTTTATTTCTGCAATGTCACTCTTCTGAGGAGAAGTGCTGTCTCAGTTTCTGTGTGTTTTCTCTTTTCTCAAAAGGGGTAGCACACAACATGAGTAGTAAAGAATCCCCACATTCCATAAGCCATAACCCGGGATGAACCTCCTAGATTTTAAAATGCCTGTTGTTGATTTCATGTCTATATGTATTCTGTGGCTATTTGTAATTATTTCTATCACCCTTCCTTTGTTATTGCTTCACAATATTTTAATTTAACATGTCGTGGATTATTTTTAAAAACCTCATTGAACCATTAATTAGGTTTGCTGTGAACTCTGTAAATCATCAGCTATTTGATTAAACTTTATTCGATTTGATTACTGAGTAGCTGCACTTTAATTGCCAGTACATAAGCTCAGCAGCTTCAGATTCCTTACTGGTTTGGGAGAAGAGCTCTGTATTTTTAGATCAAATTATCTAGACAGATTTGTTTTTCCTATTTAGTTAATAAAGCTAAGCAGTTATTTTTGCATTTAAATGCTTCTGTAGTCTTCCTGTCCTGCTGGATAAAGCCTAACCTCTTCTTTAGACTTTAGGATGCTCTAGTCTGGCCCAAACTGCACTCCTGACCTGCCCCATCATTCCTGCCTCCCCACATGCTCCCTTGGATACTATGAATTAATTATTGACTTCAAAAGTAATAATACCCAGAAGTATTTTTAAAATATTGGTTTCATTTCTTTATCTGAGGTCAAAGTAGCAGTAGCTTAAAGACAATGGGGACATGTTTCTCTCCATAAAGCCATGCCGTGACAAGCTACTTCCAAGTGATAGAGCAGCTCCCAGTGAGAGATGGGAAGCCTGCTGTTGTGTTCCCTGGGTGTGCTGGATATGCCTTGACTTTTCAGTATGTCTGCTTTAGGGCAGCAGAAAAGCAGAAAGGACAAGATGATGGCAAGGTCCAGTCTCTCTAAGGACATCTAGGGGGTTGGTACAGCCTTTTCTGCTTCTTTCTCATTGGCCAGAAGCTAGTCACATGGCCCCCCAGTTGCTAGGGAAGTTGGAGTATTTGTCTTAGTAGAAGCTCTGTCTGCTCTGGTTACTGTGGATGAAATGGTGGGTGAATAATGAAGGAGCAAGTGTGAGTTTATGTCTCTTTTCTATGTGCCATTTACTGTGCTCAATGCTGGGAATGCATACATAAATCAGGGCTAAATTTGTGAGAGGAATAAATTTAGTTTGAAGACTTTGGGGCGAGTGTGGTGTTGTACACCTGTAACCCCAGCATTTTAAAAGTGGAGGCAGGAGGATTAGGTCAAGGTCATCCTTGTTGATATAGCACATAATACATCTGAGAACATCCTGGGTGACATGCGACTCTATCTTTGTTAAACTCAGAGGCAATAGATATATCTCAGTAGCTAGGAGCACTTGCTGCTGCTCCAGAGCACAGAAGGGTTCAGCACCTGTGTCATGTGGCATTGCAGGTTGCAGGTTCCCACACATACGTGGTGCTTGCACATGTACACACTCATGCACACAAACACACCAAAAATAAAAACACAAATCCCTAAACACACTTTGGATATATCCTTTTTGCCTTCATGTATCAGGAACATGTAATCTACACATATTTTTGCTTGTATATTCTATATAAGCAGATGTATCACATATTTGGTCTGCGTGTAAATTTCTTTGCTGGATTTGCTGCCTAGTTATCTGACATTCTTTCTCTACTTATTGTCCACTGAGTGCCTGCAATACTGCCTGCCTTGTAAAAGGAGCCCACACATCTCTGACTTTACGGAGCTTTGAGTGTTCCTTCGAGGGATAGTTAGGAACTGTCTATTGGTGCTCCCATATCCCCTCATTACTGTGTTCTCTTCCCTGTGCTGTATTGTAAGATCTGAGAGTTTAGAAGTGGTGGCATTTACCTAAAGGAAGATGGAGCCATTAACTACTTGTTAAAAAGAAAGAAAAAAGCATCAGAAATAAGATGACTTTATCATTTCCTATCTCTAGCACATTAGCCTGGTGGCAGGATGATGGAAGGTCCCCCGCAAATGTTTGCAGAGCCCACTTAGAGTGCTGGGTATTCTTCCCTGGGTTCTTGAATGGCAGTGTGGGTGGAATCTCTAAAGAACTAGGGAATCTCTCACATATGTTTAAAAATATCATACTTAATAAAAGTTAAGTGAAATCCAAATCAAATTCAGAATCCATGAAGAGATCACTCTTTGCTCCTGTGTTTTTGTCTTATTATAACTTGGACTTCATTTTTATTCCTTGTTTTTATGAAATGTGCCAGAAAGAGCCTTTTTAAAAAACTTTGATTCCCCTACCTCCCTAACCATCCAATTTCATACTCCCTGCCCCTGTTTGGAAGGAGGGGGGGAGAGGGAAAGAAAATGATCAAAATATATTGCATGAAAAAATTTTAAGGAAAACCTTGGTTTTTGTGTTTTATTATATTACTGTATTTCTTACTAAAGTTTCTTCAAAAATCAAACTGAAATCTGTGTACTAGGAACATATCTTGCATAGTCCAAAAAAATTTGATCTTCTTCGTAAGACTTAATTTGAAAATCAGTTTCCAAGCTAATTTAGAAATGTCTCTGACTTAATCAAAGCCTCATTGCTCTCCATCAATGCTTCTCAAGCTGTGGGTTGTGACTCCTTTGGGAGTAGAGTGATCCTTTCACAGGGGTTGCATATCAGATGTCCTGCATCTCAGACATTTACATTACTATTCATAGCTGTAGCAAAATTACAGTTATAAAGTAACAGTGAAAACAATTTTATAGTGGGGGGGCACCACAACATGAGAAACACTAGTAAAGGGTCTCAACATTAGGAAATCTTGCTCTAGATGCTTATATTTTTCTCTTAGATCCTTCAAACACATAGACAATTAGTATGTGATAAAGCCATAGAATTGGGAGGTCTGTGTTAAGTCCAAGCTATTAATTATACGTCTGCTATATTGCCCAACAGTAATTATCTGGGAGCTCAGACCCTCTGTCAATTGTATAAGAGGTCTGAATTAAAGCAGAGACATCTTCCAGTTCTCAGTCATCTCTGAGATGAATAACAACAGTATAGAATTGTTGTCTTATAGGTGCTAAAAGAGCATGAACAAAAGGTTGTCAGTTAGTCAGCTCTTATTTACCATGGGCCTAAAGACCACAATGATGTTTGTTGATCTTAGACTATGGTGAGAAGTTAATTAGTGAACTTTTTAAGTGATATAGAGTGACTTGGGTGTGGGGGCAAATTTGGATCAATATGTGTGGCATACTAAAAGGTTATATGAATCATCGCTTATTAGAATGGTTGATATCATCCAAGTTAATAGCTGAGTCCTCAGTACCTTAATGATTCATCTTTCATGGTGCAACATGTACAAGGCCTTAGACAAAGAATGTAAGGATCACATCCAACTCAGAAAGCTGTGTCCTTGGGGAATGGCATAAATAATAGTTTACAAGGAATACTGACTTGTAAGCTCTCAGGCTTATGGAACATTTGGCTTTTTGTGTCTAAATTATAGATGATATATTATTTAACCAATTAATTAGGTCTGACTCTGCTCACATTGCCTGCCAGAGCTGTGTTTATTTAACATGCTTCAATGTAGAAAATGAGTCTTTGGCAACAAGCAGAAAAAAAATCTCTACAGCCGCAGTGGTTGAGTGAGTCAGGTCCTGAGGCTACTCCAGCAATCTTCCTTACAATTCCTTTGAAATACATACTGCAGGACAAAGCATCTCACAGTGTAGAAGGTGGCACCATAGTCCTTAGAATCCACAGTGAATTAAAGTCTAGACTCACTCATTTGTCAGTGGGAGGGGAGGAGGGAGAAAGAGCAAATCAGATATGCCCAAAATGTTACAGAGGTACCAGTGAATCAAGGATGCTGTTGCCAGTCTGTGCGTAGTGAGGAGGGCGATGTAACAGCCAAGCAGCGGCAGGAGCAGCGTTGTTCTCAGAAACAGTCACATAAACAGCAGCCAGGGTAGGCCTCCTCCCTCCCGAAGCAGCATACTGCAGCTTGGTGAAATGCAAGGCTCTGAGATTTGAAAATCTCCGGAGTTGAGCATGGCTACTGCAAAAGCCTTGCTCAGAAACCCTGATGATCTGGACAGGCAAAACTTCACTTTAGCAATAGTTCCATTGGGAAGAGAAATGGTATCTTTCCTAGGTTTTTGTCAGTAGGCAGCCCCCTTAAAGAAGATCTCAAATTACCTTTAAGAAATTTTAAAAAGGCAGACAGAGAGAACAAAGTTTTGGCATGCCTGCAGAAACAGCAGGGTCTGTAAAAGCTACCTAGAGACAGAAGCTAAGTGTTCATTTGCCCATGACTCTTACCTGGGAGTGGAAGGTGAGAAGAAATGGACAGTAGCCGTGACAAGAAGACGAGGCACAGTGCAGCTTGGTGAAGGCACGCTCTGACTGCGATCTGCCCCCTCTTCATGCAGTGCTGCGGGCTGGTACATCGCCGGCGAGTACGGGTGTCCTATGTAAGTTTCTATTGCTGTACAGTTGTGGCTGGGAGCTGAAAATGTAAACTTGTGTCTGTGTGGTCTATGTTGCTTCTTTTGGATGCTTTAATCCCTGTGCTGAGCCAAACAAAAAATCAATCATTTGTGCTATGGGTTGTCAAGGTACCTGAAGTCTGTGAGATTCTGAGGTCTTTCCAGAGATGGTTTTGTGTGTTTATGCCAGGTTCCTTTCATAAGGTTGGAAATAACTTATAGAGGGATTGGTTTGTTGGGGGGGGTAATCTATTGTCTTAGATATCTGTTTCAGTTCCAACCAGTTGATATATTCTTTTGCTCTGAGTTTTCATATTTGAATCATGGCATGGGAAAAATTTATTTTCTAGATATGAAATAGTATAGAGTTTGTTAAATTACAGGCAGCCATGGTGGCTAATGTTAAATCCTATTTTGAAGAGCTTCAGAAAAATAGTAGATGATAATCGTTTGATGGATGACACAGCTGTTGCAATAATGCCAGCGTTTCCAACGGCTTTATCATCCTGACTGTTTCTGTGAAACAGCCCTTATTTCGTGGACCTGCTGTGTTTTTGCAAAATGGCTGTCTGAGTATTAAATGCTAAAAGGCAGATGCTCACAGATACTGAAGTATCACTGTTTGAGAGGGTTGGATGTTAATTGATATACACTGCACTGCTTACACAAGCGACAGGCTGTCTTTCTCTTCACACTCCTTCTGCGTGCCGCCTCTTTATTTTCGTGGGGCAATGTGACAGGGAGCAGGCAATTTATGCAGGCTGCCCAGATTGCAGCACTGAATGGCTTGACACTGGCTTGAGATTCCTAGATGCAAAACAAATAGAAAATTGGCAGTAGACACTAATAAGGGTATATCGCTAAGGAAATCTGCAACCTTGGGAGTCTGGCTAGCAGGCGACAGTCACCTGAGACCCCAGGACAAACAAGGTCAAAATCTGTTCTCATACATAAAGTTGAAGATCAAGGATGGGGGTGTGTGCTGGGATCGGGACATTTCTAGCAGATTTGGAAGATTCCCCCCTTTATTAAATAAATAAATGGAAGCCTTTAAAGCCCCTTGAATTGATCGGGATTTAGAATTTCTGTGTGCTGGTACCATTTGTGTTTTGAATACAACAGCTGACCCGTCAGGAGTAAGTAGAGTTGTGAGGCTGCAGCCAACGTTTTCTTTAAAGATGTCGTCTACAGAGATAGATGGATTTTTTTCTAATAGAAAGTTAATTGATTTTTAATAAGATTTGGGAACAAGTGCTATGCACTTTTCCGCATTCCAAACTGCCTAAACATAAGAATTTTAAAATAACTTGGAGTTTAAAACCCCTATTTTCATGAATCAGTGAGGACTCTAACTTCTGTGGCTTTCTGTCTTTCCACTTATTTTTGTATGATGAATTAGAAGAAATCTTCTGTATTTGCCTAATGTACAGGGAGTTTCTGAACAACGCTGTAATTTATATTATGCTTGTTTTTGCCTCCTTTCTGTGTTACGGATGTCAATACAGAAGGAACAGACACTACACTCTGGTTTTGTATTTTTGGAGTCATGACTGAAAAATGTGAACACTTGTTTCTTTATAATCACCAAACTTTTTACCCTGTATTTTGGGTAAGGAACCACAGCAATGAGTAGCATATTGTGAATGGTTTAAACACATTGTAAATTCATATACTTTGATCTGGTATATGAGTTTGTTTAGAATGTTTTGCCTTGATGCTCTAACCTGTTACCCACATGTACCTACTTCAGCTAGTTAACTGCTCACTGTTTAAACTCCATCTTTCAGTGTCCTTTCTACATGGCCAACTCAGAACTCTGACGCTAAACTGTTTCCCTAGAGAGTGAAGCCTGGTTTGCCTGCTTGTAGTTGATGGACCCGGGTCCACTTATAACTGAGTATATAGCATTTCAAAGGCAGCCCAAACCCCAGTATCTATACTGATGGTTGGGGTATTCTGTTGTCATTTCTCAAATGTATTTTCAGTTCTGAGAAATGACAACTTCATACCGGTACTAAATTCAAATGTATATACATATAAATCAGATATCTATTATATATAACATTGTAAATTAAACATATAAATAAGATAACATAATGCTCAATCACCCATTGCATGACTGCCCTTCAGTCAGTGATGGATTGCACTTATCAGAGATGTCTAGGCAGATTAGGATGCCTGGTGATTTACATATCTTAGTCCGTGTGAGTACACCCTATGATGTTTGTACCAGTACAGGATTGCCCAGTGATGCATCCTCAGACAGCAGGTTATCCATGGCTAAGTGGTGTGTGTGTGTGTGTGTGTGTGTGTGTCTGTGTGGTGTGTGTGTGTGTGTGTGTGTGTGTGTGTGTGTGTGTGTGTGTGTGTGTGTGGTGTGTTCAATCTTCTGGAAGTTTTTCTTTCTTTTTTAGCCATTTTCTTTTTAGGATGACAGCTTTGTTAAGGATTCCTCCTACTCTAACATTGTCTTTTAGAAAGAATGGTGAACATTATGTGGGCAGCAAAGAAAGTTATATGTGCGTGCCACTTTCTTTCAGAAACTTCTCACTCTTTACCCCCTCAGAGCTGTGGCTTTCAGCTAGCTCTCTCCCCTCTCCTATTCAGCACTGGCTTGACATCCAAAACCTATTCTATGGGCAATGAGCCCTGACTATGGGCTGGCAACCCCGGTTTTCTCTATAAGAAAGACTCAGGACATAGGGCTCTCATTTTTGACATTACTATTCATTTTTTAGATCTGGTTTCATTATTTGGTTTATGCTTATCAGTAATATTTTTAGTCCCCTGACAAATCAACTTATATCTTACAGAAAATCCTTATATTTACCTAAACTGACTTTCTGTTTTATAAAATGATATAAAAACCTGCTAACTGAATAACTATTATTAATTTAAACATAGAGCACTCTAATGTGACTTGGAAATCATTGACATTTGCATCCTTTGGGAGAAGGGATTGATTCCCATTCTGCTAAGCATTTAGTTGAGGTTCTGATGGCCTTTCGTGCTCATAGGTTCCACATTTATGGATTTCACAGCAAAAGTCTTTGAGAGAAGTTACATTTGTATTGAGTCTAAGCAGACCTCTTGTCTTTTCTCCACAGTACAGTATAACAGCTATTGACATCCGTATTGTACTACAGGAGATCTAGATGTGAGAGAATGAACACAGGTTACACGCAAATCTAATCCCATTTTACATAAGCGACAAACTCTCCTGGACATTGATACCCACAGGGGCTATGTGATGTGGGAATGCCTTTTTGTATGCTGTGAATATCAATCTTTAAATAAAGGGGCTGTTTTGGGCCATGACAGGCACCATAGAAGAAGTAGGAGGAGAAGTAGGTAGGTAGGAGAAGTAGTGCGGAGTCAGGCAGATCGAGCAAGCCGCCCAGGAAAAAAACATGTAATGAACACAGGTAGGCCACAGGCCACGTGGCAGACAGATTAATAGAAATGGGTTGATTTAAGATGTAAGAGCTAGCTAGCAATGTGCCTGAGCCATGGGCCAAACAGCATGAAGTTAATATAAGCATCTGAGTCATTTCTGGGGGCCTGAGTGGTGGGCAGCTGGGCGGCTAAGGGGTCTGGCGCTGTAGGGTCTGGGCCTCTGGCCGCCTGGGACCAAGAAACCCCACTGCCACAGCTATGGGTACTAAAAATAAGTTATGCAGATGTACAGATTGGATGTACCTTGTCTGAAATTCTCAGGAGTCGAAATGTTTGAGATTTTTGAGGTTCTTAAGTTTTACAGTTGGGGAATGTTTTCATAGATTTTTTTTTTCCTGACTTAGCATCCCTAATCTAAAATTCTGAAATGCTTCAAAATCCAGACTCAAAATAGGAAGATGAGTAACCTGTAAATCAAACATAGAGAGATGGTGCTAAGATTTTAAGTGCTGAGTTTGAGGAATGTGGCCAGCACTCAAGTTAACAAAATCTGCCTTGTGACTGGAGAGGTAGCTGAGCAGCGAAGGATGTGTACTGCATTTCCAGAGGACCTGAGTTCAGTCCCCAGCACCCAGGTCAGGCAGCTTACAACCACATGTAACTTCAACAACTCCAGCTTTAGGAATCTGATGATCTTCCAGCCTCTTTGCACATCGGCACTCACCGGTGCACATAATCACATACATGAATTTGGTTTTTATTTTTTAAAAAAGTCATTATCATCACCTCTATTATTCCTTGTGTCCGCCACTGCCCGCCCTTTTTTTAGTGTAATCGTTTAGCCGACATCTAGCATCATGGGTTCATTTTTCCTGTGTCTGAGTCTTATACAGATGAACTCAGAATAGTTTCTCATCTCATTCTGTGTCACTTGTCCTTCACTTATAAGAAAGCTCTTTGTGGTTACAGTTATATTCTCATTGTTGTGGCTATAAACTATTCCATGGTAGATTAAACCATGGTTTCGTTAGTCATTCTCCTGTTGATGGGCATCTGGGTAGCTTCCAGTTTGAAGATATTAAAAACATCATGGCTTTAAGCAGCCGTGATATGTTAATGTTCAGGCATGCCATTCTGTTGCATTTCAGTCTAAGAGCAAAAACATCACATCAGACCTTACAGTATAGCCATATCCATCTTATGTGGGCTCTGGTAAACATTCCAAAGCAACCCGTCAATTTATGCTCCTCCTAGCTGACCGTGCTCCCTCGAGTCTTGCTTGTCTGTTGTACCTGAGCTGGCCTGTAAGCCGAAGTCTCCCCGATGACTTTCCTCTGCATTTCCTCCATGGCTAACAAAGTCAAGTGTTTGAACATTTGACTCTTCTATCTGAAGTACCTGTTGCTGCATCTTGCAAAAAAAAAAAAAAAATCTAAAATAAAAGATAATAAAAATCTTTTATTTTAGATTTTCTGTCTTTTGAGGCAATTTTGTGAATAAAAGAACTGATAAAGAAAGCAACTTGCAATTAGCATATAACACAGCATTGGGAGGCAGTATCTATAAAGAACTCAGACTGTGAAAGGAGATTACTTGGCATAGGTTGGGGTTTTGATGGGACCATTTATTTATTATGTCAAAGCAGAGAGTTTTCTTCTCTGTTAAGCCTGATGATTATCCTATATAATCAGGATCCCAGAAGAACACTGGAAATTTAAGAGCTAAAATGAAATTGTTTGTCAACACCTGCATATTAACTACTGTAGAATTGTTTTTGGAAAATCTGGCAGCACAACAAGAGGACCCAGGAGGCAAAGCTCTAACGGAGTAGCAGAGAAGGGAGGGAAGACTGGGGTAGGTGATTGTCCTCAACTTGGTTGCTGCCTATATTCACTGGTTATCACTAATAATCTCAAAAGGAAAAAATCCTTGCTAAAGAAGGAATAAAGATTCATACATATGAATCTATAAAGAAACAACATTTTTATTAGGCTCTAATAATTTTTTTAGCTTTCAGAGCTTTTAACTGAGATCACTGTGTGTGTTACTTTCGTGCATTTAGCATGACTTAGCCATTCAGAGCTTCATCTATGATTAATACAGTTGCCTCATGCACAGTCTCTTAGAGTTCACAGCTTTTGCCTGCTTTTTCTTGTCTTATTAAAGAATGGATAGTGAAGTTGCTGAATACATTCACCATGCAATTTTTCTTAGTTGTAAAGAAAAATGAAATTTGCAGGAAATGGATAGATCTAGAAAGTCCTGTGCTATGTGTGGTGACCTAAAATCAGGAAGACAAAAACTGCATGTCTCTCACAAACAGATCCTAACTTCAAATGTTGGTACATGTATCAGTAAAGTGGTCTGAGAGTGAGCATAGACTGTGGAACTGAATAGACCACCAGGAGAGGAAAATGTGGGTGTCTTGTAGTTACAGGAGGATGTCTGTGTGGTGAAAGCAGAAATTATCTTTAGGGAAGAGAGCAGTGTGTGTGGGGGGGGGGAGGGGGGTGCCAGCATAAAGCTTAGTTCTTTGTATGCTAATAATAATTTAAGATAACCTCAAAGGTGGGCAAGGTGAATTACCAATTCACAGGAGAGACTGCCATCCATCAAGGCAGTGAACTGTATCTCTAAAGGGCTCAGCAGCCGATGGCGCCTGAGCTGAGAGTCAAAGTGACTGACACCTTCTCTAGATGCCGTGTTTTCATTCATATTGCTTGGAATGTATTCCTATGCTTAAATAATTGGATTATAATTAATTTTAATTAACATGGAAATATTATAATGCTTTGGAGCATAAAAACCAGTTGTGATTGAACTTGAGAAGAGCTGGTGTGCCAGATGATAGAGATTGTTGGCTAGCGGGACTGGAGGTCCCATACAGCTTCCCTTGTAATGTTTTACTCGTGACTTACGCTTTTCTTCAAGGTGTTCAAATCTAGGGGAGTGCTAAGGTGTTCTTAAGAATTGCATTTGACTTTTAAGGTCTACCTTTTAAATTATGTTTAGGGCCATCGAAATGGCCCAGCAGGTAAAGGCACATGCCACCAAGCTATATGACCTCTGCTCAGTACCCAGAACCCACATAGGAGAGAACCAACTTCAAACGTTGTCCTCTGATGCGACACACATGCCCGTACACATGCCACACAAAATATATAAAATTAAAAAAAAAATTTAAGCCACATTCATATATGAGAGATATCTGACTTTCCAAATTTGAGACATGAGTTTTAATAGCTTTTAACTTTGTCGCTATTAAAATCCTTTATTTTGCCCTTCAAGTTTAAACTGTTCAACATCACATTTATATATTTGTGTATGGGAGAGCTACACCCACAAAAATACCTAGAAAAAGTCAGAGGATAACTTTGAGTAGTTGGTTCTCCTCTCTTCCCACTATGTGGGTCCTGAAAATGTCTCCACGGAACCAGCCTGACCCTTCAGTTTTTTAAAGTTGGCACAATATCCTACTTTTCTATTTGATAACTCATGACTCTATTTCTTGGAAGTGAAATGGCTCTTAAGAAGGTTCATATCTACGTGGGAGCGATGTGTCTCAGCCTCAGAAATGCCAAACCTGAGAATTTAAATGCTGTGTAATACAAGTCCTATTAAATGATTTAATTTTCTCAGAGTTTTAAATTTTTCTTGAATTATTAGCTTTTCTCTACTGACATTCTATTACTACAGAAAGAGATAAGGAAACATTTCATGGCCATTTCATTCCATACATATTAAGGGACTCAGATGGGGAAATGAAATTAAGTCAATAGCTAGCCACTTCTGTGCAAATGAGAGGGCAAGCCTGCTGGAGAATTTCCTGGGAACTGGAACTTCTAGCTTCTTTATGTCCCTTCCCCAGCAAGTTCTGGGTCACTGTGCATTTTTTCTCCTGACAGAAATGGGTGCAGATATGAATGGCAACATAATCTGAAGCAGGGATCTACATCTTGTAAGCTGAGAAGGTTTGGGGAGACTTGCTCCATTGCTAACTTACGGCCCTTTCATGCAATGTGGACTATTGAGGAAGTGCTGCCTAACAGTTTCCTGTGACTCTTATGCATGCTGAACTATGCAGGGAATTGCATATCTTTACTCCAGTGTGAACCGTTTTAATCATTTCTTCCAGCCATCCCTGCACCAATCACCTTCGCCTGTGCTGAACATAGGCCATCACATCCAGTAGTGTGTTCACTGCTGTCATGGGAGGGGGCTTCGTAAAGTGTATAGGCTGAAGAAGAACCGACTGAGTCATACTCACCTTTTTGTTCATGTGGTAGTTTCCATGTTTATAACATTTCCTCTGTCCTCAGAAAAGCTTACTCTAGTGGTGGAGACACAGGTATTTATGAAACGCCGATGCATGTTTAGTTTAACAGAATATGAGAGTTGGAGAATCTACTGAATGCACCCAGAGTGGACAATACCACAATGGCACTAAAGACTTTACAAAAGCCAGAGTTGACATGTAGAAAGTCCAGATACAGACAATTTTATGTGAAAATCAGGCTTCAGGACCATGTCTATATTCTAACAATATTTTCCAAACAGTACTTATGTTGCTATTGATATCTGCATGAGAGGAGTTCACAAAGTCTATGAGGCTGTAAAGACACAGATGAGAATTTACTTTTTATAGGATCAAACATTTGATAAATAAGTTTTTTGTGATAAATATTTGGTGTGATATCTGACTTCATTCCTCATCTTTTTCCAGAAAGAATTCTAAAATATGAATTTGTAGGGTTGGATATGTGGTTCAAGAGTAGAGTGATTCCATACAATACACAAGGGCACTTAAACACTGTGCAATACAAGTACTATTAGATGATTTAGTAACCATTTAAAAATAAACACACTCAGACTGGAGAGATTGCTCGGTACATAAGAACACTTGCTCTTCAAACATAAGGACCGAGTTCAAGCACTCACACAAAACTAGGTATGGTTATAACCCCAGCATTAGGGAAGAGGGCAGACAGGAGCTCCCTGGCTGCCACCCCCAAAACTACAACCTTGTAGTTTAGTGACAGATCTCATCTCAAGGTAATAAGGTGAGAAGCAATGGAAGAAGACACCCAGAGCCCTGTTCTGGCCTCTGCTTGTGCACACTCACAGACACACACCACACATACACCATATACAAATATGAGAATAAATAAATAAGTGTACCCCTGTTAATATATATATATATATATATATGTGAACTCTTGAAGCAAAAGTGTAATAGCTACATGTATTGAAAAGCATCCCTGGCATCTCTATTGTGACTAAAGCCAGTGGCTCCATTTTTAGGAGCTTTATCATTCATCAGCACACACGCCCCCAAGTCCAGGCTCAGGCAGGTAGATGCCTTTTGTGTAGATTTACAGCCTTCAGTCACAGGGTGACCTTTTTGCTGAATAGACCTGCTTCCCAGGACGCCTGTGTTCTGTCTTTCTTGCTATTACATTGAGAGAGCCAGACACTTCTCCTTTGTGAATCACAAGAGCAGCTTCCTTCTGTGCTGACTGTCTTTTGTTCTTCCTTCCACTGTGGTGGTATGCATCTGGCCCTTCTCCTCCCCGGGGGGGGGGGGGGTCAAAGGAATAAAGGATTTATATAATCTCAGATTTCCATATAACAAATCCTAATAAAAGAGAGAGAGCAAAGGGCTCCAGGCTGCTCCCAAAGCAATTTCATCACTTGACCTCTTACTTTTGCTTTTTTGTTTTCTCCCTTTTCCTACTTTCGTTCTTCCCTTCTTCCCCCCTTTTTCTCCTCTGTTTTCTCTTTAGTAATAATTTCACAGTGAGTCCATGAACCTTAGGTCTTTCCTAATCAGGTGTTTGGTTTGTTTGCTGTTTTTATTTTTTTTCCTTGATGTCAAAGGACAAGAAACACAATTGTTCTTATTCTCGGAAATGGATCTCAAGTTCTTCCTGCAAAAATAAGTGGAGTACAGTCTGATTAGATGCATAGACTTCTTAGTGACTGCCAAGTGTCCTCATTAAGGGATGCTCAATAGGATAGCTGGAGATGGGGCAGCTAAGAACAAATTCGATGACTGGACAGGAATATAACTCAATGGTAGAGTGTGTGTCTACCATGCACCAAGCCCTGGCCTTGGTTCAACTTCAGCCCCACAAAAGTCCATCATCATCTTCACCACCACCACCATCAGCCTGCAACTGAAAGGTTCAGCATCCTCCGTTGTCTTCTTCTGTGGGTTTCATGTTTTTGTATTTATAACAACTCTCTAGAGCTTTACAGAGGCTAAATATCATAATGTTTCTTGGTGGTAAATGATAGAAATAACCTTTTTAATTTAAAACATGAAATTCATTGGCAGCTTGTAGTGATGTTTTCGGTGTGTTCTTCATCACTAACATTGAAAATCCTTTAGATTCTTCTCAGTAAATAAATAAGTGAACTGCAGTCCTGCAAAGTGTGAGTCAGCTTCTTTTGACATGGGCTCTGAGGATGAAACTTAGGTCTCCTGCTTACAAGACAAGTACTTTTCAGCTTATGTACACTATTAGCTGAGGTATTCGCCAATGGGAGAATGTTGCAAAATCCCTGGAAGTCTCAAGTTGAGTTCAAGATGGCTCTAAGCATCTGGAGTTCTTCCTCTGAACAGACAGCCTACTTTAAGTCAATTTGTGTAGTTATTCAAAGTTCAGATTTCTGGGAAAGAGGAGAGAAGTCAAAGTGGCCCAGCTATATGTCCTCTGGCCCAAGAGCCACTTGGGTGGTACCTTGTTGAACCCTGCATGATGGGGAGGACAAGGTCTCTCAAAGGAAAAGCCACATGTTCTTTGCAGAAAAGAGTAAGCATGATCTGTGTGAATGCACGCTATAGAGGTTCTTCAAGTAGAAATAGAATACCATGAAGTCATGCTTTTAAGGCAAATGTGTTTCCTGTGTGGATTAGTTACAGTTACAGTTTCTGTGAGAAATATCCTGACAAAAGCAACTCAATGAAGGAAGAGTTTGGCTGCCTGTTCAAGGTGCAGGCCATCATAGTGGGGTTTCCATAGCAATGGGAGCAAGCTTAAAGCCACTGGTCACCTCACAATCAGCACTTAGGTCTCGGAAGGAAAAGGTGAATGTGTACTCAGCCCCTTTTTGTAGTCTGGGATCCCAGCCCAGGTCATGGTTCAGTCGAGAGTGGGCAGGACCTTTCTCCACAATCAACTGTCATAATAATCCCCCACAGATGTGCCCAGATGCCCATCTCCCAGGTGATTCTAGACCTCGTAGAGTTGTCAGCTGAGGTTAAGCATCGCACTGTGGTTGAGACTTAGAAGTGAAGCGTCCACAGAGTCCATGACGTCAGCATTAATTGGCCTGAGCTCTCTGTTACATAATAAACATCATGGAATGGGTAGGCAAGAACAATAATATGTAAAAAAGAGGGATTTATATCTGGAAAGAACAAAGACCCAATAACCATTTAAACTGAATTTAGTAATTCACAGTGATAATAAATATTCTGTTCACATATTCTGATGGTGTATATATCATATTAAGTTACTATGTCGAATTCATTAAAATTTTATAGAATTAGCTCAGAAACACTTAAAGGGATATATATATATATATATATATATATATATATATATATATACATATATATATATATATATTGATAAAACCCCCAAACTTAAGAAACTCCTGAGTTCCTTCCCAGATCCAGCTTTTGTTGCTAGTTTATATATGTAAGTCTGATTGCAAGAGCTATGGCATGAGTGGACTCAGCTGGGAAATGTCCAGAATAGGCACTGTAACTATGATAATGTATTTCTAAGATGTCTTATTAACGTCCACCTATAAAATGATTATAGATGGTAAAAAACAATGTCTGTGTGTGGGCATGTAAGTGCCATGGCATGTATGGGTGACCAGAGGACAACTTGCTGGAATTGGCTCTATCCTTCTACCATGTGGCTTCCAGGGATCAAGCTCAGATGGTCAGGCTAAGAGCAAGCACTGGACCAGCTTCAGTAATAATTTAATGACATAAAAACATCCACGACCAGCCTGCTTTATGCCTGCAGCTCAGAACTGATAAAGCAACAAGAGACATTATTACACCAAATGGACTGTAAGCATGGCTGGCCTGTGGAATTTTGTCTGGTCAAAGAGAGCTAGATAGAAGTCAGAACTTTCTTGTGTCATAATGTTTCCTGCAGAGTCACATATATACTGGAAAAGAAATCCATGTTTTGTTTTGTTTTATTTTGTGTTTTTTCTCCTATAGTTCACACGTCCACCTTACGTAAAGTCAGATAGTCTTCCTTCTTTCCTTCCTTCTTTCTTTCTTTCTTTCTTTCTTTCTTTCTTTCTTTATTTCCTTCTTTCTTTCTTTCTTTCTTTCTCTCTTTCTTTCTCTCTCTTTCTTTCTCTCTCTCTCTTTCTTTCTTTCTTTCTTTCTCTCCTTCCTTCCTTCCTTCCTTCCTTCCTTCCTTCCTTCTTTCTTCCTTTCTCAGAATCTTGGTCATTCTCTGTAAAACAGTCCATCTAATTAAATTTCCATCTCTTATTACAATCTGCTCATTACCATTTGGAATCCATAGAATTTTTATTTCTGCAATCTCAAAGTGCTGACATTTTGAAATGAGTCTCTATCTCAAGAGACAAAGCCATCTCTGCTACAGAGTACTTCTGTGATTTTTCTCTTCTCCTTCCCCTATCACACTTAACTGTGTCCTGGTGATTGGCATACGAATCAAAGAAACACCTGTGAAAGACTGATTTGCACTCCATTTGCCCTGCTTCTCATGAAAATGAGATGCCAAGATGGCTTTCCTCCCATAAATTTCTTGGTTGATTGGGTGTTCCTGTTTGCCTGAGTTTTTAAGCCCTTGACAATACCCATTCTTCATGTGCCATTTTATACAGGCATTAAGTCAGCCAGCCATATACATGCTCTCTCTCAAAGCTCTGCTCTGCTGCTGTCTGAGGCAAGGCCAGTGACTGAGATGTGCTAACTTGCATTCATGTGGCTGCTTGTGCTTCTTACCTGCCAGACCTGAGGTGATTCAGGTACACAACACTGATTAGGTATCTGCTAGCTCCCAGAATTCATTTCAAAATGCTATCTTCTGGGTGGTTGCACTTCTTCCTGAAGGAAGAAAGCTAGTTTCATAGTAGGGAAGAAAGTACAGTACACCTCAGATATGATTTCTGACTGGGAGCCTCTACTCACTGGTTCTCAACCTGTGGATTGTGACCCCTTTGGGAGTCAAGCAACCCTTTCCCAGGAGTCACCTAAGACTATCTGCATATCAGATATTTACATTATGATTCATAACAGTAGCAAAGTTACAGTTATGAAGTAGCAATGAAAATAATTTTATGGTTGAAGGGTCACCACAACGAGGAACTGTATTTAAAGGGTCACAGCATCAGGAAGATTGAGAACCATTTGCCTAGATGATGATGCAATCTCTCTCATCTCTCAGCTTTTCTCCAGTATCTGGCTCCAGGTTTTTATAAGACCAAGTAGAACTTGTGCCATAATGCAAGAGTGAGCCTGGAGGATTGTTCTCAGTAAGACAGTCTGCATGCAAACCGAAATGTTTGCATTCTCTATGCAACTCATTGTGATTTTAGATAATGGCTCCCTTTATATAAACATGGACTACTTTATTTAGTAAGTACTGTATGACAGCTTTTAAGTGGCCAGGTAGACCAATAAACCTCAATTCAGAGTAAAGTTTTATCATCCATTTTATTAATAATATCAATCAGTAAACCTAGTTTCAAAATAAATTAATTACAGCTGTACTGTGAAAGTTTGTTCAAACTAAATGAAGGACTTGCGTTTCCATTTTTGCTTATTATTTGCCAGCTCTTCAAATATTTCACTGTCAAAGTGTCAAGACTGATTTTGTAGTGATTCCAAACAATAAATAAAAATTTCAGGTTTTCTGTATCTCATTCCCTATTTTCAGTTTCATATAATATAAAGATTAGAACTGTGTAAATTCTGAGCAAAAGGGAGATTTCAGCAAATTTCCCAAAAAAAATTTAACTTAGAAACAAAGCATGAAGCCGATATAAGCAGTATGAAGTGAGTAACTTTCAGTCTTATTGAAAATGTCAATCATGTCATCTTTGACCATATCTGATCTCCTAACTTTTCTGAATTCTCACAAATCTTTACATAAGGCCCCCTCACTTGTGAGGATTTTAGGGATCCATATTCTTTTCAACTAATGCGCCAAACTCTTAATAGACATGGGGGAAAAAAGTTCACCTGAGGAGTTGAGAGGGTATGCCCACCGTTTAACATGAATATCAATGGTATGGCATGGCAAATTAGTACAAGGCTGAGATGAAGTGCAGGATGGGGAGGCTCTTCCAACAAGAGCAAGAAATGCAGGAGATCTGGGGGTTTGAAGAAGGGCCTGGTTCATTTGTAACTT
The DNA here is from genome assembly GCA_033318265.1 of Phyllotis vaccarum. Classification (NCBI taxonomy): domain Eukaryota; kingdom Metazoa; phylum Chordata; class Mammalia; order Rodentia; family Cricetidae; genus Phyllotis; species Phyllotis vaccarum. The sequence goes on from JARWLC010000003.1 coordinate 73,453,673, forward strand.
AATGAAATTAAATTTGTGTTCATTAATTTAATCAATAGTTACTTATCATCCGGCACATACCAGACACAGTTTTTTTTTGGGGGGGGGGGGGGATTTTGCAAACATTCATAGCTCTCCCAAGAAGAGCACAGTGAAAAGTCAGACTGCCCAGACCCTGGTTATCCTGTTTTCTTTCTATCAAGATAGGGCCTCACTTTGTAACTATGGCTGTCCTGAGCTCACTTTGTAGATCAGGCTGACCTGCAACTCCCAGAGAAGAGCCTGCCTCTGCCTCCCCATAAAGGTATGTTTGCCTACATCAGGAGATAATCTTGTTTGCAATCTATTTCTTTTGAGTCCTAAGCAGAACTGTTAGACCCACTTAACCAATCATATAAGCAAGTTTAGAACCAGTTTCCTAGAGCCAGCTGTAACATGGAAGTATTTTCACATCTAATTTTGACTTAGGTCCTGGATTTAAGTGAGTAATTGTGGCACTGTCTAGAAATTGTTAGATTCTAGAATCAAACGATTACTTTCAATTTTTGTTTTATTTCATTTTATTTTTTTGCTTTTTAGTTTTTTGAAACATCGTCACACATGCATCAGATTCACTAAGAATGACCTTGACTTCATCATCTTTCTGTTCTGAGCACAGGGATTACAGGCACGTGTCATCATACCCTGATGAATATTGCTGTGACTATACAGATTCACTTCGAGCTCAACTATGTCACTAATTTATAAACATCATGGCCAAAGACACCAAGTTTGGGTTATAAACTGATGATAAGTCTTAGGAGCTGCCCTCTTTCTGAACGTTGAGTGTGAGCATCCCTCCATCTCCATTTCCTCCCTGTTTGAATGCACGGTATCAGGCAGCACTGAGTCTCACATGTTCTCAAAGTGAAGTTTAGAGTGATGAGAGAACCCCAATGAGTGGAACCCTCTGGAACCTTGGAAGGAGGACAAGAACCTGCATAATAAACGTGGTAACAGCAGCTTTCTGGTTTTACATCTAAAATGAGCTTTATTTCCGCGTTCCTCATGAAAGGCGTAGCAGTCAAACTGTTGGAGATAGCTGAAAATAACCACTTAACTTTTATATTATTATGGGGTCACTGAATTCTGAAGATAATCTTATAAAGAAATTGTAGTAGGAACTGAGGAATTTGCAAAGCTCTCTGTTACCACTTTCTTAGCCAGGATATTCTGATTTAGTTGGCCAGATAAATTAACCAAATCTGGAAGGACATGCCGATCATTTTGAAAACTCTTCTAGGAATGGCCCAATGAATAGTTCTGTTCATCTTGTAAACAACTTAGAGTGCCTCCCTCACCTATCTACCCCCTCTCCTTTTCCAGTGGTCACTGTAAAAAGAGTAGATGGGCTCAGCGAACATTATTAACAGTGATAAGTTATTATGGCGTCCAAGGGGCAGGATGTGGTTAGACCCTGGCTTTAAAAGCCAGGTTAATAACATAACCCACATCCTGGTTTTTCCTAGGTTATATTATTGTGCCATGTCTTAGAAGTTCACTGAGCAGACATTTGTATTAATCTGTGTTATTTTAGCCAGTGGTCTTTGTACATTGTATGTCCTGGTACTACATACCAAAGTAATGAATGTGTTTCTTGTCCTTGAGGAATTTATAATCCAGCAAGGGTCAGCATTTAGTTGGTAAGTAGTATAAGTCATCATAAAAAATGTCATGAACTGAAGCTGAGGGGTGGCCTAGTCTGCGCCAGAACAAATGTAAGCACAAGCATATGAGTTTAACTTTCAGAACCCACATAAGACTACCCAGGTGTGCTGTCATCCCAGCACTGGGGAGGCAGAGCAGAGCAGTTACTAGCTTACTCCATCAGATCACTTCCAGACCAGTGAGTGATTCCCTCTCAAAAGCAAGATGAGAAATGACACCTACCCTCCAAATGCACCTGTATAAATATATGCCCTCACACAGACTAACACACATAATCCCACACATAATATACTCATACACACATATACATACATACATACATACATGCATGAATCATGACCCATTAACAGAATTTTAGGCAACAGATATTGATATTGCCATAAAAAATTAAGAGTTCTTCAAAGTCATTGGTCCCAATTGGTTTAAGATACATAAACAATTTCTAGTCTAATAGAACAAATTCTGACAATTGTTTCAAGTTATTGGAGCTTGGCTTTCCTCACTTGTATGTTTCAGGAGTACCTTGAACTGAGTTCATCTGTGTTTCCAATATAGTTCTCAAAAATTCTGAAAAACAAATTTGCATGTTGCTAGATGTCATCATTCAAAAACATATACACATGCAGATTGGCTTTGAAGGATCCAAGAGACTACTTCATATTTTTAATGCTTGCCTATGTATCAACACCATGGCCACACAGTCCATCTGCATCATAGAGAATGTGACATCTTCAAGATTCCACATGCCTCTGGGATTCTTCTCATTTGGGATGACTATGTAAGTCCTCCCAAATTTTTTGATTAAAAAAAGGAGGCAAAGAGGTGCCTAAGGTTGTGTGGAAAAGATGTGCCAGAGGTGGGAATTGACTTTGATGAATTTGGCTCTAAAGTCTACTATTTGCCCTGCATACATAAGACCTGCAGTGGGCATCAGGGCCCCTTGGTGCACATTAGACAAAGGTCCTCTCTTTGAATGGACAGAATAGGAAACTACACAGCACTTGGAGGAAGCAGCTTTTTATCTGTAAATGATCCCTTGACTTGAGCTTTTGAGAAGTGCACAGAATGCACAAAGCTGTGTGGGAAGCCCTGTTTTCATTGACCTTTGCTATTTAATGATGATCTTAACAAATTTCAAGCAATGTTCACACTCAGATGTTTGCATTTGCCTTCACTATGTAAAGCGATCACTTCCTATATTTCCCCTACAAAGGGAGGCCTAAGACTTAAATGAGCTTGGATTCTGATGATAGAATAAGTACACCATAAATCCCAAGGAAGGCCTGGTGGAGAGAAGCCTCGGTGATAAGGCATTGTACTTCATACATAGTTTCATTTAACATTCACAAAAGCCAAGCCTAAGGCCTGTAGAATCAAATGAATTGCCTACTAGTCTCCATGCATTCTATGTATTGGAGTTGGGGTTTAATCCAGGTCTGATTGGCTCCAAATATATGCTCCCTCTCTGTTGACTCCATCTCTATTTACATAGAGCTGATTGTGAGGTTTAGACACATTATTTACACCAAACAATTAGAGTTTGAGATAAGCATTGTTTAGATGGAGAAACTGTCCCAGGTGACACTGCCTGTCTTGTTAATAGGTGATCCCTTGAAATGTTTCCTGTTGACTGTCAACTCGACAGGGCCTATCATAATGGAAGAGACAAACTTCTGAGCCTGCCTGGGAGGGGTCATCTGGATTAGGGTACATGAGTTGGGAAGACTCACTTTAAGTGTGGGTAGCACCACTCCGTAGACTGGAATCCTGAACTAATAGGAAGGAAGTAGAGTACCTGCATTCATAGCTCTTGGATTCTTGATGGAAGATGCGGTGTGCCCAGCTGCCTCACACTCCTGCTACCACATGGTTGCCACTGTGAAGGACTGCACCCTCAAAGTGTGGGCTGAAATAAACCCCTTTTTCCTCAATGTTGCATGAATAAATGAGACTCAGGGATAGATCTCTGAGAAAGTCGGAGATATTAGAGAGAGTAAACACCACAGTCAGATCTTACCCAGCTGTCTTCCAGCTTCCTCATCCTGGCTTCTCTTGGCTTCCTCTCCTCTGTCTTTCTATCCATGCCTTAAATACTCTCTTGGTAAATTAAAGCATGACCCCACCACTGTCTGCATCAGAGCCTGGAATTCCTTTTGTAAACTAAGATGAACTGAACTCAGTTGGGATTAAGGGTGTAGGTCACCACTCCCAGGATACTCCCAGTGCTGGGATTAAAGGTGTGAATCACCACTCTCTGATTCTCCTAGACTGATTGTGGTTAGATCCCTCTTATATCTCTGAAACTTCTGGAGCTTTTATTAAATCCCCACAACTCAAGTTGCTTTTTGTTGAGTATTTGGTTATAGCAACAAGAAAGTAATTAATATAGAGCCCAATGAAGTGACAGCATCCGAGGAAGAAGGGCTTCCTTGGCTAACAGAGCAGCTGCAGTACTGAGTAGTGACTGAGGTGCTACATGAAGACCAGAGCTTAAAGTCAAGCCACTGACCTTCATAAGTATTGTAGTCTCAGTGAGATATCCAAAGCATTCTTGTGAAGACGCAGCTGATCATTTTGGAGGCCAGCTTCAGTAGACACTCACCTATAAATGGATAACAGTAGGAACATTCTTGATTAGAAAAGTTTGCTCCATGCTCTTCATGGACATTGGTCCCTGAAAGCAGAGCCTAAGACAACAATTTAGTTCAGGCAGTATGTTGGGCCAGGGTAGTTCCTGATAGACAGAAGGAAGAAAATCCAATATAAAGAAAATTAACAAGGGTATGGATAAAATGAACTAAAATGGTGCCCCCCCCCAAAAAGAAATCTACTAAAACTTTCCCAAAATGTACATTTTGGGGATTATAGGTGGAATAGGTGGGGACTTGCTCACCAGATCTTATCCCTGTTCATTGAGAATTGTGTGTAGCAACAGGTACTCCTCTGCACTTTCTGGCTTGGTAGGGGTTTGTAGGTCATGAGAGCCTAGAGATTAGAATGAGGGCTACATGGCATGGGCTTGAAGTAGGATACAGAGTGTCCTTAGATGCAGCTAAAATGAGAGGTGTCTTGACAGAATGCCATGCTGAACCAGAGGGACATGGGTTATAGCCCTGTTTCAAGCCTCTTTACCCTGGCGGCCATGGACAACTGTACTTACAGCTACAAACAAAGAAGCCACCCAGGCAGGCACTGAAGTCAGACACTAAAGAACCAAATCTGGGTTTGACCATTGGTCACTTACACCCTCAGAGTTCCTACCCTCAAGTGGAATTAGTAATAGTGCCTACCTCATAGGCTGTTGTCTAGAAAACACTAGGTGTTCAACCTGTTATGCTGCCTGAACAGAGGGCCAATTTTTTTTTCATTTATTTATTTATCTATTACCTGACTCTGATATAGCCCAAGATGATCTTGGACTCATTATGTAGCCATGGTCGGCTGGGATTCCTCCTCCTCCTTCTATCTCCCAAATGCAGGGATTAGAAGTGTGCATCATTTAGTCAGACACTAACAAAAGAATAGTGCCTAGTGAGTAGTGCCCTTCTTCCTGAAGCCTTCCCCAAGGCATTGTTCATAAAGTATCATTCTTTCAACTGTGTTGGAACACACCATGCCTAGCTTCTCTTTATTTTTATTAATTTGTATTTTTAACTTTTTAATTAATCTAGGTTAGCTGTTTTCTTGTGTTCTTGTTGGCTTCTCTTCTCCAGCCTTCTTGGTGCTGGGATTAAAAGTGTGTACTCCCACAGCTGTTTCCATTTTCAAAATCTATGAAATGGTTAAGGTTAAACTCTGCTAAAATATCATTGATTCAAGAGACCACTTGCTATGTGGTTAGAATAAAATTTAATTCTTCTATTGAAAATAAATGTATTATAAGCCCAGCATTGGTGCAGGGGGCAAGGGTGAAGACAGATGGATACACAGAGCTCAAACTGGCTGGCCAGCCAACCTAGCCCCAGTCTGTGAGCTTCTGGTTCAGTCAGACCCTGTCCCAGGACAAGGGCAGGAGAAAGTGATAGAAGACAGTGGCATCCTGCTCTGGCCTCCCATGCTTACATCTGCATAGTGACAGTGTGTGCACCACAAGCTATATACATACCCACATGGGGGAAGGAAGAGCCACACACTATACACAACACCACATCAAGGAAGAACAAACGGGAAAGGGAGGAAGGAGGGAGGGAGGAAAGAGGGAGGGAGGGAGGGCAAGGGAGGAGGGAAGGCATGTATGCACATTAAAAGGAAAATGCTGAATCACACTAACAAGGATTCTAAAACTTCCATATTCTGTCCAGAAACCTGAGCCCAGAAGGGGTCTTGCCATGTTCTCTGCAATAAAGCTCATAAACATAAATTTAAGTTTTCTTCCTTCAACCCACTTCTAAAAGCAAGGATAGCTTTGCACATTTTATTTTTAACATGATAAAAATTGTTGGGTTATTTTTGAGCAACTGCTTTGTGTAAGTATAAGGCCATTTGCTTATTTATAGAAACAGGAAACATACAGAAACAAAAAGTACATATATAATGCAGTTATCACCTTTTTAAAAAAGTCACGCTTAGCCAGCCATGTTGAAACATGCCTTTAATCCTGGACCTTGGGACACTGAATTGGAGGAGGGGGATCACTAGTTTGAGATCGGCATGGACTAAAGTTCAAGGCCAACCTTTCCTACACAGAGAAGTCTACTCCATCCCTCTGCACCCCATAAAAATAAGGGGGGAAGCATCCATGTTGGAAGACTTGAACAAGAGTAGTTATGCTTCCATAGCTAATGGGGAGCTAAGGGGCTCTTGGTCCAGCTTTTACTTACTGAAGGCCAAAAGAAACTGAATAGACGGGAACTCAGCTGGGGATCCAGAGAGATAATAAGCTGCAGTGAGTGTGCTGAAGAAGTGAAAGGAACTAACCATCAGTCACAACCTACCAATCATAGCACTATGCTCTGCCTATCATACTTATGGGTGAGACTTGCATGGTTGGGAGTTGTATGAATTACCCAGTCACCTTGATTTTCCTTCTTGTCTGCCATAAGCTGGACAACCAATAGTCACCTGCCAGTATGGCCCTGTCCCTCTGACTCTGAGCTGGCCCTCTGGCTCACTTTAATAAGTATGACATGATAGATGGTGTATGACTTTCAAGGCTGATGAAGAGTTTTGACATGCCCCACCCCCTCCAGGTTTCTGGGATTGCTAAGTCTGAGAACGCTGTCTCTAGGTATCGAGGTGGCATGTAGCCAGGAGGGCATATCATACAGAGAAGTCTCACATTTTCCTCAGGCTACCAGCTCCTGCTGATCTTCCAACTGACAGGCGGTATCTACTGCCAGCCAGGAGAGTGAGTCTGCTTGGATGTTTATCCAGCATGTCCACCCAAGGCTTGACTAAGGCTCCAAAACTCAGACATAGTAGCTCCCTGGCCACTAGTAATACACCAGAGTTCCCCAATGCAAACTGTCTCTTTGGGCTCAAAGAATCTATAGAATCATAGTTGCTTCATGAGGCTATTATGTTTGAGACTCTAAATTGTCAAGAAAGGTGGCATAGAACTTGGTAACTGACATCAAATTAATTCAACTCTCCAATAGATATCAGTCAAGGTTTAATATCGCACAACTACCATGTTGCAGCTTGATACTTATAGTTCTGCTGAGTAATACTGATGCTTCCTAGTTGTTTTCATTAAAATAGTATGGGTGAAATTCTTATATTTATTGTGCCAGGGTCTCTCTGAGATGCTAGTGAGACCTAGAAAAAGTCTTCTTTGGAATTTTTTACATGTGCAATGTAAAATTTTGTAGGATTATAAGTGAAACTAATCATATGAAGATATACTTTTCAAACCACCATCAAAGGGAAGTCTGTGGCACAGTAATATGTACTATTATTACAATATGCAGTATTTTTACAATAAATGATAAGACTAATGGATACAGGTACTACCATTGCTGAAGTACTAGCAATGACAGCGGTTTTCTAATATTTTGTCACAAATATTTTTACACATACAGTAAAGTTAATAAAGTTCTATGGCACATACTCAGGTACTAAACCCTCTGTTCTCCTATGAAGGCTTACTGGGCTTCTTCTTGATGTATCTGGTCCGAACAACAGTGAAAAATTTTTGTGTATATCATTAACAAGATATATCAGTAATTTCACTATTTCTTAGAAGAATCTATAGTCAAAGTACCTTCAGTTTCTCATTCTTAGCCATAGGTAGTATTAGTGTGCTAAGTAAGGCTTGCTACTAATATTCACAATTGAAAATAGTAATGAATTTCACTGAAAGGTTTACTGAGAATAAAGGGTTTTTTAATTATTTTTATTATTTAAACTCATAAACTTAAGCTGTATTCTTCTTGGGATCTGAGAGCCCCACTTTGTGGAGAACTAGTGTATGAACTATGTAGAAAATCCATGGGGTAGGTTAACAAGTAAGCCAAGTATATACCGTAGGTATACTTAAATAGTCACATTTTAAAAGGTACGTGCAATAGTTATCTATTGGATTTTGACTTGAAATTAATGGATGAAAAAGAAAGCAAGTCAAAAAAAAAACTTTGAATATTCCCAAGTTATGGAAAGAAACAGACTTTGAATGTATGTGAGTGTTCTGGGGATACTGTGACACTATCAACCATGGGGGATGAGGGACTTAGAGCAACCAAAATTGATTGTGCCACCATCCTGGATGCTAGAGACCTGAAAATCTAAGGCACTGCTCCAGCTTACATGTCCACAGTACAGCTCCCACCACTTCCCACCCAGCTGGGGGTTGGGGCAATCCTGAGCTTTCTTGGGGCTTTCCATGTGGCCCTGCAGTAGTTCTGTGCTTGTCTTTACCCTGGGGTATCCACAGTATTGGCCTTCTGATTCTTTGTCCAATGTCCCATTTTATAAATGGACAGTCATGTAAGACCAAAGCAGCCCAAGGTCACAAGAGTTAAAGAAATGACTAAAATCAAGTGTGTCTGTAACCCCATGGTCTGGCCTTTTATGAAAAATAACTTCTAGAACATTAAGTTTGCATTCATGTCCCTTCATAGCTTTTTGAAAATTTTAAATATAAGAATCCAATCCAAACCATGCATAACATTCATATTTTCATGAAAACATTGGACTCCAAATTGCTTTATGTATTTTCAATATTATTATAGTACAACATTGTTTAACCAAAAATTATATTTAAAGAGTTGTTGAAACTGCATGACAGAACTATGTCCAATTAGTCAACAATGGTTATTGAGCAACCTGAAGTTGCTGTATTCCCCATGGAGAAAGCTTAGTCAGCATGACTGTGTCCTCAGGAACTTACAACAAACAAAGCAATAAGATCTACACACACACACTCACCATATATACAACTTCACCACATTCACACACACACACACCATATATACACACTTCACCACATACATACACACACACTCACTGTATCTACACACTTTGCCACATACACACTCACTGTATATACACACTTCACCACACACACACACACTTCAACACGCACACACTACATGTCCTCACATACACACATGTACACGTACACTCACCACCCCTACACAGATTCACCACGCACATACTCATGACATAGACACACACCATACCATGCACACTCATTATTACCCCTACACACCCAACTCTACACACCCCTACACAACACACATACATACACATTACAAAACAGCACATGAGGATGCAATTCAATCCTTAATTTAATAAATGTTATTTTATGTCTGCTCCTGTGTTTTTTTATTTTCTCTTCTAACTTTGAACTTATAGAAATCCTATCAATATCTCCAAGTCAGATTATAATATAATGGTTTTCCTTTTTTTAAATAAAAGCGGATTAATACTGCCTATGCCAAAAAAAATTCAAAATCATTTGAAAATTAACCTTATGAGGTTGTCAGGGTATTGACTGTTATACAAAATAATCAGCACAGAAGATATTTCAATACATGTTAATTGTTACTTTTTTGATAGATATTGAATGCATGTCACAATCCTCAGAGGTGGAAGCCCTATCTCACAGTGTTCATTTACGCAGGGAACTCTGTGGTCCTTCTTTGTTTGATGCATAATGACATCATGTTAAAAATTAAGAACAATAATTCCTATGAATTCTTAGAAATGCTAGAACAGCATTGCTCTTTTACGTGTGTGTGTGTGTGTGTGTGTGTGTGTGTGTGTGTGTGTGTGTGTGTGTGTGTAGCAGTAACTTCTTCAGAGAACACTGACAGACGTGAGAGACTCAAATCCATATATTGTTTGATTTCGGCTAGGAGTCTAGAAAACTCCACTAAGTGGGTCCACTAAGCCATTATTAAGAGCCAGTTAAATCTTAATCTCCTACTTTTAAAGTGATGGCTGTATCCATCGCTTGGGTCTGAATGTATATGAACTCATGTATACAGTACCTGGTCTATAGATGCTCAAGGAAAGGGAGCCCGGCCAGGTCTGAAGGGCTGAGGCAGCGGTGCCACCACTTGGGCAGCTGAAATAGGACTGGAAATTTACCCACAACCTTGGCTACACATTGAGTTCCAAGCAGGCCTAGGTTACAGGAGACCCCACCTCAAAAAATGTAGAAAAATAGAGGAAGGAAAGAAATGGAAAGGAAGAAGGAAAGAACAAAGGAAGAGAAAGTAAAAATGAAGGAAAACCAGCTCCAAGTTCACAGTCCCCTCTGTCATTTCCTGTGACCTTAGTTTGTACACCAAAGTAGCCATCCCGGTTAAAAATAATAATAACGATGACATCAAAACCCACCATGCGTTTGTTCTGTAAATGATTCCCAATCCAAGAGGCCATTAGAATAAAGGGAAAAAATCCAATGGTCCCCTCCACCTCTGCTGTGGCTTCATGGCTCCCTTTGACCAGGCTTTCTTTTGTCAACTTGACTCCTCTCAGGCTTCAGTGTGGTGCTGAGGGAGAGGGCTTTGTGGCTGTGTGGTGTTGCAGAGAGAGCAGGCTCACGCTGCCTGTATAATCCGATTTCATCAACTCACACTAATCACTACTGATAGTAGCAAAATTTAGCCTAGATCTGCTTAGTTAATCTGGACTGACAGGGGCAGAGGGAAAGAACACAAGGACACAGGAACGGAGGGCTGGCCAGAGCCAACGCTACTCGCTTCTCACCTGACTCCAGTATCTAGAGATTCTAATTTGATCTCCTCGGGGATTTTCTTTCTTACCTTATAAACAAATACACACCTGGTTGTCTGGATACCAGCCTCTTCCAGCGTGGCTCCATCAACAACAGGTATCCTGCTGGCTCTAAGAGATGTGAGGACAGGATGCCTATGGCCTGAGGCTGCACAGAAGGCCCTTCCAGGTGCGTTCTACCTGAGACCGTGTATTATTTATTGAAAGTCAGCCCTCCTTTCTCTCCAGGCAGCCCTGGAGTCTGGTGCTTTTAACATGGAGCCTCCAGCTGCTGAGCAGCAAGGACCTGTAGATGTTCCTTGCTTTTGTTCTTGTTCTGGTCAGTAATGGCAAACTCGTGCCACCCAGCTTTTAAGCAAATCTTGGAGAGTAACCGGAAATGAGAGTCAAGCATCTGATAGAAGGACGCCTCTCTGATTTGGGGATGCTCCACAAGGATTCAAGTTTTCTTTAAGGAATTTCTCCACTCTGGCTCAGTTATGAATGGAACTCAGATGGCAGCCGTGGCCTCTTCGTACTCCATGACTAGAGCCATGCTTTGTCTCCGGCAGGAAAATGGGGTATCTGAAAATGATCTTTTGTGTGACTTATGACATCCGTGTCTGGAAAACCAGGGTCTCTTTGCATTTGGGTAACAAAGACATTTGGAATATACGCCTCTTGATTTTCCATGTTGGTGAAACTGCTGTTTGTCACCTCAACTGTCCTGCATGTTGCCATGCTAAAAACACCTAAGGGTAAAAATGTCTCCTGGGTAAGTAGATGATGCTTTGCTATCTCTTAATATATTTTAGGCACCAGCACAGAATGTGAGCACACAACGACATTTAGTGGCTTTCATGATGGTAGGAGTGTTTGGAAAGACTCGGGAGCATTTGCTTTAGAAAACGGCATAAATACGGGCTGGTAAGCTTCTGCCGAGTATCACGGCACGCTTGCTAAAATATGAACCGGAAGACACAAGAGCTCCGCGGTGCTTTTGGCATTTTCAAGTTTTATCTTAGTGTACGCAGGCAGAATTTAAAATGCATTCATAGAAAGTTAAGCCTCTGAGTTTAAAATGTTTTCAGCGCCAAGGCCTGATAGCATGGCTTTTGAGTGGAGCCAGAGGTATAGCAGATGTTAGGGCTGGGTTATGGGTTTCCTTGTCTGAGATTCTTGTCAATACATTCTGTTCTTTTGCTCTTTTTCTTAGAAACATGCTAACAAACAATATTTCTTAATTTTTTATGCCTAAATAATTCCTATCAGTGAATAACAAGTATGTCTAGTGAACACTGGCTATTTCAGGAATGGCTGGCATGCACATCCTAATCAAGTTTGACCGTGGAATATTGTCTTAAAGTAGTTTCTTACCAAAGACAGAAAAATAAGTCAGATTGAGGTTGGAGTAATGAGTCCCATCTGTAAACCTGGAAAAGGAAAACGGATTGGCTTCTAGCTGCCAGGTTTAGTGAGCTCAGTATACAGACTTTAACTGGCAATGCGTGCTGTCCTACTTCTGTGTCCAGTGGCAGCTTGTTGTCACACAAGTGTGGCCACACTCCTTTGAATGAGGCTAACTACGGTTTTCTTAAGGTAACTCAGGAAACGTAATTCCATTCAAAACACAACTTTTCCACAGCAGCCGAGGCTTACCAGCTCTTCTGAATCCGTGTGAAATAGCACAGTGGTTGTCTCAAAGTGGTGCCTTTAGCTTTTTCTGTTACTGAAAATGTTTGGGTTATTTTCCACTTTTCATTGATTTTGAGACATAATCTCACTATGTCAAACAGGTTGGCCCAAACATATCAATCCTTTTTCCTCAGCCATCCAAGTGCTGGATGTAGGAAGGAATACTACCATGCCTGGCTAAGTTATTCTTTATAATACTTACCTAAAAAGAGGCATTTCTAATTTAAAACATGATTATCATTATTATTTCAGACAAACTGACAAAACACTTGATATTATTCATGCTAAAACCCTGTACTTTTGATAATGTTACTTCGGTTCTTCCTTCCTTCCTATTTAACTAGGGGCTGAGACTTAAAGTTCCTCTGTTCAAGTCATAGATTTGTTTACGTTGCTGCATAGATGGCCTCGGTCTCATTGCCGTGATCACATGAGCTTCAGCACCTTCTCCTATGTGTAGACACTCACTAAGAAAGGGGTAGTTTCCAAAGAAGATCTCTCCTTTATCTGATTAATCTTCCTAAAAGATTAATTCTCCCCGAGCATCGGCTCTATAATGGAGAGTTTCTTCCATGAGGACAGAACTTGAAACATTTCACAGGCTTTGACTGTCTTTGGTTTTGCTTTTCTTCAGCTCAGTTATGCTAATATGTTTTGAAAAGTTCAAGTTGTTCACTAATGATTTAGAGTCACTCATTCCAAGTAGTGTAAAATACTCCCAGCAGTGGAGGTAAACAGGCCAGTCTCCCCCACTTACTACAAACAGCAAATTTGAAAATAGGTGTTAGGTAGTGGGCAGGAGAGAAGGTGTAGTTGGTAAAGCACTTGTTACACAAACATGGAGACTCGAGTTTGAATTCCTAAGCAGCATGTAAAATGTAGAGCACAGTACCACTTGCCTTATTCCCACATTAGAGAGGTGAAGACAAGATCCCTGGGGCTTGTTTGCCAGCCGGTGAGCTCTATGTTCAGTGAAAGATGTGTCTTCCAACAATGAAAAGTGATCAGGAAGGTGCCCAGTGTCAACTTCTGATCACTACATATGCGCACTCACGTGTTCATGCACCTGTATCTGCAAGTATACATACGGGTGAATACACACACACACACACACACACACACACACACACACACACACACACACACACACACAGTAGTAAATCTATTTGTTAAAACTGAAGCTTATGCATTTAATTACTGTTGTGCTACAGGAAAGACAACAGTAGGTTGGTCATTGTGTGCTGATTGTACAATGAACCCATAATTCTTGTTACTATTATAGGATTCCTTATTTTAAATATTTCTGTACAGAGATACTCTCAAATTTGGCTGCTTGATATGGTTACTTTTCATTAGTTGTGGCTGTTTGGAATTTTGAATGCTTTTCCAGGTTGCTTAACCGTGTGGACCGGAAGGTGTCCAGCACTTCTGCTTGGTCATTGGCTAGTTCCCACTAGACTTTAGTTGTGGAGGCTAGTACTGTGACAGCTCTCATGTCCCTACCCATGAACTGGATGTCACATTGGTGAGGACAGAGCTGACTCTCTTTGTCTCTACAGAGCACTGGGGCCCTGAGGTGAACAGGACTAGACTTGGTACACAAGTACCTGAGGAGATGCCACCTTCCCTTTCCTTATGCATTTTTATGTCAGAAACTAGGTCACCTGACACTTGCCTTCTTTGTCAAAGAAACATGACAAGGAATTATACGTTATGATTGCACTCCTAGGTGACGGAAGGCTTCTCAGGTCATTTTGGCCTGCGAATGCAACAATCTTCCCCCCCCCCCCAAATTTGAATGAAGTAGGTCTGGAGAAAACAGCAATGAACATAGATTTGAAATACAAGATGTCATGAAGCTTCCATTGCGGTGAGGGGAGATACAAAGAGAAAAATCCATGAGTAGCGTGAGAGATGCAGAATAAAATGAAGTGTTAGGGAATGCCAGGAACTGTGGAGAGGCTGAAAGCTGAATCAGGCTTATCCAAGAAGACACGTGAAGAAAGCAAAAGAACAAATGAAGTGCTTTAGTGCAAAGGTCCTGAGACAGGAGCATGTTGGAGTGCCTGAGGAATGGCAATACAGCCAGTGGTTGCCCTCTGTGGACCGTCATCTCATATCTAGAAGTTGGCTCCGTGGTCCTTGAGTTGACTGATCTGTACAAGGTGGTATTTGCCTATTGCCTGCAGGTCCTCCCACATATTTAAATTATCTCTAGATTGCTTATTACACACAATCCAATATAAGTATTTTGTAAATAGTTTCTATTATGTATTGTTATAGAAACAAAGGCAAAAAAGGTCTGTAGATGTTCAGCACAAACAGGATTTTGTTATTTTTGATACGTGGTTGAATCCACTGATGTAGAAAGGGGAGATATGGCAGCCCGATTGTACTTAGATATTTGGTACCTTCCCCCTTTGGATTCCAAGACGGGTGTGTATCTCTCTGTTCCATCTCCACAAAATCCTTTGACATAGAGAATCATAGTTGGGTAGATTAGAGCACTTGACAAACCAAGTTACAGATGACAGGAAGGAAGTGGTGGGGAGCACAGGGAAGAGTGGAATAAGGGCCCCGTCTAGAGACTGGTCGTCATACTGTATCATTGCTTTTCAGCTGGTGATGGCTCTTAAGATGTGAGAAATTGGTTGTGTTAATATTATTGAAACATCTTCTCAAATCAGAATAATGGTATTTTGTATGCAATAGAAATTAGAACAAAAGCCAGTGTGATACTAAATATAATACTAGGAAATAAGATGGTAAGGGTAATGTGTATGTTAATAGAGATAGCTTTTCTGATAACTGCTTAGATATAGTTAGGTACACCACCAGTCATTATGTATCATCTGCTTGTCGATGTATGGTCTTACCTGACACTTGTCACATAGGATTATATATGTGTGCAGTGTGTGTGTACACATATATATTGTATTGTACATATTAGAAATATATGTTTTCTGGTTGTTTGTTCTCCCCTCTTTTCTTATTCAGATGCTATGTGAGATGGTACATGCCTTACATGTTTTTAATCCCAGTTCTTGGGAAATCAAGTCAGGAAGACCATAAGTTCAAGGCCTGCCAGTGCTATATAAAAGGACTCTGTAGAAAAAAAAAACAAAACAGAAGAATCACTTAGAACTAAGTGTTCTTCAGACATACATGCAGCACTGATATTCTCCAAACCTTACAACAGATGAATTCTTAGTGAGTCTGGGGACAGACACAGCTACTAACCTTACAGACACACATGGAAGCATTTTTTCTTTTTCCAACAAAGGTTCGTTTTGGTCTGTGTAGCCTGTTTCAAGTATTGGAAATCTGAGAGGTTGCACACCAGGTTGTCATTAGTGGACATGAATATGTAACATTTTATAAAGCTAGGAGAAAGTATTAAGCCTGTATTTCTTTGCAGCCTGCCACTATTAATTTTTGTTATTTATTATTTAAATTTGTATGTTTTCAAAACACTCATAGTTCGAATTCACAGTGTTCTTAGACATTTTAAAAGAAACATGTTGTTCCTGTCTCAAAACCATCTTCTTTTATTCCTTGGTCCTGGGGCATTCTTCTGCCCCACACTCAAGTCAAAAGCACTGCTGACAGTGCAATGGGAAAATGTCTGCTTTGGAGACTGACTCTAGCTCCACTCCTAATTTACCATCAGCTACGTGATCTTGGATAACTATTAACTATTTGGCTTTTAGTGTATTCATTAAAGAGGGCAATAAACTTGTCCTGGAGGAGTATTTTTATAAATATCATATAAGTAAAATTCCTTACAGTACCACCAACATATGCACATGACAACCTGCTTCTCTCTGCAGATTTTTCCAATTCTACTCTGTAACCTCACTTAGGATTTTATTGTCTCTAATGTAACAGACTGTACAGCAGCCTCTATTTACTGCTGACTTCCAATCCTTCCCCTTTCCCATTTATTCCTAACGCTTTTTCTATCTAGTAAGCTTCATTAAGCCTAGATCCTCATCAATTTCTAGATAGATTAAACCCTTCTCAGATTTCTTCACTGTCCCCAGATATAATTAAATATTTACAATCCATCTTAACTGCCTGCAGAGGACAGAAAAGTGAAGCATTCAAGACCAGAGGCCAGCTGTTCCCGGGGCCCCTCCACTTATCAGCTCTTACTTCATTTTCTTGGGTTTGAGCTTGGAGTTCTTCTCTTGATATGATGCCAGACCAGAAGCATTAGGAGAGAAAGGACCCGCGGTTAATAGTGTAGTCGACCGTGGTGGGAAAAGCATGCTATCAGAGTTTGAGGAGCCTGGCCACATTTTCACAACGTGGAAAGTGAGGACAGGAAGTGATAGAAGGCTGTAAAACCTCAAAACTTTGTACTAGTTTCCTACTTCTGACAGCTCAGCTTTACCTCCTAGAGGTTCTGCTAATGTCCCCAAACATTTCCACCACCTAGGACCAAGTATTCAGTCACATGTGCCTTTAGGAGACATTTCACCATATTCAAATGATAATAAGGCCCAGATGTTTCAATTAGAAAAGCTTCCAACCTGTCAGAGTCCCTCATCCAGGAGCCTGCAGTGATATCTCTAGCTCTTGTGCCTGGGATTAAGGAAAGAATTATAAGTGTCTCTGTCAGTAGCACTGAGAAGATGCTTCACAGTGGGATGTTAATGCTCTCCCCCTGGGACCAGTATCTCTGTGTAGGAATTCATCTTAGCTGTCACATTCATGTGTAGGGGCCAGGAGTGGTGAGACCAGGTGTGACTTATTCCCTTGGTTTGAGAGATATTACAGTTTGCATTGTGTTCACAAATCACAACCTGTTCACTATGATCTGGGACAGTGCTACAGTGCTTAGTGTGGGAATGTTGTGCCTACTTACTTACCATGGGTTGGTGTAGGCAGAGTCTGAGTGATAGCCTTGGTGGCTAGCTGCCTTAGACATCCAGGTCAGCAGAGAGAAGATGCCACATCCTGCTGTGGGAGAAAGCCTATCTATGCGGTACATGATGTGGAAGAAAAGCTGGAATGATGGTCCTTCTTTAGAAGTGAAAGACAAAACTAAGGTAGAAAGGATGAGGCGTCTCCTGCCACCTGGGGAAATGGCTCTAGGAGACCCCAGCTAGAGCTCTCAGCTGAGGATAGGTTCAGGGTTGCCACTTCCTTCTGGAGAAAATGGTAGAGAGATTCCATTGTAAGAGATTGCTATGTTAGTTACGAGTACATTTTTTAAATTGTTCCAGAAATATACTTCAAACCAGGGTAGTATGTAGGAATGCAGCTCAGTGGTACAGTGCTTCCTTAGTATGCTAAGAGCCTGAGTTACATAGAAGAAGGTAGGGTAGAGAAGAAAAGAAGAAACGTTGGGTCTGGGAAGATTGTGATTTCTCTGGGAAAACCTGTTGCAAGTACTCCAAAAAATGAAAGGGAAGTCCTGGATAAGCCTGTAGAGGTCACTGATGTTAGACT
Source organism: Phyllotis vaccarum (assembly GCA_033318265.1). Taxonomy (NCBI): domain Eukaryota; kingdom Metazoa; phylum Chordata; class Mammalia; order Rodentia; family Cricetidae; genus Phyllotis; species Phyllotis vaccarum. Next base: position 73,471,673 of record JARWLC010000003.1, read on the forward strand.
ATGAACATTCACTTCTCTGTCTCTGGGTGAGTGAGTCTTTTCAAGGATCTTTCTCTACTTGCCTAATGGAGATCATTATATCCAGTTTACTGATGATTGTGAAGATCATTCACAAAAATGTAAAGAGATGAAAGATAAAACAAACAGGATTTGTCCTGGCCGTGCTGCTGACATGCCCCTGTGGTACCAATCTGGATTTCCAAGGCCAATTGAGAATATCTGCGCTACCCTACACTTCCAAACACTTCTACCTGTCGCTTCCATGAGGAAAACCTCTGCTCTCTGATGCACGCTGTGGATCCTCATATCTACCTCTGCTCCCTCTCCTTGGCTCCCAAGTTAACTCTTACAGATCCCAAACTTTGTTCTTCTAAGCCAAAGCCAAAGCTGAATGTTATTGGTAAAGATTTGAGGAAATGAAAGAGATTATTTAAATTACCCTTGTCATGTGTATAGCTGTAGCCAAGGCATAAGTTAATTCACATTTAAATTGCTAGAAATAACAAAACGTATTATGGTTTCTGCCATAATAGTTGGTGTTTTCTTTGCCTTTGAGTGTTAGCATGTGTAATGTAAGCAAAAAGTACAAAGGTACATAACTTGGGGGCATAAACAAATGGAATGTCCACAGTTTCCAGGGGAAAGATGGAATTTTCCTGGCAATGAGTGCTAGTTCACAAGAAAGTGAATCAATTAATTTTAAGGTACATGGTTTTAGCTTTAGTTCTTCTAAATTAAAAAAAAAAAAGTGAGATGGAAACTCTTGAGTTCTTTCAACATACAGAGTGAACACCCACTCCTTTCAAAAAGGGGGACTAATATATTCAGGACTGCAAACATATCAGGGTTTCTGTCACCACAGAAGTTGGATATTTTTATCTTAGCACAGTTTGCTAGCTCTTAGCTTTTAAATTTATGATCATCGTCATTAATTTCCCATATCAAACCAGGAGAGTAAAATTAGCTGGATTTGTTCTCTGGAAACATGAAAGCATGCACCTGCACCAAAAGGTGAATGATGAGACTCTCGGGTCCACTGTGCCTGGGTAACCAAGCTTCACACTCTACTGTGCTTCCTCTTCAAACACAGGAAGAAATTGGCCATCTCACCTTCCCTGGAACCCAAGTTATATATGTCATTTCAGTTTGGAGGAATGGGTATAAAAATGCTACCAACTTAACAGAGTAGAAGGAAGAAAGAAAATTACAATAGAATAATCAGAAGCAGTCATATTCAGGCATCCCAACATGATGCTAGGTAATTGAATGAAATTAATGAATGGACCATGAGTTAAGGAATAGAGGTGGTGGATTGGTGATACTGGCAAATGAGGCCCAGAGTCTTCTTGGATTGGTAAAATGTTTATCTTAGCAGACAGGCTTTGTGTTAGCTGTCTCTATATCTCAACAGCAGGAGCAGCAGAAATAGCACATATCTTAAAACATGAGTGACAAGCAGATGTGTGGTAGACGTTTCTAATCTAACAGGTATGGTACAACATTATACAGGCTGAGCTGAACAAAGACAGCCCTATCACACTGATCCATGTTCTTAAGCAGCTAACCTTTCAAATGCAAAGCTTCATGGAGTCTCCTGTGTCATTAGTCTCATATGTAATTTGCATTGAATAAAGTCATGAACAAACCACCTTTGACACTAACATCACCTATTGAGATAAATAAGTAAGGAGAAACTTTGTTCCTGTCCGCCCTTCCTTAAGGTCTTTTCAGGAGTGCAGACTAAAAGGTCAGATCTTAGAACTGTCTGTGGGAGGAAGGAAGGAAAAGAAACACATCTTACTGCGTGTATCTCAGATGTCACAGTTACAACATAAGGTCCAGTGGTGAAGTTTTACTAGTGGGGAGAGATCCGGATTCTGTAAGCATCTTCATTTTCTGCCACTTTATCAATGATCATATAAACTATCCAAGAGGCTGGAAGACTGCTTTTGGAAATGAGCTATTCTTCTGGATGCACATTCTCTCATTTATGAGAGTGAGATTGAAGTTTACCTAATGTCTGAAATCACAACAGCCATGGTTACTTGCCCAAGACCAAGCCAGCCAACATTCTGGCAGAGATAGGGTAGTTTCATCTCCAGGTTTCATCCCTAACTAAGGAGCTAATGGCAGTGGACAGTTGCTGAGGAAAAGAAAAACCCTCTTTTTGAGGATGGGGCCGCTGACATGTTTTGTCTGCTCCAGTGCACGGCCCCACACGCATGCTTATATAGGCATCACTGGCTGGATGGACTTAGTAGGTTTTTGAAAAAATTAGTGAATCTGGGATTGGGGACATAGGAGTTAAAGGGTAGAATAGAAATGGATATTATATACATATATAAAATTTTCAAAGGAAAAGTAAAAAGAAAAAAAATACCGGTTCTTATGAAAACTTAAGAAGACGTAAACTGTTTGAAGCAATGGTAAGCTACTCTAGCCATCTCTACTGGATGCTGTTAACCCCTGATCCAGTGATGTGTTGCTTCCTATCCGATGCTTCTACTTGCTATTTGCTGTTCATTTACATTTACCTGCTACATACTTAATAAACTCATTCATATAAAATAAGAAATATAGCATACCAGTGTTTTTAGTCAGAATTGCAAGCCACAGTGACACTAAATAAGCATATTTTTCTATATTCTGTGGCTAAAAGTATTACCTGAAATGAGACACTCAACTATCTTAGTCCTCGTGGAGAGCTGCAGAGTATAATAAAAGGTATTACATGCATTTGTTTTCAGACATTTTGTTTATCAGATGGCTTGATTTTCCCACGTTTCTAGATGTGGAATACATCTGTCCTCATTTTTTTCTCTGTGTTGTTTTCTTTTTTCTTTCTTTCTTTCTTTTTTTTTCCAGAGCAACCTAAACCTGTTAATAACTATATTCAGAAAAGCTACCCTGGTTGCCTAGCAACCAAGCTTGGTGGGTTAGAAGGCATCAAGGCAAGCTATCAAATGCAGCCGACACAATCTTGATTTACACTGTCCCCACGCAGACATTCATCCTCTCTGTGTTCTGCATGGATTTTTATTTTCAAAACAATAATAAATCTTTCAAAGATGTTGTGAGCTCAATGCCACTAGGGGTTTAGAAATGACAGTACAAGGGGTAACATTTCAATGTGGTTGAATAGGAATGAGGGAGAAATTGCTTTCTGCTTCTCCTTAATTAAAGGAAGGGTAGTCCTTTTGCTTGTAGGTCATACTGTTCTTTCTACTCCTGCTTTTTATTTCCTCTGCAGAAGGACATATGCCTTATTCTTGGAATAAGACAGGATGGAAATGGAAGTATCAACTTTGAGAAATAGAAGTTTTAGGATTGATTATTACAGAGCTTTTTTTTTTTTTTGTATCTTATGCAATGGAGTGAAAAGGGAAATGAAGATATGACTTTTGTGTTCAGATCCCTCCACCATCCCATCTTTTATCTCCTTAGCTTTCTTAACTTCCTCCCATCCAAAGCTTCTGAAATTAGGAATAAGCCAGGCCTCTTGGAGAAGGAAGTAAAAGCTGTCTACTTTAAGCAATTTATATACTCAGACCAGGAAGAAATTTAAATTAATTTAAATTATACATATCTTCCTTTAATATTTTATTTGTTTTACAATTCAGCTTTTATTGGGTAAATTCAGTCCTTAGAGGACAAGGACTAAAGGACTTCAGGTTAAATCCTTTCAGAGAATAAGAGAATGAAAGTCACACGGACTGTTGAAGAATATGGGAAATATGCAAAGGAGAGGAGCTGAACACAGCTGTAAGTTCAATATTAGCATTAGATCTAGAACTCCTTGGTCAGCAGAGCTTTTTGATCTTATGTGATAGAAAACACTGGTCTTTTGTTACTACTTTGCCATCAAATAGCCTTTTAAACAGTCTGTTTTCTTTTATCCTATTCCATAGTGGGCATAGATTGTGGCTTTTTAAGGCACACGAGATGTTTGATTTTTATGGAAGATCTCCTAATTTTTAAGTGTTGTCTTCAATATAAACTAGAACGCTCAACACTATAGACCAAGAAGAACTCAGCTAGAGGTCAGAATACACTCATGATTGCCACTTGTTATCCCCAGGATGGAAGAGGGCTGATGGAGGACATTCCAAAGAACTGTCACAAATTAAACATCTGAAAATAAAAGTCGGATACTCTCAGGGAAGAAAAACAAGAAACCAGGTCCCAGTTCATGTCTGTGAAGGAGAGGATTTCAGGCAGCAAAGAAGGGTGTCCTGCAAGTCAAAACTCATGTCAACCATGGGACATTTTATTGTCACCTAGGAAGAACAATTCCATGGTATTGAATAAAGTCCAGCAGAAATGTACTAAGGTTTTTGTTTTGTTTTGTTTAAGCCCAAACAAGAACAAATAAAATAAAGTGTGTATTAGTGATGGAGGTAAAAATAGCAAGAAGGAGGAAAGATTCTCTCGTGATTTTAGAGAATGAGAGCTAAGCAAAGATGGAGCCATATATGTGGATGAAGAACAAAATGAAGAACAAATTTCTGTTAGATGTGGGAGCCAAAGAAGGTTTCTAGCTATTAAACAGAAGGATTTGGAAACAGGAAGTTGCTCAGGAAGAGAAGTGAGGATTCTGGAAGGGGGTTAGAGAATAGTTCACTGTACAGGCATTCAGGGACACAGGACAGATTTAGTATAGCTTCATTAACAATGCAGAAGTTTGGGGCTGGATGTGTGGCTCAGTGGTTAAGAGCATTTCCTGTTTCTCCTGAGAATGTGGTTTGGGTTTCTTACACTATTCACAAACACCTATAACCCTGTTTCAGGGGATCTGATAGCCTCTTCCTTCTATATATTCATGCAGGCACATACATAAATTAAAAGATAAACAAAGTAAAAGACAAAATAAAAGGTCATGATTAGAGATGTATGATGATTTGGGGTGTTTTCTACAGTTGGGATGAAGGCAAGAAGACTTACAGACTGTGTATGTGAGTTGCTAGTAAGAAAGTAGAAGTCTGTCTATGACAGGAAAGCCAGGGACAAGGGTTCAACACTTGGTATATGACATCCTGGGTGACAATGTGGAGGAGAAAATCAACCAGGTGAAATAACATTTTTTAACTCCGAAAATTAGTTAATTAATTAATTAATTAATTGATTAATAAGCATTGTGGTTTGTGCTGATGGTGCCTGTCATAATTTGCCATCTTGCATCAGTTAGTGTGCCTGAACCCCCTCTTCTCTACACAACTGAAAACAGTGACTGTATTGTGTGCATTTCATTTGTCACCAAATACCTTGTTCCTCACACAGTGCTGCTCACAGTATCCTGCTCAGCAATCATTTGGTCCAGGAGTTAAATGGCAGGAAAGCAATCATGGGGACATGGGAAGCGATGCCATGGCTGTAAAGTATGAAGTGCCTAGGTAAAAGGAACAGGGAATAATCTAGAATTTTTAGTAGAAAGCTTATCCCTTTCCGTAGAAATCAATGATAACAAAATAATATGACAACAACTTTTCCTTTGAAGCTGGAAGTATAGGAGGTGAACAGCTTTTTGCCCATAGCATGGCTTCAATCTGATAAACACACAAAGATGAGTTCAGTCTGAACTATTCACCAGCATTTCCGTATCTCATCCTTGTTCAAAGACTATTATAAAATAACAAGATTTTTTTTTTTTAATTTGGAGCTGAAACCTGATCCCAGGAGTTACATGGTAGCAAGTGTTCGATCACAGAGCTAACATCCCCAACTCATTTTTTTTTTTTTAAAAAAAAAAAGAACTTTAGAAGTGATTTCTTTAGTTGCCATTCAGCTTCCTACAAGGTCACTTTCAACAGGTCAGCCATGTTGGGACCCTAATGAATAGTAAGTTGGATATGCACTCGCCTGCCAAAAACAACCTTTAGTATGCCAAGTGCTGGAGCAGCCAAGTTATGGAAGGCATAAGGTATGCTTGACACCTTTGGCTCTTGGCAAAATAAGTCAAGGATATGACTTGACAACTTTTTGGGTGGGACATTTTGTTCCCTATTGCATAAAATGTCATTGGCTCACTGAAGTATATTTGCTGATGTCAGCTGGAAAACGAAGTACGTGAGTTAATATCTGAATATGTTGTGTGTTGCCTTATACCTAATATCATTGTCTTTCTGTTCTGGTTGCTTTTTTCTTCCCACTAAAATAAACATTTTTCTGTTTTTAAGTAAAGGAAGCTGTTGTCTGATGTTGTTTTAAAACATTAATGTAGCTCCTGATATCTTTCCAAGTTATAATTATTATGCGGAAAGATAGACATAAGTATTGAATCCTGGAATGATGGGGATAGGCAAGGGATGACTTGGAAACACAGAGGAAGACATGAAGAATCAAAACACCTCTAGCAGGTGCACAGGCTACCATGGATTTTTATAATGAAGTCTGAGAAATCAGTATTACCACTGAATGGGACCAAAGTCATATAGTACTGTATATCCATCCTGTTATTAGACAAGACTGGGAGACCCCAAGACACAGGGATTTATTAGAGTATAGTTGCTGTGGGATAATGCTCTTGTACACTGTAAAGATTTGTCACTTGAGTTGGTTTAATAAAACGCTGATTGGCCAGTAGGCATGCATGAAGTATAGGCAGGACAACCAATCTAGGAAAACTCTGGAAGAAGAAAGGCAGACTCTAAGATGTCAGGCAATGCAGAGGAAGAAAGATGTTAATGCCTTTCCGAGAAAAGGTATTAAGTTCTATGGCTAAACATAGATAAGAATTATGGGTTAATTTAAGTGTAAGAACTATTTTGTAATATGCTTAAGTTTCTGGCCCAGCATCTACTATAATATTAAGCCTCCAAGTCAATTATTTGGGAAGCAGCTGCTGGGTATTTGGGAGTTAACTTCCAGTGGGACAGAAACTTCCAGTTACATATGGTAGCCCATGCATTTATGAACAGAGCCTAAGAGGCAAGGGCAGGGAGATGCGAAATTTAAGAGTTACAAAGATTGAAGGGAGGGAGGGAGGAAGGAGGGCGAGGAGGGAAAATGGAAGAGCTGTTTGTTTGGTTTTTTTAAAATTGGATCCTGCATGTGTCTTTATTTTATGATAGATTTTCTAATAAACCTGGAGATGGAAAAAATGTATGTTTTTCAACACACACCTAACTGAATTAGTTAGACAATTGAATGGAGATAAAAAAAAATAATTGGACATTATGCTTGCCAGTTTTAAGTAAATCAAACAAAGACAGTTTCTGGGATTAGTTATGTGAAAAAAAAATGTAGGACGTCTTGGTTTATATATCTAACTACTAACTATTAAAACATGTTGTGTTCTGTGGAATTGAGTAGGAATAAAGACATTTGTAAAGGAGTACTCAGGAAAATGCAAAACAAATTCACAGTACAAGAGACCTGGAAGGAAGTGAAGGGGGCAAGGGGACAAAGGAGAATGGCAGAGCTTCCTGTGACTAGAGTGAGTGGGCCTCTTGCTATGGGATCCTTCACCAGACATGAGCATGGACCTAGAAAGCAATTATTTGATGGATGGTTCTAGTCCTTCAAAGTTTCTGTTTGTTACAAGCCTGTTTGTAGATATTCAACTCTAGTTGTGTATTTTATGACCAGGTAGCTTATTTTTCTTTGGGGCTAGTACAGCTTTTCTTTAATGTTTTAGTTTTGAAATTCTAAAATTTGCCTATTAATTTTTTTTTTGTTTTGTAACTCTTCAGCACGGTGTGTGTGTATATGTGTTAAATGTACATGTACGTTCATGCTGAGGCTTGAGAGGCATGCCAAGTGTCTCTCCTTTTATCCTTATTCCTTTGAGATAGGATCTCTGATTGATCCTGAAACTAGGGTGGCTGCCAGAAAACCCAAGGAAGCCAGCCTATTGGCTTTGTCACCTATAGGACCAAAGTTATAGGCACCCATGACCATGGCCTATAACTTTTTTGCATGGGTGCTGGGAGCTAAACTCTGCTCTTCATGATTGCACAACAAACACTCATCCCCACAAGGCCTCTCTCCAGCCCCTTGCACTATACTCTCCAAAACTGAGTCTATGTTAATGGTAATAATTCAGTTTATTTTGCTGGAAAGCCAAAGAAAGCATGTGATGGGAAAAAAATATGTAAAAATTAAGCCTCATATATAAAGTATGGGAGATATTTGTTCAGTAAGCCCTTTCTTTACATTCTTAACCTTAATTTTTTGTTTTCAGTATACTTATCTCTTATTTTTAATATATAATAACTTATTTCGTTTAAATAATGTAAAAAAAGTTGTTACCAAAATCCACTCCTGCTCCCTCTCCCACCCCTATTCCCAATCCTCCCTCAGCCTCTCCCCTCCCCGCTTCACTCTCTAGAGAAAGCAAAGAATCCAGTCTGTCTGGCATATTCAGTTGAGATAGACCTGAGTTCTTCCCTAAGTATCAAGGCTGAGAAATGTGTTTCCCCCTAAGCATGGGGCTTCGAGGAGCCAGTTCGTGGGCCCTGGATAGACTCTAGTCCAATTTCAAGAGGCTCCAGAAACTGCCCATACCTTTCCACTGTCATCCACATTCAGAGGGTCCAGATCCATTCCATAAAGGTTTGTCAACTGTTATTTCAGAGTCAGCAAGCTCCCAACAGGACGGGGCTGCTTACTCCATGGGTCTCTCCAACATGATCCTGATCCCTCTGCTCATGCGATTTCTCTCCCTCTCTTCAGCTGGACCAATAGCTCAGCCCGGTGTTTAGCTATGGATCTCTGCATCTGCCTCCATCAGCTGCTGGATGAGGGTTCTATAATGGCAATTAGGGTGGCTATTCATATAATAATAGGAAAAGGCCAGTTTAGGCTTCCTCGCCACTATTGCTTGGAGTCCCAGCTGGGCTCATCATGTGGGTTCTTGAACATTCCCTAATATCAGATTTCTCTCTAATCCCACAGTGGCTCTCTCTATTATAATATCCACTTCTTTGCTTTCCCTCTCTGCCCCCAGCCCCCCACCCCGTTCTATGATCTCATTCTCTCATATTCTCTTGTCACTTCCCCTTCCCGCCCCCAAGATCAAATTTTTCTCATGAGATTTTCTGTATTACCTCCTCCCAAGGGGAACCTATGGAGTTCTCTCTTAACTTTCTCCTGTTACCTAGCAGCTTGTGGGGAGGGTGAATCATATCCTGATTATCCTTTGCATTACATCTAAAATCCACTTATGAGTGAGTATGTACCATGCCTGTCTTTTTGGGTCAGTGTTACATCACTCAGGATGATACTCTCCAGATCACCTATTAGCCATTAGAGAAACACAACTCTGAGATACCATTTTACACCTCTCAGAATGACTAAGATCAAAAACACAAATGACAACCTATGCTGGAGGGGATGTGGAGCTCCTTCATTGCTGGTGGGAATGTAATTTTGTACAGCTACTTTGGAAATCAGTATGGTGGTTCCTTAGATAACTGGGAATCAACCTACCCAATGATCCAGCAATACCACTATTAGGCATATACCCAAGGGATGCACATTCTTACCCCGAGGGTATTAGCTCAACTATGTTCATAGCAGCATTATTCACAATAGCCAGAACCTGGAAACAACCTAATTGTCCCTCAACTGAAGAATGGATTAACAAACTGTGGTGCATTTACACAATGGAGTACTACTCAGCAGGAAAAAAAAATCTGAAATTAACTCTTATTTTGTTAAAGGATATATTTCAAATAAGATTAAATTACGACTTTTGTACAAAAGTCAAAAAAGTGTAAAAGTATCAATATGCACATTAGAAAAATATTGTGAAATAGAATAACCAGATATAAAATGGAAAATGTTTTCAGTCCCTGTCCAGTCTCTTTCATAGAGTTGTTCCTTGGGGGGAAGCACCTTTAGAAGGGTCCACATGTTAAGTCATATTATAGGTATCAGTACAGACTTGATTATTGTAACTAACCCCCTACTTAGGAACTATTAACATTGTATTATGAGAGATAAAAAATTTGGAACATATTGATAACAGCATTTTTTCTTATTTATGTACATTGCACTTTATTCTGAAACTGATTAATCAACATTTATAATACAATAATGAAGATACAGTTATAAAGCTAATTTCATGCAGAAAAGAAAATTCACTGATATCATTAAAAATTGACAGTCAAAGTGATGCTTCCATATATCCAAGCCATTGACTCCTATTTTTTGTCACATTCTTGTGCTTCTGGGTCACATTTAACTGGTTTATATCTATTTTGTAAAGATTTGGATGATGTATTCAACTTTAGTTTTATTAATATGTGTGTGTATATATGTACATATTCACACATATGGTATTTAGTAAACTTTCTAAATTTTTGCTCTTTCTTTTTTACTTTATTCGTGTTGTGTTTAATTCTTACTAACGTGGAATTTTACTTTCAGAATGTATTTTGCACTCAGAGTTTTCTTCATTATCTTTCTCGCATATGCTTAGTTACTGATAAAAACATTCATCTATGGTTTTGTAAATAATGTATTACTTTTTTACATTTTATTTCTAGTTCTTACTTGAATTTCCTTCTTTTATTGTGATAAATATAGGTGATCTTCTTTCTTTATCCTCCTGTTTAGTATTAAGTAGAATTTCCAATTAGATCTATTTGTATTCCCTACATTTTCTCTTCTTCTTTAAAGCTAAACATTAGAACACATGAATATATTCATATTGTGTTACTTCATATTATCACCTCTTTTGTCTTGTTGTATATACTCCTCTGAGCTTCAAGTATAACTATTAAAAATATTGTCCATTAGCATTGTAGGTTGGCAAGTATTTTTAGATGCTAAAGACATTGGCATTGCCCATTGGTACTTTTTTATAGCTTATTGTTCTTGTTTTATAAATGCAGTACAGTTCTTGACTCTCCTTGAAGTCACTAATCTTACTGATGTGTTTAGCTTTGCCATATTCCTTTGTTTCTAGTTTCCCAAGGATCGGTTTTGCTCTTTATTTTGTATCTTCTTTGTTCGTCTTTACTTTGTCTTTGTTTTTTATATATATGCTTGAAGAATGATTCTCCAATCCACAGTCACTGACTTCAGAAGGTTGTAACTCTTAGGAATGAGCATTACCTTGGTTCACTCATCTGCTCTGTCTTCCTCTGTCCTCTGCTCTGTCTTCCTCACAATCACCCACCTTTGCAATTTAGAGTGTGCCAATGTTTACTTTCAGCTGCTCTGTGTCTCTTTCTGCCCAGAATCTTTTCAAGTGGTGTTTATGTAATTAACACTGTTATCTTTGTCAAGCCTATACACTGACAGAGAAATAATATAGAATAGAAAAAAAAATACTGTGGTGTTGGGATTTTAACCCAGATTTCTTGCTAGGGACACACTTGACCACTGTACTATTACACATTCCCAGTCCCCCAGGAAAGCCAGTCTTATGTGTAAATTAAGTATTCTATTAAAAAAAAATGGTACAGTTAAAAGCTTTCTAGTTGTTCAAAAAGCATATATATTTAATACTTTTTAAATTAAAACCCCAATTTCAACCAATTAATTATTCAATTACATATTTTGAACTATAATCAAAAGGCTGACCTGCTTTTATTGGGCTAAATTCTCATAATTATTTAAAGTCTATAATATAATGAACACCTTCCTTTAGCAAAAAAAAAAAGGGTAATTATATTTCACTGGTCATAACATTTATGTCTTAAATTCTATATCTTCCTAGATTTTCCTACAAAAGGGTAATTCCTATCATCTTATCCACAGACCTTGGCCTAACAAGAAACCTTGGCCTTGAATACTGAAGTTCTTATCAAAGTCAAAGACAGGATATGCTTAGCTCTTTAAGGTCACCTTAGCAATGTCACTCACCTTAATCTTTGCAAGTGTTTCCTGTTTTGAATGTGATGGAGATAAGTTGTAGGCCTGTACAGTTAAATCTTCATTCATGTCCAGAGTTAGATTTTATTGTCTTTTTTTTTTTTAAGCTTATGAGATGCATACATTCCTCTTCTGTTTAACTCAAACACCAGTGATAAACCCTGACACTTCTCCCTGTATTTTCTAATGCTAATACTATAGAACCCTTAGGGAGTCTTTATTATGTAATATCCTTCTGAGTTATAGAGCATTCCCAAGATATTGACTCATTCTGTCCCGAAATTCAAGGTCATGGTACTGACAATTATTGAGAGACAGAGCAAGTGACTGCTGACCCCTAGAGGATATTTGACATGAGAAATAATTATTTTCAGTACTAAGATGTCAAGGGCACATATGGCTACAAGGTATTTAGATCAGGATAATGCAGGCAGAGCCCAGAGCTTAGCATTAAGTGGTTGGTGACTAGCACCATTTAGTTATGCTGTAATGGATGAAGGGCTGTCACTAAAAAGTAAATTTAATAACTCTATTCCTAATTTATCAACTGATATTATATATACTGACCATTTTCCCATTTATTCTGATAAGTATTTTATTAATCTAATGTTCTAAACAGTTTAGCTTTGTAGCAGGTTCTCAGCTTCACCATGCTTGCTATTCTAGGCTGGATAATTGCTGAACTTGTAGATTTTCTAGCAACATCCCTGGCTCTGACTCCTTATATGCCAATAGATCCCTTCTCCAGTGTCATGGCTGAGAATGTCTTGAGGCTTCACTATATGGCCAGGATGATGTCCTAAGAAGAGCATGGGTTGCAAAGGGACCACTATTTCAAAGCTAGACAAGTTTAAAAACATACACACTTACATATACATTTAAATGCTGTAATGTATATGTGTGTCTATCCTTCTGCCCTTTTCTAAATATTTTGGATGGCACACACACACACACACACACACACACACACACACACACACACACACAAACAAACACACTACCATGTCCTCCTATGTAAGGGTGAGATTAACTTTAACACTTTATTTTAATGAGTAAGCAACCCATTAGGGAGAAAATGTAATTCAAAACTGGTCAGCTGTTGCCCCTTCTAAGAGCTTTATTTTTGCTTCTGTTTGCTGCTGGTTAAGAGAATTGCAGATGTATCCCACTGAGGAAAGTGGTATGTTCCCAGACAAATGCAAGACATTGTATTCTTCTGGTTAATCATTTTCAAAGAGCTATTGCTATTTGTAGTCACTACAAAAACAATGACCCAAGGTCATCTATTTAGGATAAAGTAATTCTCCACTGAAATATTCTAGGCTTTTGATGAAAGGAACCAAATTATTAGAGGCTTTTGGGAATTGAATTTAACTTGTTGGAAACATCCAGTTATTTTTCAGTAACCTTGGCATATTGTTATTTTTTTTCTTTTGAGTTGTGCTGGGGATGGAATCCAGGGCTGTGTGTAGGCTGTGTGTGCATGGTAAGCACTTTCTCACTGAACTCCTACTCCTTCATGCCCTTTTATAGTTAATAAAGACCGGTGGCTGAGTGAATAATAGAGCATAAATATAAATGGAGTTTTGTCACATAGAAACACACTATTTATAATTCTTCAATAAAAATCCCATCATTGTACTTATTAACTTTCTAGAAAAGAGGTTTATTACAAATGACAATGCATCCATGGTGAAAGTTGGAACAGTGTTAAAAGGACCGTTTCAATCTCAACCTGTCAAAACCCAATTCTCAAGAACATTTGTATCAATTAATTTGAGTATTAGTTCAATTTTTTTTTATTTTGGATGGGGATAATGGAGGATGTTCAACTCCTTGGCCAAAAGGCAGAAATGACTGTACTGTTTGGGACTGGCATCTCAGTGGAATGCACATCCTGACTTGTGGCATCAGAAGAGCTGCTTTTCCTACCAACTCATGTTTGAGAAATTATGAGCAGAGAAGTGACAACACATTTAAACAATTCAAACTCAACAGTTCATCTGTCTACATCTGTGCATGGGAGTGGGGGAAAGGAACTAACTCAGCTAACAAAAATTACCAAACCCATCTGACACCATTGGCCTTGATTACTGTTGAGGACCAGCTCCCAGAGACATAAAGCTTTCAGCACCTGCTACAGCAAATACAGTAAAAATTATGGCATATTAAAAAAATATCTTCCCAGGCTCCAATGTCAGAAGAATTTTAGTATAATAGCAATTCCAATCCACTGAGATTTCTTTTTCATCTGTGAAACTCCTTAGAAATTGTTTCAAGAGATTAAGAGCCATAAACACTCAAAACTTATTAACACACAAGAACTCACAAGGGAGATATTTTTAATTGTTTTGTTTTCTAAAGAATCTCATACTTTGAAATTTTCACAATAAAAGTTATTGTATGAAAGTTAGGCCTGGTGGCACAGGCCTGTAATCCTAGCTTGCTGGAATGCTGAGGCAGGAGAATTCGAGGCTCAAGGACTATCTGGGCTACAGAGTGAGTTTGAGCCTAACCTGGACAATTTAGTGACCCTTAGCTCAAAAAAACAAACAGCAAACAAAAACAAATAGACAGAAGCTTGGGTGTAGATCTCCGTGGAAGAACATTTGTCTAGTACTCACAAGGCCTTCGGTCCAATGCCCAGGGCTTTATTCACATATGAAAGAAAAGAACATTTAAATGTATTCATAAACATTTTAATGTAATCCACAGATGAGTGGGGGTATTTCCTGGTCAGTGTTTATTATACAATTGTTTTAAAATATAAACAGAAGGAAAGTTTTATTTGTAGTGCTCACCAGTTTCTAGGTAGTGCAGAATTTTCTGCCTTGACTGAATTCCTTCAGTGTGACCTCAGTGGATACAGACCTAGGAGGCAATGACATTGAGCTCAAAATACAGTATTTTCAATATGTGGACACGGAAGACTGAAAGACTCTCATGGGTATGATTGCAAATAAAAGGTAGTAACAATACTTAGCAAGGAAATTAATATTATATTTGATTAGTATATTTAGTTATGTGTATCATTTAATGTTTAGTTGTGGCTGTGCTTGTCCATGGACTCTGAAAGCATTTGCCCTCTACTGGGTTAGCTCCAGAAACACAGTACTGATAGTTAATTTGTATGCAGACTTCCCAAAAGGTTAATAGGTATTGGGAATATCAATTTCCAAAGTATTTTAAAGTAATTTCCTGGCTGAATTGGTGTATATTCATTCACTTTTATGGGTCAGATAGCTAATAGGAGCTAGGTGCTCAGCATGTAACTCAGAGGTAGAGCACTTGTCTAGCAGGCACAAGTTCCTGTTCCATCCCTAGCAACAAAAGAAAGAAAGGAAAAATGAAAAAAGTTAAACAAATAGGAGCTTCTATATACCAGTTCCCCCAGCAAATATATATTATTTTATGAGCATGAATAGTTTGCCTGCACATATGTCTGTGTATTATATGCATGCCTGGTACTCACCAGGTCAGAAGAATGTGTTGGATCCCCTGGAACTGGAGTTGCAGATGATTATGAAATACCCCATGGGTACTGAGAGTCAAATCCAGGTCCTCTGGAAGAATAGTAAACACAGTATTTGTAACAAAATGAGCCATTTCTCCAGCCCCCTTGGGGATTATTTTAAAATGAAACAGGACCAAAGGGAAGTTCAAGGCTGCTTATTGATGTCAACACTGAAAATCTTTATAAAAGAATGGAAGTCCCTATGGCATACATAAGGACACTGTAAGAATCAATGAAGACTCCACTCCAGGTGGTACGTGCCTTTCCTCACTAGGATCATGTAAAACCAAAGGATGCTCTCAGCCCGGCCAGATCTTCCCAATGTCATAGTCACATTTCTTAAGAAAACAGAAGTAAAAACATGATCCCTATAGAAGAATGAGTGCTACACTTAGCTTGTTTGCTCTTTTCTGGAGATAATATATATATATATATATATATATATATATTAATGTATATGTACATATTATATATATAAATATATTTGTGCTGTCATGTGTGCCTAACCCAAGCCCATTTGTGGGGTGGGGGTTCATGTCTTTCACAACCCACTTTATTATCTGATATTCTTTCAAAATATTCCCAGCAGCATATATAACCCACAGGTCTCTGTATTACCTACTTTTCAGTTCCTGTAATAAGATTCCATAACCTAGGAAACTTGTAGTAGAAAGAGTATATATAGGATTCTGGTAATGACAGGAAAAGCATGGCAGCAGACCACTGGAACATGAAGCTGAGAGATTTCAGCTCTTGCCAGAGAATGTATTGGAAATTGGGTAAGACTATGAGCTCTCAGACTCCATCCCCAGAAGTATCCTTTCTCCAGGAAGGATGCTCCATATCCCCAACAGTGCCACCAACTGGAGACCAAGTATTCAGATATATGGGCCTATGGGGTCGATGCTCAGATCACCATAGTCTTCTTGGTTAATTGTATGCCTTCCTTTTGGCCTTCATTCTACCAAACTTTTTCCATACTATTACTCATTTGCTAACGTATTTATTCAACAAATATTTATTGAGTTTTCCTCTGTGCCAGGCACTATTCTTAACATTAAGAAATTAGTCACAAATAAGGAATTTTTATTTCTTTTCTATATTAAAGTACCTGTTTCAATGAATAAAGATAGTAAATAAAGAAAAAAATGAACAAATTAAGGAGAAAAGCGTGCATTTTACAACAGAGCAAAGTCACTTCTAGATGACCTCACAAGATGAGCTTTGAGGTAAGATTTGAATGAAGAAAGGCTCATAATGGATCAAGGTATAGAGTCATGGGCAAGGGTCTTACAGAGAGGTGTTCCTAGATGGTTCAGGTGAAGAAGAGCCTCTGTATGTAGTAGATGAAGTAGAAATCCAGTGGTGGACATGCAATGCCTACAACAAATTTTAGAGTATTCTCAACATCATTTCATGGTAAGTAGAGTGAAGACTGGCAAAAGGAAAAAAGAATGGAAGGAAGGACAGATAGGGAGGGAAAGAGAGAAGGAGGGAAGGAAGGAAAGAAGGAGGGAGGAAAGAAGAGAGGGAGGGAGAGGGAAGAAGGGGGAGGAAGGAGGGGAGGCACCAGCACTAAAGGCAAACAGGAAATGCGTAGGGGGAGGGGGGCTCTAAGATGACCATTATTAAATTCTTCACTCTCCACACAACAAAATGAAGTCTCTCTAAAGACAAGCCAAGCAGAAAGTGAGTCTCAGAGACAGGGATTTCAGAAGTAGGAACAGTGCTTTATGTCAACACTAATGCACTTTTTTGTATAGACAAAAAAATGAGAGGGCGAAGCTGAGCACGCTGACACTCATAATCCAATCATTTATGAGACTGAAGCAGAAGGATTATGAATCTGAAGCAAGGCAGTTTTGCAGACTGAGACCTTGACTTAGAAACTTCTTTTCTTAATACTCCACACACACACACACACACACACACACACACACACACACACACACACACACACACACACACACACACGAAGCATCAAAACACTGGAGATACTAAACTGATGACATCCATGGCCTAGGTCAACTTGGCATATAGATACAGGGATGGAACGAAGATTGACAGATTCTCCTAGCATACATGCTGTCACTTGCCTAGTACACATCTGTAACTTGCACGCTTTCAGAACTACCACAGTATCTTAAGGATTTAGTTTCTTCACTAACTCCTGACAGTATGGCAAACCAGTAATCCAGATGGCAGTTTCTGCTTGGTGCTTTTGTCCCCACACTGCTCCAGGTATGACGACCATAGGCATCATTGCCTTCTACTTTTGTCTTTCTGCTGAAGCAGATCATTTTTCTCTCTGTCCTCAACTCCTGACTTGTTTTAAGAGTTGTTGATTGATAATATTGAGAAATGTTACAAAGATAAGAAAATCCCTTGAACAGAAATCTTGGAAATCAGAGAGCATTAGCCCCATTTTCTATAAGCTAACAGCTCTTTGGAAAAAAACAATTTGAAGAACTGTAAACACTGAAACAAAGTTTTGATCACCTTTCATGGATAAAATCTCATGCCTTAAAATAACCAACTAACAGGCAAAAACTTGATAGCTGTCTTTATGGATTCCTGAGGTTATTTTTATTTGACAGTGCTCTTGGTAACATCATTACTCTAAAGATTGTTTAAAGTATAAGATATAGAAGAATATATTGTTTGTTTAAGAGACTTAAGCATTCATGGATTCTTGTATCTAAAGGGATGGGTTCTGGAACCAGTGGTCTATGGATACTGAGTGATTAATGTATCTCCATAAGATTTTATTTGCTCTAAGGAAAACAGAATTGTAATACTACATTAAGCTCTGATATCAAAACAAATTAATGTCAAGGAAATAATGATTATTATTTTCCTATTGAGGTTAAAGATAAAATAAATATATGACACCAAAAGAGTAAAGTATTCAGATGTCTTATTGCAAATTCATAAGATTAGTAGACATTTTAAAATTAACACAAGATACTTGTGCATATTTTTAGGGTATAGTGTGATAGGTTGATACTTGTATACAACATGTAATGACAAAACTTAATATAATTACCATTTCTCCCTCCTCAAATATCTGTCATTTTATATAATTCTCTAGTTATTTTGAGATATATATAATGAAGAGCTAATTCTTCCAACTATGTTTCAGGCTCTGTTCTCCAACCTCCCTGTATCCCTTTCCATTCAGCCTTTCCAGGCTCTATTGATTGCTCTCTGAGCATCTGCTTTTATGAGGTCAATGTTTTTAGTATTTGAAAATGTGAGAGAACATGTGGTGTTAGTCTTTCATATCATAATTATTTTCACTTATTGATTTTCATTCATGCTGCTACAAATGACAGAATTTCCTTGGTTTGTGACTGGGTGGCATTCTGTTTTATATGGGAGAGAGAAATTGATGCCAGTGGGATAGAATAAAGGATACAGTAATGAATTTATGTACTTGTAGTCAACTGTTTTTTTAAAAAATTGAGAAAATGTTTCTAAAGCACGAGATAGGAAGATATATATATATATCTGATATATATATATATATATATATCAGAATTAAATGGTTCCTAATTCTTACAACATAAAAAAACTTACTAAAAATATTATAAATGTAAAATTTGAAGTGGATGAACTACCAGAAGAATACAAACTAAGACTACTCCAAAGCATTGGTGTTAACAAAGATTCTATAGATAACAAAAGCAAAAATCAGCCAATGGGATTGTGTCAAATGAAGAAGCTCCTACATAGCAGGTAATATAATTACAGAGAGAACAGAAAACCCACAGAATGAGGAAACACTAAGATATATAAAGTCATAAGTTTTCATATAAATAATGAACTTTGATCATATTCATTCCCCAAGTTACCATGTTTAATACCCCCTTCCTATCATGCTGTACCTTTTCATCTTCTCAAATAGTCCTTTATTGTAGGGTGGTGTGGGCAGGGGCTAGGCCATGTCTAGCACTGAAGTCTGGAAACTCATGTTGGGCGCCAGATGTTGTAGGAATTTTTTACTGGCAGTTGATTATATAAAGGATTAATATTTATCAAAGGGTTTATATAAGCACTTACTGATATAAAAGGCAATTTTTAGAGAGTTAAACTGTCTTATGTAGTGACGGTGTCAATCTTCTCTCCAAGAACTCAAGAACAAACCAAAAGGGCAGACAGCATACAACCATGTCCTCAATGGGGGCTGACCACACCCCATCTAGGGTCCTAAGACCCCAAAACTATGCCTCTAGGTCTCCCTCCTCAATAATGCCTAAATCCCACCACAGCCCTTATTCTTTTCCTGTCTATTTTGTAAACTAGATTCGATGTAGACATTCTACTTACGATATTAGAGTTTCTGGTTCTGCTCTTTTCTATTTTTATATAGTTACTTCATTCTTAATTTTGATTGGCCCAAATATCCATTAACTATGAACATCACATATTCTTCCTCCATCCTTTTCCTGATGTGCACCTATCTTAATCCTAGGTTCTGGCTATTGTGAACAGTTTCTTAATAAACACTATGCAAATATTTTTACGGTATACTTAGAATCCTTTGGGTCTATGGCCAGAATTAGTATTGATGGATGATATGGTAGTTCTATTCTGAGACTGTGAGTTCTTTTTAGTTTCTATAGTAGCTGAACCAAGCTATATTATATAACCAAAAGTAAATAAGGCCCTCTCCCACTGTGTTCTTTCTAGTATTTGTTGTTTATTCTTAATAGGCATTCAGTCAACTAAGCGGGGCACATCTGCTCACAGAGATTGAAGCAGATTATGGAGCCTGCACTAGGTTATCTGCATATGTTAAGGTTGTTTAGCTTGGGGATTTTTGGGACTCCTAACCATGGTAGTAGGGGTGTGTCTAACTCTTTTGCCTGCTCTTGTAACACATTTCCTCCTACTGGATTGCCTCATCCAGCCTCATTTATATGTAGCCTTATTGCATCCTGTGATGCCATGTTCAGTTGATAATCCTGGGAGGCCTGCTCTTTTCTGAAGGAAAATGAGTATGTGTCTCTATGTATGTGTCATAGGCTTATTTGTTTTTCACTAAGTTATGTTCCTGTCTAAGATTGTTCTGTAATCTTTGTATAATTTAACTTTGCAGCATTGACATCTCAATTTGCTAACTCTGTTACCGCCTATGAACATTTGAGCTTTTTCTAGTTTGGGAGCTAACAGAATCGATCATAGTACAATTAACATTCATACTGTAAGTGTAATATTCAACCTAAGAATATATGGATTTAGAGATTATTGACACCATAGTGCAATAATTTTGGGAAATGTTTGAGCTTGAAAGATAAGAGAATGAGTTTCAATATAAGAAAAATTAAATTATTTTATGATCTAATGAAAATTATTATCGCATTCAATAATTATGCTGAATGGCAAAGCAAAATCTTAAGCTGAAACATTTTATTTTCATCTTAATGAAAAGATTTATTTTATTTTTTATGTATATGCACATGTGCATGTATATGCAGGTGCGTTTGAAAGCTAAAGGCTTTTGTTCACCTGGAGCTGGAGCTACAGACCATTGTGAGCCACCTGACATGGATGCTAGCAACTGAAATCTACAAGACCAGTACATACTCTTAGTCAGTGACCCATGTCTCCATGGCTCTTCTCTGGGAAGGAAGGAAGGAAGGAAGGAGGGAGGGAGGGAGGGAGGGAGGGAGGAAGGGAGGGAGGAGGGGGAAGGGAAGAAAGGAAGGAAATACTAAATAGCAAGTTTCTTTTACATTTTTAGTAAATTACAATTGGATATAGCTCCTTTGAAATATTCAGATGAGACAACATGTCCTTTCATCTGAATCTGAAAATCACTTGTAGAATCTCTGATGTTGTATGCCGTTGGTAACACTCCCATATCTAACACAGAACATCATCATAAATAGTACCATTTTCAACATCCATCCGGCCATATGAATGAGAGCAATATCCAGGAGGGCAAATGAAATTCGACTAGTCCAAGTCGCAAAGAATTAATAAGTCATGCGTTCAGCCATCAAATATTGATATGGCACCACCAGCGTGTTACAGCCAAGGGATGTAGAGATGAGCAGACACAGCATCTGCTTGCTCATGAGGATCTCTGAGTGATAGGCCAATGAAGTATGTTACAGACAAATATTTGCATTCCCAGAGTGGCTGGTGCAGAAAAGGAGTACGCCGTGGATAATGAAGCGAGGTTTTCTCCCTGAGAGGATCGGGAGACTTCTAAAGGGAGACGGATGGCAACTTGGGCACAATATGGGTTGGAAATGGCTGAAAATAAATAAATAAATCAAGGTCCAGGCTAAAATGAAAAAGTGTTCCTGACATGACCAGTCACACGTGTTTATTAAGAGTATGGCAATAGAAATATACATGGAGAGATCATTAGGTCATCAGTGAACTGAATGCAGAGTGCTTTTAAATGTTATTGCTTATCAAGGAACACTGTGGTTAGTCTTTGATACAGGGTACCTGTTTATCCCTTACACACTCTCTGTGAAAAATGTGCTGCTACCGTATGAGGGTCAGCTTCTGTGCTTAGAGGGCCCCATTTGGGATAATCCTCACACTCATTGTTGTAAACCCTTGTCATTCTGATCATGAGAGGCTGCATTGTCATTGTGTACGTGTACTCCATAAATCTAATAGAGTCCAGCATATCCATTCCTTCATTATAGAAAACAGCACCTTGAGAGAAAAGTGCAATGCATAACACTTGGTTATGTAGTAAGGTGGAGCTTGAGTGTTGTTTGATGCCAAAGTTACCAAGCCTGACTGCTTTGTCTCCCGTGCTCAAGGTGAATGCACGGAAAGCAAGAGCTACTACAGAGTCAAAATACAGGCACGGTGGTGCACACCTGTAATTCCACCATGTGGGAGGTAGAGGCGGAAGGATCAAGAGTTCAAGGTACCTTCTGATATGTAGTGAGTTCAAGAGCATCTTGGGCTTTGTGGGACTCTCTCACAAAAGGATAAAGCAAAAGCATTCAGAGTGAGTTACTAAATTAGAATGAAATAAAGCAGTTTAAACAGAAAGAGCTAGATTCAATGAGTAATTTAATAATGAAAGCTTTTGGATGCCAGCTCCAAAAGGCTTTCTCTCAAGGTCCACAAGAAAGATGCAACTACCGGCAGAAGGATCTATGGGAATATCAATGAATATACTCACACTGTTCTCTTTAGTTCAACATCTTTGTTGGTACAACAGCAATAGTGAAGGCATAGGCTTACATAATCTTAGGCAATTCAATGCAGGGCTTGAGTTTCTCGGGGTCACAGAGAGAGGTGATAACATGGGGCAGTAACTGCCAGTTTTCATTTAAGGCATAAGGTGGGAGTGACCAGTAGAAATTTTTTGATGGGGCCAAGTAAAGAAAAAATCAGGAAAGCAATCTAAAGGGGGGAGATTATGGGCTCCAACTACATTCCTAATGTGGCTAGATATAAGGTTCAAAGTTTATTGATCAGCAAGAAACCATGAACAAGGTAATCTCATGTTCTGATTCCATTAGGTTCCCTGAGAAGCAGGTGGGGGAGTGTCCTCGGTTGCCAGGTGACCTGAATCAGCAATGGAACACCGCTTATAGCTTTGTTCTGCTTTAGCACTTACCCTAGGAAGTTGTGAAAAGGGATGTTTTAGATCTAAAGTTCCCACCTAAACTTTGGGACAAAGATGGGATGAATGTGGGTGTCTTTCTGTATGCTGTGAGTATCATTCGTTAGTAAAAGAACTGCTTGGCCCATGGCAAGCATCTTAGAAGTAGGCAGGGAAATCGGAGCATAGATGGGAAAAGGAGGGCGGAGTCGGGAGCACCATCCAGCTGCCCAAGAATGAACATGTAAAAGTAACACAGGTGAGCCACAAGCCACGTGGCAAGACATATTAATGGAAATGGGTTGAATTAAGATACACAAGGTAACTAGCAATATGCCTAAGCCGTAGGCCAATCAGCATGAAATCAATATAAACGTCTGAGTCATTGGGGGGGAGGGGTCTAAGCAGTGGCAGGCAGGTATGAACCTTAGGACTAGGCCAGGTCAGAAACTTAGTATTACATAGGATAAAACTCAATTTGCACAAGAAATGGAACCTGTAACCTTCTGGCCTCTGTGGTGTAGCTTTCCAAAGCAAATGTTTGTTTTTATGCCTACAACTAGGAGTTGGCTGATTACCTTTTTTTCTGCATCACAAATAATAAATCTTTAAGCTAAGATCTTGTGTTAATGAATCCAGGTATAAGTATAGGTAGTTAAGGGTTTAAGATTAGTGGTGTTAGCTCTGCATAGTTCTCTTCTCCATGGGGGGGGGGGGTGTGAGCTTAGGGCATCCCCGTTTTTCATCTATCTATAGCTGTCCTTGGAATTCTGAGAAATGTTTCAAATGAAATACTTTGTCTGAGGGCTGGCTCTGTCCAGGTGTCTACTAATAAAGATAATTTCAGAGAGGCAGACTCTGAGTCTGCTCTGGGAAAAGGAACAGAGGCCTGATTTGTGAGAAAGGGATCTTGTCTTGTCTCTGTGACTGTTTTTACACATAGCTAGGGGAAGTTGTCGATATTCCTCAGAAGAATGGGGGAAATTGTGCCCAATAAGTGATCAATCCACTTCTCGAAGTTCCTGGAAAATAAATTCCAAGGAAATAACAAATGGGAAAGCTTTGCTTACACACAAGAAATTCTTTGCAGGAAACAGCTAATATATATTAACACCAAAACATCTTGAGTTTTGGCTTTACCTCCACCAGAGCCATTGGCTTTCGTGGTCACCCTTGTCTGTGCCAACTGTGTTGCCATTTCATTTTCCTGTGGCAATTTAAAAATAAATAAATAAAACCTGGTTGCCATGAGCATGATTCTGAGCTAAGTAGGGAAATTCAAAATGAATCATTAGTCACAGTAAAGTCTTTTCATGAAGTAAATGCTACTCTGAACTCAAATTTTTGTCTCAAGGTGAATCTGTAGTTTTTGTAAAATGCAGGCCAACACACTGTGGATCTAACTCTGCTTTGGGAATTTATACAAGGAAAGTAAAGGGTTCCCACTTTGTCCAGGAACCAGGAGCAGCTGTGGGATGAGCACTGCTTCTCCTGAGTTAGGCTTCATCCAAATGTTCTGTCCTTTGAGCACATTAGTTAACTTCAGCCTCTGACTTGAATTCCAGTGCCTGCTTCAGAAGCACAGGTTACTCAGAGGAAGGTTCACCCTTAGCTAGTCTCATATTCATCAGGAACAGAACAGTTCAGTCCTTGAACTAAGGGAACATCTTTACATTTTCATGCATACTTCAAGTCAATTTGGGAAAAGAAAGTAATGTGTTTTTTGTTTTTTTTGTTTTTTAAATATTTGTGAAATTTTCCCTTCTTGGAAAACTAGCAAGTCCAAATTCCATGATATTAAAGAATAACGTCCTAGAACATTCCTGATCTGTTCATTCTGTTTCAGATGATGCCTTCAGGTTATTCCAAAGCACCTGTGGATTTCAGAGGCCAAGTCGAGAAACCACAAAAAAGCATGCCTATTACATAAAGGGCGTGTTTTTCCTAAGTATATCCATTACATTTTTATAATAAAAACAGCATAATTCTCTTGTGATTCATTTCTTCAGCTTCCAAAAATATCAGATACACCTAAATGCTGTTTTGTGAAAATGGGCACATCTGGAATGAATAAATTTCCCCAGTAGTAATGTTAATGGCCATATTTGTGCACAGTATTCCCCCAAGGGCAAAAGTATAGGACAGAATCTCAGTATCCCCTCATGGTAGATGGGCAAGGTTTGGCATACTTGGACCAGGACTAAGGTGAGGCCCGGCAAGGATGTTCCAAATCTTTAGAACAAGAACTTGGGTCAAAGACATCAGTGAAGACAGAGCAGAGGTTGAAAGCAAATCAAAAATGCCATGTGTTTAAGCCTGATATTTGATCTGGACACTGAGTGCAGTGCTACTTTTAGGGTCATTGAAAGATATTTCATGTCCTTCTAGAAGGACAACTGAAGAGACCCAAGGTATGTGGAGGCCAGGTCTGTTAGGTCACCTTCTGGCATCAGTTAGCAACTGTTAGGTTTCATGGTATACATTCAAGAGATAGGAGAATTCAAAGTCTGTGCGATGATGAAACCTTCAGAGGAAAGAGGACAGTTTACGTGCCAAAAAGCAATCCTTCTCCACCTTGAATGCACATTAAGATCACTAGGGGAGCTTTTAAAACTCCACATGCCTAAGTTGTATCCCATAGCAATTAAGGCAGTGTCTCAGGGGTTGGAATCTAGGCCTTGCTATAACTTTAGGTTGCTCCTGGGTCCACTTTACAGCAGGCTGAGAATGGATGGTTTGAAGTAAGATGTTTACTGAAGTACTTGTGGTTTCTTTTAGCCACTTTGAGTATCATACACACACATTTGTAATAACTTACCAGCTCACTGCAGTTGTACTTGGGCATGCTTGTATTCAAGTTACAGTGCATAGTTGGTGCAGACAATTAAGGAGTCTTGCATCTCTGTAAGGATTCAATGCGCATACCAAAGCCTGGGACCTCTAACTAAGAGCTCATGTTGCCTCTCTGAGAACCACAGGTCAGGAACTGTGCATAGTGAGATAAGATAGGGATGAATGTGCATAGGTGCATGTGTGCATTTCAAGGTTCATTTGCATAAAAATGTTGGCTGTCACTGAAAGGATTTTTTTTTTTTTTAGTCTAAATTGCCTTACCATGCTCCAGATTAAATTCCATCATTCTTGGTCATTTGTAAGTAAAATATTGAAGCTGGAAAGATAGCTTGTTTGATAAAATGCTTGCCACATAAGCATGGGGACCTGAGTTCAGATATCTAGCAAGTGTGTAAAAGTCATACACTGTGCTGCATATCTGTAACACTAGAGCTTTCCAGGAAGAGACCTGCATGAACGCATACATATGAGGCACACACACACAACCTCCCGAGACCAAAAAAACCTCATTGTTACAAGATGTGAATGCTTAAGTTTAAGTCACAAAAAAGATGATAAACACCCCAACAGAATGATTCCCCAGGTCAAGCAGTGAATACTTGCGAGCCACATCTTAAAACTTGAGTAAAGGTCCTACTTCTTATAACAGACTTCAAAAATCCCTCAAGAAATAAAAGTAGCAGTCTTGAGTTTGTATTCTTAAGAAAAAGGAAAGGGTTAAGCACACCTGTAGTGTTTCATAATTTTGATTATGAATGTATAATGGATTTTTTTTCAGAGTTGATTTCTAAATCATCTCTTAAGATGAAAATGGTGGTGGGGGGGGACACTTCAAAATAGCTGGTCAAAATTAGGGAAGAAACTATCACACTCTTTTGTGGCTTACACTGTTTACATCTCGAAAGCAGTACTGGTTCACTGTGTCATTGGAGAAATCAGTAAAATAAAATCACAGAATGGATCCCTCTCTCCTTCTTAGCTCATGGTCTTATTTTCAGTGGTGCCTTATGTCCTTTTAAAACTAGTTTCTTTGGAGCTGGAGAGATGGCTCAGTGAGTGGTTAAGAGGACCTGGATGCAATTTCCAACACCCACGTGGTGGCTCACAACCATCTGTGTTCCCAGTTCCAGGGGATCTCAGCAGAGTTACTGGCCTCTACAGGTACCAGGCTTGCATGCTGTCAATACACATATATGCAGGTAAAACATAATACACATTAAAAAGTAAATAAATCTTTAAAATATAATAAAATTAATATCTTTATTACATTCATTATTTTCTCACAGATATTTTCTTTATGCTTATTTTATTCTATACATTGGCCTTATAAATGCATGTTTATAAATGTTAGACGTTCTCTGCAAATAGGACATAAGAACACCATAAAAATCACATTTGTTATTTGATACGGCATATTGGGCAGGCTGAATGGGCTAATGATACATTAGTTACATGGAAGGCATGTACCTCATTTTAGTGCCAGTGCAGTTGGAAGGTAAATATTTATACATATGCATCATATAAACACTTGTGGACATTAACTGTATCTAATATATTAAATATACTTAATCTGTTTCACCTAGATATTAAAAAGGTACCTTTAAGTATATGTTATAAAAAGTAAAATAATGGGGTGATGTGTAATTTTACTTTGGTCAAAATGTTTAAGACTCCTTTAAGAACAAGGACTAGAGGGTGGAATCCAAGACTATGGTTCTGTGGGGTTTTGTTGTCAGTTGACTGTTGGGGATCGATAGACTCAGGCCTCATGCATGCTAAGAGTGAGCTCCAATGGCCATACCCTGAAACCACAACTGTGAAATACTTGTTTGTCCAATGTAAACATTTCAGAAGGAAAACTCTCAGATGGAGGAAAGCTGAGAAAAGAGAGGGAGAGAAGGAGTGGGGAGATGGCTCAGTGGGTAAGAGTTCTTATTGCACAGGCGTGAAGACCTACCTCAGTTCAAATCCTGGGCCTCGTATAAAAGCTTGGTGTGGCCACATGTGCTTGTAACTCCAGTATCCAGTGATATAGGGCAGACACAAGGCCCTCACAGGAACTTGATGGCCTCTAGGTTCAGTGAGAGACCCTGCCTTAAGGGAATAAGACAGGCACCCCACATCTACTTCTCACTTTCAAACACGTGGGTGCACAGACATACCCATGTGCATATATCACACATACATCTCCCCTTTGTTGATCTCACACACATGAAATGAATAAATAAACACAAGATTTGGGGTAAGTAAGAGATTAGGGAAAGAAACAAGAGAGGATGTCTCAAAAACGGGGGATAAAACCCAACACTTTATATGACTTCTCTAATCCACAGCATATGTCTCATACTCCACTGCCAATTATGCTAGAGGAAACATTCAAATATTGTGTACAATGTCTTGAATTACATAGGTCTCTTCACATATTACAGGAAGTTATCGTTGGTTGTACAGTTAACTCAAGAAAGATGTCTAATTAGTTTTAGTGGCATGGAAAGAAAACTTGACATGCTTAATGTGGGCTCTAAGCATCAGGACCTCTGAGATATGCCTTTCAGGGTCAAACTGACAATAGGAACAGATCCATGAAGAAATAATGAGGCCTCATCCCTGCCTCTTACTTTTCCTAGAATTGCTTAAGTGGAAATTTTTATATTTGCAGATAAAGTTACTCTACTTACTCATTCACTGTGGCATTCATTTGAAGTATGTTTCATCCAACAATGGGCTATGATAAACGCGGGTTATTTTGAGTCTTTCAGTTAGTTGACTGTGATATACTTTAACATGTCATTTCTAAATGAAGCTTTCTGGGGGGCAACATAAGCTCTTTGGCAATGATGAAGAACACAGGAAATGTTTCATGAAGTGTAAAGGTTTATTATTTAGTGTCAGCCTAGATTGTTCAATGGAAAGAAAACTCAAGTGTGTGTATCCATTTCCATTTCTTTTTTCTTTCAACTTGGCATGTCAAATTGGTTCCTATTTTCATTTCTTGAGAAAATAATGTGTTTGGCTGTTATTTACCAAAAGCACATGTGAGCCTTAGCGTGTGTGCACACGCTAGCATTCTGTTTTGCAGTTCTGATTCATTGTCTGGCTCACGCATACCATAATTACCCATATTCATACACATATCGTGATCTTTGTCGTCAAAGACAATAACTCCTGATGCAGAAACTCCCAGCCGGGGTGTGAGTAAAGGAAGCTTTCCACAATCCTGGCTGGCTGGATTACCAGTCTGGACTTTGAAGTCTGAACTGGCCACTTGAAGTATGTAGCCTTCAAAATTCTGCATTTTTTCTTGTCTCCTGGCAACAGCCTGTATTTGTACTCTGGCTACCACATCCATATCCACAAAGGTCTGCTGCCGTTTTAAAGTTTAAAACAACAATTGCCCAAGTTGTTTGGGTTTGAACAATCAGAACGACTGAACCCCCCCCCCCACCTCTGTTTACACAGGCAATAACAGGACAGTCTACCCATGTGGTAGCAAAGAATACCTCCTCTTCTAAATCTGTGTCTTTAGTACTAAGGACAGCCCTCCAGGTGTTCTAACAATGTTGGCTCCATCTTCTTTGGGGTTTAAAACACATGAGTTGCCTCTGGGACTGGGAGAAAGGGATGAGGAGCTAGAAGAGACTTGGAGAGGAGCTCAGGCAAAAAATGTTATTGGTGTGAATGCTCCCTGAGGATCAAGGCATTTCTCCTCCCCCTGGACGACAACACTCTTCTTAATCTTCCACATTCCCTCTTCAGTCCCACCTCCCACTCGGAGGCAACCTGCAGTCTATCTGGAACTGATCTGAACTTCAAGTGCTGTTATCTTTGGTTCTGACTAAGAGCCACCACAGTGCTGACATGAAGAGAACCTTCTTTATGCCAGGGTGTTTTATCTTAGCCCTGTGGGTGTACTGACCTGGATTAGTGCTATTGTGTATTTGCAAGATGTCAACAGCATCTGTAGCCCACCCACCTAAATGTTAGGGAACTACCCAATCTTCCCTGTTGTAGCAATCAACAACAGTTCTAGACATTGCTCAATGTCTCCCAGGGAGTAACCTCACCCAAGGATATTAACATTTATTTGGAAACTCTGATATGGCAGATGTGTGCTAAATGTTTTCTGTAATCTGGCAAAAGTCTTTTGGAGTCTGACCCCATTTTTGTAGATTAGGAGCCCAGGGGAAGGCAGGGATACATGCTTTTGGCTGCTGCTGTTATTTGTTAATTTTGTTTTCTTCTTTTTCAATAGTCAACAATAAAAACAAATTTTAACTAGAAGATTGAATTTATTCCTAAAGACAAAAAAGCACTTATTTTTAATGTACCTATTCTATAATATGGCTGTATATTTCCTATATTCCCCTAAATCATAGAAATCTAAATTTAAATTTTGCCGAAGTATGAAAAGCTAATCCTTACTATTTGGTAGAGATTTATTTATCTGATTTTCCCCCTTTTTCTTATTTTTCTAACACTGGAAAGGGATCAAATTATCTTGAATTTTTTATCTCTGTGGGTCTCAGGCTCTGCCCATCCCTTCCTCCTCCATGCAAGTCCCCGAATGGCCCTTTCCTACTCTCTTTCTCTCATGTGGGCAGCTGCCTTTAGCTGTGTTTATGATCTTCCAGCCGACTCAATCTCACTCGAGAGTAAGAGAAGCAATATTCCAGTACACACGTGAGAAAAAAAGAAAATAATGTTGCCTAGTATTAGAGACTTTTTACAAGCTTGAAAAAACATCAATATTTCATATGTTTCTTATAGAATTTCCACCCTCACCCTAATGAAACCCTAAGTGCTTTTGCTTTTATAACCATTTTGAGTTATTAAAGTTTCTCCATTGTTTATGTATCTTAGTAGCATTATAAATCAAGATGGATTGAGCCTGAAAAACTAAAAACCATATATGTTAGTATCCAAAAGAAAGACATTGTGTTTCACATTTAAGATTCATCACCAGGCATAATGCTTCCAAAATCTCAGGGTATTTCTTTCTTTGAAACAATTTATGCCCTTAATTCTACCACTCAGGTACAGAAGCAGGCAGATCTTTGTGAGTTCAAGGGTAACTTGGCCCACAAAGTGAGTTTCAGAATAGCCAGAGCTGTTACACAGAGAAAGTGTCTCAACAAACAAAAATAGCAACAACAAAAAATAATTTCTAACTAATATATGCCAAAGGGTTTGGGCCTTTCACAGAAACACAAACCATCCTCTCAAAAAGAAATGTCAAAACTGAGCAAAGCTTGTAGGAACTCACAGAGACTGAAGCAGCTATCGTGGGACCCACACAGCTCTGCACATACACGACAGCCTTCGGTTTAGTGCTTTTATGAGACTCCTGAATGGGAGGACAAATGGGCCTCTTATTCTTGTGCCTTCTCTTGGGGCTCTTTTATTTTTTTGTTGGTTTGTTTGGTCCAACTTCAGTATGATGTGTTTTGTTTTCTCTTATGATATTTTATTTTGTTATGTTTAGTTGTTATCTCTTAGAAGTTTATTCTTTTCTAAGGAGAGACAGAAAGGGTGTGGATTTGGATGAGGGGAGAGAACGTGAGGAGGAACTGGGAGGAACAAAGGGAGGGGGAACTGTATTCAGATTATATTGTATGAGAAAAGAATCTCTGTTTAATAAAAGGTGGCAGAGGAGAGGAAGGAAAGGAGGATGAGGATGAGGTGGGGGGAGTCTCATGAACATTTTAACACTCCAGCAATTTATATGTCATGAGTCTTTTAAGGGTGTTTCCTAACTTTCTCCCATTTACTATATCATTTTAGAATACATAAGAGAGAAAACAATATATTAACTGATGCTATAATTATAACCTAAATAAAAAACAAAATAAAGTTTGCCTTTTGTACCCCAAAATATTTCTCTTGAAATATGAACAGTATCCTGTTGGTGTGTGACAATGCTTTTCCTGAGGAGACATATCTATTTACTCCATACTACAGACCAAAGTACAGATACCACAATAGTCCAACTTTATGAACCAATGAGTTTTATTGTGGTTATTTACAGAAGTATGGCTGAGGGGAACAGAAATGACTCAAAGACAGCTGCACAACAAAGGCCCACTCCAGCATCAATGACAGCTCATAAAAATTGGGAAATTAGAGCACACGTCTCATCCTAAAGACAGCTCAATAGGTTAGGGAGTATCCCTCCCAAGAGACTTTGGTCTAAACCTCTGACAGACAGGCTGGCTAGTTTCAGCTTCTTCCAGACAATCTGTCTTGTCTCAGTTTTCTTTCAGCTTTTGTCCTTCAATAGTCATTTTTTCACCTCAGCTTTGTTACCCTGAGAGAGACTCTCAGCTTCTATTGCTCACTCTGGTAGGGAGGGGACTAGTGAATCTGGTCAGTTTCAGGTACTTCCTCAAGCTATTTTGAGTTGTTGACGTTCCTGTTTGGGAGCTTCCCTGCAAGATGGAATGTTTCAAGCTACAAGAAAATGTGGTAGGATTCAGATGTCAGCTGATAAGGTCCGAAGATGCTTATCCAGGGTCCCCGGGCTTCTGAAGGGGAGTGTCTAACAATAAGCCACAGGCCACGTGGCAGACAGATTAATAAAAATAAGTTAAATTAAGATATAAAAATTAACTAAAAATATACCTAAGCCATAGGCCAAACAACATAAAGTTAATATAAATGTCTAAGTCATTTCTAAAGGCCTGAACAGTGGCAGGCGGCTAAAGAGTCTGGGACTACAAGTCTATAAGTCTAAACCTCTGGCCGCCCGAGACCAAGAAACCTCATTGTAACAAGAAACTGCTATACAAAACTTGTACTTGATATTTATTACTTTTCATTCATATTTTCTTCATATATTATATTTTTATTTTGAGATTTTTCATATAAATATGTGTTGATTATATTTCTCCTCCTCTCCCAATTCTTCCTCAGTTCACTCTCCTTTTCCCTACCCAACCATGTTTATGATAGTTGTATTCTTTAAAAAATAACTTGATTTTGTGCTGCCCCAATATCCTTGGATGTGTGGTCTTCTACTGGAGAGTGGTCAACTTCCCGTGGGCCACACTTTTAGAACTGTCTCTCCCTCACCCAACAGCTTACAGTTTCCAGTAGCTCTATAGCTTGAGGTAGAATTGAATGCTATTTCCTTTCTCCTTCCTGGGATTTGGTCTGGCTTGGGCTTGCATGGGCTTTTACATGCTGGCATAATCACCATGAGTTATTTTTAAAAAAAAATAAATAAATAAACCATTTGCACAAAGTATATACTATTTTTTCATACTTTGAACTTTATAATTTGCTTATAGTAAGATAAAACAAAATCTATCATATCAAAGTTGAACAAGACAAACCAACAGGAGGAAACAAGTCCCAAGAAAAGGCAAAAAAATCAGAGATCTACTCATTCTCCTACTAAGGAGTACCATGGAAATACTAAACTGAAAGTTATGATATATACCCAGAGGAGCTGGTGCAGAGTGGCGTGGGCCCTGTGCTTTCTACTTCAGTCTCTATGAGCTCATATGAGCTTGCCTTTTTTGTTTTGTTTTGTTTTGTTTTGTTTTTTATTTATAGGGCCTTGTTCTCCTGGTATCCTTCATCCCCTCTGGCTCTTACACTATTTCTGCCTCTTCAGCCATGATTTTTTCTGAGGGGAAGAATTTGATGGAGACACCCAATTTAAAACTGTGAGATATGTGTATTCCAAAGTCTGTCTGTGTAATGTCTGGAAATGGGTTTCTGTATTTGTTCCCATCTGCTGCAGAAGGACGCTTCTGTCATGACGGCTGAATAAGGCATTGATCTGTGAGTATATAAGAAACCATTAGGAGTCATTTGATTGACATTTTTAAAACCAGTAGAATTTGGCTTTATTTTAGGTCTCTGGACTAGCCAGTCTCTGGTTCTTGTTCACCCAAGCAGTATCAGGTATGGGTTTCATCTTGTGCAGTGGGCCTTCAGTCAAATTAGACATTCATTTTTTAATTCTACAAGCTTTGTGCAACTATATTGTCCTAGCATATTTTGTAGGCAGAACAGACTGTAAGATTGTTACATGAGTTCTGGTTGTATTAAATGAAACTTGGAGGCAGATATTGGGGAAAAACCTGGAATATCAAAGAGCACAGTCAGATCTCACCCAGCTGTCTTCCAGTTTCTTCAGCCTCGCTCCTCATGGCTTCTACTGCCTTATCTGTCTTCCTACACCTGCTTTAAATACCTTCTTTGCCCAGTTGTTTCACATCCAGATTAAGATTAAAGTTGTGAGTTACTACTATTTGGTAGTTAGTCTTGAACTCACAGAAACACAGAGCTATCTCTGTCTCTGGATTTATGGGATTAAAGGCATAGGTCACCACTCCCGGTACACACACACACACACACACACACACACACACACACACACACACACACACACACACACTTGTGCTGGGGTGAAAGGTGTGAGTCACCACTCTGACTCTCCTGGACTGACTGTGGGTGGATCTGTACTCAGATATTACAGACTGGTTTTATTAAATATATAACATATCACCACATAAGATTGTAGATCAAAGGTTTTGTGGCTAAGTTGGTGGTGTTTGCTTTTTATTCATTTGTTTTTTTTATTTTTTAACATTTGAGAGTCTGGAGAGGAGGCTCAGAAGTTAAGAATACTTATTAAAAGGACAAATTTCAGCACAAAATACCCCAAGACTAACTTCTCAGCACAGAGGAGGTTTATTTGCCTCAGAGAGACAAAGGACAGGGAATAAGAGGCAGTGATGGGAGACAGAGGATGAGGGAGAAGGAAAAAAGAACAAGAGAAGGAGCAAGGATTTTTACCTTGCAGGGACGAAGGACTGCTTCTAGATAGAGAGGAAACAGATGTGGAAAAGGGAAAGTCCAAGGTAGGATGCGTTGGTTAACTTGGATTAGGCATGTTAATTAGGGCAGCCAAAAGGGGACTTTTGATCACCAGACTTCAATACTTTGATAACTGGACTTTGATAGTCAGCCTCAAGAGGAGGAAGTCACCAAGTAATGGAATAGAACTCGGTGTCTAGCTTTGGGAATGTACTCCAATGGCTTTTAGTGAGACAGAGAGAATGGGGCAAGGGAAGGCCTGCCATGCCAGAGCCTGCTTGGCAAACTCCTTCACTCCTGCATGGCAGATGGATTCAATCCCAATAATGGCTCACAACCATCTTTGACTCCAGCAGGAGATCCAGTACCTTCTTCTGATCTCTTTGGGATTGAGGCTCATATAGGTGCACACACATACATGGAGGCAAAATACTCATATACATAAAGTAAATCATTCTAAAAAATTAAAACTTTTGTAAAAGGTTAGGGTATAGGTTGGAAATGGGTGACCTGCTTTTTATGTATAAGGTTCTAGATTTGACCCTTAACACTGAAAAAGAATTTAAGATGTTCAACATTGTGTTTTGATGTACATCTACATAGTAAGACAAAAATGAGCCTCATTTTCTTACACACAGAGAAGTCAACGAAAACTTCACTCCAGCACTAACCATGTGACCTAAAACCGTAAAGCTAGAAGAAAGCACGGGGAATGAGTTCTTCATACTGACCTTGGTGATGATTGTTTTGAATCTCACACCAAAAACTTAGGGAAACAAGATTACAGCAAGTAAAATAACCTCTTCACAGCAAGTGAAACCATCACCCACATGGAACTGAGCATCTGGGAAAATACTACAGACAACATCATTGATAAAACGTTAACATCCAAGATATGTTAAAAAAGAAAAAAAAAAAAAACAGAACTCAACAGGAAAATACAATTCAAATAGGACATGAGCAAAAGATATGAACAG
Source organism: Phyllotis vaccarum (assembly GCA_033318265.1). NCBI lineage: Eukaryota > Metazoa > Chordata > Mammalia > Rodentia > Cricetidae > Phyllotis > Phyllotis vaccarum. The sequence goes on from JARWLC010000003.1 coordinate 73,507,251, forward strand.
GCACTACATGGCCCATGGGTACTTTAAAAGGTATCAACCATCACTTATCGAAGAAATCCAAGTCAAAATATAATGAGAGAGCACCTTGTACTTATAAGCTTGGCTGATTCCAAGAGACAACATGGATTGGTTGTAGAGAAAAGGGAACTGCTGTACACATAGTTAGGTAGAATTGTGATGTTTGCATTCTGTAATGTTCTGTTGTAGAATTTGTCCATATACCTAACTTCTAGAATCTAGGTTTAACCCAAAGTTTGCTTACTCAATTCTCTCTTTAGGTCATTTCCAGTTTTTACTAAAACCTCACTGCCACCTCGGAGATTCTACCTTATCTATTTCCTTGGTAATGGGTGATAGTGTCTGGGTATGTACAGTCAAACCTCAGTATCCAGGGGAATTGGCCTCCAGAACCTTCTGTATATCAAAAGTCCATAGATATTGAAATCCCTTACATAAAATAGCCCACTGTTGTCTATGAAGTATGCATATCCTGTAGATTACTAATACTCAACACATTGTAATGTTAATCATTTGTATACCGAATCATTAGGAAATGAGAACTATTTACATTTTTATTAAGTGACTATCTAAAAAGTACATGTTCCGTACAGATGGAATAGTCTTTAAATGGTTAGTGGATTCCATAGATGCTGAACCAACAGACAGGAATATCTGGCTACTGCATTGTGTGAATATAAAGTCTAAGGCATAAGCCACTACAACATCAGCTTCAGGGTGTCTCTCTCAGACTACAGCTTTAAAGCTACCCCTTCATCCTTAAGCCCTGGCAGCCACTAAACTGTTCTTCATTTCAGGAACTTTATAGAAATGAAGTGGCATAGTGCAGTAAATAGGTCTCCCACCCATAGTTGATGTCAGGGGCTGACAAGCTTCTTTGTAGAATCACTAAAGAAATACTGAAGGCTTTGGAAGTCTCATACTCCCTGTCACACTGTTCCGCTGGAGAGCTACAACAATATTGATAACGTGTGTGTGTGTGTGTGTGTGTGTGTGTGTGTTTGTGTGTGTGTGTGTGTGTGTGTGTGTGAGAGAGAGAGAGAGAGAGAGAGAGAGAGAGAGAGAGAGAGAATGTCTTCATAAATCTTTATTAGTAAATATAGATAGAAATTTCATAATGTGTCACAAAATGCCCTTCTGCTTTGGTTACTTTTGCCAATCATTTAAAAGTGTGAAACATCTAGTCTGGTGATACAAACTTATAATTCCAGTTATTTGGGGGGCTGAGGCAAGGTCTACTACCTGGGCTACAGAGTAAGTAAATGGCTAGCTAGCCTGAGCAATTCAGTCAGAATCTGTCATTAAATTCAAAGTTGAAGCTAGTACAAAATATGCCCTTAGCTTGTAGGTGGGCAGTTGGCTGTGTTATTCTCCAGCCTACTCTTTTGGCATGGGTTTTCTCAGTGGAGAGGAGCAGAGAGGTGCTAGGGATTTGAACTAAGGTCGTCAGGCTGGGCAGCCAGGACTTTTACTCTTGATCTATCCTGGTTTTATATGCGTGAATGCTTTGTAATATGCACTGTACCAATGTCCTCAGGGCACAGCTTCACATTTGTAAAGTGTGTGTGATTTCTTGTTTGGCTGCTTGGTTTTTCTTGTTAGAGTTTAAAGATAAGGTCTGCTTTTATAGCCCAGGCTCTTGCTATGTAGCCCAGGCTTGCCTTAAACTCAGTCCTACTTCAGTCTCTAAGTGCTGATATTTCAGGCCACCAGACCTGGATTAAAAATGTCTTCAGAAGAAAAGTTTTCAATTTTAGATCAAATAAATTTAATCAAGCAGTGCTTGACTGTGGATGTAATTATGTGCTCGGAGAACTTGGAGGCAACGAGAGAGAAAAGGAAAAGGTCACTTTCTTGCATACAAAAAAGAAAGTCTTTCTTCATTGGGGTTGGAGTAAAAGAATGTTTTCCCTTTTTCTCCGAGATTTTCAGGACAGTAGTAGTAAGCTAACATCGCATCCGGTTGTGCAATCTATTGTTCTCTACTGCAGAAAGTAGCTTTAAAAGCCCCAGTGTGGCCAGGGCTGCCCAAAGGCATGCATCTGATATTAATGAAGTGTTACTCTGCTTTGACAAGTTTACAGGCGTCTCTCTTCTGAGCCAGCTGACGTAATTCAAAGTAGGAATGGACCCTCCCACTTGGCACTTGTAAACTGACTATGATGGGCTCCTCTGCCTTGCCTGAAGTGGCCCTGGAATCAGAGAAAGCTCTTGACATCTGAAGAACTTTAGAAAGTCACGAAGTCATACTGACTAAGATTACATTATTTCAAAAGAGCAGGGAAAACTGTAGCCTGTAATACGCTCCTGACCAGCACAGCGAGGCTTGGCCGGCCACCTTTAGCTGGTACCTGGTTCTTGAGCCTGTAGATTAATTCTCCGGAGTTCTGCACACTTTTGGAATTGGTTTGGCATGCTTGACAGGCACCTGGTGTCTTCTCAGACTCAATGCCATATTCCTGGGGTAAGTGGACAGAAGGGGGGCTGTCCAGATGAATCGAGTTCTCCGGAGAGAAACGGGAATGCATGGTACTCTTAATGAGCTTACGCTACAATCGTGCTAACTGCTTTGCTGTGTAAAAAATATCCTGTCATTGCCAAAGTATCATATGCATTGTGTTTGTTTGAATACTGAGGTGAGTAAAGCAATTAAAACAGTAACTCTAGTTTTAAACTCAGTCTTGCTGAGATTCTGTTAGTGGCTAGGGGAGGGAGCTAGGGTCAGGCAAAAATGATGTAGATGGAAAGGCTTTTCTGGCTGCAAGCTGGAACTTGTAGGCCACTCTGACAGCTTGGGTACTCTGCTTTTGGCTTCTTTCTTCTTGAGCTTTTTCAAAATATCAGGGTGCTTCAACTTCAAGTGTCACAACTTAAGATTATATTGTAGTTTATCATTTTTTTTCTTTTTACCTTTTGAATTTATGAAGTCCAGACAGGAGAGTGTACTGTTTAAGACACTTGGAAGTGTAAAAAGCCTTACCAGACAAAAACTTTTAGAATCTATAGACTCAGAACTTTTACATAAAACATTATATGCTGTTAATGACATTTGAAACAAATTTTTATAATATAATTTTATAATAATCATCAAGTTATTATTATGTATCAACTGCATCATCTAAGACTGGGAATAGTGATATCTGTTTTTAAGGAGAATTTTCAAGCCAATTGCATTATTGATAGTATTATTTTCCTTTTTTCTGAGAAAAGCTTTAGAAAAAACAAAATAGTACCAAAAATTAAATTAGAGCTTATAAATATTAGTCATGAGATTACAAATATATGTTAGTAGGATACACAAATATTTGATAATCAATTACATACAGATTGTCTAAAAGTTCTTTCTAGATTTCCTGGTTGATTCAACCTATACTGCTTTTAATTTAAGAGGGAAAAACATATATGCTAAGAAAATAGTTGTGTGGGTAATCATTTGTTCTGAACTCCATCACATAAAATTATTAGCACAACCAGGAAATCTCAGGACATTTGGCTTCATTCTATGTGATTCATAACTAGATTCCATTTTGTGTTTTCTAAGGACAGAACTTTCTTGTCTTGGTACACATTCAGTCGTGTTTGTGAAGCTGAGGGTGTAGTTCAGTGGGTAGAGCCCTTGCTTAGCTCTCACAAGGCACTGAGTTCTGTCTCCAAAGCTAAAAGTACAGTTGTCTGTGTTAGGGTTTTGAGCATATTTCGGCATGGTTCACTTATGCCTAGTTATCTGGTGGCAGGTTTCTATGGATGCAGGACACCGGAAACACAGAAAGCAGCAGTGGATAGATAGGAGACTTTTAGCAGCTATTTCTATGTAGAACAGAGCTTTACTGTATATGATTATGATTAATAGAAGGGTTATGCTTATAGTGGCAGAGAGAGTAAGAAGAAAGAAATGGAAGGGGAAAAGGAAGGAAGGAAGGAAGAGGAAAAGGGAGCTTCTAAGACTAGACAAAGAGAGGGAGAGAGGTAGACGCACGTGGGACCTTGCTCTTAAAGGGGCCTGCCTGATGTCAGAGCCTAGGAGCTGTGGCTTGACATCAGAGTTCAGAGGGCACAGCTCTTAGGGACTAATAGTCTGTGTGGTAGTTATATTTCTTTAGGCTCTGACGGGGTTGCCAATTTATTTACTAAGGATTTTAGGTGTTAGAAACAATGCATTTGCCAATTTTTAAAGTGTTGCGTGTGATGTAGAAATTCGTCAACACCTCTTTTGTTGTTCCTTTGTCAGTGACATCTGAAATAATCATTTCTAGTAAGCTTGCTTGATTTCTAAGAATATTATTGGAAGTGAAATAACCACTTTACTTTTTTCCTACACAGAGAGTTAATTAGGATATTAACATTTACAATTGATAATTGACATGTACAACTCACAATCTGAATTCTAAGCTCATTCCATTTGCCCTTAGAAATTGGGGACAATGGTGCCGTGGTAATTTAACAGTCGTGGCAATCTGTGTGATTCTGAGTAGTTTACCTTATAGTTAATTTCACTCCTGTCTTGAGGTACTAATGAATCTACCTGAGGAAGTTTGTACTTTTAAACTTCTTTCCCAAGCTCTGGATTTCTGTTCTCTTTGACCTGGATAGTACTAATTTTAGGTTTTTATTGTGGTTTAATGGGCTCGGGGGGGGGGGGGGGGGGGGGCAATCTGTCTGTGTAGTCTAGGCTAGCCTAAAGCTCATGATCCTCACACATAAGCCTTTCACATGCTGGGGTAACAGACAAGCACCACCACACTTGTTCATTTTTGAGACAGGGCCTAACTACTTTGTCTACGTTAGCCTTAAGCTCACAACCTCCTGCCTCAGCTGCTTGAGTCCTTGAAATTACAATATTACATCTAGTTTTATTGTGTCTGTGTCTGAGTGGGACTCTTAAATGAATGGATTTTTTTCATGGCTAAAGTTTAAAGTAACAGTCATGAAAACTTTCTTCTATCGTGTTTAACACTTTTAATCTACTTTTTCTCAACTTTCTTCAGTAATGACAGAAAACATTCTCTCAAAACTGGGCAGTTATACAGAGAATTTTTTTAAAGATGTGTTTATATATGTGTCATTATGTGCATCTATGTGTATATTATAATATAGCTTTGGAGACTATTAAACTACATGCTCTTTATTTTTTGCTTTAATCCATGGATAATTTTGTGTTATATCTGTTTTTCTGAAGTTATTTCAAATCCCAATTACATAAAGAGAAATTTGAAAAACATTTAATATTCATCTCACATTAAAATGAAATTGATAAATCAGTGCATTTTGTAGAGACACTTTTCAGTACAAAAGACAAACAAATGTATGTGTGTATCTCAGATTGAACACTTGCTGCTTCTCAGTATTCTAGTATTGTTGGTTCATGAGCTGCTTGAAAATGATTTAGCCAGTTGCTGCTGTTGTGTTCCATAATGGTTAGACCAAGAATGTTACTACTTCTTCAGTGTCTTTGCACACTTTCCTCTATGTGGCAATGACCTCAAAGATATATGTGATCTTTTCTGACCCATTTTCAATAGTAACTGTGGTGGGATTCAGGTGTCAACTGATAAGATCCGAGGATGCTTATCCAGGGTCCCGGGCCCCTGAAGGGGGAATGGCCAACCTCATTGATAAGGGGCTGCTGGGACCCTGGGAAAGCCCGTTTTGCTGGTTCCTGACTGCTGGAGAGACCGGTTTGGCATCCATCATCCATTGCTCGGATACTAGAGTGCCACTATAAGCTGTTACCTGTATCGTGAGTGTTGGCTTATATTTTAATAAATATTAATCTTAGTCTGGTGCATTGTAAGTGAAACTCTGCCTACGAGTAACCATAATTGTTTCTCTGACTTTGATTTACAGCAAGGGATCTTATCAGTCTTGACACTGAATTCTGTACATTCCCCCTACTATATTTTTGAGATCTGCAAGTATTGTGTCCTCATTTTTGACATCTGTAAAATTTAGAATAATATTAAAGAAAATCAGAATGCATATAGACTCTGGTTATATGAATAGTGTTTGCAGTTTTTAGGGGAATACATATACCCTCTTAAATTTTTTGAAATGACTAGGTAGGAAGAAACAGATATTCATGATAGGCAGTAAGAAAAGTTATATTCTTTACCCAGTAGATGAGTAAGGCTCCCCTAGGAAGTGGACTTCTCATTGGGTATCTTTGTCTTGGCTCTAAGAGGGTTGGGATAGGAGGGCAGTGTGACCCTCAACATGTGCAAACACATCAACATGTGTAAATATGGCCACTGACTACTTTCAGCTGATTCTCAGTTATCTTTATCCACCAGTGCTTAGGTATGGAACAAGGGGATAATGGGACTTACATATTCCAAGAGAACTGACTTTTTAAATGAATTTTCTTTCTCTTTATTCTTTTATGGTTAGAGTAACTCAAGCAATTACTGGGCACGATAATGTCATAGCTATTTCATAGGAACAGCAGCATGCATGGTTCATGTAGGAAGTTTTACTCTGCAGTTCATTTCACTCCCATTGAAGCATTGCAGAGACTCTACACAGGGGCATTTGTTCTTTTAAACTTTTTTCAAAAGGCTACACTTTTTGTTCCTTTTGGCATGGCTATTACTCATTTTAGATTTTTGTTGATTGTTTAGATTTAGGGAAAATTAGCACATGAGCATGCATTTCCTTTTATGTATATATTTGTGAAAGCATATAATGGCCAAAGGCTATAGGTTTCTGTGGGTTTTTTTTTTTTTTTTTTTACAAATATTCTTTGATGGAAGTAATCATTGTGTACCCTCCTGACAGATTTATCAAATTATTTATTATTAAAACTTATAAACTTGAAGTAGCATTTTACCTTATAGAAATTACTTATGTTACTGCTATTAAAACCAGAAGAAATCTGAAGATGTCATGGATGTGAGGATACCTCACCACAGCACAATGCTTGAGCAGGAACTTACATGGCTTACAGTGGCATGCTGTAGTCTAGTCCTGTTCAACAACTGTGTGTGCTTTTATAGTTGTCTCTGCAGTCCACATGCTTTCATTGACTGCCAATGTCCGTCAACTTTATGTTGAAAGCACAGTTATATAACAGTGTTATAGGACATTGGGTAGATTTGCCATTGTTTGTCCAAATAAAGTGATCATCTGTTGTTGAACTTTAATGTGTGTATATATGTATATATGCATGCACATGTGCTGTGTGTGAACATGAGCATGTCACATGTAGAAAACTGAGGTAGATATCAAGTGTATTCCTTCAATTTTCTACACCTTAGTTTTTAAGACAATATTTTGAAAGATCATTAAACTTGAAGCAATTATCACCTCAACTAACCTGGTTAGCCAATGAGCTTCAAAGATCAGTCTGTCTTCACTTACCCCAACCCAAAGCTGGGGTACAGACACAAAGTACCACCCCTAGTCTTTTGTGTGAGTGCTAGGAGTCTCCACTCGGGTCTTATGTGGCAAGAACTTTATTTAGATTTCAGACCAACTCTACAATTTTATTTTTGTAGACAAACTTGTAATAACAATTATGTGTAGTGGGATTATGTTACATTGTAAGTAATTGTCCTGCCTACTGGTTTAATAAAAATGCTGATTGGCCGAAAGCAGACAGGAAGTATAGGCAGGGCTATCAGACTAAAAAACCCTGGGAACAGGAAGAGCAGAGCCAGAGAGACTAGAGGAGAAGCCAGTAGATGCAGAGGACAACTATGTTGCTCTGAGAAAAAGTACCGAGCCACATGGCTGAACAAGATAAGAATCATGGGTTAGATTAAGAGTAAAGAGTTAGCAAGTAATATGTCTGGGCCCTAGGTCAATCTGTTTAAAATTAATATAAGTGTCTGTGTGTTTCTGTGGAACTGCAGATCTGTGAGTCTGGACCACAGGCCTAAAACCTACTGCTACAATTATGACTATATAATTTTTGAGCTTGTTAAATAATTTCTGTGGACTAAATGTGCAATGTGGGACTATTTGCATTAATAAGTAGGTATGAATGTTCCTATTCTCTTTGGCTGTTCCTTTGATATTTCTACTTGAGATGATTCTATTGATGGTGCTAACATCACAATATACATATAATTATCCAGACACAGATAATCAAGAGTCTCAAGCAAAGGCTCATAAAGCCAGCCTGGGTGATATGGTCAGACACCATTTAAGAAAGTAAACTAAGCCAATCTTATAAAACCCTTGACAGTATTCAAATAACAAAATTATTTAGATCAGAGAGCTGTTAAGTGTTACACAGAATTAGATAAAAGCCCCTTCCAAGATAAGATGTGGTTAAATATGAGAAATAACTGTTGCCTCATCTTCGTGACAGTTTTTCTTCATTAAGGACGGGTAAAGCCAATAAAGCATCAAGTCTATATTGACTAGGGGCCGAGAGGGCCTGGAGAAGGGAACCCCTGGTCTTGTGAGTGCTCCCTTCCAGTTAAGACCTGGAAGTTTTATTCACTGCCTGGGTGAATCTGTAGCCTCCTGCATGCTGAGCAAGTTGCTCTACCACTGAACTATACTCTACCCTTGAGAACTGGAATTTCCTGTACTGTTTCTTAACAAGGAAAATCGAAGTTTTTGCCTTTCTGACCTTGGTGTAAATTATGTCATTTCTTAGCCTCCTTACAAATGATAATGACCTGACTTTAGTCTAATTTCTTAATTTTGTTATCTAACAGTAGCATTTTATCCATCAAAGGAAACAAAATCTGCCTTTTAGAATCACCTCAGACCCTATCTACACCACCAGCACATGTGATAATAGGCATGCTGTTGGCTAGTCCAGCTTCAACTCTACAACTTCTGTTTTGTTCTGTGCTGTGCCCTATCTTTATAGTTACTCAAACCAAACAGAGCTTTGAGTTTCTGTGTAATAACTGAGCAAACTTCAATATACCTATAGCAAAAGAATGTAGTTTTATTTTTATACTTACCCTGGTTTCCTAGTTTGTAGTAAGATGATTAATAGTACTAGGGGCCTTTCTCTCTCTCTCTCTCTCTCTCTCTCTCTCTCTCTCTCTCTCTCTCTCTCTCTCTCTCTCTCTCTCTCTCTCTCTCTCTGTGTGTGCGTGTGTGCACGCTCGTGTTGTGCACAAATGAGCCTAACCCTAACCAGAATTCAGGAAGGTGTAAGGATGAATGTCCATCTATCCTGCTCTATCACTTCCTGCCTTATTTCCTTAAGACAGGGTTTCTCACTGACCCTGGCACTAGGCTGGTAGCCATAAAGTCTGAATGACCTTTCGGTACTCACTTCCCGGCAATATTGAGGCTATAGGCACACAGCCGTGCCCAGCTTTATCTGTTTGGATTCAAGTTCAAGTCTCATACTTCAGCAACAAGTGCTCTTATCCACTGAGAGTTCTCTCTAGTTCCAATTTATTTGTTTTAAACATAGAAAATGAATTTAATTTTTATTTTAATGTTCTTTCTTTTTTAATGTGTACATTTTCCTATCTAATAAGGCCCAGGAGAGAATACATTTCAAAGCCCCTCAGGTGGGATAGTTGCTTATCAGTCTGCTCTTTGAGGCCTAGATAATGTTTGAAGAAAGCATATTGAATAAAAATATCATTTTTTTTATAACAGTGTAGACATTTCTGTGGCATGAAAAGCCATGAGACTGACATCCCCCTGTTAGATTCAGGCTTATGGCTGTTTTTGTGACTTAGTTTAATAAGTTTGAATGTTCAATAAAAATACTTGGAAGACTTCTCCGAAGGCTAAGTTCCACATCGGGAGGTTTTTGTGTATCCAGCACAGCTTAGCTTCCAGGCTTTTACAGTGGGCCGTGAATAATTTATGCTAATTTGACTTTGGGTATTTTTGAAAAGAGGTTGTGTAAGACTTCAAATACAAACAATGTAAAAAAGTAACTGTCTTGTGATGGCCAAGAATATTAATCACCTACACGTGACCTATATCAACAACTAAGCGAAGTTAAATAGGCTTCTGCAGACAAGGAAATTATCCTTGTGCTCCCACAGCAAGATAAAAAGATGTATTTACAAGAATGCAGAACACTAAGGGACAAAAAGCCATGAATCTTAATAATATAGACGTGACAATTTAAAGAATGTTCCCGATACAAATCAGTTGAAGATTGAAAAGTTGTAGGATTCACTTTAAATGAACATGTTTGCCAGCTGGTCACAATTACTGAGTCAGTTTGCCAACTGCCCCTTAAAATGATTTAATTAACATACATATGTTTTGCATTGGAATTGGAGAGGGAAACCCTTCGTGGCTGTGTGGACTTAATTTGAGCTTAGTAAAAGTTGATATTTTTAAGAAACCTCAATACTGCTCTTTCTTTATAGGAAAGATGGTGATTTGCAGGGCTATGGCTGGCTATGATGAGTCTGAATTTCTCATAAGAACCTTCAGTTCACTGTTCCTATATGACTGTTTGGGGTTTTTTATTTGAAACATTTTTTCCCATATCTACCATTATTACCTCTCCCTTCCCTCTTCTCAATCCTCCCTCATCCTCCCCACACCCCAGCCCCCCATTTATTCCTAAAAGAGGGTATGGAATCCCAAGGTGAGTTAGTTTTGTCTGACATATCCAGCTGAGGTAGGTCTGAGTTCCTCGTCCCAGTATTAAGGCTGAGGAAGGTGTTTCTCTGTAGGGAATGGGCTCTGAGATGTCCGTTCATGCACCAGGAATAAATTCTGGTCCTACTGCAAGAGACTCCACAAACTGCCCACGCTGTTTGACTGTCCTCTACATTCAGAAGGTTAGTTCCTTTCCATGAAGTTCCCTCACCTGTCATTTCAGAGTTCATGAGCTCTCAATAGCTCCAGTCAGCCATCTCTGTGGGCCTCCTCTTCATGATTCTGATCCTTTTACTCATATACTTTCTCTTCAGCTGGACTGGAGCTTGACCTAGTGCTTAGCTATGGATATCTGCTTCTACCTCTATCCTTTGCTGGATGGAGGTTCTATAATGACCGTTAGGGTGGTCATTCATGTGGTTACAGGGGAAGTCCTGTTTAGGCACCCTTGGGGTCCTAGCCAGGGGCATCTTGTGGGTTCTTGGATGTTTCCTTTGTACCTCCTGTATGATTTTTAAGGTGTGAGATACTATCCCTGGGACAACTAGTTCATAGAGGTATTGTTGAGAGATGATTATTAAAGAGACTCCAAAAAAGCAGTTTTTGCTGAGCTGTAGATTAGTAACACTTCCCACAGGGAATGTATATAAATGTCTCCAAAGATTACGTGTATTCACTTCTTTTCTTTGTACTTCCCCATGGAAAATATGTGCTAATGATCAGATTTCTCAACAAAATTTTTTTTCTTGGATATTGTTTATAATTATTTATAAAACTACAAATTTATTCTATTGAGTTTCTAGGTAGGTTATCAATCTAAAGAAAATTTTATAAACAGGTAAGCTTTGTCCAAAGGGAAGATGCTTAGGGAAGGTGTTGAAGCAACCCTAGCTCTTTCTTTGTTGCCCTTGCTGGATATACTGTTGTCTCATACCTTAAATCTCTCTACTTACACTTTTAATTAGATGAAAAATAAACTTTAAGCTTCTACCTGAGGAAATTTGAAAATATTTTTCACAATTTTCTTGAGAACATGTCTTGTTCCACTGTTATAATTTTCTGCCCTATTTTTGTAGACTGGAAAATCAAGAGGTTTGCATGAGCTGGGAGAAAAAATTTGCAGCCCAGTATCTTTACATAATTTCCTCTGTCCTTAATGCAGCATGGTGGGGGAGAGATTAATGAATTTCTGTCTTATACTAAAACAAATTCTAAGTTACCTAGTTAAGAAAAATTATATCATTTTAAAATTGGCAGTCATATTTCTTTCAAAGTTGTAAGCTCCCTTCTAAAATGTGGAACATGTGAGGTGCATTTTGCTAATCATTCACTCATTCAGCACATTAAAGTGGCTGACAGTTTACACAAAGCGAAAGTGATGGGGCTGGAGCAATGGCTACTGTTGCAGGGGTGTTAGGTTCCATCTCCAGCATCCACATGGCAGCTTAGCATCATCTGTAATCCCAGTTCCAGAGGATCAGTGCATTCTACCAGCCTCTTCAGACACTAGGCACACATACAGGGTACACATACATGCACACAAAAATCCATACACATAATTTTTAAAAATGAAGATGGTTATGCATTGAAAATGCCTATCTTAACTCAGAGGACTTCAGCTCTTCTCCATTTCTGGTAACTTCCCAGGACTAATTTGGAAATTTCTGAAAGGACATGTGCCCTGTTTGTCCAGGCTCTGACCAATGATACTTTTACATCCTGCTGGTTGTACCTAAGTGGACTGAGTTGACTATCTCAACCCCTAAGTGAACTTTAGGGCTCATACCAACCTCATTGTCGTTTATTTTACTCTGATAAAAGTTAATGTCACCTTGTTTGGTACTCATGTTATCTTCCAGATGACATAATCAAGGTACCTTCTATACATCCCATCCCATCCCGTTGTAGACATCTGTCCACATGGCATCTGGTCTTGTTTATTGCTTCAACACCAGGGGATTTGGCTGCTCTATCTCACTGGGCTGTGAAGATAGAGCATGTCAGTGCTGTGTAAATGCTCTTACACAGGGGAACTTGGCCAGTAATGTTATCACAGAAGGACATTAAAATAGAGAACCAGTGGGATTGATAAATTGGGATGGGAAAAGATACGGAGTAGTAATCTGCCTAATAAGCAAATGTACAACTTAAGAGCATCCTAGAAGCTTCATCATAGGAAACACTACTCAGTGCCTGTTGTGCTGTTGGAAGAGTTTCCTTTTATTAGACTTAACGGTTTTTAAAATATATTACTGCTTAGCTTGGTATTTGAATACAAGAAGCTACATGGAGTTACTTGCAGATATGTCTTATGCATAATGCAGGAAACATACTTAAAGCATTCCATAACCTAAAGATAGGAGGTTTTACAAGGAATGGCTAGCTCATTGGAAATCACAGGCTAGTATATTAGATTTTCTAATAGATAACTAGCCATCATAAACATTATGGGTGGGATATCAAGAGTGTGTTTTGAATCTACCGGATGCCCTGTGTCCTTGCCGTTCTTACGAATGGCGGGATTATAGGGTATTTTGTGCTGTGTTCATGAGTATGTGAGGGCATGAGCGAGAGGGTAGAGGTAGGTGTGAGAGACAGAGAGAGGACAGCTCAGTTTAGCTTTCTGTTTTATTTTGCTTCATTTTTCTCATTTATTAAGACAACCTCTTTCATTGGCCTAGGGTTTCCTGAGTAGCTGGCTGGTTAGTGAGCCCTAGGAAGCTGCACGTCTCTACCACTCCAGCACATGGATTACAGATAGATAGCACCACAGCTGAATTTTTCTTCTCCCCTCCTCTGTTTTCTCCTCCCTCCTCCTCCTTCTTCCCTCCTCTTCCTTTTCTTCCCCTCCTGCGCCCCTCCCCACTGTGTGTGAACTTTACTTACTGAGCTATCTCCCTAACCCAAATTATAGGATAGTTTCGTGGACTCCTCTTAGTGAAATGTAATAAGTCATTTGGCAATGGGAAAGTGTGGTCTTTTCTATTAAAAAAAAAAAAAAAAAAAAAAAAAAAAAAAAAAAAAAAAAAAAAACTAATGAAAGACAGAAATCTTGGACTCTTTTTGTGTAGAAAAATTCATGATTCCTAGACAATAAGCTGACTTGCATTTTAATTTTAGATGGCGATATACTTTAAAATAAAAATTGAACTTCAAAATTTTCTTGACTTTTACATAAAATCTAAATTTTTTATGAACTTAAAGAAACTAATTAGGAGCATGAATCTTTTCAAGTATTTTTAGCTCACTGTCTTTAATTTTTTTTACATTTGCTTATTTATTTGTGTGTGCATATGAGTGTGTATGTTGACTAGTGTGGTGTGTTAGAAAACAACTTTATGAGTCAGTTCTCTCCCTTTACCGCGTGAGTTCTGAGGATGGAACTCGGGTTGTCCTGGTCTAACAGCGAGTGCCCACTGAACCATCCCACTGGCCCCAGTATCTTTATAAACTAAACATGTACGCTTTTCCTTTCTTCATGGTCCCCTACTCTGGGGTGATTCAGTATATGATACGCATCAAAATAAAATGGGCTGCGGAAACATCTAGAACTAATTGGATGGGAAAAGAAAACAAATGTTTGATAAGAAAGTATGTAATGCTCTGGGGATTACAAACTGTTGGCATTTCTCATCCATTGAAATCTAGTTTTCAAATACAAATTTTGATTTCCTGCTTAGCTCTCAAGCCTTTACTGTTCAATGGCAGGGAAGAGCTGATTGATAACCACATGTAGGTGAGAACATCCATGCAGTATATTCACTCCAACACAATCGTGTCTGTTCCTTTGATGTTAAAATGCTTGAGCAAAGCTTTATTTCTAGGGTAAACAAGAGTATTGTGATCCTTTTGTCATATTATTAAAAATTAAAAACCAGGGGTAAATATTAGGAAGAAACCTGAGAGATCCACAGAGTAACCAAAACACCATCCTGCCCTCTCCACTTCTCAGATCAAAGGGGCCATGCAATCCCTGGGCCCCTCCTCATCTTCTCCTGTGTGTTTTTCTATCTGCCTCTGAGTCAACCAGGAAACTTTTTGGTCCACCCATCCTGCTTTGCTCTCCATGCTAAGATTGGACTCTATTTGTGGTCTCAGAGCAGTCAATACAAACAGAGCTCCCCAACACAACAGTTTGTCCTAGGCATAGCTCGAATCTGTATTCTAGTTTATCTAAGGAATGATTTTCATACATAAAAGTATGAGCAAGTATCAGGCAAGAAAGATGGGCAAGTGGAGAAGAGTGCTTTCTCTGCAAGCCTGAGGATCTGAGTTCCAGTCCTCGATATCTATGCAAAAAGCTGAGTGTGGCCATACATACCCATAAACCCAACACTGGTATGGAAATAGGAGGATTTCTGAGTCTTGAGGACCACCAGCCAAATTACAGGTTCAGTCTTAAGGGAATGAGGTGGAAAGCCTTAAAGCAAGATGTCTGACATCATCCTTTGGCCTCCAGCAATGAGCACCCCAAAGGTTGTACCCCCATACAAATATATACTACACACATAGACAATAAAATTTAAATATATTTATATGCGGATGTCTAGAGTTCTACCTCAGTGGCAGAGTACTTGCCAAGCATAGACAGGCCTTCAGTTCAGTTGCCAGAAGTGCACAAAACCAATCCAGAGCAGGTGTAATTAGTTGAGTGAACAAACTCCTCCACTGTCTCCAAGAGTCAAGTTCCATATTTTAAAATTTGAAGTAATAATATTTTGCTGAGGGCCTCAAGGGTCCAATATAACATGATAACTTTGAAGTAAGAACATCGGTATATGTTAATGAGAAATGAATTATTTAACAAATACTTGCTAAGGATCCTCGTGTCTTTATCCTAATTGGAGCTGTTTTGTTTCTATCTTGGTAATATCACCCTCCCCACAGTGTGCCTCTTGGTGAGTCCCATGCAGGGGTGTTCAGCCTTTTGCCACCATGATATGCCCTCAAGATCTCCTGCATTTCGTGCTATCTCATATTACTTGCTCATATGGGCTACAGATTAGACCTTGCCCACTCCTTCCATCTCTTTGCTCCAGGTCAGAAGGCTGTGGGAGTCTTTCTGGGGAGAGAAAAATAGCAGCTGATCTAACACACTTGTGTTCAGGCATAAAGCCAAGAGGAAGTGGATTAGTCAGCTATTTAGGATTCCATTGAGGACACAGGAGAGGCTAGAAGGAAACTAAGGTCATTGTGTTTTATTTGTATTTTGTTGTAAGTTTTGCCTGTTCCTGCTCAAGTGGCTAGGGGGGCATTTTTAGGACAGTATCGTGACACTCTAGGGCAAAGGCCCAAGAACAGAGTAATGGTGAACAGATGAGAAATAAGTAGCTAGAAGTACCTGCCCTAGAACATTCTGAAAATAGGTTCATTAGCTGCACAGTGTATGCAGACTGGCAGAATTCCAAGCATTAAAATATGGCACAACTATTGAGCCACATGGGGGTTCTTTCTTCAGAAGTCACTTTGAAAACAAAGCTATTCCAGAGTGCCAGGTGATTAGCATCCTACTTCAAATGCCTCTCCGGGATCTTTCTAGATCTGTGGCTGTTGAATATGGAAATTTCATTTCATGAACCTTTCTTTTAATTCTTCTTTTCCAAATATGTATTGTGGCAGAAATATATATAATTTTAAAACTTGAATCCTCATTTTAAAAGTAGGCTTTCCATAAATGACTAACCTTTTGGTGGTTTTTTTATACATGACTTGCTCTTGGGACAGGAAGTGATATTGTATGAATGATCATAATACTTGAATAAATGTAACCTCTTTTCATGCCTCTTTTATGCTGTACCAGAGCCTCTGCTAGATATTCAACTCACAGTGTCAACCAGAAAGGTCTTAGTGAAGCCTAGCTGGTCATCCTTCCTACCTGTCTCTCTCTCTGAGGTGTTTGATTCAAAGAACACCCAGATTAAAATATGCCTAAAGCAAAATCTATGTGGTTTTTATGAAGTGATGGGCTTCAGCAGCACACAGATCCCAAGAGTTGTGACAGTTAAGGTGTCAGCACCATCTCATATCACCTATACCTCTGATTTCTTCCTGATGGGAGCCCCTGGGAACAATAAGACTGAGCCTCCACCCCATGTCTTTTCAAATATTGATGTCTCTTCCACAACTGTGCAGCACTTACTTTATATCTGCTCATTATAGACCCACCCACCAGGAAGTCCAACCCCTGCCTCCCAGGCTGCCTCCTGCTCTGTTCCTCCTTCATTATCACTGTTTTTTAATTCTTCCAACAAGCCAAGTAATTTCCATTTTCACAGCTCTTGGGTTGGACTTGAGTGTTCTTTCCTGACCCTCCAATCTAATCTTTTAAAAAAATATTTCATGTCTCTAGATGCCTATGTCTGTGTACCATGTGTGTGCTTGGTATAATCAAGGTAATCACTGGATTACTTGAAATTAGAGTTACATGTAACACGGGGTGCTGAGAATCAAACCAGGCCCTTTGGAAGAACACCAAGTTTTCATAATGGCTGAGCCAACTCTCCAGCTCCCCTTGCTTCGACTTTTCATGCACTTGATGACCTTTCCTGTGGGGATATGTTTCAAATATAATAAAAACAGTCAGAGATAACAGAGGGATCTACCCACAGTCAGTCTAGGAGGATCAAACAGTGGTAACTCATACCTTTAATACCAGCACAGGGAATATCCTGGGAGTGGTGACCTACACCCTTAATCCAATCTGAGTTTGAAGTCATCTTAGTTTACAGAAGGAGTTCCAGGCTCCCAGGCAGGCAGTGGTGGGCCACGCCTTAACTGAGCAAAGAAAGTATTTAAGGCAGGCATAGAAAGACAGAGCAGGCAGAAGAAGCCATGGCTCACACTGTTAGTCCCAGCACTTGGGAAGCAGAGGCAAGAGAATCTCTGTGAGTTCAAAGCCAGCCTGGTCTTCAAAGCAAGTTCCAGGACAGCCAGGATTGTTACACAGAAACAACAACAACAACAAAAACAAAACAAAGACTTGAAGAGGTGGATCTGTCCTCTGATATCTCTGACTGTCTTTATTATATTTGAAAATATCCCCACACTTTCCATCTTTACACCTGCAGATTTAGCTCTATTTACACAAAATGTATTTGAATGTGTAATTGCACTGGAATTGCCAAACCAGTCAAACACATCTCTCTGTTGGGGGGGGGGGGGCGGGGGGGGCGGATATCTATGAGGCAGCTAAATGCACAAGAGTGGTAATGTGTGACATGACTATGACCATTGGTGGCAATATTTACTCATTCTTTGTTAAATTCTAAGCAAATCTTCAATTTATTTACATAGAAATTTTGTTTTTAGAAAAGTGGGTATATGTTATATCTAGGCAAGAAGTTTTGTGTTTTTGTGAGAAATAGAATTAAGTCTGAGATCCAATAATTGTATAATCTTCCTTGCTTTTCACAAGAGTGGTTATGTGTATTCATATCCAGCCTGCAGCTACATGGGGACTATTATGTACCATGAAGTATATTTGCATCTCTAGCTGCTATTCACAAATGGTCAGTAATGCTCTTTGGTTGCTGAGGTAAGCATGCAGGCTTCAGCAGACTTCTAAAATGCCCTATTTAGTCTTCCCACCCCACATCCAAGCTCCACCAAGGGTAAGAACCTCATTTGCCGTATCAACAATAGAAGCCTCAATATCTTCATCAGGACAATAGATGTCACATTCTTAAGGCATTAACAAATGAAATTTCCCATGGAGATACTTGGGAACAGACTAGTATTTCCATTCAGTCAACAAATATTTCCTGAGAAAACCGCCATGTGCCAGGTGCTGTTGAAATACAACAATGAGTGAAGACAAATTCCTGTTCTAATGAGCTTTCTCTCTCTTTATGGGAAACAACCTTCTGACTGCAACGTAACACCTGGATTTCCATAAAAGGTGATGATAATCTTGGTGTGTGAAGCCTTCCTTAGTTCAGAATGCTGACTATATATAGTTGAGTCAACTGGCAGAAGCCTGGCTAGGGGCACAAAGACACAGAAGGAAAGGGGGATTGTGACTGAGAGATGGGAACTGTGCTTGAGAAACAATCAAATTGCGGTGGGAGCCTGAAAATAGCCTGGTTATTTATAGGTTCTTTATGTCTGTCAAAAATTTTAATTCAGATCCGTTCTGTGTACACAATATGTATGACAGTACTGGGAATGCTTTAGGTGACTTTCTTCTCTCCTGTGAAGTGTGTGTGTGTGTGTGTGTGTGTGTGTGTGTGTGTGTGTGTGTGTGTGTGTGTACATGTAGGTGCTTGCATGCCTGTGTGGAGGTTTGGAGGCCAGAGGTTGACTTTGAACTTTTTTCTCATTTTTTTCTCTACCATACTTTTTGCGGCAGAGTCTCTCTCGCCAGACCTGGTCCTGGGCAGTAAATACAGGGGTCTATCTCTCTGTCTGTAGTCTGTCAGTGCTGAGGTGACAGATGTGCTCATCTTTCTTATGTCAGTGTTGGGAATCTAATCTCATGTCCTTGTGCTTCCATAAGAAGTACTTTACCAACTCAACCATCTCCCTGGACCCCTGCGCAGTCTCCCCAAACTTTACCTTAATCTCCCTCCTCTTGCCCACTCTGATGACCTATTTCTTGAAGGTCTTGTGCCCTTAAGATTCAGGCTTTACCTTTCTGTAGTGGAGTCTTAACTACTCTTAAAAATATCCTAATCCCAGAAGTTTGGTTCCTTGCTGAACATTTTACTATGGGTGGTCCTCTGCCATTATCAGCTCTGAGTCAAAATTATTCATTGCCCTTCCCCAAACCAAGTTCTACTTCTGACTTCCATAATACTACTGCATGTATATGCACACTTTTTTTTAGCAGTGAGTAGACACTCACTGTATCATCATGTTCACCTGCAGCTGGAACTCTTCCTAGTGATTCGATGGATGTGCTTGGTTCTTTGTAGCCAATTTTTTTCAGTATTTTTTTTTTTTTACTTCTTACCTATTACCTCCTCTCCTTTCCCTTCACCTCATACTCCTCCTACACCTCTTTAAAAAAAAAAAAAAAAAAAAAAAAAAAAAAAAAAAAAACTGGAGCCTTGGAATATAGACCAGGCTGGCCTCAAACTCAGAGAGATGCCTGCCTCTGGTCTTGAGGGTCTCACCCTCAAGGGATCAGGTAAATACTTTTATTTATATTTTTGTTTACTTATTCTGTGTGGGTGTGAATATGTGTGGGCAGATGGAGGTCAGAGTACAGCTTGCAGGCTCTGTTCTCTCCTTCACCACATGGGACCAAGGGATCACAGTCAGGTTGTCAACTTAGCAGCAAGTGTATGGCCCACTGAGCCTTCTCACTAGCTTTAAAAAAAGTTTGAACTTCTTTTTTTTATTATTTCACAATTATTCGGCAGACAGTTGTGTATAAGTACAAGGGGATGTAAGCTCTCCCACGTTGTTCTACCTTTGTGTTGTCTTCCTGTCCTCAACTACATCTTTTGCACACTGCTTTAGCCTCTTATCTACAACTCTCTTAAGTCTCTTCCATATTTGATCAATTATTTCTAATTTAAACATGGTGGCTTCCTTGGAAGAAATCCTGTCTTTGAACTACAAACAGTTTGCCAAGGATTTTGTCATAATTTTTAAAAGGCTGTAGGAAAATAAAGTCTTCTTTTGAAGTATTTCTTTGTATCATAATATAGCGATAAAATGTAATATTGTGACATCCTCAGTATACACTACCTGAAATCTGACAGAGGCACATTCTTCTTTATTTAGAGCCCAGTGCATCTACTGTTCAAGGGTTTCCTTGTACAGCCTCCCACACAAAATTCTCTTAATTCAAAACAGACACAGCTCAAGAAAGAAACACATGCCTTTGTTGAAGCTTTAAAAATCTGCTTATCTAGCTCATAGAGTTGATGGGAACGAGAAAACTACAAAATAATTTACTTTTATAAGATAAAATTTCAGGTTTCTTTAAATTCTTGTCAATCTTTTTACCCACTGAAATATGTCTTTCCTGGACAGGTTATTTTAACATCTGCCTAGGCTACTAAAATGTTGCATAGTTATCCATGGAATTGTAGAATCTCTTTGTGTGTGTGTGTGTGTGTGTGTGTGTGTGTGTGTGTGTGTGTGTGTGTGTGTGTGTGTGTTTTATTGCATGGAACTGATTTTGTCTGGTCTTAGAATTTTCTGTAATGATGTTTACTGAGGTGTTTGCAAATGTTTATCTTCTTTTTCTATTTGTTTCTGGTTCTGAGAGCCTGTGTTATGAGACTGCAAAGCACGGGAAACTGATCCATCTGTGGAAGCAGGGTCTCTATGGTCATGTTCTTGCTCTTCCTAAGGATATTTCCTAATGGAATGCTGAGAATCTAAAAGGTGTCCTTGGGGGTATGACAGTGGCAGGGGTCATTCTTTAGTGGTTTAAAAGGCTGTTTAATTGACAAGTAGCATTTATCCGTTTTTTAAACTGTTCAGTATTTCTAAACTGTTTGAGTTCTTGTCATTAATTAAGTGTAAGACAACTTGCTTCTAAGAGAAATGTTTAGGGCAGAAGTTATATCTGTTGTCTGCTAATTTTTGTACTTGGTATTTTTTTTTATCTTGAACTCTAGTTGGAAATAGTTTTCAATATTTTTAACATTTTCCCAATAGTTTTTGAAGTTCCTGTGTTAAACCATAAGTGAGTTAGAGTTTTTAAAAGAGTTTAGATTTTCCAGTGAAATAATATCTGTTAAATGTGGTTGAAACTAATTGAAGTGAAAGTTACTACAGGACAGGTGAATTTCCCTAGGTCCTTGTGATTACATTGTGAAATTGCTCTGTAAGCCATGCTGTTCTTAAATACCACAAAGAATTTACTAGTGTGTAACTAAGGAGAAGTATACATTTTGATCACTTTACTAAGTTATATAAAAATTTATATTAATACATAGAGCAAAATGAACTTGGTGCAACCATCTGTTTTGTATCACTAAATATACAATAAGACTAAACTTAGCAAGTTATAGATTTTTTCATTGTGCTAAGATATTTTAAAACATACATTTTAATGAGTATCAGATTTGATTATAATTTAATAATATTGATTAGTCTTTCATATTTGAAACTTTAGAATAGTTGTTTGAGTTCAGAAACAGCTGTAAGTTGTAAGTTAGCTCTATGCCAAAGTAGAGCCATGAAGTTGTATAGTCTTTGAAGCAGGTTCATTTGGTTGCATGACTTTTTTTCCTATTTGCAACATTTTTTTATGATGTTTAAAGTAAATTTAAAGACAAAAAGAGAAAAGAGATAAAAAAGAAATAAACCTAGGGAGATGGCTTCATGGCCAAGAACACTTGATGCTCTTGCAGAGAGGACCTGAGTTCCGTTCCCAGCACATTCATGGCAGCTCAGAGCCATCTGTAACTCGGTCCAGAGACCCAGATGCCCTCTTCTGACACCATGCATGTGGTACACATGCATACATTCCACATATAAACCATTTGTACACATAAAATTAAAATTTCAATTTAAAAGAGCTTAAATTTCTACATTTTCAATTTAAAAAGAGACAAGTTTATATAACAAATTAATTTCAAAGCCAGGCATCGTGGCGCACATCTTTAATCCCAGCACTTGGAAAGTAAAGAGTGGTGGATTTCTGTGAATTCAGTGCCAACTAGGTCTACAAAATGAGTTCCAGGACAGCCTGGGCTGTATAGAAAGACCCTTTTTCAAAACACACACACAAAAACAAACAAGCAAATAAATAGTAAGCAACACAACCTCAAACTAAAACAGAATGCATTTCAGGTTTCTAGTCATTTTCTATCAAAAACAAATCATCGGGCTAGCAAGATGGCTCATCAGATGGATGAAAGCACTTGCCAGCAAGACTGAGGGCCTGAGTTGGAAACCCGGACCATGACAGAAAGAGAGAATGGGCCCTTGAAATGTTCTCTGACCTATACACAATCACCTGACCTACAAGCACTCACACAGACACGCACCAACAAATAAATATAAAATAAGCAAATAAACGATTTCCTGTGAAGGAAGGAAACATCTTTAGTTCTCATCCCATGGAAGGAACAAAATATTCTGAAAAGTGATGAACTGGCATCGTGTGGTTTCTTTCTTCCTTGAACTTCCTCATCCTGGCTATTGGAATGGGAAGTGGACAAAATCCACAGTTTCTCAAGACTAACTAACTGACATTTTTAAAATAAACTTTATTCTTTAAGAACATAGTCCATAATAAAAGAAACAAGCACACACACACACACACACACACACACACACACACACACACACACACACACACAAAAATTAGTCTCTTGATTTATACTCTCAGGTTATGGTCAGAATGAACAACAGAAGAATCACCAGAGCAGTTATTGTGATGGCTGTAGTTCACAGGCACTTAGGCTACAAAAACTTGTTTTATGAAATAAAAATCAAAATGATTTAAAAAAAAAAAAAAGACAGAAGTATGTTTTCAACATAATTCACAGGGAGCTCTGTAATTCACACAGAAAACTGCCAGTGTCTGTGTCTCACTGTGGTCAGTGTCTAGATTACTTGTGGTTTGTGATGAATTTTCAAACTATGTAAGAGTTGCATTCAGTCATAGGCCGCAAGCAGAATAAGTATGCAGAAGGGTACATTCAACTGTGTGTGCCAGAGGCTGACTTTTGGTTATCTACCTATAGTGCTCTCCATCTTGACTTTTTAGCAGGTTCTTTCACTGAACCTGACACTCACTGTCTTGATTAGGTGGACTAGCCAGTGATCCCCTGTGATTTTCCTACTTCCATGTATTCAGACTAGAATTACAGGCACCAGCTGCGAGATACAAGCTTTTGTTGTTATTGTTTTGGAGTACTGTTGAATATTTTAAATAATTCCTTGATAATTTCATAATGTATTTTGATTATATTTATTCCCCAATAACTTCCCTCTAACTCCTTCCAGATCCACCTTCTCCTATATCCCTACCCATACTCATCTTTATATCCTTTTTATTTACTCTTTATTTATTTATTTATACTTAGTCCATTAACTCCATTTTTTTGCAAATCCCATTAACTCCATTTTGGCTATCCATACTCTTCTAGGTGTGGGACCATCCTTTGGATCATAGTCAACCTACTAGATCCATACCCTTAAAGAAAACTGATTCTCCCCTACCTGAGAAGCCATCAATTATCCATAGCCCCTTAGTCACCAGTAGGAGCTCATGTATCTCTTCCTGCCCCATGCTATAACATTGACTGCACTGATCTTGTGCTGGTCTTGTGCAGGCAGCCACAGCTGCTGTGAGTTCCTGAGTGCACCAGTCTTGTTATATCCAGAAGACACTATTATGTTTTGATACTCCCTGATTTCTGATCCTTACAATCTTTTGGGCCCACTTCCACCTGAGCTTTGCAGTGAGGTGTGATACAGATGTCCCTTTTGTGGCTGAACACTCCACTGGCACTTAGAAAGAGAGATATCTCCTTAGAGTAGTTGTAAGCTTCTGCATTGAACTGCCAATCACTGAAAAAAGGAACCTTTCCTTTAGATTCCTTGCCCTCCTTGGGGAATGGATGGGGCATTTGGGGGAGGCTGAGGGAGAACTGGGAGGAGGGAAGGGGAGCAGTGGTAGATATGGCAAAAAACTTTTTAGACAAAATAAATTAATAATAATAATAATAATAATAATAATAATAATAATAATAATAATAATAATAAAAACTTTCCTAACTAGGCCTGAGAGTTACACTGGTCTTTGGATGGAGAGATGGATTAAAAGGAAACTTTGCTGGTGTGTCTATTTAACAGAGTAACAATAGTATAGTTTGCACCTGGGGTCCTGTGCGCTCTTGCTTACATATACTATAACCAGGCATGTGTTTCTCTTTGTGCAATGGGCCCTTAATCCAGTCAGAAGGTAGTTAGCTACCCTTCACTGTCAGCATGCCCCAGCCCAGAGTCACCTGAGAAGAGGAACCTTGAATTGTGTAATCACGTTAGTCCATTGGCATGTCTATGAGGGATTATTTGATTATTAATTTGATAGAGGAGGGCCCATCACACTGTCGGGATGTTCTTTATCAGGTACCAGAGTGGGCCTGGACTCCATGAAAAAACAAAGAACTAGCAAATATGCAAGCCAGAGTACTTGGTTGCCCCATGACATTCCGCTATAATTGCATAAATGGACATATCTTCCATGCTGGCCATTATTGAAGTTCACAGGATTCCTAACTGAATGAGAGTGTTTATGCATTTTTTTTCCTCAGCAGCCTATTGAATACCTTTGAGATGCTATTCACCAGGGAGAAAGTTGCTTGGTCAGAACCAATTTTATTTCTCCATGTCTTGGGACCACTTCATATAGTATCTGTAGCAATACAGTCTTGCTGTCAAGTTCTGATGAGAAGCCAAGAGCAATACTGATGGCCCATATTGTTTTGTGGTCTCTGAAACACCAATGTTCAACAACTGGAAGGGGGATATCTCACATCTGGCACTGAGCTTTATGTTTAGCAACTTTCGATGTGTGTTATCCCCCCCTCCTTCTCCCTCTCCCTCCCTCCCTTCTCTCTCTCTGAAATAGTAGGCTTCAATATAGCTTCTTCAACTATCCTCATTTTAGATGTCTCTCCCCTGCTCTCCTCAGACACCTCCCCTACTCATGATCCCCACTATCTTTGTTAATATCAATGTGCTCTACTAATTCACCTTTCTTACTGTCTTCCCCTCGCCACCAATTGTCCCCTTCTCATTTCTTGGATGCTACAGGTACTCCACATTAAAGATTTTGAAAAATCACTAATTTCCACATGAGTGAGATCATGAATAATTTTTCTTTTTGTGTCTTGGTTACCTCACTCAGTATAATGTTTCCCAGCTCCATCAGTTTACCTGGAAATTTCACAGTTCATCTTTATTTACATCTGAGTAACATTCCATTGGGCACAGCTATCACATTTTCATCGTCAGCTCATCAAGTGATGGACATCTAGTCTGTTTCCACTGCCTAGCCATTTTGAATAGAGCAACCATGAACATGGATAAGCATATGTCTCTGCAGCAGGAAATAGAGTCTTTGGGCATGTGCCCAGGAGTGCTGTAACTGAGTCACATGGTAGATCTATTTCTAGTTGTCTGAGGAACTGCCATACTGATTTCCACAGTGGAAAAATTCATTATTTTCTTACATGGATGGTGGTAATCTGAACTTAGGTCCTCACGTTTTTACAGCAAGCACTGTACCCATCCCATCGAACCATCTCCTTGGCCCAGAAAAAAGTTTTTTGAGTAATGCTGTCAATGTTTCAAAGAGAGCATCCCTGAAAATGAGTTCCAGGTTTTCATTGTCTTTTAATAAATTCCATGAATGTCTTTAAAAATGATTTCCTAGAATACATCCCGAAGAGTATTTTAAGAATACAAACATTCATTAGTTAGCCCTAGTGTTTTTAAAATAGACACCTGTTGCTATGATTATGCACAGGAACCAGCTTCTCGTGAATAATTTGCATCAATTTTACATAATTTAAGAAACCATATGCTCTGGTTATAATGAGGAAGGCGAAGGACCTAAAGACTGCTCTCATGTTATACAATTACAGAACCAGTCACCGCACCCATGTTACACAGTTACACAATCAATCACTGTACCCAGGTTACACAGTTACAGAGCCAATCACTGAACCCATGTTCCACAGTTACACAATCAATCACTGTACCCAGGTTACACAGTTACAAAGCCATCACTGAACCCACGTTACACAGTTACACAACCAACCAGTATATAAAGAACATGCTGACCTTGATTGACATGACGTCAGGAAGGACAAGAGCCTCACATCTACTTGAAGTGTAGAGTCTCTGTAAATCGATTGTCATTTCTTGTTATGAAATCAAATTTGAATTATTCAAATGTAAAGTCCCTGAAAATCAAAGCAAATAATTCACAGAAATTTGAGTGTTTGTTTTACATTGTTAGCTCAGTTTTAAACTATAGGTTTAGTATTTCTTTTAGGATTGATAAGAAAGCATACTATACTTTTGCTACCAAAATTAAAATTTCCAATATTAAACTATAAAAAATATTTTTTACTTCTTATAGTTCCAAAATCATTTTTCTATTTTATACCCATAAATAAAATATTGCTTGTGCCACTTCTCATTTTGTACTGTTCAGTCATTTTTACTGAGGATTTGAAATGTCCCATATTTTCCATGTCTATGCAGCAGAAATATAATGCGCTATTTTTGTGTGGGGACAAGTTTATTCTCATGCATACCTATATGTATATACTTGTGTGTGTGTGTGTGTGTGTGTGTGTGTGTGTGTGTGTGTGTGTGCGCATAAGTCATCTATACCAATAGTCTTGCTTATGGCTCCTGTTACTTGTGGGTACACATTGCCAGAGTGTCTTACTGACACTGCAGGGCTTTTTGTTGACTGAACACCATAACCAACCAATAGGGAGTCAGTTAGGCAGACTTGCAGTAGACTTAGAGCCTTTGTTATTGTTCATCTTCTGACATAATGAACGAAATGGAAATTTTATTAAATGAACACTGTACCAATTTTGATTTGATTTTGTCAAATGACAGTTCAAGATTCCTTAGCTCCTTGGTTCTCCCTAAAGAACGTGCTTTCCACTGTTGTGATTACCTGAGGTAGGAACTCACTGACAGGGTCTCCATTCTCCCTGCTGCTCCAGTCTCTTGTTAGAAACCACAAAATGGGATCTTTAGCTAAATATCTACGCAGCTGTCCTTGAGGACTCTGGGTGTTAATGGCATGAAAGTGACATTTCCCAAAAGACATATTCTATCCAGTGGAATGGAAATTAAAAAAATAAAAAGTCAAAACATTCTCTTTTGGAAGGATCTTATCTGTGACGAGAGGACACATGCCCTTTCTATTTTATTATACATTCACCAGACATTTATTGAACATTTCATATGAGCCACTGATACTTCACCTGCCTTGTCCTCCAGTTATTTATATGTCTATGGAGTGTGTGTGTGTGTTTTCTGTTGTTGCTGTTTTGCAGTACTGAGAACTGTACCCAAGTCCTTACACTCTACCACTCCACTATAACAATCCTCCGTTCGTATATCTTAATTTCAATTTTTGTTTGTCTCAAACGAAGCTAAGGCAGCTTTTCTTAGCAGACCCATGATGGTTTGCCGTGTGGAAATATCATTCACCAGCTCAGTTTTGAAAAGTTGGTTCCCAGCAGGTGGTGCTGTTTGGAAGGTTGTGAAACCTTTAGGAAGTGTAACCTCATTGGAGGAAGTGGATCACTGGGGGTGTGCCTTAAGGATTTATAGCCTGAGACCAGTCCTGTTCGCTTTTTGCTTTCTGAGTATGTGTGCAATGTGAACAGGCAGCTTCCTATTCTGCCACTATTCCTTCTCTGCCTCCACCATGTCTTCCCTGCCATGGTGGACGGTGTCCCTCTAGAACTAGAAGCCAAAATAAACTTTCCCTCCCTTAAGTTGCTTTTGTGAGACTATTTTGTCACAGGAATAAAGAAGTTACTAACAATAGACCTCAGCCTGCTGGGGAAGGGTGATGGTGATGGAGAGACCTCAGCCTGCTGGGGAAGGGCGATGGTGATGGAGAGACCTCAGTCTGCTGGGGAAGGGTTTTGCTGAGAGTCGTAATAGTGGTGATAGCAGCTACTATTTACTGACTATTATGGGAAGACATATATGTATTTATATACATATTATTTATAATAATTTTGTCATGAAAATTGTATACAAGTACTGTAAGGCCTAGAGAATGTTAAAATTGAACTCAAGATGACTTAGAAGCATAACCCAAACTTGAGCCACTTGGCTATTAATTTCAAGCTCTCTGTTGCTACATGCTGCTATTTTAATAAGGACAAAGTCATTGCTCAATTTCCTCTCTCAAGTCTTAGATATTAGTATACTTTCTTTAGATTTTTTTAACCCATTGGGTGTAGTCAGTCTCTCTTGTCAGACTTTCTTTGGGACTGCCAGCCCCTAAATAATGACACAGAGATTTATTAATTACAAAATCTGGGCCTTTAGCTTAGGCTTGTTTCCAACTATGTCTTATAACTTAAATTAACCTGCTTCTGTTAATCGGTGTTCTGCCACATGACTCTCTGCCTCCCCTCCATTCTGTCTGTCCACCACCCTCTGTATCTCAGCGGCTTCTCCTGCTGCACCAGGTCCTAACCCAGAGTTTCTATCTCTGCCCAGAAGTCTCACCTAACTTCTCCCGTCTAGATATTGACCATTCACCTCTTAATTAAACCAGTCACAATAAAACAGCAACACATTTTCACTCAGTATGATAAAAATATCCCACAACAATTGGGGTTTGTTTTGTTTTGCATTTATTCAGTGATTAAGGTACTACTAATAATAGTGATTGCCTCAGCTGACATAGTATTCACTTGGAGAAAACCATTTATTCAATAGATCTCTTCTGAAGTCCATGTGTCATGACTATGGGCTTATACCAGCTGTTTTTCCAAAGTGATGCTGATGTTGGTTCCTGAGAATATCTACAGTTACAAAACAAAGGTCAAAGTTGTATGGCAATTGTGAAAACATGCGTAAAAAATACAAATGCAGAATATATAAATTAGCTTCTATGCTTTGTGCTCCATGTTATATTGTTATACCTGAGCATGATTTTAGGGGATGATATGACTAAGGCTGTGCAGGACAGCACAGGGAAGATGTAAAGTGTTGTGATTCGGGTTGGGAAGGCTGAAGAAATCACCTAGAAAGCTGCAGTAAATAGGTCTCTGCTTTCAGTGACTGTAATAAATGTGTATGATAAGTCATTTTATTTTAAAGGTAATGAGCCAAGCACACTTGTGCATGCCTGTAATCCCAGTACTCAGGAGCCAGGAGTGGGCAGAGTTCTGTGAGTTTAAGGCCAGCCTGGTCTACATACTGAATTCTAAGGGTTACTTAGTAAGACCTTTCCTCTAAAAGGAGTGTGTGTGTGTGTGTGTGTGTGTGTGTGTGTGTGTTCTGTCCCACGGTTGTATAAGGCTTTGCTTTGGTGTATGCAGGCAGAAGCACACTCACATTGTGAAGGAGACCCATTTATCCCATGACCAGTTGTGACAAAAAAGAAAAGGAAGGAGCCTTGGATCCCCCATTTCCTTCAAGAGCATGCTCCCAAAGACTCAAAATAACCTCTAGGCTCTACCTCTCAAAGTTTCCACTACCTCTCTGTGATGTCACACATGGCTTCAGGTGACATTTAAGACCCAGGTAGGTGAAAGAGGAAGACATGAAAATGACTTTTCCAGAAAGGTGGAGAGGACTGGAGGGGAAGGTGAGCTGCTGGAGGTGTGTCAGGTAGAACTGTGTTGCTTTCTAAAGGTAAACACAGAAGAGATGGTTCAGAATTAATAAAAGGAAATGTTTGCTGGGGACAAAAGCCTTGTGGGCTGGAATAGAGGTGATACCAAGAAGAGAAAGCTTATATCGCCTCCTTGGGTAATATATATTTCTTTATCCGTATTTTATATTTGGGAGTAATAGAAGTTTAATTTCCAGTCTATAGTCTTTAGGAGTCCTCTCATCCTAGAGTTCTAGGGGCAGTTCTCAGCTTCTAGGAACCAGGATTTCTGCTTCCTCACCCTGACCTGCTTTTCCAGTCAGCTGTCTGAAGCTTCCAAACCCGTGTGTGAAGTTTTCCTGTTTCACTCACATAGCAGGTTCCTAGCAGTCCACTGCTGTCTGAGGTCAGACGGGGTGGCTGCAGAACCGATTCTGTAGCTCAGCTCAGCCGAAGTCTACTTATACTGTATCCATCCAATCCCACGCCCTGCCCCCACGTCCTGATGGGAGTTAAGGGTCCCAGTGGCCTTCTCCCCATTATGGGCCAACACTGTCTCATGATGCCTGGTATTAAATCTGACAGCCTTCTGCTGAAGGGAGGCCTGCTGGCAGCCACTGAGAAAGGACAGTATAAATAATCCTTCAGTGCCCTTTGTCACCAATGTAGGTGTCTTAGAGTTTCTATTGCTGTGAAGAAACCATGACTCTTATAAAGAAGAACACTTAATTGGGTGGCTCACAGTTTCAGAGGTTCAGTCCATTATTATCATGGTGGGACATAGTGACATTCAGGCAGACATGGACTTAGAAAAGGAGGTGAGAATTCTTCATGTTTGATCTGTAAGCAGCAGGAAGTGAGCTGAGACCCCACACACACACACACACACACACACAATGACCCACTCTCTCTAACCAGATCATACCTATACTCCAATAAAGCCACATCCTCCAATAGTGCCATTACTAGGAGCTAATTACGTTCAGACTGCCACACTAGGTTTTCCTTATTCTATGAAGTATCTTAGTAGCCTATATTACTTAGAATTTTATGCCCTATGCAATAGTGGTAACAAATTAGCCTCAAATACCACATGACCAAGTACTCACATGACAGCAAAGTCCTTAAAAGTGTTACTTAAGATCTTTTCTCTGCTTCCTATCTCTTACATATACTTTCTTATTTCCCACCTTAAATAGCCTTTACATAATTCGGCCAAAGCTGCCCAACTAAGAAGTACTGTATATTTATTTCACAACTGTATAAAAACAAGATAAGGGCTGGGAAGATGTCTCACTGGGTAAAGCACTTGCTGTCACCCATGTAAAAGCCAGATAAATGTGGTGCATTCACCTGTCACATCAGCACGTGGAGGCAAAGACAAATAGATCCATGGGCTTTGCTTACCTGCCTGTCTCATGGAAATATTGAGCTCTAGATTCCCCTAGAAACTCTGTATCAAATAAATAAAGTAGAGAAGCAAGCAATTGAAGAAGACAATGATATAAATCTGTAGCCTCTACATGTGCCAGCACAAGTGAATATACCTGTATGTGTGCATATACCACACACACACACAGACAGACACATACACACACAGAATAAATTCATAACAAATAGATAATAAGACTCTTTTTCAAGATTTAGCATGATAAAAATTAGTAGAAAAAGACTAAATATTGTTGCAGCTTTGCTGTGAAGTGTCCTCAAAGGACAGTGTTAAAGACTTGGTCTTTGGATTGGCACTGTGGTAATGTAGTGAAGAATCTAAGAGGTAGAGTCAAGTTGGGGGGCTTTTAATTCACTGAGGATGTATCCAGATGGGAATTATAGGGCACTGGGCTCATTGTCTATTTTTATTATTTTGTTTAATGGCACTGCCTTTAGGTCTTCCCCATGCTGACCAACTCTACCACCACGGGCCTGAAGCAATGAAATCTAGGGGTGTCTTTGGCTGAAACTTCAAAGATTATGAGCTCAAATACATCTTTATTCTTTTTGAGATGAGTTTATCTTAGGAATCTGTTACCATAACCAAAATCTTACTCCTACAGAGACCAAAAATGATTGGAAGGTGAAGATTTGAAGGGATTCATTCTTTTCTGGTGTGACATATGGTTTCAGCTCCCCTGGGCTGTCTTAGTGCCATAGGAGAAAGACTCTTACATTCCTAGTAAGATAAGCTTAATGTTACCCTGGGGATGAAGTCCACCATTAGTTTAATCATTCTTTGACTCCTATAATAGGTCTTCCTTACCCTTTGGTTTGACTTTTCAAATCTATTCATTGGGAAAAGATCCAAAAGGGGGGATTGACTGCAAAGACTTTTTTCTTGTTTCCCTAAATAAGCTTGTTCCTTAAAGATCAGAAATCAAAGATAGTTTTTGTCACAAAATATAACAAGCAAAAAATAGAAACTTTAGCTCTCTTGACCCTTCCTTAGTGACAACATGCATCACCTTGTACCCTGAGTGATGGCTGATACCCATAGGCCTGAATTGGCCACTAGTGGATAAGAAGACTGAATAGTGAGTGTCTAAATACTGCTGCGCTCTGTCTCTGTCTCTGTCTCTCTGTCTCTCTGTCTCTCTCTCTCTCGTGTGTGTGTGTGTGTGTGTGTGTGTGTGTGTGTGTGTGTGTGTGTGTGTGTGTGTGTGATTTATGCACTTATATTATTCAGGCAAGCATACCTGTCCACATACTGAAGCCCAAAGAGTATGTCAGATGATCTTTTCAGCTATAACTGTATAAGAAACTCAGGCCCAGAATGGCCAATATAACAAAACTCTGTCTCAGAATATAGTAATAATAATAATTTGATGTATCTCTGAGTGGTGGTGGTGACACATTTCTTTAATCCCAGCACTTAGAAGGCAAAGGGAGGCAGATCTCTTTAAGTTTGTGGTCAGTCTTGTCTACAGAGTGAGATTCAAGACAGCCAGGCTACACAGAGAAACCCTCTTCAGTAAAATCAAAAGAAAAAAATTGATTTACCATCAGTATTGTATGAGTGTCTGTAGTGGGATTGTGTTCTGTTCCATTGTAAAAAATTGTCCCACCTACTAGGACAGACGCTTTATGCTGATCAGCATAAAATTAATACAAGCATCTGTGTGTTTCTGTGAGTCTGAGGGTCTGTGGGTCTGTGGGTCTGGACCAGGCCAGACAGGCCAGAAACTTCATACTATAAGTGTCATCGACAAACAGTATGTTGAGGACCATAAATATTTGCAGCCTCAAGGTCTCTGTTGCAACTGCTCAGTTCTGTTCTTGTAGAGTGATAGCCACCATTGTAACTCATTGAGTGTTCCCATGTTCCCATAAAACTTTACTAGACACTAGAATTGGGGATTAATATAATGTTTGAGTGTCATGGTTTACTATTCTTTTGATTTTTAGCTTTTTAAAAGTGAACATCGTTCTTGAATGTTATACAAAAAGAGGCAGCTGAGCTGATCAGTTCCTTGTATGTATATTGTACTAACTCCTTGTAGGAGACGTGTGGTCAGAACTTGGATGATATTTTTTAAATAAACATTGTATATTTTTGTTGTTTTAATTTTCTTTATTTTATGTATATAGGTGTTTTGCCTTCATATATATCTGCGCATTATAATCATGTCTGATGCCTGTGCAGCTGGCACTTGATCCTTAAAACTGGGACAAACAATGCTTGTCAGCCACCACGTAGTTGATGGAAACAGAGCCCATGTCCTCTTCAGGAGCAGCAAGTATTCTTAAATGCAGAGCCATCTCTTCAGCCCCTCTACGGCATTTTTTTATATTAATAAATATGCTGCGCTTTCTGGAAGAGCCTCATATGAAACCTGGAATTCACTGCAGATGTCACTTGGAAACAGTATATTACTGAGGATTCTGAAAAGTCACACATGCCAACAGAAACATTAACTATCACTCCTTTACCCCAATGTTTCTTTTAGCTGTCTACCTGGGTCTGGGAAAGAACTGGAAGCATCATAGATGTGAAAGGTCCTTGAACTCCTTCCTTGGGCTCTAAGGTCATTGTCTTTGTGTTAATTGGGAGCATCAAGCTTTGGTTGTGACAGGTCCTGCTATTAGAGAGCTGGTCTAATTAGGAACTCAGATGGAGAATACCCGGCCTAGAAACCAGGAAACCGGGAGGGCCACATGAGAGGGACTAGCAACAAAAAAGCGTAGAGCCTATAACCACAATAAACTCCCTAAGTGTGAATGTATTATTAAGATGTGCCACTGTTCACATTTGAATTATTATACTCGGCTAATGTCTGTGTATGTGGTGATATGTCAACATTTAATTCTGAACGAGTGTTAATTAGATGTTTTAGCGCTAAAATGATTTGTATCCTAAAACACTCACATAATGTGAAATTCTCTCAATGGTATAATTTGATATCACATCCAGAATGTGTTTCTCTAGGTTTGACTGCTTAATTCAAAGTATATAAATATATTAATAGTTGTCAGACATGATATTCTGGTAGCGGCAGTCTGCCTGTCCCCAGCACAGGGCCTGGGTATTCGGCCAGTTTGTTCATGGTGAGCTTCAAGGAAAACATCGGAGCACACTTACCTGTTCCCTTCTGTCTCAGCTCCCCAGAACCAATGTGAGTAGTTGTGATGCCTTCTGGACCGCTGATGTAGGTGCTGGGCTAGACAAGCCCAGTGCATGGGGGAGCCCTGGATTTCTCCAGAAAGCTGTTGTTAGCAAGTGTCATAGACCCACTTTCTTTCTGATGACTATTTTTAATGAATCTTACTCTGGTCTTAATACCAGGTTTTTTTTATTGAGTTTTTATTTGTTTTTAAAATTGTGATCATGTGAGTCTGTGTACTCTCGTGTGTGCGTACCTGTGTGAGGGTGAGGTGTGGTGTGGGTGGGTACTGTACATTTATCCTTTTTTACTCTTCTTGTGTGTATGATGCAGGGGATTAAAGTCGGGGCCTCTCACATTCTAAACAAGTTACTTCTGAGTTACACACCCAGGCCCTACAGTTTCTAAGCATTTTAAAGTGCACAATACCAGGGCAGTATATATGTTCACATTATTGTGTAGTTATTGCTTCTATAAGTCTCCAAACTTGCTTTTTTTTTCCACCTGACATTCTGCCCCGTGAAACACTGACTTCCTGTTCCCTGCACTTTTGATCAACCCCAGACAACCAGCATTCTACTTTGCCGTTCATTCAATATAACATAAAATTATACTGCATAATCAACTTTTTGTGATTGGCCTAGTTTAGCCTATTTCATGATATCCTCAAGGGTCATCAGAGACCTTTAATTTTAAAAATGTTATAAGTTAGGGTTCAATGAAGGCTAAAGCTGCTAACTCAAGAATCAATAGTATTCCTAATTCTGTTTAAAAGCATTGCATGCGTGTGTGTGTGTGTGTGTGTGTGTGTGTGTGTGTGTGTGTGTGTGTCAATTGAACAACCAAAGGGCAACATTTTTATTTTACTTTTATTTTAACTTAAAAAAAATCTGAGTTTCAGGTTCTGGGGTTGGGGCTGAATGGGAAAAGTGCTGGCTATACACTCCTGAGGACCTGAGCACAGATCCACAGCTGCCACACGAAAATCTGGGTATGGTGACATCTGCCCAGGAGCTAGAGACAGAGAGTAGTGAATCCAGGGGCTTCCTAGTCACCCAGTCTAGCATAAATAGTGAGCTTCAGGTTGAATAAGAGACTTTTGTCAAATAATAATAATAATAATAATAATAATAAGATAAAGATGTAATTGTAAATGACATGTGACATCAATCTCTGGCTTCCGCAGGCATGTGCACAAGATGCGTGCAGGTGCATACACATATGCATATACACTTCCACACAGAGAGAAATGAGCAGCTCAGTTGGTTGAAATCATTGAATATTGTAAACTAACTAGAGAAACCCAGGTGCGTTCTTTACATGGGAATGAATAACTTGTGAGAACAAGCCAATTTTTGAATGCTTTCTAAAATAAACAGGAAGATGGATTTTACAGGTTAGGTTTAGAGAAAGAAGCATTGCAGTATTTTTACAAATTTTCAAAATAAAAATGGAAGAAGAAATAATATATCTGCTGGGGAATCTTACTCTACCAAAAAAAAAGTATGAGCTTTCTTCATGCAATTCAGATTTTATGCTAATTAGCATACCCCCCCACACACACATAAAGAAAATTGTAGCCCCCCCCCCCCCCCCCCGCCGTGGTGGGCTATTTTGCTTGAAAATGCCCCCAGGAGCCAGTCTGAAAAATGAGAGCACCTGGTTTTCCAAAAGTTGAAAGACATGAGATCAAGGGAGTTCTTACTACTAATTGCTGAGAGCAAGTCTGCAGATGTAATTCCAGCTGTGGAAATTACACTCCCGACCACTATCCATTGGCTCTGATGTCAGCAATAACAAGCAGGAAGGCCTGCCTCTCCTACATAATAGACATGGCATTCTAATATGATTTTATTGATTATAGAGCTTGGGGTGTGGAGGAACAGTACTGTTGTGTTAATGAAAACTAAAGACAGAAGTAGGTTCCGAAATATATCATTTTCTAACGACAGTCATTCATTATGGGTTTTGCCTATATCTTCAAAATCCTGGCACTGATCTCAGGCCCCTTTCTGAACAAATTCTTCATGAAAAGGACAACACAAGAATGATTGGACTTACATGGTAGAATGAGGCTTTGTTTTTTTGTTTTTTTTTTTTTGTTTTTTGTTTTTTTTTTTTTTTTTTTTTGTTTTTTTTTGTTTTTTTTTTTTTTTTTTTTTTTTTTTTTTTTTTTTTTTTTTTTTTTTTTAATCTTGTCACTATTTTAAGCAAACTTTTACACACAGTCCATGATGGTTTATTTCAAGCTAGGATCACCTGGGTGAGAGAAGTTTCAATGAGGAATTGTTTAGATTAGCTTGGCCTGTGGGTATGTTTTGAGAGGATTTTATTAGTAGGGTTTATTGAGATAGGAAGACCCACTCTCAGTGTGGCTGTCACCATTTTATGGAACAGGCCCTAGGTCAAATGGAAAAAGAGAAAGCAAGGTGACACCAGCAAGCATGAATCCATGGCTGCCTGCCCTTGACTGTGGCCACAATGTAACTAACTGGTCACCGAAGATCTCTAAAAACCCTTCAGGAGAACACAAGAGGAGCAAAGGTAACTGCAGAGAAACAAAATGCTCTGATGATGTGATGCTTGGTGTTGATTGGAATTGAAAAATCTCCTGGGAGACGGGCCATCGTCAGGACAGTGCTGATTACCTTGGTTATATAAGTTGAGGTGAACCGAGGCAGCCCATGTAGATGGCACTATTCCTTCCCAGGATGGGATCCTGGGCTGTGCGTGAGGAAAGGAAGCTGGGCAGTGGTGTGCCTTCATGGTTCCTGACTGGGGATGCTTCCTAACAGGTACCTAGAACTCCAACTGTACTGTCCATCCTCCCGTACCCCCACCTGCACCCAGCCCACCCAGTGGTAGGTGACCTAGAGTAAACCCTTCATCTCCTGAGTTACTTTTGTCAGAGTATTGATCACAGCAAGGAGAAATTAAGACACCTAGTATCCAATACTCCTTAATTTTTTTTGAATAAGCACTAAACAAAACCCCAATAATAGGTATGTTGATGTATTAAATATCTATTGCATAGTTGTTTCTTTTTTCATTCACGAGACAAAAAATAGTACATGAGTTATTTGAACCAATTGTATTTATTTCATGTTTTATGAAACAGCTTTACACACCCTGGATTTTGAATAGTACATACCCATGGCACATTTCTAGCTGGAGAGTCTTGAATTTTCAGCCTTTTGGTATGTACAACCAGCTTCACACGACCCAGATGTCTTTCCTTCAGTCCGTTCCCAAAGGTACCTGAGCTGCTTAAAGGATGAGCTAACTCTACTGGGTCACTAGGGTGCTCTGCGGTACTTTATTACTGAACACCATACTGGTCGTGTTTTTCTAACCAATTCCCTGATCGGGTAACCTCTTTTTAATATTAAAATCTCTCGAAACCAAAGTCATATCTTTCTGGAAGGTCAGAATTTTAGAGCAGTGTACTTACTAATAATGTACTAAGGGATTATTGAGTCATTCTGAGGGCTTATGTTCCTCACCCAACACCAACAAATCACTTAACTGCTAACACAAGGAAAGCCTGGTGCTTGCAATGGAAACTTAAATGATTAGTTTATATGTTTTAATGGGAAATATTTTAGAATACCAAGGTTTTTGTGTAAGCCCTTTCTTTCTGTTCTAATTTCTTACCTGACTTAACTCCCACATCAGCCTTTACTTTATTACTCTATTCTCAAAGTGAACAAAAGATCTTTGAGGAGACTTACTCATTGGGTCTTTTCATTACGAGAAAAACGTTATTAAGGTTAAACCAGCCATTTAGAGAAATAGGTATATATATTTCCATATATATATTGATATATGATTTATAATTGAATATATATATGGAAAGCTAAGTTTTAAGGGCCTTAAACTTAAGCCCAAGTAGTACTATAGACTGAGTTCTAGGGTGGTTTGGAATTCAGAGTGAGTTCAAGGGTAGCCTGGACAACTTAGAGAGGCCCAGTGTCAGGTAAAATATTGTTTAAAAGGGTTTGAGTGTAGCTCAGTGGTAGAACATTTACCTAGCATGTGCTAGGCCCTTCCTGACTTCACTCCCTAAGAGTAGGAGGGGAATCAAAGTGTCCATTTAAACTTAATATCAGTCAGAAGAGTTTATTCCCACTCACAGATTTGTTAACAGAATGTTTTTAAAAATGAAACCTTATTTCTTACTTTTATTGTAGTTTTGGTATTTTACACATATGAAATGTGAGTGTACTTACATGTAGACATTGTATAGATGTTTTAGTCTTTTCTATTAGTGTCCTCATAGACATTTGCCTCTATATAATCCTTCTGAGTCTATATAATTGTTTTTTAAGGTTTTTAATAGCCTAAATAGGCAAACCATAACTTATGAGTGTTATTAAGCTCATGCTTGAAAGTGTAACTATTGATAAGGTCTAGAGACATTGACTTTTGCAAAAGTTGTTCCAGTCAAGTTGTTATCAAGGTGTGTGATATCATTGCTATTGTGTCCTGTCTTTATTGTGAGTTGGCACTTTACAAAGATGATGCGCTCTCTCTTCAGATCATTTTATGTCTCTTCATCTCTTCCTACTTTTCTCCCCGAGGAATATGCCTCAAGTATGTGCCAAGAAAATGTTAGATGGGGTGAGCTCTTTAGGACCAAAGCCACAGTCCTTCACAGCAGTGTGGAGGATGCATATGGTGGCTGTGCGTTAGTATCTGTTGGAAATCTCACCTTGGAAGAAAAGAGTAAAGATTCGTATGTTTGGCTGATTTGCAGCTAAAGAAAAAGACTAAAATGTGAGAGTACCATTTCTCAACATGACCATTATCAACTAATAGAGAGCTCATTAAGGTATCACAGAATTTTGTATTCATTATGTAAGGCGTATTGATAGGGATTAGACTCAGTGATATTTAGTGTGTTTGATGACTGGGGTTCACTATAGTATGAGTATATGGATATGTATATATACATATATGTAAATGTATGGTTGTATGTATTCAAATGTATGTATGTATGTATTCAAAATTACTTGAGCTATTTCCTCCTTGTATGGGCTTGATGTTTTTGTTCTTTTTATTAGTATTTATAATTATATATAATAATGGTTTCAGGACATTTTCATGTCTTTCATAATGTACTGGGTCATAGTTATGGCTCTGATGCCCCTTTATCGCCCCTTGGTCCTCCCATAAGATGCTTTGCTTCTTCCTGAATAATACTCACTCTACTGTCATGCCTTTCTGTTTAGGTTGTTGGACATTTTTGTTGCTGTTGTTATTTTAGTTTTGATGTTGTTGTTTTAAGACAAGCTCCAGGCTGCAAATTGGGATGGCCTTAAACTTCTCATCCCCCCGCCTCTCCAGTGCATCACCACTCTCGGCTCTGGCTTCAGCTTTTAAAACACCGTTCCATTAGGTGTTATACTGTAGGCACACTTTCTGCTGTGAATTTAAGATCCAGTTCTGTAGGAATGGAAGGGACATTGCCTTGGGATGACAGTCACTAAATATTCAGCAGCATAATACTGACAATGTGTTTGAAACCTTGTATAAGAAAATCTTCCAGCACATTCTTTCCAGCCCCATCCCCAGTTCAGTATTGCTCATCAGACAGGGGAAAGTGAGCCTGTGGGGACATAGTGTTTACTTGAGTTACCTTTAGGTGTGCTATGAGTCATTGGCAGTGTTAGGGTTGGAATCTTACATTCCCAAAATGAGAAAGTGAAATTATGTGGAAAGACTTGTACACTAATAAACTTTAGTCATATTGTCAAAATATAAAATCTCTGAATGATTGGATAAAGGATGAGATAAAAAGAATATTAAGTCTGCTCCCTTCTTTCTCACTTGGAGTGGCTAGCTTGTTTTTTCCATTAAATGACCTGTAGTTGTCATTTGCAAAGAATTTATCTGGGCTTATGATAAAGCAAGAGGGATAAATGCAAGCTAGAATCTTCAAGTTTCTGTTGGTTATTATTAGTTATTAAGAAAGAAGCATGGGCATGTTTAGTAATGTGTTAAAAAGTCTAGGAATGTTACCCTCTAAAGAAATTTTAAAATGTGAAGGAGAATCCCCCCCCCCCCCCGCGCGCGCTCTCTCTCTCTGAACTTTTATTCATTCAATAAATATTTATAGAGCATGCCTCGTTACTCAGGACACTTTTGACGTGAGCAAATGAAACAAGAAAAACACAGACCTTACAGAGTTAGATAATAGAGTGAGTAAATCATGCATAAGAAGGTAGAAACATTGTTTCCACAAGTGAAACAAGATGAGTGAAATTGGAATTATTGATAGGCAGGGCAGGTCACAGTTTTATAAATGATATATTTTCAGAAAACAGAATTAAAAATTTTCAGAAAAAGTTAAAAGGAGACAGTGATGTTTCTTTGTAGAGGAATAGGAGAAGAAGGATCCTGGTGTCTGCATCAATGGGCCTGAAAGTTGGGGCTGAAAGACGTGTTTCTTTGAGGAGACAGGTCCTAGGAAGAGTTGGCATGCAGAGGTGGGATGGAGGAAGAGATGGGAGAAAAGATATTAGAGAGCAAGACAGAAGTTGCAGCCGATGGGTAAGAGTATTAGTGGGATGGGGATAAGCAGGGTTGAGAGAGAAGTAGAGTTGGATTCCACGCTCAACATTTCCTGGAGTAATTTTTTTTTTTCTGAAAAGGAGAATAAAGTAACATAGAGTCAAAGGAAGTAAGACATGATAAAGTGTGTGCACATGCTAATAAGAGTGTCCGTGTGTCTTAGTTACTTTCTCATTGCTGTGAACAGAACCTGTAATTAAACAACTTACAGGAAGCATTTATTTTGGCTCTGAATCGAGGGGATACAATCCATCCTGACAGGGAAGGGGGTGTGTCTTGGAACTCCACCATGGAGGTGAGAGTTTGCAGGGCTCTTTGTCTACCAGACTGCAGAGAGAGGTGTGCTGGCACTTAGCTTTCTTTCTCTTTTTCTTCCATGGTTCCATCAAAACCCCACTCTGTTAGATTTGCTACTCATAGTCAGGGCCATGTTACCCCTTAATGAGTCATCTATGAAACCTTCACAGACACACCATAGCTCACCTCTCTGAGCTCGAAGCATGCCATTAAAATTTATAATAGCTTCGGCTTCCGTGCTATGAGGTGGCAGTGTTTCCTGTTGAGCAGAAAGGTTACTCTGATGATCTTGAATTTTTGCCCGTTCATTGCAGGCTGGCTGCCACTGAGGCTTCTGAAGGCCAGCTTGCCAAAGTTACATTCATTTCCAGAGAAGAGAGAAACATGTTAATACTGGGTTTCTTGACTTCCATTGTTCTCCTATCTCCCATCTGCTTTTTATCATAGACAAGTGACGAAAGAATGGGTCACAGTTTTGAGATACTCTGAGGAAAATTTCAGAGTCATGCCAAATAGCATTGCACGAATAAATGTGAAATTATCTGTTTTATTGGATCTTTGTTGTATCTTCGCCATGCCTTTTGGCAAGGTGGAATTTGGAAAACAATGAAGATGCTAAATGCCTCCCCACACACATGTACCAAACTCAACAAAGATGAGATTACTAATGTAGAAGTCATTATGGTGCTTCACAGCTGTTAGGAAGTGCAGCACATGTGACAGGCAAACAGAAAAGGCCAGCTTTTGAACAGTAGAAACATCAGTTGCATACAGCAGTTTGTTCTGCCTTACTTTTTGTAAACTGACTCATGATGGGACTTGGACTCGTTTTGCTAATAGTTTATTGCCGACTTGATTGTGAGTTGTGTAAAACTCAATTAGGTCATTTAACTTCAAGATGCCTCAGTTTTCTTCCTAGTAAAAATAAAAATGATTAGAGACTCAACTGGGCAAGACTTGTTAGTACAGTGCCTCGTGCTATTGTAAACATTCATAAGTCAATCATCTGTCAATCACATTTCAAGCCTAACTCTCATGGGTAGACTATTCTATTAGCATAACCCAGGACAATCTAAAAAGCATACAGCTTAACTTTTAAGAGGTAATGAAGGATTTAAAAGAAAGAAGCCTACGAGCCCAGTTAACATCTTGGAAAGAATTCGGTTTCTAATAATGGGGATCGTGCTGATAGCAGCATAAATGGCGTTCCTTTAAGAATGTGTGAAAGTTCAGCAGAGTGAGCACATGTATGCAGGAATACCAACATATTCCATGTATCTTTTAGTATGAATCTACATGAGCCAGAGGAAGAGAATAAAAATGAATCCTCCTGAAAATGTAGCATGT
This sequence comes from Phyllotis vaccarum, assembly GCA_033318265.1. Taxonomy (NCBI): domain Eukaryota; kingdom Metazoa; phylum Chordata; class Mammalia; order Rodentia; family Cricetidae; genus Phyllotis; species Phyllotis vaccarum. The sequence goes on from JARWLC010000003.1 coordinate 73,549,914, forward strand.
CAGTTACACAGACGTCTTTACAATTGTGGTGGCTTGTCTTGGTTTTGAACTTGACACACTTGGAAAGAGAAGGCCTCAAGTGAGGAATTCTTTAGTAGATTGGCCTGAGAATGCCTGCGAGGTATTTTCTTGACGTCCAACTGATGCTCAAGGGCCTGTGACTGGAGATGGCCCCTTCCCTACATAGGTGACTGTGGACAGCACCTTCCCAAATAGGTGACTGTAGAAAGTCCTTTCCCTCCACAGGTGGGCCTGGACAAATAAAAACAGTAGGATACCTGAATATGAGACCGAAAGCAAGCCGGTAAGCAAGCTTCCTCTGTGGTTTCTACTTCAGTCTCTGCTCATGTTTCCCTGCCCTGCCCTCCTTCAGTGATGGGCTGTGACCCAGACACTTGAGCCAAAACAAACCCTTTTCTTTCTCAAGTTGTTTTGGTCAGTGTTTTATCACAAAAACAGAAAGCAAACTGAAATGGCTGTAAAGACCCCAAGCATGTCCTGTCCTCAGAGTCTTAGCATATGCTGTTCCTTCTGTTTCTTTCTCTCAATACATCCTAGTTTGAATTAGTCTCTTTTATCACTTGGATTTTGGCTCACCTAAGACTGTCATCATCCTACCTGTACACCACACCACCTACCATGATTCTCTCATCTTAGCATTTTTAATGCTCTCCCATAGCAGGTTATTTTTCTGTTAGCCTTCAAAAAAAATCAGCCTCCTTCACAATACTGTCAAGCTTAATGGCAGCAGGGCACTGAGTCTTTACCACAGCGACATCCCCCATGTTTGGTTGATCCTACGGCAATTTCAAAGTAGTGTGTGTGTAGTAAATGCACATGGTTTGGGTTTTTTGGGGAATCTTTAACTTTAAAATTTGAGCTCTTTGAATATGAGGGGATGAGATGGTTGAGTTGGGGGAGGGACAGAGAGGGAGAACAACAGAATATCTTGATAGATAAAGCCATTTTGGGTTTAGGGAGGTCCCCAAACATGACCCCTACTAAGACTCTAAGCAGTAGTGGAGAGGGTCCTGAACTGACCTTCCCCTGTAACCAAATTGATGATCAGCCTAATTGCCATCATAGAACCTTCATCCAGTAATTGATGGAAGCAGAGCAAAGATCCACGGTTAAGCACTGGGTTGAGCTCTCCATACAGCCAAAGGTAGGGAGGAGAGATTATATAAGCAAAGGGGTCAAGATCATGATCAGGAAACTGCAGAGACAGCTGTCCCAAGCTTTTGGGGACTCACTGACAGCTGGGGACCTTCAAGGTATCAAACTAGGCCCTCTGAATATGGATGAGAGTTGTGTGGCTTGGGTAGTTTGCGTGACCTCTGGCAGTGAGACCAGGATTCATCACTAGTGCATGAACTGGATTTTTGGAGCTCATTCCCTATAGAGGGACACCCTGCTCAGCCTTAATACGGGGGCAGGGGGAGGGGGAAGGAGAGCTTGGTCCTGCCTCAGCTTGATATGCCTGATTGTATTAACTCCCCTAGGGAATCCTTACCCTCTTTGAGGAGTGAATGGAGGAATGGGGGATGGAGGGGAAGAAGGGAGGGAGGGGTAACAGTGGTTGGTATATAAAAAAAATCTTTTAAAATAAAATAATTTTCAACTCTTCAGTGTGTACTGTAGTGCTACGATATTTATGATTTTTCATATTCTCTTAATAAAATTGAAACTAACACATTGGCTTTTATATAATCCTAAAAGGATCATAAGGGGTTGATCCCTTACTGCTACTTCTGTTACTGTTTTGACATTGAGCCAAATAATAGCCAATCATATTTGAGATGCTTATCATAAGAATTTTAATAGTAATTATGTGATATTTGCAGCTAAAGTATACAGTGGTTAAAAAATATGCGTCATCTCAACACTTTACTATCATTCTGAATTTTTAGAGTCAAGATTTATCATTATTGGTAAACCCTTTAGGGCTGTATCCATGAATCGGGGAATGACTTAAAAACAAGCAAAACAATTCTAAACTCTGGAAAGAATTGGTTACATTGACAATCTGAAAAGTGAGAATTCTCTCCCCTGGCAGCTGATGGTATAAGCTAAACTCCCTTCCTATTGGCTCATGTCTGTTTCCCTTCTGACCCGGAAGGTGATGTGTAGGGGGATAGTGTTGTTTCACGGTAAATAATTGTCCCACCCACTGGTTTAATAAAAAGCGCTGATGAGCCAAAAGCAGGCAGGAAGTGTGGGCGGGGCTACCAGACTAAAAACTCTGAGAACTGGAAGCACAAAGCAGAATGCCAGGGAGAAGTCAGAGGGAGCAGAGGACAACCATGCTGCTCTAAAGAAAGGTACCGAGCCGCTTGGCTGAACAGGAAGAATCATGGGTTAGATGAAGGGTACAGAGTTAGCAAGTTATATGCCTGGGCCTGATGCTGATCAGCCTAAAATTATTGAAAGCATCTGTGTGGCTCTGTGTGGCTCTGTGTGGCTCTGCGGGTCTGTGTGTCTGCGGGTCTGCAGGTCTGCGGGTCTGCAGGTCTGCAGGTCTGCGGGTCTGTGGGCCTAAACCTTGAGGTTAGGCCCAAAAGTCCGGGCCAGAAACCTCATACTACAGTGATGCAATGATACAACTGTCCTATGATTGGTCCAAACAGGGAAACCATCAGAGTCAAATTTGCTATTGAGAAATGTAGTCCTATGCATGAGGAGAAAGAAGGTTTTCAATCTCTAGGTGGAGAATCCAGGTGGCATTAGAAAATGGAGAAGTTAAGTTGATTTTGCTCAAAAGTGTTGCTTTAGATTTCATAGGAAGATTTCTACAGAAGTAGATGAAACCACTTGGGATTCAGTCAAGTAGGCTTAGAGCTCTCACCCTTTTGACTTCAAAAGAAAACACAAGAATGCTCAATGTTGCACAAATCCTGCTTGGTCTTGCACTAAAAACCTGGATATTGGGACAAATGCTAAAATATCAGAGAGACAGAGGAACAGGCCACAGCCATTTATTACCTAGCCAACTCCTCAGCTGAAAGAGGAAGATCCTATCTCCATGACTCCACAGACTAAATAGGGAAGTGAAGGTAACCACAAGGCTGAAATGGGAGGGGGCCAAACTCCTACCTCCTCCAGCTTTATATCCCCTTCCCTGCCTGGCCATATCACTTCCTTTCTCAAACTTTCTAGTGCTGGGATTAAAGGCACATGTGCATCTCAAATACTGGGAGCAGTAGCATGGGATCCCAAGTGCTGGGACTATATGTGTGTGCCACCATTGCTCAGCTCTGTTTCTTTTTTGGACTGGATAAATCTCATGTAGCCCAGTGCGGCCTTAAGCTCACAGAGATCCCGATGGATCTTTGCCTCCTGAGTGCTAAGATTAAAGGTATGTGTCACCACTGCCTGACCTCTACAGCTAACTCTGTGTCTGGCTCTGTCCTCTGATCTTCAGGCAGTCTTTATTAGATACTCAGTATATCACCACACAAAAGAAAGCTGATGTGGGAGATGTGTAAGATTGTGAAACAGAGTACAGTTTTAAGAAAACAAAGCTTACACATAAGAAAAACATTGAAGGAAAGGAGAGTGTTTTGTTTGTGCACATTTGACATAAAAGCAGAAGGAGAAATTGAAGAGCAGACAAAACCGTTGGTCAATTTGAGTTAGCTCAGTTTTCCCGTAAGCAAGTAACACAGATGTATGGTCAGCCTTGTGAAGATAAATAGAGATGCTCTTGGGATGACCAATAGGTAGACATTAGGCTCAACTTGCCTTTTGTAGCTATACAATCAACAGTGTGAATGGGAAGAGGTAGAAGAGGCATATGCATAGCTGGAAGTATGCTTTATCTTCAAGGACAAATGCTACAAGCAACCGGCTCATCAAGAATACATTTCATAAGGAACCCATCCAAAAGTCACGGAAATGAATGCCAGATGTTCTCAACTCAAGACTACTCCAGGCACGATGACCCAGAAAGTCCATATGGTACCAAAGGCAAAAGCTTAATTGGATAGATCACCTTTCTCTTCGTAATTCCCTACTCCCAGAAGGAAAGAGGTTAAGTGCAGTGCTTCTGTTAGAAGTGTGACTTTCAAAAATGCAACACCTCTGGACACTAAATGTTGTACTATTTATCAGTAACTATTTGGGGATCAGAGAATTTAAGAACATGGCCTCATTTCTTATTCCACACTAGGTACATATGTCTCCTATAACAAACATTTTGTGAGTGTATACTCTTAGACATGGAGTGAACTCTTATGAACAGGAACTCATAGTCTCATTTTAGGAGATAGTAATAGGTTAATAAATTGCTGCAAATATTCAAAAGATCATTAAACACCGGTGAAGTGATGTTTAAAAACTGAACTCTTTGAACCTGGAAACACCATCAAAGTGATTATTCTGTGTAAAAGTTCAAACTGGTTACTAGCAATGGACTCTACTTTGTTTAAAAAAGAATGAAGGAGCTAAGATTTCATGTCTTATAAAATCTCCCTGATGAGATGAGAGTCTTAATGACAGAAACTTTATCTTTTAATGTTTTGAATTATTTATTTATCATTTATAGGGGTATTTTGCATATATTTCTGTATGCATGCCTAATGCCCAAGGATGGCAAAATAGGGCAGCAGATCCCCTGGGACTGGAGTTATAGATGGCCATGAACAGTCATGTGGGTGCAAAGGATTGAACTAGGGTTCTCTGAAAGAAAAGTTTGCTATTAAGCACTTAGGCATCTAATGACCCCTCCATTAAAAATAATAATAATAATGAGTTCTCTTTATAGAGAGATAAATATATTAGCTTTTATCATTAATGCATGACTAGTTTTATGCATGTATATGATCAACTGTTGTCTCTCCCCATACACACATTTTACTCTCCCTGATCCTTCTCTCTCCCATTGATGCATTTCTTCCTATTACAGTTTGCTCCCCGTTTTCGTGTGCATGCATGTGTGTGTGTGTGTTCTACTGAGTTTAATTATAGTCGTTTTCCTAAGGTTGAGTCAGGAGGAGTTATTTACCAAAGCATAGGCAATGTATCAGTGGCTAACCACTGCATGACACCCTCCTCTCCAGTGAACTTCCCTTCACATAATTTCTCAGTGGAGTGTGAACCTCACGAAATCCTCCAGCATGAATGATGAGATGGCAGTGGGTCCAGTTTTGTACACTCATGTACAGGTGCCCTAACTGCAGAGAATTTGTTTGCAGTCAGGTATGACTAATGCAGAGACTCAAAACTGATCAAAGTACTGGGGATACATGACTTTAGAGTCCTGGCTCTGAAAGGAGGTCTCATGAAGCATCTGGTGTTCTGGACAGACATGACTATTGCACTAAAGACAGTGACTTTCTTGTCTGCACAGGCCTGAGGGGGACTACTGATCTTTGCCATTTGATTTTAGATACCCAATATGGTAACAATGGGGACCATGGGCCCCTATGGAGTCTAATTGTGCTTCTTCATTATTTCCCAGTTGGATGTACAGCTGTGAAAAGTTTTGCAAGACTAAAAACCCTCCTGGGTTGGGGATTAATTTGTCCCTTTTATATTTTGCTTAAACAAAAAAATTGCAAAGAATTTTAAGCCCCTGTGCTTTACATTAACTTTATAACAATATAAATAAGCTATTAATTTATATCAAAACATTGCATTCAGATGCAATCAGTTTCTAACTATTATTTTGTAGCCCCTGCTATATGTATTTTTTAGCATTTGGCTCCTGTAAATTAGTATTAGCTGCATAACCAAGGAACGGAAGGGAGGTAAAAAGATCCTTATTATTATTTTAATTAATTAATTTGTTTATTTATCTTGAGCCATTAATTATGTAACCCAGCTTGGTGAAACTGCCTCCTCCGGAGTGATAACATTACAAGTGTGTGCCTCTTTGCCTAGCTAAGATTTTCCTAATAACACGTTTCTTTTATTTAGATGAAACTTTACAAGGTAATTCCTTGCCATACTCTAGATAGTTTATTTTCAAATTTTGTGAAACTTGGCAATATGCATTTTTTTCATAAGAAAACATTAAAAATGTAACCCTATTCACCCAGGACACTGATAACTCTAATCTTTCCTCCTTAAGCTCCAGTCGGTCCCCTTACCCACACGAAGAATTTGAATTGAATTTGAATTAAATGTATTCTGTGAACGTTAACACCAGCTAATACATCACGAAAGGTTTGGAAAATCTTTATAGGCATCACTACAACAATGCACACATTTATATGGATAATGGTTTCTCACTGAGAGAAGCAGGCCAGAATCATTTTGAGCTCCATTAAATCTATTGCTTTATAAATCTGTGGTTACTTTTGTGTCCCAATTAAATGGCTACACCTCTTTCTTGCCTCTTGTTTATAAAGATCAGTTTCATATGGGATGGATGGGCTCTGTTCGACCTGGGCTATTTAATATTGTGTGAGGTTTGTTATGATTATATGAATTATTATTTATGGAATGGCATATCTTGTCTGTGGCAGGGAATGGGAAAGGATTATTCAGTGAAAAGACAGTAAGTTTTGTTTTTGAGACATGGCTTCATCTGGAACAGAAAGCTGATAGATACTCCCTGTGGCTGTTACTGTAGTTGCTGAGAGACCCTCCTAGCTGTTTACACTTCAGATGGATAATGGCAGTTTGACATAAACCAACAGTGAGATGCCAGCATCTGCAAAGAGGCTTTATGTGGAGCATGCCCAGTGCAGGGAGTGCATCCTCCCTCCCCCATCATCCCCTTCCAGATCTCTAAAGATAATGCTTGAACTTTACTCTTGGAGATACCACAGCATACTTGGGGGGGGGGGGGATTGTTTATTGCTTTTTTAACTTCTTTTTTTCTAGATGTACTCTTGAAACTAATTTCCTTTAACAAGCCAAATGCAGGGAAGAGAATAGAGTAATCTAATGCATTAAGTTTAAACAAGTTGAAGCTGGTCTCTGCACTTATTTTGAAAGCAATAGAAATCATTAGGTTTTGTGTGTGTGTGTGTGTGTGTGTGTGTGTGTGTGTGTGTGCGCGTGTGTGTGTGTTTTCCCTCTTGCGATGGGAAAATAAGATTCTCCTCAGACAGGAGTCCACTGGGGCTGGGAGTAAGAGCCCCAGAGTGGGAAGGGGACAGAGAAGAGGGGCTTCCTAGAGCATGGAGAGCGAAGGTGCAGGGATTCTCCGGGGCTCAGCTGGTTCTGAGGATCTGTGCCCGGGGCTGCAGCTGCGGACGATAAAGGCGCTATCCGGCTCATGAAGGCCACCTGGATCAGGCTTCTGAAAAGAGCCAAGGGAGGAAGGCTGAAGAATTCGGACATCTGTGTAAGCAGGAGGGCTTTTTGTTCAGGGGAGACACTGTTTTTCTTGGCTTTTCTGTTCAGTGAGTGCCCGCGGAGAGGGTGGTTAGATTCAGTTAATACGCTCGCTCACGATTGCATGAGAGGGAGCTAGGGAGATTCCTGTCATTTTTCTGAGCTCCCTTTCTTGTGTTGCGATTTATTACCAGAGGAAATCTTCCAAGCAGGTGTTTTCTGTAGCCAGCTCTCACTAAATATCTACATACAGGTATTTCTAAATATGTTTCTGCATAGTGGGAGGGGAGCGGGCTGGAGTGTCTCACGTCTAGTTTGAGAAGGTAGCAGGTGAAGCATAATGTAAAAAGCATCCTTAAGGTGATAAGGGGAGTTGTGTGAGACCATGGAGGATTCAAGTTTGTAACTCATTTTCCCTTTGATGAGTTTTGTTGGTCTCTCTGGGTGTAAATGCTTGCTTCAGCCCTCAGGCTGTTCTTAGAGTTATCCTTGAAACACATCGGTGCCCTTCAGCTCTGCACTGCACCATGGAGTTGGTTTAATGATTAAAAAAAAAAAAAAACAAAAGAATCTGGTAGATTCTTCCAGAAGGGCTAATTTCTGGTAAATGAACATGGGGAGAGAATGGTATCTTGACTCGCACAATACCTTAATGAAGAATTTGCAGAGCTAAGTGTGGTTTTTTAAGGTAGGGGGAAGCGAAATGCATTATTTACTGCTCTTTTCAGGAATTTACAGCATATTCCAGGAAGCAAACTGCCACACCAGTGAGGCTTTTCCAGTGTATCCATCACACACTGGATCTATTTTAAAAATATACATTCTCCTCTTCAGGGTTCGGCAGACTCCTACACCAGCCGCCCATCCGATTCAGATGTGTCTTTGGAAGAGGACCGGGAGGCAGTACGTAGAGAAGCTGAGCGCCAGGCCCAGGCACAGTTGGAAAAAGCAAAGGTAAAAACCATATCTGTGGAAGGGGGAATGGCACTGTGCGGCTCAGGGGCTGCCTGTGGATGTATCCATCTGAAGCTCTTGCCTGGTCCACTGGAGCTGGCTTAATACAGGCCTAATTAAGGGGAAATGTGATAGTAATAATAATCTTTAGTGTTTTATAATCTAAGCAGCTTGTTTCCTTGGTGGGAGGTTAATTTCAACGCAAATAAAAGGAGCTCCAAAAACACAAAGATGAAAAACTGAATGTAATATCAAAATATTTTGCTTGATCTTGCCAGTGAAGTGCCTCTGTTTACAAAACAGTCTTGATGCTAGTATTTATTCCTCCCAAGTTTACCTCGTAGGTGTTTTATAATGCTATCTCCTTATGTGTTTATTTATGCTGCTTTGGAAAAATAAAGCAACAAAGGATTCATTGATTAAACTACTCCTTCCCCTGGAAAGTTTTTCTTCTTGTTCCAAGATGAGGAAGTGTGTGCTCACAGAGGAGATACTGCAAATCACTTCTGAGTTCTGTAAGGAGTTGATCTCAGGCTGGATTTTACTCTGGCTAGGAAACAATGGCAGAAGCTGTTATCATTATGATTGGAACTTTATGATCCCCTGCAGTCATTTGAATAACAGCTCATTTGAAACCATTGGGTTGTTGTTCAAGTGGAAGGTGTCTTGGTTTTTAACTTTTGAGTGAACGTATTTCAATGTGGTTATTAGTTGCCTTTAAAAAAAATTATTACTATGAAAAAGAGTAAGTACGACATTGATCTTGCTAGGAAAGTAAGGACATTCAATGTTTCTGCTAGATGCTTGTCTCTAAGAGTAAAATCTATGTGTGTTGCTATGGGAATGGTGACATGGCTTGAATGGGTGGACAGACCTTGTGTAATATTCAAGGCCTCTGGCACAGCTGCTACAGTGGTTACCAGGCTACCTTGACTTCTACAAAGCAGTGTTTCTGCCTTAACAGCTGGCATGGAAATTGTCTTCAGGTCTCATAGCTTTCATTGCTAGACACATCTTAAGAGCAGCAGCAGAGCTGGCTTTCTGGAAAGTGAAAAGCAAAGTGTGGCCCAGTTGCCATCAACTTTACCTGTTCTACCCGAATTAGCCATTGGAAAACACTATGAGCTAAAATTAAATAACTACAAATATTTAATGTTTGGTAAAACTAATCTGCCACAAGGGTACACTGTCATAGTAAATCAGAACCCAGTTCTATATTCTATTTTTTGTGCCTAAATTGAAATAAAAGACAAAAAAAAAAAAAAAGAGCAGAATTTATTTCAAAAATAAGGTTGTATTTGCAACTGATTTCTGTTTACAAACTTAAACCGGGGTCATCCCAGGGTCATCCCAATTTTTCTACAACCCACTGTGTTATAGATCTGGCCATGGAAATTTTTAATTATCTGACTGGGATATTTTTGGCCAAAGCTCTGCCCTGTTAAGTCACTGGAATAGCTACAAAAAGGTCCAAGACTCTCACCCTAGAGGGCATCAAAGTATGGCTACTAAGTCACACCAGGTTCATGGTCCTTGTCATACCGCCTGATGACACGCCAGAGCAGTGGTTCCCAGCCTTCCTAATGCCACAACCCTTAATTCAGTTCCTCTTGTTGTTGTGACCCCCACCATACAATTATTTTCATTACTACTTCAAAACTGTAAGTTTGCTACTGGTAAGACTTATCATGTAAATATTTGATATGCACAGTATCGATATGCTACCATATGAAAGGATCATTCCAACCCCAAAGGGTTGCAACCCACGGGTTGAGAACCACTGCTCTAGAAGAAAATAACATGAAATATAAAAGAACAAGGAAGACAACTTAAGCAAGGGCAAAGTAATGGAAAAGTATTTCCTATGTTTAATCAAAATAGTTTCTATGTATCTACATGTGTGTTAAAGTAGGTCAATACCTTAAGCCTTTGATGTGTTCCAATGACTAAATCTGGAATGAAAATTTGAATGTGTTCTGACTTTTAAGTTTTTGATCCTGGCTTGGTGGGTTTTGTTTTAATTCTAGTCTCCTTGAAGATAGAATGCAAAAGCTCTATCTACCTCTCATGAGGCTATCTTTACATATTCTCCTTCCTTTGTCAGTCTGCCATCATGCCCTTGAGGGACCTTACATTTAAAAATGAGAATATTAGGGCTGGGGGATGAGGCTCAGATGATAGAGTGTTTGCTCACATAACAAAGCCCCTGGGTTCCATTCTCAACACCAAATAAACTAGAAAGTAGACTCAGGAGGAGCAGAGTTCAAAGTTAACCTCAGCTACAAGGTGATTTTAAGACCAGATACATGAGACCCTGTCACAAAAACAAACGAATAAAAATAAAAATGCTGCATGAATTAATAAGCTGGCTTAAAACAATGTAAACGTTTCTCTATCTGCTCTGAAAGAATCAAACATTTTGTACCTTTATTTTATAAAAATCCTTCCCATAGAAAGCTATTACAAATTGGTGTTTTTGGTGTTTTTACTTGGCCAACAGATCACATTAGTACATATACTTCAGCTGCTTTTGGTGCCTGGTCCTCTATAAAGATGAGCTACATTACCCATTAATTGTCTTAATCATCCATATGTGAAATAAGGCAATTGGCAAATAGTAAAACTAGAAACACTTGCTTTTGAAATTAAGTGACCTACAAAACATTATATAACTAGGCAGCCATGCGGCCACTAAAACCCAGGATTCTCCCTACCACGTTGTTATGGCCTCTCTAAATAGTATGGTTAAGTGGGCAGAGGTCAGGTCAGTTTTTGAGGCATTAGTAGCAATGGATGTTTTTTACCTTGATGTTTTTGGGTCCCAGATGTTGGATTTGTTGAGTTATGGCATCCTTTGCATATTCTGCTTTGGTAAGGTTCATATGCTTTGAGATTGCTTTAAAGACAAGTAATATGAATTTAATGAGTTCTCACTAATCTTTTGTTGTTGTTTGCAATTTGGAATATTGATATATAATCCCCCATCTAAAGTTAGCTTGGTATATACTAGACACCAGATAAATATTTACTGGATGAATCAGAAAAGGGATGGATTCTTCTGAAACTATGACTAGGGTGATCTTTTGGTTATGTGCTGCTGTAGTGATCTCTGGATCTGTTTATTGCTTGCTAGCACTGGGACTTTCTTTGTGTGATACTTCAAATTTGCTCCCAAAGTCCATGTGTTAAGAACTAAATCCAAAATGCAAATATTGGAAGGCAGGGCCTAATGCTAGGTGTTTAGGCCATTAAGGCTCCACCCTTGTGAATGTATTGATGCTGCTTCTACATGATTCAGTTTTCCAATTTCAGGGGTTTCTTATCAAAGAAAGCTTCACCTCTTCTTCTTCTTGCTTTATCTTCTTCCTCTACTATGGGTTATTAGAGAGAAAAGGCCTTTGACTCTTTTCCTGTTGTGATAAAAGACCCTAAAAAAAGCAACTTATGAGAGACAGGGTTTGTTCTGGCTTAGAATTCAATGGTATGCCATCATTGTGGGGAAGCCAAGGAGCAGAAACTTGAAGCAACTGGCCACATGACACCTGAATCAGGAACAGAGAGTGATAGATACTATGCTAATGTTCAGCTCTCTTTCTCTATTTTAGGTAGTCTAGGATCCCAGCTAGGGAATGATGGCACTCACAGCCAGTGGGTTTACCCACTATAATTATTGTAATCCAGACAAACCACACAAACGTACTCAGAGACCCATCTCCCAGTCATTCTAGATGTTGTCAAGCTGACAACATGAAGCATCTTAGTCCTCAACACATGAAGACCCTGATTTCTCACATTCCATTCTAAACAACTGTAAGACATAGATTTATGTTCTGTGTTTAGTAAAAAAAATGAAGAGACAGTGTTGTTGATTATTAGTTGTTACATTTGTTTATGCTGCGGAAGATTTGTTTAATGATGCAAAGATGTGTTTTATTCTTTTATGGTACATTTGTTTAACTCTGTGAAGCTGTGTTACTTTGCCTGTCTAAAACACTTGATTGGTCTGATAAAGAGCTGAATGGCCAATAGCTAGGCAGGAGAGAGAAATAGGTGAGCTGGTGGGCAGAGAGAATAAGTAGGAGGAGAAATCTAGGGAAGAATGTGAGAAGTCAGCAAAAGAAAGGAAGATGCCATGGGCCAGCCCCGGGGTAAGAAGGAAAGAAAGACACGTGGAATAAAGAAAGGTAAAACGTTCAGAAGTAAAGTGTAGTTAAAGAGAAATGGGATAATTTAAGTCGGCAAAGCTGGCTAGAAACAAGCCTAGCTAAAGCTTACCATTAATAAGTAAGAAGTCTCCATGTAGCTGTTTGAGGGCTGGGTAATGCGTCCCCAAAGATTAAAAAACAAAACTAAACCCTATAGTCAGACATGATAGTTCATGCCTGTAACTCTTGCATTTGGGAGGATAATAAATTCAAATTCCACTCATACAATATTTTGGATACCCTGTCTTCAAAAAATAAGATAGTACAACTCTAAATAGGCATTAGTTTTTACCTATCATGAGTATAAACAACTTTAGGATGTTTGATTTCCTTTATAAGAAATTCCAAGCCCATTAAGTTATTTCTCATCCTTTGCAACCCCACCGCCCTAGAAAGCCATCAATCAACACTCTCTCTGGGTATGTCTTCTGGATGCTGAATATATTTCTATATAATCAGGTCATTTGTGACCACCTGTATCCTCTTACCTAATGTTTGTAATGCTTATGCAATGGCATCATCGTCCCTTCATTTTTGTTGTCAAAGAATATATCATTACATCTGTATTTCACATTTGACAAATTTATCAATTAGAAGGCATTTGGATTGTTGATATTTTCAGCATTGTGAATAATCCTCTTAAGAACATTTGTGTACAAATTTTCTTCATGGGTGAGAAATATTTTAATTTATCAAGTGTAATCATAGTCTTCTTATCAACTTGATATACCTTGGAAGAAGAAACCTCAATTAAGGAATTGCCTTTATCAGATTGGCTTATGGGGGTGTATAGGGAATTTTCTGATTGCCCATTAATATGGGAAGGCCAAGCTCATTGTGGGTCGATAATATCCCTAGGCAAATAGTCCTGTGCTATATAGGAAAGGTCTCTGAATGCAAGCCTGGGAACAAGCCAGTAAGTAGCATTTCCTTGTGGTTTGTGCTTCAAGGCACTACCTGGAATTTTAGCCCTCCATTTAACCTATAAACCAACAAATCCTTTCCTACCAGAGTTCTTCTTGATCCTAGTGTTTGGTCATGACAACAAAAAGAAACTAGGACATATATCTAGTTTGTGGATATCTAGAACTAAAATTATTGAATCACACAATTGCTTTTTTATTGAAAGAATTATGTTCTTTTTTTTAAGCCTCTCTACTTGTCAAAATGATGCCATCTGCCCCATAGGTAGAGACTATGTTAGGAAACCTGGATGTGTTGGGGGATTGTGACACACAGATATAATAGTCTCGATGTGATATTCTTGGTAGACTGACACTCAGTTGTGACTGCTCTTTTCAATATGTTCCTCTACTATAGTAAAAGGGCTGTACTTGCTATAATTGCTATGTAGGAAAAACTTTGAAGCCAGAGTCACAATGAACAAAGGAGCAGGTCGGTCTTTTGCCTTCTGAACTTCTTTAAAGGATGAACAGAAGTACCTGATGGGGGGTAGAAAGTTCTGTGAGCAGGAAAGGAAAACATTGTACCCAGATGGCTGGGACAAAAAACCCGTCTTAGAGGAGGTAGAAGCTTAAAACTAGACCTTCCAGAATAGACAAATAAAGCACTGTGCCTGAAAAAGAAAGCAAATGTGGAGTGGAGCAAAGGATACTCCATATAGAGCCTGAGGATGCAAAGTTTATAAAGACTGGTAGACCTGAGGCTGCAAGAAGACATAGAGCCTTCTAGCAAATGGTTAATATTTTTTAAGCTCTTGCTGAGTAGAAATGTCTTTGTTATTCCCTCACATTTAATTACTAGTTTGTTTGGGTATAATACTCAGTAATAAAAACCACTTGCCTTTGGGTTGGTGAAGGCGTTGGTTTGTGGTTTAGTTTCCAGAGCTGTCAGAGCACAGTGGTATTCTACAGCCGAGGATGATGTGGGCTCCTTCGGTTCTCCTGTGTTCTAAGAATTGCGATTCTTCTGGCGCCTTGACAAGTTGGCTTGATGTGCCTTGGTATGAATCTTTTTGTTTGTTGTGCTCGGGTTCATGCATGCTTTGAGAAGGGCCAGTCAATTCAGCTCTGGAAATTTTCTCAGTCTGTTCTTGGTTATCATCTTCTGGTTCTCGGATGACTGACGTGTGATGAAGAGAATTCTTCTGCGCTAGTTTTCTTTTTATTATTTTGTTCCGATTTTTTTTGTGTGTGTGTTTTAGTTTAGTTTCTAACCCATCAGCTGAAATTTTTATCAAAATGTCTGATTTCTAAGAAAGATTTGTTTGCTAAGTACTTGTATATTTTTGTCGGTGTGGATTTGTTTTATTGTCCAAAGGCTGTTAAGTTAATTGCTTTTTTTCTTTGTGAGAAATAAGTGTACAGATGCCTCTGGCCCTGTGTCATGGTGTGTAGGTAGAGTCACATATCCCAATACTATTAGTCTACTCTCAATACTCTGGCTGTTTGCTGACAGTCATAGTGATGCTATTTCAGTAGTCTCGATCTAGCACTCAAAGCGTGGAGGATTCCTGGAGAGACACTGGTCTTCAGTGGATATTGGAAGATTGAAGGCACTGGGTTCCATTGTCAGCAGAGGGTGTCAGCAGCAAAAGAATAGACAACTTTGCCAAAAGGCTGCAAAGACAAAATACAAAGGCCTTTCCCTCAGACCTCCTTATATTTAGGCCACCTCTAGAAGGAAGGTGCCACCTACATTTGGGGCGGGAGGGGCGCTCATTTTAGTTAACATAATCAAGAAAATCCATTATAGGCATACCCGGATGCTGACCTATTCTAGTTAATTCTCTACAGGTAACTTCAGAGGCTTGTCTCATGGGTTATTCTAGATCATGTCAAATTGACATTCAGTGCTAAGCATCACACCGAGCATATGCATGGCCCTGAGCTGTAGCCCCTAAACCTGAACAAAACAAGAAAGAATAAGTTCCGCGGATGATCAGTCTTCTCTTGGGTCACACTTGCTAGTGCTGTGATAGCTCAAACAAGTCACACGATGATCTCAGATCAGTGTAGAGGGGCTGTCCAGCACACGGCTTTATGCAGAGAGTTACCCGTGATTTTTTCTTTTTTTCTTCCTTACTTTGGAAGAAGAAACGCCTCTACCTTTTAGGATCCACCTCTGTCACCTCTTCTATCCTGTTATTTATTTTCCCTCTCTCTTTCCTTGTGTACTGCCAACCTTGTCACCCAAGCTTTAGCCTCAATTTCTTTAATTCTTCTGTCTCTTAACCTTTAACCCCTTGGACATGACTTTTTTTTTTTTCCTGACAGTCTCTGATGATGTTTCTGTCACCATGTTTATTGACTTTTGATGAAGTTTTCCGTGACTTTTCCCCATGCCACCATATTTTTTCCTTCTCTTGTATTCTAGTTATTTTTTAAAAAAATATATTATTATTGATGTTATAAAGATGGTGAGCAAAAGCAACTAAGGAAGGCAATAGTTTATTTAGCCTTACAAGCTGAGGTCTATCATTGAGGGAGGTCAGAACAGGAACCCAAGGCAGGACTCTAGAGGCTCTAACTGAAAGGGAGTGTTACTTAATTAATGGTTTTCTTTCCGTGGCTTGCTCTGCCTGCTTTCTTATACAGCCCAGGACCACCTGCCCATGGGTAGCACCACGCACCATGAACTTGTCCCTCCCACATCAATCATTAGTCAGGAAAATATTTTCTCTTTAAAGGTATGTCTAGGTTTGTGTCAAGTTCACAAAAACTAACCAGCACATTTGGCAAATCTATTATATTACAGATGCTGACTACAATAGAAAAATACCTAAGTCAGCTACCATGTCATCAACTAACCTATTTGTCCTTAGATACTCTGTGTGTATATAAAGTACTAGGCATGCAGAAGCCACCAAGGAACGTGGGCAGTCTTCCTCTAGCACTCTCTACCTTATTTCTGAGACATTGTCTCTCACTGAGCCACAATTTATCCTGGCAGACCAATGACACCTCGGGACCTAACTACCTTTGTTTCCCCAATGCTAGGGTTATAAGCATTTGTGACTTGGCTCAAGTTTTACCAGGGTGCTAAGGAATTGAACTCGGATCATCCTGATTTTACAGGAAGCACTTTAAAGCACTGAGCCATTCACGGAGCCCTCTGCAGATTATTCTGTCACCTTTCCTTTTTCTTCACTGAAGAATAGAAGTCTGTCCTATTAAATACTCAGTTCAGGTCTTGGCTCCTTTTAGCATGGTTTGTCTCCCAGTATTCTGGTTTCTGCTGCAGAGCCTCCAGGGGCATCCACGGAGCTTCAAGACCATAAGCGGAAGCAAAGGGATACCCAGGCTGTGTGCTCTGTGTGTTCTACCTAGCATTCGTATAAAAACGCTCTCCCTACCCAGGTTTAGATGGGAATTTTTGTGTACTTTTCCTTTGAATATAGTTTGTCCACCAACGTGAGTTTTCTGCAGTGTCTGCCTTGTGCTTCTCAAGGCTTCCGCCAACACTGACTCTGAGTCTTTGCTTCTTACTCTCTATGCACATGTAGGTATTGCAGATCCTTTCCTTGGCTGCTCATTATGTCATTGTTGGCTCCATCTTCCCAAGGCCTTGGTACAGGGATCAAAAATTTATTGACTGTTTTTCCTGTAAAGAAATAGATAAGAAAAAATTTATGTAACTTGGATCTCTGTTGGAGGTCAACTCAGAGCGACGTGACTTTGAATTCTCTTTCTGCCATGGACCAGCCATTTAATCTGTTGCTGCATTACATGGTATGGTGGTTCAAATGATAATGGCTCCCATAGGCTCATAAGTTTGAAAGTTTGATTCTTAGTTGGTGGACTGTTTAAGAAGGATGAGGAGGTGTGTCAATGTGGGTAGGCTTTGAGGCTTTAAAACCCACCCCAGGCCCAGTTTCTCCCTTTCTCTGTCATTTGCTAGAGGATCTAATGTAAGCTGTCAGCTACTGGGCCATAGCTTACACCTTACCTGCTGCCATGCTTCCTGCCATGATGACCTTAACTCACCCTCTGAAACTGTAAGCACGCTCTCCAAATAAAGGCTTCCTCTGATGAGTTGTCTTGGTCATGGTACCTCTTCACAGCAATGAGATAGGAACTAAGACACAGTAAGGTCATTTTTCCCATTAGGAAAATGACAGGGAGTCTTACCTCTTAGAACTGCAATGCTATCTGAATGAACTTGTGCGAGTCAAGCACATGGTTCCTCAACCTCCTTCTGTCTTGAACCTCTTGAGATGGGTATAAGAACAAGTGTTTGTAATGCTTCTCTTCTCTCAGCCTGGTGTCTGATGGGGACCAGTTATCCAAAGTTAGAAACTCTCTGTTCCTGTTGAGTGAAGTACTGGTATAACATGCTATTTGATAAATAGTCACTCTCCTGTTAGTGTGACTAGATTCTGATTTGGTAGAGAGTGTCATGAGACAGATTTGTGACATAATAGTTGCAGACTTGAGTAGGATATGGCTAGCATGGGCACTCATATGTGATCTAATGGTGGGTCACTGTGACAGCTCAGATTGCATCCCTACCCATTCCTATGCCCAGAGTATTCTTCCTCTCTCTTGAACTATGACTGACTTCCCTATAGAGATGTGCCTTATACTTCACCACACAGAGCTGATCGCTTCTCCAGAAATCAAGTGTAATTTGCAATTTAATATCCATGATCTTTTCTAAGAATATCAGAATAATTTGGGAAAAAGCTCCAAGACTGATTTCTCTATTTAGGATTTTATTTTCTTGGCATTCTGCTATAAGTATGTGTTAAGTTTCTTACTGGTAAGAGCTTCAGGTTTTAAAAAAGAACCTGGTGCTTTATCTAATTAGATAAAGTCCAATACAATAAGTCTCTTACAGCATATGGGTGACTTTTATTAACAAAAGTTCTAGAGGACTTACTGAAGCTTTCCTATATTAAAAATGGCTGGTGAGATGGCTCAGAACTCACTGTACAGGAGTGACCACAGTTTGGATCCCAAGACTTCTAGTTAATGCCCTGTGGGCATGGAAGCCTGCCTGTAATTTCAGCACTATGAAAATGGAGACAGGGGACGTCCCTTAAAAATTAGTTAGGTAGTCTGCCTATATCAGTGAGCTCTGGGTTTAAATAAGAGACCCTGCCTCAGTGATAAGGTGAAAAGTGAAGAAAAAGTCCTAGGTTCAACTAAGGCCTTTACACATGCATATGCACACTCCCTACATGTGTGCCTGTGTACATTTGAACAATACATGCAAATAAGTGCACACACATACACACACACATGCACGCACGTGCACACATGCACACATGCACCCACACAAAGATACAACAACAGCAAAAACCCTGTACTCTTGGCTAAGAATCCTTAGAAGGACTGTTAGCATAATAGAGACCTCTTGCCATTTCAAAGCCATAAATGGATTAGGGAAAGATTATAAACTTTGTGACTCAAGCCTTTTTCTCTCAATCTTCTAAAGTGATGTAGCCAAACATCATTGCTGTATTGTTGTAAACAGAGCTATAAATACACCATTCCTTGTTTCTCCCTTTCTGGATATAAATAGGGATCAACAAAGACCCTTGTGCATGGCTGAGTGGAGTCTCCTCTGTTCTCCCGAGTTTTGCCCCACCACAGCTGAATAAAGAGTACCAGAACTGTGATAGAGTAGAATTTATTAACCAGTGCAGGATGGATAGTATCGTGTTGAGAAGAGCTGGGGGAGCTCAAGGTGTCCTCCCTCAAGAGGGTCATAATCCACTTCCACTAGCTAATGTGAAAGATGTGAGGCTGACAGACTTGTTCCAAGCCAAATGCTCTAAGAGGGTCAAGCTCAGTACTACCGTGCTGGAGAAGGTTCGGAGAACAGTGTAGGTTAGGAACGGCCCCCACTGTCATGTCATGTTCTGTGGAGACACAGGCTTTGCTGGTCAGCCATGGGCTTCTATAAATAAGGTAAGCAAGAGGGCTCTAACTAAAGAGATAACCGAGACTGTTTTTTATTTAACCTTAAACCTCACTTAATTTTGAATATGTGTTTAATTGAAGTATATTTTTACTCTTTGAACTTCTCTCTGTGTGTCTTTCTCTTTCTCTCTCTGTCTCTGTCTCTCTCTGTCTCTCTCTGTCTCTGTCTCTCTCTCTCTATCCCCCCCCCCGTGTGTCTGTGTGTGCAAGTGTGTAGAGGTGTTGATATTTGTAAGCACACCATGCACACAGAAGGCAGGGGTCAATTTCTATATCCTTCCTTAGAACACTGTCTACCTTTGGGTTTTGGTTTTTTTTTTTTATTTGTTTGGGACTTTTTGAGATTGTTTCTCAATGGGACCTGCTTCTAACTGATAAAACTAAATTGATTAACCAGGGGGCTTCTTGAATATTCCTGCTTCTGCCTATCATTATTGTAAGAACTCCTAAATTCTTTCCTCTAGCCAGGGCCCCCCACACACACACACACACATACACACACTTTTTAGTAAGCACTGTTCTTTAGCAAAGGTGAAAATAAAACAGAGCAGCCACCAAAACAGTTCTCAAAGAAAAACCAACACTATGGTTTTTTTCTGTTGAGTGTGGGCAATACAAATGGAGTTCACAAGCAGAATATGGTTTTACAGAAATATGAGACTGATGTGAAGTAATGGCATATTTACACTGTAAAAGTTGATTACATGTGTTCATAAGCACGTGTGCCTTCCCACACATGGCAAGTGCACTTGTATGTATATGTATGTGCCCTAGTGATTGTGTAAAGGGCAGATGGCAACTCGTGAGCATTCTCTCCTTCCATCATGTGAGTCTTAGAAATCAAAGTCCTGTTATCATGCTTTGAAGCAGGTGCCTTCACCCTTGGAGGCATCTCTCCAGACTCCATCTTCACATTTTAAACAAGCATATTGTGCTACAATTCTTCATGGAGTGAGTTGTTAAGGAAAGAGAGCGGAGCATATGCACAGTCTATTCTTGGTTAGATGGAGATAAAGTCAAGTGCATGAAGCTACAGTGGTGGGCTTCTGTAGAGAGATGGAAATTCCCTGGGAATTAGGTTATATAAAGGATTCAGAAAAAAAAAAATGAAGTTTAAGTGTGGAAGGGAAAGAAGTCAAAATGTATAATGAAATGATTTGAAAAGAATTTTCATTGTAATCTGTCTCTAAAGAAAATGAGATGAGAGAAACACCAAAGGTAAAAATCTATGTTACCACTGACTATTAAGAGAACAAAATGTCATTATGGAAAGCTAGGAAACTGCTGCGATGATTTAAAAGTAAATATTAATGGCTTTAAGAAAACCTAAACCCTATTTTTAGAAGAGGGTGAATCACACTGTTAGGTATCACATTTATATTCCCATGATGTCCTACCAAATGTTCTTTGTTCTAATACTTATTTGCACAATTAATATACATTACTCTTTAACATCAGTTTTTGTATATTTGGGATCTAAGCCATGGTCATCATGCCCTCCCCAGACACAGTAGTAAGTGTGTGAGGAAGAAGCTAGACAAAATGTAGAGAGTCTGGCCTCAGTGTTCAAGTTGTATTCCCTGGAGTTTTAATTATTACCTCTCTTCCCAAAAGGAACTGTAGTCACACTATAGTTAAGTGAAATTTTATAGAATCAATTATTTTCTGCACTTAAGTCACCCAAGATTCTTTACACCTGAGAGTTATGGTACAGGATCTTTTACAAGGAATTCAGTGTCACAGACAAGCTTGGCCTATCTAAAGGATCCTTGATAACAGCCAAGAGAACAAAGGATGTCATAATAGCCAGGCAATGGGCTGCTTGCTTGTCCTCAGTGTCTGACTCCCTACTTCAAGTCATATAACAGATGAACAGAATGGAAGGGAAAGTCCTTCGGAGTAGGCAAAGTTCTCTATATGCTGTATCAATATTCTTTATGGATTGCACTTGCAAGATGTGCCCACCTTGTTGTTCTGTATAATAGTCTGGGAGAAATAAAACGATTAGCCCTTAGCTGTTATCTAAGAGCAAATTTAAAATAGTAATGTGATGATGTGCAAGACCATCTTATTCAACTCCTTAATTTCAAATGAGAGTGTGTGCTGTGAATGTGGTTCAGTTGGTAGAGTCCTTGTTTAGCAGTCCGAAGCCCTGGGTTTCAGCCCAGCAACACCTAAACCAGGTATGGTGGACATGACTCATCTAATCACTCTGAGGTGAAGACAGGAAGATCAGGATTTCAAGATCCTCCTGGGCTACACAGCAAATTCAAGGCCTGCCCAGAATATTAAAGACCTTTTCCCCTGACAAACACACCCCTCCAAGCTGCACCCACCATGATCTTATTTATTTATTTTAAGAAACTAGCGTCAGCAACATGGCTCAGTAGGTAAATGTGATTACCACTAAGTCTGAAGACATGAGTTCCATCTCTGAGACCCTCATAGAATAAGGGGAGAATCTGCTTGTACAGATTGTCTTCTGACTTCCACATATACACACACTGTGGCAAGGACGTATTCCTTTGCTCACCACACACAAAGCAACTTAATAAGTGAAAAGTAAAGTGAGTGCTAGAATGAGGTCATACTACACACACACACACACACACACACACACACACACACACACAGGAGGGGGAAGGGGAGAGTCTTCTATGTATCCCACTCACCATGAGGTAGAACTTTGAGCTAGTATTTTAAAAGTGACTGATTACTTCACATCACGGATGACCTGAGTTTGATACCCAGAACCTACAGCACAAGGAGGGAGGTTACTCCTGAATGTCAGTTATTCCATGTGTGTGATTTGATATGCTCTTTCCCTCCATTCTCCCTCCCTATCTCCTTCTGTATCCCCCTACAATAATAATAAATTAATTAAGAAAAAATACCAATTTGAGTTGGTGCTCTTCCTGAGGACCCAGGCTAAGATCCCAGAATCTATATGGTGCTCACAATCCTGTAATTTTGTTTCTAGAGAATTCAATGTCCCCGTCTAACCTCTGTGGATACCAGGCATGTACATGGTGTGCCATATTTATACATGAAGACAAAACACTCATATACATAAAATAAGAAATAAAACTTGGTATGGTAGCATATGCCTTTATTCCCACTTCTTGTGAGGCAAAGCCAGACAGATGCCAGTACATTCAAGGCCAGCGTGTTCTACATAGCAAGCTCCAGGCTAGCCAGAGGTACACTGTGAGACCCTATCTTAAAATAATAAAATAAAATAAGTAATTAACTTTGAAATTTATGTAAAATGTATATTCTGTTTTCTTGGTTGGAAAATTTCACACCATCGCCACATAGAAATGACATCTAGTTTCTGAAACACTGTTACTGTTGCTTGCTTTCTGTTGTGTTCTGTATCCTAAATACCTTTGAATATAGGATACATCTCTGGGCTTTCTCCAGAGGCACAATCAGCTTGGTCTGTGTTTGCAGGGTCCTCATATGTCTGCTAAGAATATATAAAGTAGGAGACACTCGTGGTAGTAATCCAGTCATCTTTTGGTCAAAACGGCTGATGTAAAAAGACTATGGGTCATCACCCTAAGTGAGTACGTGGAGTGTTTTCTTTCACTCTTAAACACTTGAGAAGAGTCCCACATGTGCCCCACGCTCTGGTTTCAGCTATATTGTTTAGTCTAGCGTAGCGGTGGAAGCTGGGCAAATATGCACCACTCTAGATACTTTGGTGTTCTATAGCTGTTAGTTGTGGTCTAGTTTAAACAGTTGTCAAGGATTAGATTTTCAGTGTTTTGGTTTTGAGATTTTTTTAATGGTCTGTAGGAAAGTAAATCAGATGGAAACATCCTCTCCAGTTTAAGAAGTAGAGCAGAGGGTGGGAACTAATCTCTGTGGTTTTGGCTGGCCCCATGCCTATACTGGTTTACTGGTCTGTGGCTTCTGAGTTGCTTTATCTTGTGTTAACTCACATAAAATGTAATTGTCATAGGTTTTTTGTTTGTTCTTGCTAGATTTTCTGCCTGAGTCACATAACTACATCAGTTAACTGCATAAAGGAGATCCTGTCTGCCTATGGTCGCAGAAGGAAGGCTAGAGACCTCTGGCTCCCTGTTGTCCTTTCCCCTGGATTATGTGGCATCTTTCTGGTTTATTCAACAACAGCAACAAAGGACATTTTGTCACTAAATGCTAACGGTTCTGTTGACACACTCCCTGCCCTTGGGTACCGTTGAGCTCCGTTATCAAATGATTTGTTGCCCTGTCCACCTCTCCCACCTTCAGAAACTATTTTGTGCTTCTTCCACCCTTGTGATGTTATTTGTCTATCCCCCCAAGCACACACAACTTACAGCCAAAAGTTTTCTTGACCCTTGTAATTAATTCTTTTCTACATTTATATATAATTGGAGAAGAAATGAATCATGAGATCTGCTAAGTAATAGGGAATGTGCACATGAACACTAAAACTTTGGATGTAATCCTATTTTGCCATCATTATTTTATAATGTAATGATGTTATTCAATTTCAAAATCGAGATCATTTATTCCCTCGTTCCCTCCTCCACCATCTGTGTGTGTCTCTGTATGCACGTATATGTGTGTGAATAAATGAGTGCCTGTGCCATATCATGTATGTGAAGGTCAGAAGAGAACTCTCCTTGTAGCACGTGGGTCTCAAGGGATGAAACTCAGATCAAGTTTGTCAGCAAGTGTCTGCTGAGTTACCTCACCAGTTCTAAGGTTTTGCCTTGTCCCCACTACAAGGGATCTAGGGAGATACTGAGGACACACTGTTAATTAAGACCTCTTCTCTTCAGCCTGTTATGGATGGATTTGTAGACTGACTTCAAGTTTCATGTATGAATATGTATACCCTACACACAAGTGGTCTGAATTCTCAGTTGATGTGAGCCTTGGTTGGTGTCATATAGAATAATTAGTAAAGAGGGTGCTAGAAAGGACACAAATGGAGACATGAACAATGCCTCTTACACTGTCAGGAGACAACTATTTGATTATTGAGTCTGGAGAAGAATTGAATTATAAAATGCCACTATCGAACTTCTTGGCTACTGGAAAGAGTGGTACATAAGCTCTCACTAAAAACTGGTATTCCCTGGCAGCATTTTCCTACAAGTGTTAACTGAGAATAAGTCACAAAAATTTATTGAAACAAGGATGTCAGATGATTTTCAGTTATACTTTAATAGCTAAATGTGGTGATTTATAACATTCTAACAGCTTTTGCATTGTAGTCATAATTAAAGATTGTATTGTATATTCTCTCTCTCTCCCTCTCTCTTTCTCTCTCTGTGTGTGTGTGTGTGTGTGTGTGTGTGTGTGTAAAACAATAGAATGCTGTGAGATAAAGTACACATGTTGTTACCTCTTGTGACTAGTTTTAGTTGTGCCCTACTGACCAGCTGAGACATTCAACCTTGTGGACTCAATAACCACTGGATTCTTTGACCTCCTATTGGTAGACAGCCATTGTTGGACTAGCGGGACCACAGAGGCGGCCTGTAATCTGGACTCATAGGCCAAATAAATTCTTTCCACTTAAAGTAGCTTTTGTTGGGGTATAGTGTCACAGCAACAGAAATAAAATGAGGGCCCCATATTAGGAAAATTGTATCCATGTTACCGTGATAGAAATGCTCACTTTGTACCATGTTCTCCTACGTTGACAACATGTTACAAATTTAATTTTTTTGCCTATTTAGTGAAGGTAAACTGTAAATTCCATTGTGATCTAAATTGTGTTTTTGTAGTTATCTATGAAATTGGGACTTTTCTTTTCTTGTTTTTAACTTTTGTTTTCTTCTCCCATGAAATTTCTGTGCATAACTTTGGGCTAATTCACATTCAAATTGTGTTTTCTAAGAGTTGATACAAGAACTTTATGTGTTCTTGTTCGAGCTATTTTTGTTGATCATTTGCTGAAGAGTCATAGCTGCTCCTGTCTCATTTCTTTATTATGCTCAATTCAGCTAAGTCCTATGCACCTCCTTTCTTTCCGTCTCATATGGGAGTCTTTTGAAAAAAGTTATTACTACCTGTGTTCATGAAGAATTCTTCTGTCTTATTCTTAATAGTTTAAATTTTTTGTCTCCTGTATTTAGGTTTCTTAATCTCTCTAAAGTTAGTTTTTGTGTTTGGTGTGAGATAAGAATGTGATTCACACAGGATACCTATTCCTTTCATGAGTATTTTTATTTAATGGCTTCTCTACCTCTAGGCTGAGTAGATGAGGCTCTGGCCTCCTTTCTTGTGTCAGTGCTACAATCCTGACTGCCCTTAATCACTACAGTGAGAAAATAAACCCTGAGGTAGTTTAAGCATTGCATCCCACTCTATGCTTCAGGAGAGAATCAGTGACTCTTATGTATTTCTATTGTAATTAGATTTTAGATACCATATTTTTAATTGAACCAAAGACAGGGAGAGAAGGAGGGAGAGGAGGAGGCACAGGAAGAAAGAGACATGAAGGAGAAGAAAGACTCAGTCACATGGGCTAAGGTCTGGGCGTTACAGTAACATCTTTATATCAACTTGGGGCAATGCCTCTGTCATAGCATTGAGTCATTTTAGTTGAGAATAAGAAATGTTTTTCATTAATTTTGTTCGTAAGTATTTTACAAGTTTTCCTATAAAAACTGAAGTGAGCAAAAACTTATTTGCTAAGCCCTGACCCTACCTCAGGCTAAAACGGAGGTCAGTCTGACCCTCGGGTATGCATAATACTTTATGGGAACCATAATTCACCTGCCTTTGTTCTGCTCTGTAAACAGCCATCCCACGTTTTTGTAAAGCATTCATATGTTTTCATGCTTGTCAACACTCACTGTACCTGCATCCAGGGAAAGAGCCCAACTGGTAATTTTTGCCGTTATAAACCCTCTGCGTTACCAGCTCAGGCCACCTCTTTAGACTTGTAGTCACAAGAGTGCATGCCTAGGCTGAGAATATGCAGTTCAAAAAAACTTCAAATTCAGAAAGAGCTCCTCTTGGTCGCTTCTCTTGGGTGAGAACAACCCAACTATAACAAATCCGTGCAGCTAGGCTTGGGGCCTGGGGCCCGCAGAGCATGTGTCAAGGCATGTGTCTCTAAGTCCATCCTGTACTCTCTCCAAAAGGTCCCTGCCTGCACTTTTTTAGATTTTTTTTTAACTTGTTTTGTATCTTTTCAATGTGGTTTGTTTTTATATCCTTTTATTTGTCAATATTTCTAAGCTTAGTAAGTGCTCAGAACTTTTCTGTAGATTTTAAGTTTTCTGTCAGTCACAGATACGTGTGAATAGTGAAAATCTGTTCTCAGGTTGAATTTTATCTTATCTGAGTGTGCTGGCTACAGCCTATATTTCAGTGGCATGCTTGGTTTAATGAGTCATTAACAAAACCTTAAAAGCATGTTTACATTTAGTATAATATTTGAGGTGAGCTTTCTGTAGACACTTCCCTGAGGTAAGAAAGTTTTTTTCTATTCAAATTTTCTGGATTTAAAAAAATTGTTAATATTGAATCATGTTAAGTTTCTATATTTGTATCTTTTCAAATTGTTAATATTGCATCATGTTAAGTTTCTATGTTTGTATGTTTTCAAAGACTACTATTAGTTTGTGTGTGGTGGTGGTGTAAACATGTCCACCACATGTGAATGCAGAGGCCAGAGGTTATATTTGGGAGCCCTTTCCCCTTACTCCTTAAGACAAGGTATCTCAGTGAACCTGGAACTCACTATTCCAGTTAGACTGGCTCACTAGATAGAGGGCCCTTGGTATCCACCTATTCCTCCTCCCCCACCTGAGGATTAAATCTGAATTGATTTCATCTGCAGTTTAGAAGTTATCCTCTGTTCATAACTGCAGTCACGTGTCACATAACAGTTCAGTCAGCAGCAGACTGCATATCCCACAGTGGACCCCTAAGATTATAGCCAAGCTAAATTCCTTGTGACATTTTAACCATTACCATAATATTGTCATATTCCAAGCATTATCTGAGGGGAGGCTAATACATGGGAACATTGTGCTACCATCATACCAAGGTTACAAACACCTATGTGCAGTAACTATACCACAAGATTTGATTTGATAACACTCACATCAAATGGCTGTTGTTTGCTTACTAGGCTGTACTTCTTATTGTTAATGGAGCTCCGACTCCTACCTATTAAAGAAGAAGCTTGCTGTGATACACAATTTCCTCTAGTTCTTGCATCAGCCCCATATTCATCACATTTATTGTGCCCCTAGATTGTGTCAAGAGACCTCAGAAAGTGACTAGCATGTTTCAGGAAAAAGACTGACATAGTGTGGCACAAAGGGACACGAGAACAAAGTAAAAGTAACTCAGCAGAACACCTTTTACATTTGTAAAAGAGCGTGCAATAGCTCACACTTTGTTAGCATGTAATCCAGCCATGGAAGGTGGCTGAGTTTTCATCCTAAAGCAGGTGATGAATGTGTCTTACCCCATTGGTGGAAATTCTACTTTACAGTCTGACTTGATTGGCCAATCCATAGCCAGAGCCACGGGGAAGGGTGTACTTAAGTCAAGCCTTAGGGATGCCTGGTATCCAAGAATGATCATGCAAGAACACAAGAGTATCTGTCATTTATTCTACTCCTCAGCTTTGTTAGAATTGTGTTGGTTTGTCTTAGAATCACAAGCCTGTCTAACAACCTGTAGGAATAGCTTCACTGTCACTGATTAAAATAAGGGGCTGTAGTTATAGCTCAGAGGGAAAATATTTGATTAGCATTCATGTGGCCCTGGTTTGATCCCCACATTTCAAAAAGGAAGAAAAGTCCTTTCTCTTCAAAGCACTAGATGTAATGAGATAATGTATCTATAAGTTTATAATTAGCATTTATAGGAAGCTTTTAATTTAAGAATTATATAAATGCTACAGACAGTATTTGTTTGATTCAAAGTTTGATACTTTACAGCCAATGTTCCTTTTTCCCTGAAATTAAAATTATATTTAATCAGCATATTTATTTAATAGCTTAGAATTTCTTGGAATACAAATAGCATGTCAGTACAGACTATGCCATAGTAGTAATATCAATAAGAACTATAATGGAGCTAAAGATTTCGTAGCTTTGAACTTTCTCTGAAGGGCATAGACCATACTGTATATAGAATAACCTTTTTAGAACATTTAAAAAGGAGAGTGTAGGGCATCAGATAAAGGGGGTGATTAGGAAGGTAGGCTTTTCTAATTGGTAGTGGAAGTTAGAAGGGTGTTTACCATATGGTATGATTTTAAGGTTGTAAACAAATTTTTAGCACCCTGTATTGAACTTTATTCCCGATCTAATCAGGAAAACAATTTCAGATAGGAAGTGATTTAATATAGGGAAACATGAAGTGGCAAAACCTTAAGGGACTGAAAAAATAAAGTCAGGCAAAGACCTCAGCTCTCAAGATCTCAAAAGCCTTTGAAGATTCAAGATGGTGGAAATTCTGTGAATCAACCCTGATCATTACAGCTACCTAAACCTCTGGGTGGATGATCCACAAGATGTAACGGGGGGGGGGGGGGGGGGGGGGGGACACTTCTCCCTCACTTTTTAAACTTTAACACACTCTATGCTGTAAAAGTTGCTTGCTAAACACTCTAAAGGGCTTTTGTTTCTGTACACTGTATTTCTTCATAGTTATTGCATTAAAAATCAGAAAGAAACACTGGAATGTTAAGACTCTGTAAGTAGGCATTCCCTCAGTCATGAGATTAAGAAGCTCATGTCTGTTGTAGCCTTGGGAAAATACTACTGTGTGATCGTGGGAGAGTGGGTATATAAAAGGGTCAATAGTGTGTTAGAACAGTCATAATGGGTTTGATTTTGTTGCATTCCCGAATAGGTCTCAGTTACTTCTAGGGGATCCTGAATCAGGCTTACGTACTTCTAGCCTAATGTAATTGAGATGTCTCTTGTCTCTTGGTGCTCATAGGTCTGCCTTCAGCTGGAGATGGGGCAATAATCTGGCTTCCCTCCTGCTTCTTTGTCTTACACACAGTAGTTCTAATTGAACCATCCAACCAGAACCCAACTGGCAGAGATTCTATAAATATAGAATATTCTAGGGTCAGAAAAAAAAATATGAGGCTAAGGGAAATGCCTTCCTAAATTGGCAGTAAATAAGCCAGTGCACCTTATTAAACACCTATGAAAATCTACCCAGTTGACAATTCTGCATAGACATAAAGGGAAAATTTCCATGCTATTTCCTGAACTTCATACCCTTTATCCAGTAACTGCCTTTTTATCTCAATCTGTGAACAGTAAAGCAACTAATAACCAATTTGCTCTTTGGCTACTTTCTCCAAAATTTCTCAATATATTCATCCTCAATTTTGTGCATACAAACATGCACACACAGACATACACGCAGACGCATGTATGCACGCATGCATACATCAGAATTTCTGTTATCTGATTAAAGGCTGGCAAAGTGTGGTTCTCTTTATAGGGCTCCTGGCTTCAGTGAACTCATGTTCATTGTGGACTAGGCCTTGGTAAGAAAACTACTTAAGTACTATACAAATCTGTAGAGTAATGTTTAGATAGTTTGGAAACAGTGTAAGTTTAATCAA
Source organism: Phyllotis vaccarum (assembly GCA_033318265.1). Lineage (NCBI taxonomy): Eukaryota > Metazoa > Chordata > Mammalia > Rodentia > Cricetidae > Phyllotis > Phyllotis vaccarum. Next base: position 73,579,826 of record JARWLC010000003.1, read on the forward strand.
AGATTTCATAGGTATTATACCTTCTTTAAATAATATGTATGCCTGTATTTATTTATTTTTTGAGGCAACGTCTTGCTGTCTCGTCCTGGCTGGCCTGAGACTCTACATGTAGACTAGGTCAGGTTCCAACCCACAATGATTCACCCATCTCTGCCTCCCGAATACTAGGATATAAGGCACACACCACCATTCAGGCATGAGACAGTTTTAAAAGATAAAAGTTATTAGGTTTGTATGATATACATTGAAGGAAGAGTTAGACAAATAGTGAATTTACTTACATTTTATGAAGAGTAATCATTAGTTTACTGGTAAGAGCTTTTCTTCCTTGTGAGATCTTAGAAACTTCTGTTTAATTTCAAATTTAGCAAAATCTTAGAAGTCGTTTCAAGTATACTTTGGCAAGCCAGCAGTTTTGACAGGAAAGTATAAACTTCAGCCTTTTAGGAGGATTTCATCTTGTAGTGCAAATCTGAGACCAGCGGTTTTGTTTTTTCTTAAGTGAAAAACATGCTCAAAACTACTGAAAGGGCCCAAACTCCTCCATTTAGCTTTACTAATTGTCACTATCTTCCCTGCCCTGTGCTAAGTGTTCTTAATAAGAAAGCACTTATGCCTTATTGATTCTTGAACTTGTTTGTGAATTGATTATTCTTCATTTATATGTGATTTATAATCAGAAGCACTTTGGCTTATATAGTATATTTAACTTTTTTTTAAATCTCAAAATATGTGGGGAAAAAAGAAGAAGCAGGGATTCTCATATGCACACAGTGTTCTTGTGTTTCCTTTTCACATGGGTGTACAACCGAAATGAGCTTATACAACTAAACAAAAATAAATCATGTTTATTTTTTCCATCTGCACTTTAGAAAGAGAATGTACAGAAGTAAATGTTCTAAAAATGGAATATGCCAAAGATTGTCACGCATGCCTGAATATAAGCTGAAATTTTTCCTTCCTCAAAGGTGTTTTTAGAAAAGAGAGTTGGCCTATTCTCGAACCCTCACCAATCTCTAGTGGTAAAGAGAGAGCACATTCTCAATCTCTGTGTACTGTTTACAGAAAATGACATTGGCCCAGCAATTTCAATCTTACTCTGTGTCCTTATGTAAGACGCCTGGGAAATTTATCTTAAACATTTAAGTAGAGACTTAGCATTCATTTCTGGGAATATAGACTCATAAGGATAAACACTAGGTATTATGGTAAACTCAATATTATTCAAATAAGCATTACTCTCAACAAGTTGGATGAAAGTATCCTTTAGAAAGGGTTTAGAGAGTCTAGTATCTTTACTAATGGCCACAAAGGGGTAAAAGCAATTTCAGAATGTTCCTTTGTAAAGTAATATTTACACAATATGATGTTTAAATGGCTTGTATACAAATTTGAAGGAGACATGTGTGCTGGGACACATAAAGTCATTTGCTATGACAATCCTGGATGCTCATTGGTATATCCTAGTGAGACTTCCTTTCTCATATACTTCAGAATCTACCTTCTGAGTGGCTCTTCGTGAAGCACTGCCTGGCGGTGCAGGCTTTGTCTGTTTTGTGATCATTCTATGTTTAACACCCAGTCTCCAGACCTGACCTAAGAGAAGGGAACGAGCAGTGAACAGGCTGGAAGATGGTGGGTGGATAATTTCACTGGCTTAAATCTGGGCTAAACCTCTCTATGAGGCCAAACTTCTCTCTGCAAAGAAAGTTAAAACAACATAACATCTGTAGGAGGAAAATGGAATTAGTGAGCAGAAATGTCTCTCCCACAGCATCTTTTTACCACGTTTTTGTTATTTTGTTTTGCTTTTTGTAAGACAGCGTTTCTCTGTGTGACAGCCCTGACTCTCCTGGAACTCACTTTGCAGACCAGGTTGGCCTCTAACTCAGAAGAAATCCTCCTGCCTCTGCCTCCTAAGAGGAGTGCTGGGATTAAAGATATCCACCATCACACCTGGCATTTTCTAACATCTTATTTGTAAAATATATAGTCATAGTACACCTGGATTCTCATTGTTTACATAAAGGGTGCTTTTGCCTCTAATCTCTAGTCAGAGAAGAAAAGTTATTAGCTTCTTATGAGATTATAACTGTATTTTTTTCTTCCCTTTTCTTCCTCCAAATAAGAGAAAATGACATAAAAGGAACATAGAATTGTACTAAGGCATCTGGACTGAATAAGAGCAGATGCCTATTTATCTAAGACTTTTTTGTTATATGTGCCTGTGTCTGTTCATGTGTATGAGTGTAGGTACATGCCATGGCCAAGTGTGGCTGTCTCAGGACATCTTTGCATTGCTGGTCTTCAACCTCCACTTTGTTAACACAGGGTCTCTCTGTTGTTTACTGCTGTGTATGTCAGTATATCTAATTCTTATTCTGCCCCCTATCTCACTATATGAAATTGGGAATTACAGATGTGTGCTACTATGTTCAGATTTACATGAGTTCTGAAGGTTTAGACTCAGATCCTCATGCTTGCAAAGCAGGTTCTTTACCCACGGGACCACCTCTCCAGCTATACTTTAAGTTTTATTTACATTTCCTGTTCTTTCTGATGGCTGCACACATGAGATCAGGCACACACTACCAGATCCACACTAGAGTTCATTCAGCAGAGTTGTCAAGCAGGTACGAGGGAGAGAAGCAGAAGAGAAAGAGAGAAAGACAGTCACGTGGTGACTCCTTTTAAGAGAGCAGGTGGGCAAAATTTGTGTAGTCATGGGCCCTCCCTACACAGCATGTTCTACCGGTGCCATGTTGGATGTACCACGTTGCTGCTATGTGCCAGGAATCCTTACACTTTCAAAAGGATTATTTGGCCAATGACATTTCAGGAGTGAAAGAGGTATCAATCTACTCCAACAAATTTTATTTTTTTAAGTTCTTAGTAGAGCCCTTAGTTTCCCTTCCAGATGACATATTTTTGAAACAACACAGCTCTGCATTAGTAGATTAAGAGGCCTGTCCCTGAGTTAGGGTTTATTACAACCTGGTTCAGTTGATGTGGTAGTTTGAATAGGGATGGCCCCCATAGACTCATGTGTCTGAATGCTGGCCTATAGGGAGTGACACTATTAGGAGGTGTGACCTTGCTGGAGGAAGTGTGTCACTGTGGAAGTGGACTTTGAATACTCATATGCTCAAGCTGTGCCCAGTGTAATAGTCTCTTGCTGCCTATAGATCCAAAAGTAGAATTTTCAGCTCCTTCTCCAGTTTGCCTACATGCTACCAGGCTTCTTGCCATAACAATAATGGACTAAAACTGTGAAACTATAAACCAGCCTTAATTAAATGTTTTACCTTATAAGAGTTGCCATGGTTGTGGTGTCTTGCCACAATAGAAACCCTAAGACTTTTGGATTCCAATTTCCAACCACCACTAAATTCTCCTCAGAGCCTTGGCCCATGAGGAACTGGGTTGGCCAATCTTTTAATTGGGATTTTGTTGCTGTGAAGAAACATCATAACCACAGCAACTCTTTTTTTTTTTTTTTTTTTTTTTTTAAATAAAAGAATTAGGTGGCTTAGTTCATTATCATCCTGCAGAGGTATCTGAGAATTCATTATTTAAATCAGCAGGCAGCAGGAAGAAAGAATACCACTGGGCTTGGCTTGGGTTTCTAAATACCCCTTCCCCAACAATGCCACACCTCCTGAAATGCCACTCCCTATGAGCCTATAGGGCCATTTTCATGCAAATCATAACAGCCAGCAGCCAGTTTAATCCACTCTTTGTTGATGAAATGATACCCGAATTTGTCCATTGGCAACAAAGTCCCCACAACTGGTGAGTAGTAACTTGATCTGTGAGGTCCCAGGCCCAGGAGCTCTGCTTCTATTTACATTGAGTGCTGTTGATACTGTTCCAGGCCTGTTAAAGTGTCACATACATACTCTACAGACACCAGGAAAGGCCATTTTTCCTCCTCTTGGCTGGCAGCCTGTGCCCTCTGCCAACCATTTCAAAGTTATAAAGACAGAGATTTGCCATTCTGTACCATCAGTTCTCTGATGCAGGTTCAGTTCCTTCTGGGTCTAGTGGTATATTTGATCATCTTTTTCTCTTAAGATTTTTTTTTTTATCGTGGCCTAAAAACACACAGATCCTCGTGTAATATCATTTTGTGCCCATTACATTGTCCTTTTTTTTCTTCAGTGAAAATGTATAAATACAGCTCAACAAAATATAGCACATACCAGATTGAACACTTGAATTGTGATCTGGCCAAGCCCTGAGTGGCATGAACTAGATAGAAAGACGTGAATTGGTGGCAAAATAGCTTGTCAAGAAGAAAAACCTTCCTCACCTTCTGAGATAATTTTAGAATGGCTTCTGAGTTAAATTAGTAAAACACAGATTAATAGGGACGGAGAGGAGTCCACCAAAAAGAAGTGTAACTTGAGCTTGAGAGGTGGCTGTCCTAGTAACACTTGCCATGTAACTTCGAGGACCTGCATTCAGCCTGCCAGCCTCCAGCATCCAGAGAAATGCCAGACAAACAAGATCCACCTGTAAACCAAGTACATGGTAGGCAGGGACAGAGAATCCCCCACAGTGAGCTGCCTGTCAACACTAGCCACATTGGTTGTGATTGAGGAAAGCATTTGATGTCAATCTCAGGTCCCCACACACATTTGCTGACATACGTGTGAACACATGTGTTCATGTACCACACTCTCAAGAAAACATAAAACTTAAAAAGCAGTATGCTTGCTTATCTGCCATTTAGAGCAAAGGAAATGGACTTACTTTAAGATGATGCATTATAGAACAGTCACAAGGAAACACTGGGGAGTCTAATGGAAGGGAAGGGTTGTCCTTGTCAGGAGTCCATTCGCACTCTCTCAGGATTGTTCTTCAGTTCCTGGAACAGGGTATGAGTGGAGGAACCCCAGGAATCATTAAGTGCCCTGGTGTTGGTAGAGATCTCTTCTTGTTAGGTTTCATTTGGCTTCAGCTCAAGATAATTTTTATGTCAAAGTGACTTCGGAGGAGACAAGCGTTGATCCCTTCAACGGTGTTCTTTGATACCTCTTCCCTCACTTCAATTGTCCTTAGTTGATTTCCTCTGGATACATATGGATGTTAGGATTCTCTTTCAGCACCTGAAGCCACACCAGGCCAAGGACAATTCACCTGGACCCTCCCTGAGTTCTGACATCAAACTACACGTAAGAATTCCCACCACTGACCCTCTGGCTCTTTTCATTTGGTCTTACCCCACCTTGCTGGAGGGCACACTCCTCAACCCCCTCCTCCCTTCTCTGTTTGCTCCTCCTCTTCCTCCCCCTCCTCCCCCTCCTCCTTCTCCTCCTTCTCTTCTTCTTCCTCCTCTTCCTCTCCTTCCTTCTCTTCCTCCTCTTCTATCTCTCCCCATCTAACTCTTCTCTCTCTCTTTATAATAATGATGTTTCCCCATAGACCCAGTCTAAGTGTCTCCTGTAGTGCTGCCACCTTCCACCACACACACATGGGGCCATCCCCCTCCATCCCTCACCACCCACCAGCCACACTAGGTGAATATATACCATAACATAACGACGTCCTCTAATCCCACTACTACCTTCAAATCATCCTGCTGTAAATCAGGCTTTTTGGCAATTAGTTGTTTTTAAAAATATATTTAAAAACTTGATTATTTATCTATGCAGCTTCTACTGCTCTTGGCAAGGTAAGGTGTCTTGTTTGAACCTTGGCTGAAATGAATATATATCTTTCTTGCCTTTCTTTCCACCTCATCCCATCTTCAATTTTCTTCCAGCAACCAGGGTTAAGTTTGTCCTCAGAAGGACTATCGTGTAGTTAGAGGAGAAAAGCTAGATACATCTTTGCATCTATAATGTAGCAGAACAGTAAATGATGGGAAACTTTTTGTTGGGCTTGGTGGCCCATGCCTATCATTCTAGCACTTTGGAAGCTGAGGAAGGAAACTCCAGTTTAAGGCCTGTCTGGTCTGTATCCCTACGGCACCAACCAAGAGCAAAACAGCAAAACCCCGTATTGTTGTGCCCTGGTCACAAGACACCCCCCCACACACACACACACACAAGAGACCACTGGAGAGACGAACTCTCCAAAATGCAAAAAACAAGGTTTATGGGAAAGTAGTACAAGCCATGGCAGGGACCCTGTCAAGCACTCCATTGCAGTGGAGGCTAGAAGAGGTACCCGCCCCTCTGCAAGCTCAGTTTTTGAAGGCAAAAACCACAAAGTTAGGGGTCTCAGTGTGGGTACAATTCTGATTGGCTTGTTTTTAGGGACTTTCCAGAGTTCCTCTGTTACCTTAGTTTTCAGCTTGTCAGGTTGTTTGTCAAACCCTTCTTTATAGACTATCTCCTGTCTTGGGGCATTCTGTGGTTAACCATCTGCTATCAGATGGCCCTAGGCTATCTTCTGTATTGGCACATTCTGACTCTGTAGAACCTACATCAGCAGTTCTGAGAATTTGAAACTCAGGCCTGTTTCAAGCTGGGGTTAGGGACTTGCTTAAAAATGGAGGCGTTTCCTGATTCTTCACTATTGGTTTGCTCCTGCAGCTACAACAACACATCAAAGCCTAAAGAGTTTGTACTGAGTGGATTGTGTTTCTAACAGTTCTGGAAAGGCCAAGGTGCTAGCAGATTCAGTGTCTAAAGACGGGGCCCCTTCTTCATGATTGGCACCTTGTTTCTCTGTCTTCATGTGACAGGAACAGAGAAGGAAGTAGAAGGACAACGGGCTTCCTCCGGCCCTTTGGAAACGCTAGTCCCATGATAGTGCTGCTCTCAGGTCTTCATCTACTGGGGCTCTACTCCTTAAATCTGTTGTTCTGGGAACTTAGCATCAACACATGAACTTGAAAGTGATACGTTCAGGCCATGGCACAAATTATAAAGGGTCTGAGGAACTGCGGACACCAGAAAGGGATTCTTGGCCAGATCAGGATCCTGAATGGATAGAGAGGAAGTGAGAGGGGGAAGGGAGAGAGAGAAGAAAAGATGGGGTGTTTAGAAGATGGAGTGCAGTATTCTAGGCAATGTAGATGATAGGGACAAAGGTCCTAATGAATTCTATCAGTGGTCCAGAATCTAACCAGCATGTTTTGAATGCAGGACTTGGGGAAAGGGAAGCAGACTGAAGGCTGGACAGAATCTTATAGACCAAGTAAGGCCTTTAGACTAGATTGAGGACATCAGAGTGTTAGAGGCAGCAGCAGTGACATGATTCAGTTTAAATCCTGAGACATCCAAAAAGCACAAAGTGAAAGAGAAGCACTTGGTGCTTCCACCGTTGGAAGCAAGCGCTGAAGCCCAGCAGTGAATCAGATGGGAATCCCGTCCCAGAGTACCAGCTGTGGATCCAGCTCTACAGCCAGCCAGATGGGTTAGGGCTTTGTGGGTATCTGTTGTCACCCGATGATCCTCCATTGCCTCTCTGCTTCCTCTCCTTCCCCTCTCCCTTTGCTCTTTCTCTACATTTCTCAGTTACTGAAGAAAATCATTATCTCTTTTGCTATCCTCCACCTTTGGTGTGAGGCATTACTGACCACTGAAAATTCTATTTGTCGTGTTGAATGTGGCCCTTCACTCTACATAGTCATTGTATATACACACACAAGGTAGAACAACTTGCTTTATTTTCAAAGTACATTCAAGCTGTTCTCCTAATTCCATCTACATTGTTCCACAATTAGAAAGCTAGTCCTCTGAATGGAACAGGCAAACAAAGACAATAGGAAGGAGCAGAAAGGGCCTGTGTTTGCTAGATACACACCCAGCTTGAACCTGCCTCTGTATACAAGCTACAGTTGAGAAATATGATCAATCTCTTTTGTGCAGTACCTCTCTAGGAAATAAGGGAGGCAATTAGAAAGTGAAACTTAGGGCCTTCAAAAATCCATTCTTTTTCTGCCTGGTTTTATTGGATTTGGGGATATATTTTATCTAATGATTAAAGAGAGTAAATATGTTGTGTTCATTTTGACACCTCCAGCACACTATTTGAGTCAGAGGCTATGATTAGAGAGAGTCAATAAGTCTGTGCAATAAATGCCAGGTTAGTAATGCTAACAGAAGATGTCATTTCCAAGTGAGAGACGCCATCAGGCAGTCATCATTTTACCAAGAAGCTGAGGTTTCTACTGAGGTTGACCAGGTTAGTACCTTGGGTTCTGACCAGCAGGGCAGTCAGTGAGAGACCAGCAGGAGCTCAGAGGAATTTCCACTGTGCCTCTCTGCAGGGTCTTGATGCTGTTTGCTTCTTGCTTTTTTGTTGCCTAAACAACTCAAGAGGAAATCACAGGTCAGCTCTCCAGTTATCTGAAATAGCATTAACTCATCTGAGCACATGGTGTTCTCAAGGATAAGAATCTCTTTATGCCTTATTTTTCAGGGACCCTTCAACATATCATCATAAACGTGTTTTGTTTCCCATGTGGGTATAGAGAAGATTCAGTTTGTGTATGGCCCGTCCTACAGCATTCTCTGAAACCTGTTTTTCTTCTCATCCTTGCTGCCCTTAGAAGCTCCTTTGCTGTGGCCTGCCATGGCCAACTGCGATCTGTTCTTTTCCCCTTCAACTTTATTAGTAAGAATTATATTCCCACAGTGCTGGGCGTAGAAAATGCTACTTTGTGGAAGGTGATAGTGTAACGGGCGGGCGCCCCTAACTTTAGCGTCCCTAGATATCCCAAAACCACAGCTAATGACCACTGTTAACTTTAAAGAAAAAGAGAGTTTAATGAATGATACACCAGTACACACATGTGCGGGCTCGAGGCACTGTGGAAGCCAAGAGCCCTGAATGCTTTCAGAGTAGAATTCTTATACCGCACTCTGGGTAGGGGAGGGGTACATCCGGCTTGTAACAGTTCTCATGGTAGGGCTTTCCTGGGTGGCCCCACCCAGGTTGCTACATCAGGAATGCAGGCACAGGGCCTTATCTTGGGTGGTCCCGCTCCAGTGAAGTCCAGAAGGTCAAGCTGGCCAGGTGGGTCGCAAGAACTCAGGAAGTACATCCTGTGTGCAGTTGAGCAAGCTGCCATAAATCCTGTGAACAAAGCTTTTCCAAGAATCTGAGCCCTGAGCAAACTGCCATCTAATTTAGTGATACAATGAAGCCGAAACTCTGTCAACCTTGGCTAGTTTTAGGGACCTCAGGAAGGGGGTCGAGGGGAAAGAATCAAACAGGATTTTTCTATCTTCACAATAGTTGTGAGGCTAGAGCCCTCATAAATGGGATTAGCACCTTCATAATAAGAGCTGCCCCAGCCCCACTCCCAACCCCAGGAGCTTTCTTTTCCAGTTCATCCTGTGAAGACAGAGAAGTGAGAGCCTTTGTGGGATCTGCAAATCTCCAGCACACTGATTCTCTGCTCCAGTGTGCAGAACTATAAGCCAGTACATTTTTGTTGTTCAAACTACCCTGCGTGTGTTTTAGTCACAAACACAGGTACCCACAGAAGAACATTTAAATCAGCTTCAGGACATCACTGTACGAGGTTTTGTTTTCAATATGGTTTGTAGTCATATATTCACTATATATTATATGAATTATCATAAAAACACATTGTTGGCTCAGGTGATGGTCTCACTTTAAAAAAAACAAAAACAAAAACTGGAGGTTCCAATGTAAGGCTAGGACTGATTTCCTAGGCCAAGTGAGATGAGTCTCTTTGAGCCTTTCTGGTTTGCCTGTGAGTGGTCACTACTTCCTTTTGTCTTCATAGTGACTTCCTCTTATACATGTCCCTGTTGTCCAGTTTGCCTCTTTTCTTAATGACAACCGTCCTTTGTTCTGGAACCCATGACCCATTTGAACTTGATGGCAAACCTGTGTGGTAGTTACTCTCCTCCGTGCTGTGGCTGCCACAGACAATACGAGTGAAAGGATTTTCTTGGTTTATGGTTTCAGAAGGTTCAGTCCATGGTCACTTCATCCCATGTGCCTGGGCAGAAGAATATCATGGTATAAGGTGTATGTGACGAAAGGTGCTCTTTTAATGGTATAAAGGAAGTAGGAAGTGATATGGGAAAGGGCCACATGTAATAGACACCCAAGAATTCATCCTCAATGACTTACTTCCTCCAGTCAGACCCAACTCCTAAAGTGTTCAGAATTTCCTAAGAAAGTGACCGAGCACAGAACATATGAGCCCTAGAGGATATTTTATATTTAAACCATAACACATGATAAAGACTATATTCTTCTGGCTCTGGGCTAGGATTTCAGCATTGGAACTTTGTGGCAAATATCTCATTTTCTCAAAGAAAGATGGTTATATGTTTTCCTTCCATTTATATTTATGTATAATTATAATAGCTTATATTTTATCTTGTAAATAAAGGATAGTAATTATTTGCATTGAGGATGATGAAGTGAAAGAGCCCAAAAACCTGTGTTTAATGTTTAAGTCCATACTGTAAGGCTTAGGAGTATGACTCAGGAATAGAACACTTAACTATCTTGAGTGAGTCCTTGGTTTTGGTGCCCAACACTGTTTTCCCCAAACAAAAATCTATATTGTACAGTTTATCTGTATGATCTTCAAGTATTTAGTAATATATTTCATTTTCTGTTTATTTTAAAATATATTTTCATGAAGTACTGCCTATGACCAACAGTTCTAAGCACTTAACAGATCTAATATTTAATAGCAACTTCAGAGAATAGTTACGTTCAGTATCTTAGTTTAGGGGCAAGGAATGTTACTCCTTAAAGCTACACAATCAGTAAGAAAAGAACAAAAGAAAACAGGATGTGAGCTCATGTTCTGATTACACTATAATTCCCTTTACATTTCCTTTATATTCAGTAGGTTTTGATAATTGATAAAATAATCACCACTTAGGCAAGCTTTCCATGGTGATGGAATAAGCTCAGGACGTGAGTCAGTAGGAGAATGTTTCAGACCTAGAATGTTTGAGACTGGACTGGGGGGGGGCGGCGGGGGGGGGGATGGCTCCTGCCTTCCCTGCTGTTCATACTGAGAAAGGATCAAAGGACATGCTGGCTGCAGTATTAGGGGAAGACTAGAATATATAGAATTGTAAACTGGGAGTAGAAAACAGTAAATAATGGCATAATAAAGACACACAAACACACACAAAAGTAGATTTTGAAAATTACTGATTTGAGTGTTTGTCCAATGGTTTGTCCCTTGCTTTCTAGAAAGGTGAAAAGCTCTTGTTGAGAGAGTGACTTTACTGTTTTTATTTCCCTGTCTTTATTTCATTTCATCAGCAACAGTTGCTGGTTGTTATAAAGCAAAGTGAATTCATCTGGTTTTCTTTGGCAGATGTATACTGAAGACAACAGCATGTCCTCTGCATGCCCCACTCATGCTCTTGATAACAACCAATGCTAATAGTAATATCATGAAGTTCCATTGGACATTGGACCCATCTGATGACTCTTGGGAGGAAGAGGCATTGGTGGAACACCTGGTATCCTGGGAACTGGTGTAAATTACTATGTCTTCTATGGTTAATCGTGGGCTTTGGTGTTTATACTGACATCAGTTGAACCAAATTATAGTGTTCAATATTAAAGAGAACGTGCACTCGAAGGAGGAACATTCAGTTTCCATTCCCCTTCTCTTGGCTTTCCAGTATGGCTCGTTCTGAATCAAAGGGTATGCATACCCTCCTCCTTACAGACCAACCATGAATGCCTTTTATCCACTGTCCAGGTTGTTTCTAGAACTCTCTGAGCAGGCTGCAATGTGAGGTACAGCTGACAACACAAATATGAATGAGACAGCTGGTGTTCTCAGCATGCTGCCTTCTGAAGGAAGACAAGGGCTCTAGGATTCCCAAGGGGCAGTAATAATTTATAGGCAGAGCATCAAGGAGCTATGGAGGAGGGTTGGGAGTACAGCTGAGCTGTGGAGAACAGGTAAAACTGAGAAGTCTTGAAAGGGGCTGGCTTTGCAGAAGTAAGAAGAAGAGCTATAGCTGGGTGGAAGAATGTTACGGTCAACGGATCCGCTGTAGATGAGATGGGGTCCAGATAAGCGTAGGGGCCAGAAAGTGGAACAGTGGTCTGAGATCAAGCCAGGTTAGAAAGGACATCACCTGTTATTTTCTGTATGGTGATATTTATTCTTTCACTGAATGAAGCTTTTGAACCAGTGAGTGGAAATGATCTGAGCAGCATTTGAGGCGAATGAATCTGGCCTGAAAATAATTTTTGTTGGGTTCAAGTTTCAAGAGCATGAAGGAAAGATGCTTAGCGGTAATGCTGGGGTAAGTCCAAGCAGTGGGGGCCTGGAGCAGAATGAAGTTGGGGCCTTCATCAGCAACAGTTGCTGGTTGCACAGGATGCAGGATGCACAGGACTGGACCCAGAAGCTCTTAAAGAACAAATTAGTAAGGCAGGTAGATAACTGATCTGGGAGAAGAGGTAGGTGGAAACGGGTATTTCTATAGATAGATGATTTAGCCTTTTCTCAAATCTACCTGTATGTAGCCTGAGCATTGCCATTTGCTATGAAAGCTTTTTCAGAGCTTGTTTCTAGCCAAAGTGGATATTGAAGAAGATGACCCATTTCTCAAACTTGCTTGTCCCTATAAAGCTTCCCCTGCACGCCCCCCGCCACACACACAATGTATTTGTAAAGTATATGGTGTTCTGGAAGATTATTATGAGCTTATTGGAGCATACTACATTACATTTGAAATGGTGGCATCAGTAATAAAAAACTAAGAGACTAAGAAATTAGAATTTGGTATGGGCTGAAGATGGTAGATCAGCTTGAGAACTTATTAAATGTGAGGTACTGTGGGCCATGAGTTAGAAGCATTAAGAAGCTTTCTTGTTTTATAGAGCTATAGCTTAGTCCAGAGGTTAGGATAGCACATGAATGTATAGTTTTTAAAGTGAGTGGAAGTTGAGAAACATCTCTATGACTCAGGAGAACAGGCATGTAGCAAGGTTGATGCGGGAGCAGGGGAATAGTGCTGATTCAGGAATAAGAGAGCAGCAGAGAGGCTGGTGCAGGAGCAGATGAACAGAGAGGCTGATGTGGAGTGCCCAGGGCGAAGGATAATTTATCTTTGCTCTTTCAGAAAAATGGAGCTGTCTTTCAGGACTAGGCAGGTGTTTAGCCAGGAGACTGAAGACCAGAAGTGCCTTAAAATTTGGGGACATAAGAACTTATCACTAGGTTGCAAGGAGCATTTTTAATAGAATGTGAAAAGGTAGGACTAGAAACCTGGTTTAAGGAATCTTAGGGTGACTGTGTAAACAAAATATAGCATACCTCTTGTTTAGGAAAATGCTGTCTATGAAAGAAATATTTTATGCAAGTTTGCAGAAGAAGCAAGATTTGGATTTTTTCAGATTATGACTAAGAAGAAGCAAAAGGGGGCAGTGGTAGAGAGCTGTGCTTTCTGACTATTGAACTCCTGTGGTCATAGTTGTTTAAGATCTACTTATTTGTGTGTGTCTATTAGAGAATTTATGTGCACTTCCTACTTCATTACAAAAAAAAAAAAAAAAAAAAAAAAGTTAGATTCTCTGGAACTAGAATTACAGGCAGTTGGCTGTAATTATGAGCTGCCCAAAGTAGGTTCTAGAAACTAACACAGGTCTGTTTTGTTTTTGTGTTTTGGTTTTTTTGGTTTTTTTTTCCTGTGATGTTCAGGGATTCTCCTCTCTCTGTCCCTATCTTATAGGGGGAGACCTATGGCTACTGATATGAGTTTTGGGGATTCAAATGCAGGACCTACATTTATGCAGCATGTGCTCTACTCACAGAGCCATCTCTCCAGCCTGAAACTACAGCTCTTATGTGGCATCCTCCCTCTGCCCCCTGTGTGATGATATATTTTGTGTCAAATAAAGACTGTCTGAAGATCAGAAGACAGAGCCAGCCACAGAGTTAGCCACAGATGCCAGGCAGTGGTAGCATATGCCTTCAATCCTACCACTTGGAAGGCATAGACAGAAGTCTACTTGGATCTCTATGAGTTCAAGACCAGAGTCAGGCAGTTGGGACGCACACCTTTTATCTCAGCTCTAGGGATCACACACACCTTTAATCCCAGTATTTGGGAACACACACCTTTAATCTCATTACTTAGGAAACATACACACACACACACACACACACACACACACACACACACAACTTTAACACCAGAACTAGGAAGTTTGAGACAGGAAGTGATATGACTGGGCAGAAAAGGAGTATAAGGTGGGAGGAGACAGGAGTTCTGCTGTTATGGTTCTGTTTGCTTCCCGTATTCAGTCTGAGGATTCATGGAGACGGGATCTATTCCTTCTGGCCTGAGAATTCAGAATGGTGAGAAGGGGCTGTGGCTTGTTCCTCTGTCTATGTGAATTTTAGCATTTGCCCCAATCTGGCTTTGGGTTTTTATTATAAGATCAATTAGGATTTGACCAACATCTGCTGCCCAGTTTGTTGGGTTTGCTTTTAAGAGCTTCTGTCTCTCCCCGGTGTTGCTGTTCTGTATATCCGAGGAGCTAAGTAAGTGGTATTTCTAACAAACTCTTAGGTGCCATAGCTGACTACTGTAGTCAGAAGTTTCTACAGACACTGTCAATCTGAGTGCCACTATTTAAGAACCTCTGCTCTGAAAAATGGAAAGGGGAAGCAAAAAAAATTCTTTGTTTTTTTTTTTTTTTTAAACCTACCAGAAATGAGAAAAAAGAAACATTGGATAGTTGGATTGAGATACTTAACCTTTTGAAGTAGAGACACAATCAGGGTGGCAGTCTGTGGAAATAGAGAATTACATACCGTACCAGAGTACAGAAAGCTGTCACCATGGATACTGCAGTTCTGACAATGGTAATGAATGGAGTGAGGTAGAGGGCAGCCTTGGGGACCTGGTATTGACACTACCCAGCCTAGGATAAGCAGGGAGATGGGGTTTTTGCTTGAGATTTTCCATGTTTGTGAATCTTGCTGAGGCAGTCAGGACTTTATGTGTCTGTGTTAAGAAGCCCAGAGTTTGTAATTCCAAGACCACTTGAACTGAAAAATGAAGCTGGTTTTTTTTTTTTAAGTGTGTGTGCAGGAAAGAGGATTCAGAGACAGAGACAAACAGAACTAAGACATAAGGAGCCCATTCTTACCAGCATGTGGGGGTATTGGGCATGGTACTGGTAGCATTGGGAAAGAGCACCCAGACTCTGTGGTAGCACTGTTATCATTGTACATATTTTGCTGTTTCTCTGTATTTCTTTTGGGTATATGTAAAGTTGTATTATATTGTACAGTCCAGAAATCTTAAGGAGTAAATACTTTATGAAGGGCCCTTGTGGTACATTCCTTTTATATTTGTCTTTTATAAATAACAGTACTCTGGTACTGAATTACAGTGTTTGATTTGACATTCCATAAAGCTAAAAGCATTCTTAAGCAAAAGCACCATTCTTGTTTCCTACTACATCCCTTCTATATATTTTTACCTCATCATCTTAAATTACTTCTGTTCCTAAGTGATTGGAGGAATAAACATGATGGGGGTGACCAAGTGTAGTTTCAGATGGAGACTGAAATTGTGTAGATGTTTAAAGGAAATGCAGGAGCTGGATGCTACATCATGCTCACTCTTCAGGAAGGTAGACCAGAGCAAGCAGGTAGATGAAGAGAAAGCATGTGAGATTGACCCTCCCTCATGCCAGCATACTTTTTAACAACATGCCAGCATACTTTTTTTTAATAACAACAAAGTCACTGCTGATATTTCGAAATCTTATACAAAACACAGTACATCCGCTGCCATAATAACTGGAGAAATATAGGGGAAAATGTGATTTGGATCATAAAGTGATAAAGTAACTTAAGACCACAGAGAAACTTGAAGGGAGGAGGTACAGGTTGGGATTTGAAAAGTGTCTATGATGTGGTAAGATATGAACATTTTCTGTTTAGCTTCTGTTGTTAGCCTAATACAGGTGTGTGTGTGCATGTGCACGCATATGTGTGTGTGAATGCTTGTACATGTTCTTGTACTTCATGTGTGTGTGAATGCTTGTACATGTTCTTGTACTTCTATGTATGTATGTACTTTAAATGTCATCCCCAATCACTTGGCATCTAGATTTTGAGCCCGGGCTTGCTAACTCAGCTGGCTGGTGTTCCCCAGAACCCTATCTCTGCCTCCAGTGCCGAGTATAGAGACATGCCACCAAGCTCAGCTTTTTCATGAGTGAAGCCTGAACTTGGGTTCTCGTGGTTGCTCAGAAAGTCTCCATAGCAACTGAGCTAGCTCCCTGGCCTCAAGAATAATATCTCAATAAAAGATCCAAAGTAAAGCAGCAGCTATCTGGGTGCTTTAGCTTATGAATATCCAGTTGATTCCAACAAGATTAGAATCGTTATAACTTGTTTTCCTGCCTAAACCAGGTAGACATAGAAACTTCCTTCTGCCCCATGGTTCACATTAAATCCTCTGCACGTATGTTTTAGACATGGGTAGAGTATGTCATTAAGATATGTCTACTTAGCACCATTCTAAACATGATGGTAGCAGAAGTACCCAGAGTGAGGTCTTTCTGATTCAGTATTTTGAAAAACTGGAGCTAGATGTGATAGCCTGTGCCACACTCAGGAAGTAGAGCCAGAAAGATCACAAGTTCAAGGTCAACGTGAACTAAATAGTGAGACCCTTTGTCAAAACTGGCTTTTCAAATGTCAGTGACGTATAATGTTTAAAGCAGAACAAAGCACTAGTGGAGAGAGATGATAATGACATGGAATTTTTTTTTTTTTAATTTAAAAGTCACCTAACAAAATTTCACATAAAAATATCCTCCAATATGGCATGGGGCACTGACCTGTGAAATGAGCATGAAATGATGTATTACAAGCGTTTATATTTTTAGGAGAAATTGTGACAGGCAAATACAGAGTGATCACTGCGTGGTATGGAGAGGAGCACGTGTGGTTTCCTTGCTTCGAAGAATTCTGGGTGATATACTCAAAAGTGACTTAAGTGTAGACCATGTAGCCTAAGACTTAGGTGTAGAAATGGTAATTACATGAGTAGGTAATGGGGCGTTGATAGAGCTGCCTGAAGAGGTGGGGGCAAGAGTAAGTTTATAACTTCACGGATTCCAGGGAACATTTTCAGAGAAAGAGTGACTTTTGTACCCCGCCAGAGCTGTGGCTGCAGGTCAGAGCATATGCAGCAACGTAGTAACCTCTTCCTGGTGTGTGTGTGGAATGCTGCTGAAGGAGATTTTAATAATGGAACTGAGCCCAGGGACAAACTGTATCAGTCAACACTTGCTTATCTTTCAGGAATTTGAAGAAGGTTAAGAGACAAAGCTTCACTCTCTGGTTTAACTCCACGGGCTCCATTCAGTATAATAGCAGGTATTTGGCAATAGCAACTGGATAACACTCCATAATAACAGGAAGATGAGGGCTTGAGTTCAGAGAGCTCCAGAGTCTGTGCTTCGAGCAAAAGTTCATTTTCTTAACCAAGTAGAAGTACTCATTACCGATGTTCAGTGAAGTGAGACATGGCCTAGTTCGATGATCCATGAAGGATGCTTAGGGAGGGTGACATTTCGTCCTGTTTTAAAGCTGACATCCCTACTTATACTGGGGTAGGTTGTGCAGCACACAGAAATAAGAGCAGATGTGTGCTTAACTCTTAAGCTATTTATCACTTAACCAGGCTCCCTATGACCAATGGTTTGTTTTGGGATTGTAATCATTTCAAAGACAAATTGATGCAAATTGTCACTTCTTAGTGCCGCTCATGTAAGACGTTCTGACCTGTGTATGTATTTCCTACGGACTGCTAACACCCTCCGACACACGTTACCGTTCCCCTTTCTTTGTTGCTATTTATTCCAATCGCAAGCCCTGAGCTGTAATCTCCTTATTGTCCTTATTTCTTTGGCCACTTCATTTCTTGTCCCCTGTCGCCTCTCTTCCCTATAGCGCCCCTCCCTTCTGCCTCGTACTACAGGGCGTATTCTCTGTATGATCACGACCTCAACACCCAGTAAACGCTGTTCACTCTCAGAAGAGACTGAAGGGGCCCTTTACTATTGCTTACGCAGATATTTTTCACTTGTTCCATTCTTCCCTTAACATTGCTACAAATGACTCAGGAACTTACCCAAAACTCAATATGTCTTGTTATTCAGCCACTGATCCAACAATTCAGAGATTCTCTTATGGCCACTGCGTCCCTTGATACATTGATAAGTGTAATGATAACTACTTGCAAAACAGGTAATATGTGGATTTTATTGTCACTCAAGGCTTCAAATAATAAATGAGAAAATAGGTTTGATTTGGTAGTTGTTTGGATGAGTGAACGGAGTATCTCTTAGAACGACTCTCAATAAAATGTTCATGGATTCTTATCATGATATACTACCACTAAAACCTATTTTAATATGTTTTAGTGATGAGTTTATTTCCCAGATTTTAATGTGACACATCCCTCATGATATAAAATGGTAATTTACAAGCCAAACTGCTTCTGAGAGCCATATCTGGGTCTGTGTTGATATGCATGGCCTGTGGTCCCACAGAGATCCATAGGAATCATGGGTGTTGAAATCAAAGGACTGTGCTGAGCCAGTCCTACCTTCAGCTGGCCCTATAGAGATGGCCCCGCTCCTCTACTGAGAAAGGGGGTCCAAGCTGCCTTAACTGACCACTGACCAGCTCAGCTGCCACCTAGTCCCACATCATGAGTCTTGGGGGGCCCACTCTAACATCTACTTCTGCCCAGGAGTGCCTCAGTTTCAAATGCTGTAGGGAATAGTGCTGATGGATTTAAACATATGCTGATTCCTCTGGCATGGTAGAAATCTTTTAATAGAAATTCTTTTTAGGGTAAACAACATATTTAGAGAACTGAATATGAAAAATAAAGCAACTTTTTGGCATAGTTTAGCATAATATACTTACTTGCTCTTAGCATGGCTAATTGTTTTAGATGATTACCAGTCTTGCCTACAAATTCAGTTTGCTGAGCCATTATTTTGGAACCAAGCTGACGACACTGAGGGAGATCTTTTCATCAGTCTGTTAGCTTCTGACATTCATGAAATTCTCTCTTTGAAAGTACACAGTATTCAAAGCTATGCAAGCATTGAAGTGTGTTTGAAAATAAGTAATATAATTTATTAAGGTGCTCGGTAACGGACAAATCCCTAAATTCCCACATAGTACTCACTCAACATAAAAACGGTAACCTCTCAGTGGAAAAACAAAAACAAATTTTACAAATAAAGTATCATGTAAGTGAAAAACTATCAAAATTTGATTCTCACCGTTTTTCACAGTTCATATTTTATTTACATGTTGGAAATTTCTGCTTGTGGAGATTCTAACATACTGTGTAAACTCTATGAAGGTTGGATTGTTTATCTTGTTTACTGCAAACAGTAGGTACTTAATGTATATTGACTGTTCCTAAATTAATGATTATAATGAAATCATTTGGAAGCTTTTTAAAAGATTTCCTTCATAACTAAACACAAAATTGAAGAAAATTTAAGACATTCATGAAATAAAAATTCATACTTAAATAATATCCTTAAAATAATTATACACATCTTTTATTTATTCTTTGATGTCATACAAATGTATGCTGTATATTGGTCCCAATCACCCGTAGCTCTCCCTTCCTACCCCCCTAAGTCATCATCCCCTCAACACATTCCAAGGACATTTGTCTGGCGGAGCATGATGTCTTTGAAACCCTCTCCTCGGAATGAGATTCCTCTTCTTTCCTATGCTGATGTCTCTTCCGTAGTTACCTGCAGTTATACAGAACCTTTTCCTCATGGTTCTGGGGTTTTCTGCACTGAGGCTTTGAATATTGTCCAAAATGAACGTGTGACAGACACGTCACTCAGGTAGGACATTGTCCTCGGATTTACGTACCTTATACAATGTTGTTCACTCTTTCCCTTCAAACCCAGAGTCCATGTTTCCCCTGTGGATCTATTGTAATGTATTCTATATTGTGAGATTATACTGACAAAGTCTGTAACTCTTCAAACATGACATATTACTAGCTCCAAATCTGCCCTTTGTCACCCCACGAGGAAGTTCACCCAGTCTCCGAGAAAACAGCTGCCTCCACATATGCACATCTTTTGGAGCTCTGGAGAGATGCCTGGTGTCTTACTTTTTCCCCATTTTGGGTATATGCTCACTAAAGGAAAGATCTCCTCGGCCATCACAGCCAAGAATTTACCCAGTTCTTCAGAATGGGAAATCCACCTTGCTCCTTTTCTCCCTACAGGAACTATTTATATGAAATTTCAAGCAGGCACGATTTCCCAGTCTTCTTCTTTGTGAAACTTCTAAGGCTCCTAGGATAGAATATTTTGCGTAAGAAATCATCGATGTGTCTAAAAGTATCTTTCACAGTACCCTCCAAATGTAAGAAAATGGGAGCTGTTAGTAAAGCATATGCGAACGATATTTACTTCCATGTAATCTGAGATGATTCTCTTTCAAACTTAATCTCTCACTTCTAATTATTTTGCCTCTTCGTTTCAAAATTGTGAAAAGTAACTCAGTCATACTTTATTAATTTCCATTTGTTTGATTTCTCCACTAAGAAAGTGGGGTTCACAGGTGATCATGACGTCTTCATGCCCCATTCAAACCTGTAAACTGTCCTCTGAAACCCCATTCTCCTCATTTTGTAGTTATCGCAGGAGCACCCTCCACCTCTGAGGGTATTCTCCTCTGCTCTGCACCCTTTTGGATTCCCTACCCCAGCCATGTCGCCTGCCCTGGAGCAGCCGTGCCGTGCCTGCATCTCTTCTGGGTGATCCACACACCGCAGTATACTGCGGTATTAGCCATTCCAAAAGTGTAAAGCCCCTACCTACATCAGTTTCCTCAATGTTTCTTCAGCATCTCCGCTGTCTTCCAGCCACGCTTTTCACAATACAATGGCCCTTCTAGCTTCTCCCTCCCTGACCTCTTTGTGTCTAGATTCAACCCCAAAACGCCAGCAAAAGGCTCCATGCAAGGTCACCAAAAATCTCTGGGCTGTCAAATAAGTCATAAACTCAGCCTGATCTCACTCAAGCTGTCAGCAGTATTCAAAATAGTCACTTGCCCTCCCCAATGTGAAATGTTGTCAGCTCCTGACTTCTGTGACATCATGTTCTCTGGACAACCCTTGGCCAGATAGATTTAAGACAAAACAAAACAAAAATTGGAGAGAAGGACACAGTCTCTTAAACTTCTGCTTAATCTCTCAACATTAGGATTCTTTTGTCCTTAGAACATGGCTCACATATTTTTTTCCTATTTCTGTGCTTGCCATCCAGAGTTTCCGGCTTATACCCACCTGCCTATATGACCTTGATACTTACTTTATAGTCACATGGACCCCAAAATCAACACACATCAGAGGACTTGATTTACTTTCAACATGCTCGTTTTTGGCTCAGTAATGGTCTCAGCATAAATATGTCCTGTCATCTTCCTATAAAATGTCACACTAATACCATCTCCTCCATCTCTCAACTGAACTCTGTTTATTTTCTTGTTCCTTCCCAAATTGGTGAAGAAGTAAAATTGGAGAAAATGGACCTTATTCATATTTTTTTTCAAAGGACAATCAGGACTATAGGAGAAGGGATGTGTTTCAAAACAAGTAGCAAGTAGGACACGCACCTATCAGTGATTAGTAGACAGTAAGAAAGAACCAAGATGATGTCATACAAAATGGGAAAGATATGAAAACTAGGCATTGGTAGGTCATTTCTGAATGTACATTTTGGGATCACTAGGATATGCTTGGAGGTATTTCGGTATAGAAAGCTGGAACCAAGATACCAAGGTTACACATGAAGACACTGGATATATATGTAGACCTATGTCATTGTATCTAATCCATGGAAGTGCATAGAAGCAGAGAGAAAAAAAAATGTATCAGAGGAAGAAGAATTTCTGCTCATGGGCCTCAGGTTGGCTGGCCTCTCATATCTCTTACCTTCCAGCCCCAGGAATGAATCTCTGTCTCTTCGCTGTCTGATACCACACATAATAACCATTCACAGGTTACACGCAGAAGGAAGCACAGTGCCTGTGTCCCCTCAGCCTTGTACTCAAGATAAGCACTCATGTCAACCTTCTTTATAAAGGTTTCATTGTTGAACATTTGGCACTCAATCTTCAGTTATCCAAACCCAGGGAGAGAGTGACAATAAGTGACAGACAAATCCAGTCACACCCGCCCTCCCAGGGCATTACTTATCTCACACACTTCTTTATAGTTCATGATGCCAAGAATTTCAAAGCGACAAATAAAACCTCGCAGCCACTCACATAGTATAACCCATAGGCACTGAAGCAGGAATGTATTTAATCTCTTTTCTTTATCCTTCTAATGGGGTTGCTGTTCTGACTATGACTGCTAAATTTTAAGTTATATGAAAGACCCACCAAAAGAGAGTGGCCTGGTGTTTGGCAGAGAGAAGAACAAGAAACAAGTTCTTTTTAGTCAGTAATTGGATAATCCATTATGCATATGACCAATTAGCCTCATTATCATGGGACTTTATGATTCTTCATTTCAAAAACCCTAGCTCAGTGGTGCAGGACTACCAGCTGACTAAAAGCAGTTAACTAACTAAAAGTTGACTCACACTTAGAAATACATGTAAGTAAACTAGCTCTCAGATTGAAGCAAGTCTGAAGACACCACAAATACTGTCGCACTTATATGGAAACAATGCTTTATGTGGAATTAGGACCAAAGAGAAAGGACTCTTATTTTGAAGAGTATAAAGTATTTGTGAGTCTCACAACTGAAGTGATATGTTTGTCCTGCAATCTCCTTTTGTGGTGACATTTCAGCTTTTACTGATTTGGGTCAGCATTAGTATTCAGACATTAATGCTGAGTTCTGCACACCCAATTTTCATCTGCATTCTGGAAAAACCTTAAATCTAACTTTGAGGTCAAGAAATAATTGTTTCCAACATATACCAAGTGCTGGAAAGCGAGAGTGAGTGTGAGATGGTTCCTGCCCCGCACAGTTCACAACTGGGTGAATGTGTAGTTTGGCTATTTGATCTACATAAAATGTGCAGAGTAGATATTGGTTGCCACCTGGATGGCACACACATGAAGTGAGGCCCTCCCTGTGCTCCAGGGTAGGAAGAATGGAGAGCTGAAGTAAAAGTAGCCAGTGCATAATATTCTGGTGCTTACTCAATAGCAGCAGCTTGGGAGAAGGGAACACTATTATTTGTCCTTTTCATCCATCTCAAATGGCAACTCAGTTATCCTAAGCCCCTTCCTCTGACAGTCCACGAACCCTTCTTTATTACATTTCGGTGGTTCTTTTGTGTTGTGTGTCAAGGTTGTTTGTGTGAACATGCCCCCTACAAGACTCTGGCTTCCTTCAGGCTGGTCTGTCTCTTCCCTTTTTGCGTATGTTGAGAGCTATGGTGTTGTAATTTAGCCCAGGCTGGTGTTGAAGCTGAGATCCCCCTGCTTCTGCTTCCTAAATTTGGAGACTACAGTATGTTCATCTGTGAATCACTTTAGATCTTTATTTGAAGCCTACAGTATTCTTACAATGCCCCCTTCCATGTTTCTTCTGTAAGAAATAAAAGTAATCAGTGAACTCACAAGCTGTTAGGAAGGCTGTAATTCTACCCTTATACATATGTATTATCATGGCTTTGCCAGGTGCATAGGGATCAGAAATAAAGAGAAGTAAATGAAGTCAGGTTTGTGTCTTCTGGCTATAATCCCAGCTCTTAGTAGACTAAAGCAGGGGAATTTGAGGTAGAGATCAACCTGGGGTACATAGCCAGCCCCTGGGCAAAAGCTGACAAACAAACCAACCTCAATGGCAATGGACTTTATGAATTAAAACAAGTGACTGTAGATGCTCCAAATTACTTTGGCTTCTAGCAAATTTCTAGAATACTCTCAAACATAGAAATCTGACTCCTGTAATTGGCAGGTTCATGAGAAGCAATGGCAGTCCCTAGTCTTACCTCCCCACTCTGCAGTTAAGCAGCCTGAGTCATAGAGACCTGCTGGCTTCCCTGAGGTGGAAGTTGGATTAGTTCATCAAGTTCCATAGACCTGACACAGTTTATACGAGCAATCAAATCTTACCCACATCTCGGCAAGTCATATATGGCCACCAAGAAAAACAAGGCTAATGGTTGATTGTACTTTCTAACTCACCTTTATTTGATTTAACTACAACTGAAACATTCCCTTCTGACAAGTCACAGGGTCCTGGTTCCATTCTTTGTTGTTAAAAACCAACAATGCAAGCATGCTTGATCTATTTCCTGTCATCTCTCATATTTTTCAATTAACAATACACATGTAAATTAATCACAAACACCTAAATATAAGTGTTCAGCTTAATAATTACTTATTAGAAATAAACTTATAAAATTGCATTTCTGTCTTCACTCAGAAGCCAGATGCCTGAACCAGCCAAAGGTGTTAGATTAAAAAGAAACAAATTGGGGAAAGAACTTCAGATTACCACAAGTGGACTTTTATAAAGGAAAAGTAGCTTAAAATTTTAATAAAAAAATAATATACTCGAGCTGAAATGCCATCTGTACTTCAGAGTTCAAATAATTTTGTCAACACACTTTTTAGTTGTTTAATTTCAATTAATTACTTTAATGTTACTTTGGATGGCCTAGAGCTGCCTATATAGACTAGGCTGACTTTGAGCTCACACTAATCAGTCTGCCTTTGCCTCAGGAGTGCTGGCACCATAAGCATGTACCACTATACTTGGCATATATACATGATTCGCTCTACTCAGTTTCATTGTTTCAAAATGCTTTCTCAGTTTTTGCATATGTGTATAGTATGCGCATGTTTATAATTTTTCATGGATTAAAAATAAACTTCACGAGTGTTTCAGAGACTCTGTAGAAATATAGTTTACAGTATCCGTTGCAGGCCTTTCTTATTCCCTGGCCTTGGATCAGCTTGTTTATAGCAGAATTACTCATTGCCCAGATCTCAGGACACCTGGTCTATACAATCCTTCAGCAGGTTTTCACAGGTCTCCCTCTGCTCAGCTTTCAAATGCTTGGTTATTGAATGCTTGGAATAGAAGGTATTGGTAGTGGCCAAATAAAAAGATGAAAGGGATAGCCTTTTATAAATAAAAAGATAAAAGGGAGCTATTTTCTTCTCCTAATGGACCTGGATCTTGTCACAGAGGCACACCTGCAAAGCCGGAATGGGCAAGTTCATGAGCCAAACAACAGCATAGATGTGATTGCTAGCAGGTGCCATTTCAAGGTCTGCCCATGCTGCATGGTCATGTGTCAAGATGTTATATAGAGTGTAAAGGTTCTTCAAAAAAACTATTTTTAGAAGGTCTTAAAATTAAAGATTTTCGCATTGAGTTTTATTAAAAATATCTGCCTTGCTACATTAAAGATTCATTCTCTTCTATAACTATTATTTACTGCAAGAGAGGAAGCCATTATGCAGATGCCAGTAGTCTTTACTAAACTGCCCATGGTTAAGCTTTGGGATTTTTCCACTTCCTCTGGTGCATGAGTTAACCAGAGCCTAAAATTGGAGGAGAAATTATGGGGTAGGGAAGTTGAAATGATGGGCTAGCATCCCTACCACATGCGACCATCTGCTTTGGGGCTGCCATCTGATTTTCTTCATTTGCCAAGTGGGAAGAGTAACACTCAATGTCCCTGCCAGAAGTGTTTGACTTTGTAACTCTGAGGGACCTTAAAATGTTTGTTTTATAATTTACATAAAGAAGAAATTGTTAGATCTAGGCATGGATCCTGCAAGCTCAGTCCTCAGGAGGCTGACGCAGAGAACTGTTGCCAATTCTAGGCCAGCCTGACCTAAAGAGCAAGTGTTCAGCCAAGTAGTACAAAATGAGACTACCTCTGAAAAAATCTGAAAAATGGTAAAAGGCATAAGAAAAGGAGACACTAGATAGAGAGATGTGCACAGTTGCAAAGTGTCTTTCAGATTCTTTTGAGGATAAACCACTATTGTGCACGTGCCTCCCAACATCGTGACAATACTACACGTGTTTTCCAATGAGCTGCTTTTCAAGAACATTAGCACCTAAAGGAAGATCCATGTCACACTCCAGAGATGCTGAATCCTAGCATCTTCTTCTCTCCCAGTCAGCTCTTCCTGCCTCCTTTATGTCAATCAAGCCATGTCTTGTGGAGCTCTTGTGACCTTACATATCTAGGCTCCTCTACTTTCAACCCATGGCTTCCTGGTCTCAGCTCTTTTCTTGCCTTTTTATTCCCAGCTGACCAGCTGGATCTGTAAGTGTCAGTTCTGTAGGCTGCTTAACCCATCTTCCTGCCCTACCTGTATTTGTTCTTAAACTCCAGCTACTCCTTAATCTGATATTACTCCCGGGAGCAAGGCTTTGCAGAGAGTTAGGCCCTTTGTTAACCTTGGATCTGGATTAAAATTGTGTTTAACATGAATATATCTCCCAATTAAACTTCCTAGTTTACTATTCTTTTTTTCTTCTTTAGAACCTGGGTAGACTTACAAGAAACCTCTAGAAGTTTTAGTCATTAGGGTTTGTACCCTTCTGGATAGTCTATGTAGCTTTATTTAGGTTGTAGCTACCTCAGTCCAACTTTCTTATCACGTTATGCTGGGACCTGCTTTCTCATTTTGGACAACTTTGTTGTACTGGTCAGATTTGCTATAAAACAGAACTTGAGCGTCATTGTGGAGACAGTAAGCTCTGAGCCAAGAGAGGCAATGCAGGCCTGTATCCCTGGCACCTGGGATACAGGCCAATTAGAAGCTCAGAATCAGCCTAAATAGTGAGTTTAAGGCTGGGCTGGACTATATGAGATTCTGTCTTGAGAAAAAGAAAAGAAAAGGGGAGATTTAAAAAGACAGAAGAAAATCTGTGAATATGAACACATCTCACTTCTTTCCCCGCAGACCTATATACTGCAGAACTTTGTGAGATGTTAAAATGCCTCAGCTGCGTTTGCAGGGCTGTTGGTGGTAGTAGCTCTTGCAGACATCAATAAAAACCAACTGATGTTTCAATGTTCCTCAGAGGCAGGCTCTTGGATCACCCACTGCTGTGTGGCTCTTTTCAGATGGAGTCCAGCTCTGCCTTTGAAAGCGTACATCGAACTGAAGAGATGGGTGAGTGGGTAGGAGCACTTGTTACATAAGCCCAAGTGCCTGGGTTCAAATCTCAAGCTCCCATATAACAGTGTGGCCATGACTGAGTCCAGCTGTGACTCCAGCATTGCAAACGGAAACAGGCAGATCCCAAGACAGTGATTAGCCAGGAAGTCTAATCAAAATGGTGACCTTGCAATTCAGCAAAAGGCTCTTTTTCAAAGCAATAAGGCAGAGAGTGGTAGAGGAGAATACCTGACTGAATGTGCACACATAGTGGTGTACACTAATGTGTGTACTGTTTACACTAATGTGTGTACTACATACATACACACACACACACACACACACACACACACACACACACACACACTTCTATCCAGTATGTGTTATAATCAGCTTTCTGTTGCCATATTCTTGAACAAAACCCAAGAGAATCCAAGAGAAGGAAATATCTGGGCTTGTGTTCTGGTACATGGTCTGTTGGCATTGGTTGGAAGACTAGGGCAGGGCAGTATGTCAGACTGGGAGCACAGGAAGATTCTCGCCCCATGACAATTGGAAGCAAATGTGACAGGATGGGGCCCCTTTCCTTTAAGGCATGCCCTTGATGATCTCACTAACTCCTCTGTACCTCACATGTTAAAGATATCACCATCTTTTGGAAGAGTCACAGACTGAAGACCACTGACTTATTTAAACCATAGCAGCACAGAATGGTAGAATCCGTCTGCAGTCAAAATAAATACATGATCTAAACAACAGTGTTTCTATTAATCAAATATGAATCAGTCACTATAAAGGTAATGTTTGGGGTATCATTCGAAGGGCTTTAAAAGCCTTATAAATGCAAAAATTTAATCAGCCTTTAAAAAAGATTATCAGCTATCCAAACCATGAAAATAAATGTTCACTTTCTGCTCTCCTCGCTGAGATCCTATTTAAATTCAGAATCACCAGTGTTGGTTGACATTCAATTCAAGACAGCAAGGCTGAAAATAGCCTTAATGACGCATGCAGAGCATTTTCCTAGGAACAGACTCTGGACTTATTAGTGTCTGGAGCCATCAGTCAATACTCATCTGGTGTACTGGTGTGTTGGGAAGTGATGCCAGAAATTTGTGCCTCCCTCTATCATTCACACAGAGAATTAACATGGCTTGCTTTAAATAGCCAAATGGGCAACAAGATAGACTTTCCAGTCATTCTTGCTTCTTAAAAATATATCTTTTTTTTTTTTTGTCTCACTGTAAAATAGCAACTAAAAGCTACCGCCTAAAGGTAAAAATAATTTGCTGAGGTTTCCATTGTGTTTTGCATGTATCAGAACAAGGATTGTGTGTGACTGGAGACTGGTGGGGAGCCAGGAGCCCAGGCGCAGCTCCCTGTCATTCTGCTCTCTGTGACCTTGAGCAAGACATGAAATTGCCAGGCTTCAGTGTTTCATCTTTAAAATGAGAGTGTTGCTTTCTCTGGCAAAGTGCCCTGGTAGCGCTAACGGTGAAGATCATGAAATATGATATAGCTCAAGATATTTTGCTGAAATTGCTTACCCAGGAATGGGGCCTTTCGAAAAGCTAAAATTATAGTTTGAGGTAGAAGGAGCTTTCATGGTGGAGTAGGGGAACTTCGCAAATTTGAGTGTGACAATATGTTGGGACAGTTGTGTACCTGTTGTCTAGTACACAAAGAAACCAAGATCCCATAGGATGGCTGGCTCTCTAGGACAATGACTTATGAGTCGTGGCATATGAGGCCTGGCAGCAGACCTGGTTCTAGTTGGTCTAATGAAGATGGCATTAATCAATAGCATGCATTGTTGGGATGTACAAAGCTAGGAATGTCAACATACCTCCCTGTCCCTAGGAATTGTGACCTCCTTGTTCATTCTCTGGTAAGAGCTCACACTTTCCAAAGAGAAGACCTTGGTGGATAAGCTGGTAGCTGAGAAGCACAGCAAAGCGCCTGACTAGCCTTTTGAAAGATTAAAGTCAGTGTTGACTACATTAGCCCTGTGTTAAATGATGGGATGCCAGCAGAGAAGCATCTTTTCTATTTCCATACAATTCTTAGCACTTCTAATATTAGATACATTATTTTTCTACTGTTTGCCAAGAATTTTTCCATTTTCTACAGATATCAGCTCAGTGTCCTATAATCTAATTAAATTCTAACATTCTGACTTAGAATTTGTGTATACCTTCTTAGTAAAAGGCTCAGTCCCACAAGATTAGCCCTACTTCAGACATCAGTGTGAAGCAGAGGGTCCCTAAATTAGACACTATTTGGAAGGTTCTATACCTGCTTCCTGGATGCAGTACTTTGTAAAAATGATTCAAGGAGGTTTGGAGAGATGGTTCAGCAGTGAAGAACACTGGCTGCTTTTCCAGAAATCCTGAGTTCATTTTACAGCAACCACATGGCAACTCATAGTCTGATGCCATCTTCTGGTCTGCAGGCATACATACAAACAAAGCACCTGTATACAAACAAATTTAAATCTCTAAGAAAGAAAAAAAAAAAAGAATGACTCATGGAATTCATGAACCAAATTTATTGACTAGATGACCAAATTATTGTAAAAAGGATTCTATGCAGTAATAATAAAATGGGAGAGTGGCATAAATCAAGTCATTAGAATAGGAACAGAAGAAGTTCTATGCTTTCTCAGAGTGCTTCATCTCCATTTTTACCAACCTAGATGGAGATGTTACTACTTATGTATGAATGATTGAATCACTGGCCTCTCATAGTTAAGGAAATCTCAGTCTGCTTTCTCTGCTATGGGTACCAGTGGGTAAGGTCAGAAGCTCTACCCCTGATCATTGGTTGTTCTCCCCTGGCAGTCTGATCCCAAGGCTAACCAGGAGGCCCTCGCCACTAGCCAGTGGTGGTCTTATTAGCATACAAGAAGATTCTTTACTTTGAAAAGTCTAAGAATTTTAGGAATTATATTGTAGGGAGCAGGGGCATGTACCAAAAGTGCATTCATTTATAACATATGCTTAGCTTTAGGCCACATTCTTAAAGTATGGCTATACTCACTGATTTATCTCCATATAAACCTTATTTCTTTCTCTCCAAATAATGAATCTGTTCTTCTACAAGCCCTAACATGGCAGAATTGAGATTAGCTGTATGTTGACGGTTGCTTTTTGTTGAATGTACTCCCTGGACCAGGGTATGCACAGAGCTGATAATTCCATTTGGTTTTACTTTTACAAAGTGACTTAAAACAGCTAAGGGGCTGTGGTTTGCTTACATACCAAGTTCTTGAAGAAGACTGCACTGTCCAAGGATGTCTTAGTTTTTTCTTTTTATGTAAGTGTGCAGTGAAAAACCTATAATGTTAGTAAACATGCAATTCATATCTAGAAAATTTGTTTAGGTCCCAAAATAAGAAATCAATGGTAGCTGAAGCCCCAGCGTGGTGGTATTCAGGATTTTGCCCAGTTTAACCCCTGTGATAAATCCTCTTTACAGTGAGAGGAAAGAGTGTGGGCACAAATGTGGTCCATGTTAAGCTTAAGGCAGACCATAGGAACACAAACAGCAGCTCACCTGGGAATCTGAGACAGGAAGTTTTATATTGACTCAGAACAGAGAAGCTTAAAGCCTCCATACTATAGAAAGGATAAAGGGCAGTTAATCGAAAGCAGACAATAAGCCATTTGTCATCTGCTTTTGATGGACTCACGCCCATGCTGCTGCAGAGTAGGCTGACTGCAGACCTCCTTTTGTAACAAGGAGTCCACTTTCCTTCCTCCTCTTGTTTCCCATACAGGTTGAAAATCCCTTCCACATCTGACTCTATTGCACAGCAGGGTATCTATAGCTAACAATAAGGTATTGTCTCTCCGAAAGCAGTTACAGAAGAGAACTTTGAATGTTCCTCCACAATGCAATAAATGTTCCAGGTGACGGGTACAATTGCTCCTATTGTAACACGATGTGTATGTGTATCAAAACATCACACTGCATTTTATAAATATGTATAGTTACAAGTCAATTACGAAAAATGCTGAAACAAGTTGAATATTTTGTTTGTTTTTAAAAATATCCATCTCGGTCTATGAGTAGGTATTCAAGGGTTAGGAATGTATTCAGAGGCAGAGCTCTTTCTGGACCCCACGTTCAATTCCAACACTGAAAAAAAAAAAAAAAGTCCAACAATGAAAATAGGTATTCTGAAGCTCATAGGGGCACACCCATGAGACAGAGACATTCAGGGGGAAAATGTTCTTCAAAACCTTTTCCTGCTCCAACAAACTACAGATCCTTAGGTTTCAGCCTAAACAATCACAGGCACCCCAGATGACACCTGCCTTTAAATACGGGTAACAGACTGTTTGAAGAGAATAAGAAGTACATTCTTCATCCTGCTTCTGTTGCTCTGTTCCCCAAGCTCTTTTTTGTACATCACAGGGGTAAATCCTAGAAGCCTGTGGTTACCTGAGTAGTTAAACTTCGGGATAATATTCAGCATTTCTTTCTAAGAGAAGAAAAATGGATTTGATGTGACATTCATGTGTCATGAAGATGCTTTATCATAGCATAAATGGATTTGTTTGTCTCTTTCTACAAAGTCAGACTTTATTAAATGGCACAGTCATAAGCTATATGAGTTTCACTGGTTACTGTTTAATCGGGATTGATGAAGGCGACTTGGAAATATATGAAATCAGACCAGCATCTCCAGAATCTTCTTTTATCAGAACAACTGAAGAGCTGCAGTCTCTCTGAGTCTGTGCACATGTGGCACAGGGTACCTGGGGATTTTTTTATTATTATTAGTTTATTTTTTTAACATACCCACCAGTCCCTCTCCCACCCCGTTCCAAGACCTCCCCCCAGCTTCCTCCACCCCATCCCCCATCCATTTCTTACAGAAGGTAAGGTGTCCCAGGATGAGTCAATGCAGTCTGGCATATCCAGTTGTGGTAGGATCAAGCCCTCAGTATCAAGGTTGAGAAGCGTGTTCCTCTGTAGGGAATGGGCCCCAAGAAGCCAGTTCATACACTAGGAATAAATTGTAATCCTGCTGCCAAAGGCCCCACAAACTGCCTATGTCACTCAAACTGTCATCCAAATTCAGAGGGCTTAGTTCAGTCCCATGCAGGTTCCCCAGCTGTCATTTAAGAGTCAGTGAACTCCCAATAGCTTGGATCAGTTGTCCCTGTGGGTTTCCTCATCATGATCTTGACCCCTATGATCATATAATCCCTCCTCTCTCTCTCCAGTTGGATTGGGAGTGTGACCCAATGCTTAGCTGTGGATCTCGGCTTCTGCTTCCATCAGATGCTAGATGAAGAGTCTGTAATGACAAGTAGGGTGGTCATTCATTTGATTACAAGGGAAGGCCAGGTTAGGGACCATCTCCACTGTTGCTTGGAGTCCTAGCCAGGGACATCTTTGTGAGTCTTGGGTGTTTGCCTAGCACAAGTTTTCTACCTTACTCCGCAATGGCTCCCTCTATCGAGGTATCTATTTTGTTCTCTCCCGCCTCTCCTTCCCCCAACTTAACCACCCTATATCTTCATGTTCTCTTCCCACCCCTCCTTGACTCTCCACCCTCTAAGGACATGGGGTTTTCAGGGGGCTTTGGTGGTGGATGAGTCCACCAGCAGGTCAGTTCCCCTGTAGTCTTGGAGTGGTAGACCCCAGCAGGTTTGGTATGTGGATGTTCTCACCAGAAGCTTTCACAGGAGTTGTGTATCAAGCCAGCATCCTGTCCTGAGCTTTTCAATCCACCTGCAGTTTCTAAGGCAGGAATTTCACTCATCAGTCAAGGCAGTCAGGACAGTTTTTCAGGACAGACTCCATACTCAGATTATTTTAATTTGTAACAAGTTGACATTAAAACCAACATAATCATGCAGGATCATGGAGGCCATAGAGGACTGATCCCCAAAAGATCAATGGGTCTCACATGGGTTGGGAGGGCTGGGAAGTGGGGGGAGAATGACAAATAAGGTAGGCCAGGTCAGCAGTGGCAACTGAGCAAACTAAAGGTCCCTAAGCCAGGGGACAGTTTTCTGCCTGTCAGTCAATTTGTCATTAACTGGGTGGCCAGATATCAGGGTGGTGGAAGCCATCACTGCTGTGGTCTAGGTGTTCCTCTTATGGAGTCCAGGTAAAGATGCTGTCTTCTTCCTCGGTGTGTTATGTTTGATAAGATCTCAGAGCTGTTTCCTCTGATATAATTTTAATATGCCTTATTTGCTCATATTCTCCCTATCTATTTTAAAAAGTGTATAGGGTGGTTCCCTTTTATGCTTTTAGAAGTAAGATATTTATTGCTCTGTGCCTTATGTGTGATGCTAGACAGATGGCTGTGTTTAGAGGCACAATAAAGTGCAGCATCACCATGCTTCTGTGTTTACACTGAAAATGATGCACGACCTGAAAAATAATCCCTTTTACAAAATAGCCTGATATCAATACTACAGATGTTATGTAGTGTTTATGTATGTGCTTCATGTCGTATGTGTAGAGGTATGTGAGATATGTACCCTGAAGCCCCCATTTCTGAATTTTTCTGTGAAAAATAAAAACAAATTTTATAAAATTTTTGATCCTATCTCTTGACAAGCCTGTGTTGAGCAATCTCAGGGTCATACCTGAGAGTCTTAGTAATAATTCCAGTCAAACGGCTTATGATAACCAAAGAAATTAAGGAAGCTTCTAGATTTTAAATAGTAAGACTGACATTCTTTCATAAAAATTGTTAACCAATTGCTAGTACTAACTTCCGAGACAGTAATTAGTGTACAAGGAAAATACCCATGGCTTAAGTCAAGGAATGTTTTTATTTTTTTCTGTATTGTATTTTATACGTATATGTAACATGGGGTATGTGAATATGAGTACGGTGCCTGTAGAAGTGTGAAGAGCATACTGGATCCTCTGAAGCTGGAGTTACAAGCTCTTATGATATAAGTGCTGGGAACGTAAGTGGGTTGTCTGCAAAAACAGTGCAGACTCTTATATCTCTCCAGACCTTCAAGCCATGTTTCCCGTTTAAAAAGTTTATCTCCCAAATGGATCATCTATTTTCTCTATCCATGTAACTTGGCCTTGAATGGATCTAGGCTGTTTCAGACAGGTAACTTGTTCTCGAAGGAAAATGAGTTACCTACATTAAGGGCATGGAAATACTATGCCTTTTGTTCTGTTGAGCTTTCCAACAAAGAATTTTAAATAGCTTTTGTTTGTTTGTAGGGCCCATGTCTCACTTTCATAAATTTATGTCCATTTGCCAGTTTAAAGCAATACTTCATTTATTTGAAGATTAAGAATTTTTAACGTTAGATTATTAAAATTAGAGATGTTAAAAGTATGAGATTTTACTTTCTCTTTTTAAGTTGTCGGTCTGGTCAGTAAATGACTGGTATTCCTGACCTCGGAGAGAAGGCAACCCCTGTGTATAGGTGTTACCTATGCACATTAATTATTTAGAATGTCTCCCCTTGGGAAACTTACACACATACAAAGAATGAACAAAGTTCATTGTTCTCCTCAATGGAGAACCAGCAGGTCAGAACAAACCCATTCTTTTCTGTGTTTCATTGCCAAGAATTTGCCCTGTATGTAAGAGACACTTAACAAGCAAATTCTGAAGTTCAGAGGAAATAACTTAATAACTGTCCTGATTCTGTCAAGTGTTGCAAGCTCAATTACAGAAAATAGAATCCACAAATTTCACCTGATTCTGTCATTTTCATGCCCAAAATTTAGGAGTTGTGGAGAACATGGATACATTTATCTTCTGCTGGTGGGTGTGAAAATTAGCAAATTTTTCTGAAGGGGAGTTTGGTACTTCATGGAAAACTTTTTAAGATGTAAAACCTTTTGATCTAAAAAATTGTCTAAGGAAATGGGAAAAATACTTTTAGATTCTTTTCAATAGGATTTTGAGAATTTCATACATGAGTGCAGCTAAATCACTACTGTCTCTGGATCTTAAGCTAACTCTTGCCTCTCCCAACCCATGATCTCTTTTTAAATTATTGTCATATGTACACACATACACACACGCATGCACAGGAGAAAGGAGCTGAGGGCTTTCTTGTTTTGGTGTGTGTGAGCGTGTATGTGTTTATAAAATACATGATCTGGGTTATCACCTGAAGAGATCACAGCGTATTTTGTAGGACTTTGGATTTCATTCCTTTGTATTTAGTCTCTAATTTGTAAAGGGCTGTTGCTTGTTGTAGCAGCTCAGAGACATATAAAGCTTATTTTAGTCTCTCAGAGTTTTATTAATTCTTAAAAATAACAGTTTTATTGCTAGCCATTGGACATGAAGTTTTCACATTGCATTTTAAATTTTTTCCAGTTATTTTTTTTTTTAGATTTTCATTCTTAATTACAGTTGTTGTGGGGTGGGGGTTGTGGCACATGTGTGCAGGTGTTCATGGAGGCCAGAAGAGGCGATCAGATCCCTGAAAGCTGAAATTACAGATAGTTGTGAGCTGTCTGATATGAATGCTAGGAATAGACATCAATCAGGTCTTTGCAAGAACAGCAAGTATCCTTAACTGCTGGACCATCTCTCTGAAGTCCTCCAGCTAAATTTTTCATAACATATACATATGAATTTTCTCTCTAAATATTACCTAAAAGATCAAACTATTTACATTGCAATAACCCCTCAAAAGGAAATGTTATTTATGAGTTCAGCATCTACCCAAAATCTTAGAGATTATATACCTTTGCCTCTTTAAATAGCTGCTGTCGTTCTGTATGTGTTTTTCAGTGGCTAACATACCTATATATCTATTGAATACATAACTCAGTTTATTTGCCCATCTAGATAACTTCTCAGTTCCCTAAAATACAGAAGCAGAAGCAAAGAGTTTAAGTGGGTGTTGTA
Source organism: Phyllotis vaccarum (assembly GCA_033318265.1). Taxonomy (NCBI): domain Eukaryota; kingdom Metazoa; phylum Chordata; class Mammalia; order Rodentia; family Cricetidae; genus Phyllotis; species Phyllotis vaccarum. The sequence goes on from JARWLC010000003.1 coordinate 73,615,810, forward strand.
ACACAGGCAGAAATCCAAAGTCAGAGGAGGAAGGGCAAAACCAATATGATGGACATCCTTGATTTGACTGCCTCACCGAGTGACTGATTGCTTAATCCTTCAGATTGTCCCCGGAGGTACTGTACAAACCGTCTCAAGACAGTCAGATAGATGATGTTACTCATCACTTTCAATCACACTTGTTCTGAGGTCTGCCCCTTGGACATCATGTCTGTGTTTCTCTGTACTCAAGCATGATGAAGAGGATCCCATACCACTCATGGGCCTCATACAGGGGGATTGCCAAGAAGATGCTTGGCACAAGAGGCAAAGCAGGGACGCAAAAGGTCTCTCAGGGTATTTGAGGTGGTGTCTATGTTATTATTAGGCATTTTACTATTAAAAATATTTTGTTTACCTCAAATTACATATAATATATAGTTTAAATAAATCACACCACTTGGGCTGATGTCGCCGCTGCCCCCCACACACACACACAGAGCAATAGACTATCTAACAAAACCCCAGTACCATGGAGGGGAAGTTTCCTCTTGTGTTGTTGGTCAAGGGAGTTCAAGAGAGCCACTCAAACAGTATGGGCTACTGTCATTGCCTATGGTTAGCTTCTAGAGTTTAGGGGCAAGTCCTTGTTGCTCAAGATGCCATGCATTTCAAACACAGGACTTCAAAGTATCAAAATGGAACTGGCTTGAAAACCTCATAGTATCAGAAGATGCTGCTTAAGCTGTCAAGGGAGAGAAACAATCGGTAGTGTAGTCCTACTCAGCTGTAAAGTCAGTGAACCACAAAACAACGACTGGTACGGCATCCGTGGTAGTGGAATGGTGGCACCTTTACCTTGAGGTAATCATCCTCTGTCTAACTGAACTCAGAGGCCCTTGCAGCAACAGGGAAATCATACCTTGTACTGTAAACCTTGTCTACTACCTAAGGCTGGGAAGTCATAAGAGCCTAGAGCAGAACCTACATCTGCCAATTTACCAAACCAATGTAATATCTGTTTAGTGAATACCTACCCTGTAACCACATGTAAGTGTGCTCTCCTTATCAAAGGAGATACTTCGGGGGGGGGGGGCTGGCAATAGATGGAGACCATAGCAGAGATGTACACTTGATCAAAATGCAGAAAATAAATGTCACATGTTTCTCCTGTCTTGACCTGATAAATGTGACTATTCCCAACTGCTAACTATTTTGAACATGTTGCCTTCTGAAGCCCACAGAGACTGAAATGAGGAAGTCTTGGGTGGCTGTTTGGGACAACTTTGACCCTGAAAGACATTGTATTTTTAAAAACCTTAATATTACGTGTGTGTGTTGCCTGCATGGATGTCTATATGCCGTGTGTATTCCCGGTGCCTGTGGAAGCCAGAAAAAGGCACGAACGGTGGTGAGCTGCCATGTGGTGCTGGGAATTGAACCTGGATCCTCTGGAAGGGCAGCCAGTGCTCTTAACCACTGATCATCCCTCCTGCTTCATATTACAAGGTTTTTGCTGTTTTCATTGAAATGATCAGGAGGTCACACTGCATTTTCCTCGTCCCTAAACACCTTCTCATCCCCACTATAGATCTCCTCCCTCCCCAGGTGTTCACTTCTTTAGATCCCATCCCCCTTCTCCACTGGAGCATTTGCCAGCCACAGAGCCTTGCCCCAGAAAGGCTCACAACAGCAGAGTCAGGCTAACAAAAACAAAAGCAAACAAAAAGTTCTCTACACTTCTACAGAGTGGGCAGTGAACCAGGCACTCATGTTTGGAGCTGGCTACCCACAATTCTCTGCGCTGACTTACTCTGTAAAAACGTTTTGTTTGGTCATGGAAATGATCTCCTCTGTTCTTTGAATTCGAGAAAAACAAAACAGTGAAATCGGAAAAGAGATGCTCCAACCCTTGCATACCTTTTGATCTCTAGAGTTTACAGCCTTACAAAGACCACAGCTGTTGAGCAGAGGATAAAGTAATATTTACTAATTACTACAAAACATAATGTGTCTGCCTGTGCTTGTCAGCACGGACTTTGAATGGGCTTTTCTCACATTTGCTTAGAATGCTTCTTTGGAAATTTCTTGTAGTGTGTAATTTTCTAAATAAGTATAGAATAGACATTTTATAATAGTTTAAATGCCAGGCAGTCATTTAAAGAAACCCTGCAATTGATTCACTTAAATCCTTCCCTCCCATCCTTGTGAGAGAAAAATATTGAATAGAACCATGGCGGCCAAGGTAAATGGAAGCAGTGCCTCGGGCTTGAGTTTACTGGGCCACACTCTTAGACTGAGGACCCTCTGGGAGTGTTGCTGCTGTTACCTCAAGAAATGGCCCCACATCGCTCCACTTTTTGTGCTTTGTTTGTTTCACAAAAAGAGAGAAGCAACATTGGGAGAAAGTAGCCAAGAAATAGGATATGCAAGTGGGTGAAGTGTAAGCAAAGAACATAAATAAAGCTGTTTATTTGAGATTTGGATGAAGCAGGTACACAAAAGATACAGCCAGCCACTGAGAGTCCTAATGTCTGTGTCTGAATCTGTCTTCATGGGAATCCGGGCATCTCTGCTGCTTAGCTTGTGTCTTTTGTCTGGGGTCACCATGAGTTCTCCCCCTGGAGTCTCAGGCAGTGTGCAGAAGTCCTGTGTCCTGAACTACCTGACCAGCCAGTAACACACTGCTGAATTAAAGATAAAGATTGTGGTATAACATTGAGATCAACATGTGAAAGCAGTTTTAAAGCCATGGTATCTTGATAAGAGTCATACTTTTTAACTCAGTTCCCTATATTACGATTTTTCTTACAGTCTCGCATGGCAGAACTAGCTTACAAATAGCTTAAAAATCAATTCTTTACAGGATCTTGCCCAAAGCCCACCACAATTGCTTGCTCCACTCACATAACATATTCTTAAATGAGCTAAATATTAGACCATCTGTCTCTCTTCGAACCCCTACTGTTCCGCGCCTATCTCTCGCCCGCGAGGAAAGACACAGCACACACTTAGGATCCTTCTGCAGTATAACTTTAATGTATCTTAGGGGAGAGCATTTAGCTTACGGGAAATGGAGAGGAGGGCAGAGAGAGGAGGGGGCAAAGAGGCCGCTGCGGCGCGGGAACCCGCAGCGACAGGCCCCAGTGAGGAGAAATAAGGCTAGAGAGAGAGAGCTAGGCCCCGGCGTGGTCTGGGCCGGGCCATCTGCCACGTGGCCTTGAGCCCGTGTCCCAGAAGCCGGGCCGGCGTCCGTGCGCACGGCGGGGCGGAGAGAGAGAGAGAGCGGAAGAGAGAAGGGACCACGAGGTAGGAAGACCCGGTTTTAAGACGACCAAACGGCTCTTGCTTTAGACGAAACACCTTCCTATTGGTCGTAGTTCAGAATCCCATAACGCCACGGGAAAGGCGGAGAAACCAGACCAGTCTCGCGAGATTACCAAGCGCATGCGCTCTCTAACGACTCAGGCGGGTTGGCCAGCACCAGGTAATAGCGCCACCTAGAGGGGCTGGGGCCAGTGGCCTCCAACATCTCACCCTTCTCAAATATTAAGCAACGAGGAAGTCCTATAAGAGGGTGGAGACAGTGATCATCCCCCAGAATACATCGTGGACTTGCGTGGGGGTCACCCCTAATCCCTCGACAGATCGAGATGCCCCCAGCCTGTCCTCTGCCTTTTGCTGGGAAGGGGATTAAGACAGATACCCTTATGCAGGATGATGTGTCTCTCGGGACATAGGTATGTCCCGTGCGATGCCCTTGGCTCAGCATACCTCTTAGGACACGGGCTGAACGCTCCATCTAGTGCAATAGACAAGGCAGTCTAGGTGTGTAGGAGCTGTCTAAGCCACAATATCTCTATTGCTTTATCATAATTAGTCATACCTCTATCGAGGTTTCTGAGTCTAGAGCCATTAAGGCTTGAGCCGAAACTGTCTTGTTTCTCGGACTTTGGATTCTGAACCTACAAACCGTCTAGAGAAGAATGACTAGTCCTCCGCAAAAAGCTAGGTCAGATATATCCACCCCCACCCATCTTTTGGAGTAGGGGAAGAGGGGATTTATGGAGTGAGCTCTCTGGTCAGCGACAGGTCTAGCCGAGTGGAATTGGCCTGGACGATCGCCACTTGCAGGTCACGAAGGGTCTGTTCAAACTTAGACGACCAATTCTGTAAGAAAATTGAGAGAGGCTTTTCGAAAGATTAGTTGTCTTTGTAAAGTTTTTATATTGAATAGAGGTTATGTATAAGCCAGCAAGTTATTGCTCACACCTCAATTGTGCCAATTACTGAGGTGGACAGTTTGTTAACCGCCTGTGCAGTCTGCACTATTTTTGAAAGTGTATCAGATAGTTGTGAGCTACTGGGGAGGCCACGGTGATATGGGCGTGACTCGTGGCACGTGGGTCACTACTGCAAAGAAATAAAGCTGAGTATTTCAGCATAAGGCATAAAGGCAATTATCAAATTTGTATCTCAATTTATCTATAATTTCTGAAGCATTGCTAATAATCTAAATAACTGGTGGTTAAATTGGGAGAAAATGAAAATATTTTAGGCGTGGCCCAACCTATATTTTTGGATTGGCAACTGTTATATGGTAAAATTGAATTTTTATCTGGCCTGCCTGAGCAAAAGGAAGCCAATTTTGGTTTTATTAAACTCTGTTTCCTTTGTCAGGCTGCCGAGAAATTTTTTAGTAATATATCTGAACTATTTTTAACTAAAACATAAACTTCTCTCTAACCCCAAACTTCTATTTTCTTTAAAGCTATGTCTAAATCTTTATACATCACCGGCATTGGCAGAGAGAAAAGGTGGGCATTATCTTCTACTGCTGTCACCAAACACATCAACTGGAGAAGGCGAAGGTTCTTTTTCTTGTAATATTTTTCTGGTGAGGCGCTCTGGGATCCAAACTGGATTTTTTTCATCCTGTGGAAAAACACAGACAGCTCCCCGGGATCTTATTAAAATAGGATCCGGGCCTTTCCATTTATTTTCTAAAATATCTTTCCATTTTACTAGCTCCTTTGGCCGTTGTGGTTCTGAGCAATGTCGCTCAGCAGCATTTTGATATTTATCATCAATATTTAAAAAATTTATGGTAAACAACGCCAAGGCAATTGACACTCTTGGTGTTGAGGGCAGTTCTACTCCCCCTCTCTGTTTTAATAAATAGGATTTTAAGGTCCGATGTGCACGTTCAATAATGCCTTGTCCTTGAGGGTTGTATGGTAACCCGGTAAGGTGTGTTACTTGCATCTGTGCACAAAATTGGGCGAATTTTTGGGAGCTGTAAGCTGGCCCATTATCAGTCTTGAGGTAGGCTGGTTTGCCCCAGGCGCTCCATGCCTCTAAGCAATGTTGAATAACATGTATGGTCTTTTCTCCTGTAAGTGGTGTGGCATGAATAATATCTGAGCATGTATCAATAGAAACATGTACAAATTGAAGCTTTTCAAAGGACGGAACATGTGTTACATCCATCTGCCATATTTGTAATGGTGAAATGCCTCTTGGGTTAACTCTAACAGTCTTAGCAGGGAGGAATTGACAGCAGTTTTTACACTGTGTCACGATTTCGCGAGCTTGTTGTCTAGTAAGTGAAAAGCGCTTGCGTAAAGTTTCTGCTGTAACATGAAATTTTGTATGAAAATCTTTTGCAGCTTGTAACGGATTAGCAAAGGCAGCAGCAACCAGGCGTGTAGCTTGGTCAGCCAAATTATTTCCTTTGCTCATAGGACCTGGGAGTCTCGAATGTGCCCGTATATGGGTAATGAAAAAGGGCTTACGTCTTTGCAGCAAACAGTCTTGTATGGCACAAAACAGGGCAGACACTGTACTAGAAGGATTAATAACACCGGCCGTTTCAAGTAACTGAAGGGCATTTACCACATAATGGGAATCAGACACAATATTAAGCGGACAATCAAACTTTTGTAAAACTTCTAACACAATTAGACATTCAACTATCTGGGGTGATTTTTGACCAAAATCTTTGAAAAATGTCTGTGAATTTATAATGTAAGCACCCCTTCCATTTCCTGAGCCATCTGTATATACAATTAAGCCATCTTTTAAAGGCACTGAGGAAGTAACACGTGGATATATCACAGGGTGATAAGCCACAAACTGTAACAAAGGATGTTTAGGATAATGGTTATCAATTTTTCCAGGAAACATAGTAGTTAATATGGCCCAATCATCATTGGTAGCAGCTAGGACCTGAACCTGATGGGTGGTATAAGGTAAAACCATCACAGTGGGATAAATACCAAAATACTCTGCCGAGGCCCTCAAGCCTTTTTGAGCTAATTGAGCAACGGCAGCTGGATACCAGGCAATAACCTTTTGGGGTGAGGCTGGGGGATGAATCCATAATAAGGGGCCTGTTTGCCATAATACCGCAGTAGGCAATATTCTTGTTTTAAAAACACATAGGGAAAATGGCTTATTATAATCAATTCGAGCTAATTGGGCCTTTGTTATTGCATTTTCTACTATCTTAAGCACTTCTTTAGCTTGAGGTGTTAAACTGCGGGGAGAGGTAAGATTAGAATCACCTTCCAAGATCTCAAACAAAGGCTTTAAATCTGCAGTGGGAATTTTCAAAAAAGGTCTAAGCCAATTAATATCTCCTAGTAATTTTTGAAAATCATTTAATGTCTTTAAGTCTCTCCTGAAAATTTCAATCCTCTGGGGAACAATCCTATCAGGAAATATATTAGACCCTAGAAACTGTCCAATTTCTGAAGTCTGAATTTTATCTATTGCAATTTGAAGTCCCCATAATTTTAATTGCTCTTGTAATAGAACATAAGCCTCTCTTAAAATCATCAAATCACAATAGCAAAGAAGGATGTCATCCATGTAGTGGGCTATAACTACCTTAGAATACTTTTGCCGCACTGGCGCAAGGGCTTCTTGAACATATAACTGACATATGGTAGGACTATTAGCCATACCCTGAGGCAAAACCCTCCATTGATATCTCCTGTCCGGTTCCAGGTGATTAATAGAGGGAACTGTAAAGGCAAACCTAGGCCTATCTCTCTCATTTAAGGGAATGGAGAAAAAACAGTCTTTAATATCTATAATAATCATGTGCCAATCTTTTGGCAAGGCTGAGAGCGTGGGAATTCCTCGCTGAACTGGCCCAAAAAGATGCATCTGCGCATTAATAGCTCTTAAGTCGTGCAACAGACGCCATCTTCCGGATTTCTTTTTAATCACAAAAATGGGTGTATTCCATGGAGAGGTGGAGGGCTCAATATGTCCTTCAGCAAGCTGTTCTGCAACAAGCTCGATCACTGCCTTAAGCTTATCAGAGGTCAATGGCCACTGAGGAACCCATACCGGCACCTCTGTTTTCCAAGGTATAGGTCGTGCTGCCTCAGTGGCACCTAAGAAAAACCCAGGCCCTGTCTTTCTTCATATCCCATCTTTTTTAAAATCTCTTGTGCTTGAACTGAATATTCATTGGACAATACTAGCCCTAGCTCTTGCATAATATCCCGTCCCCATAGATTTACTGGTAGTGGGAGGACGTAGGGTGTGAACCAGCCTTTTTGACCTTCCTCTGTTCTCCATGCTAGAGCAGATGAACTAACTTTGGGGTGAGAGGCATACCCAAGGCCTTGTAAGGAATGAGAAGACTCAGTAGTGGGCCATGATTTTGGCCACCAGTGGGAGGAAATTATGCTCTTGTCTGCGCCCGTGTCTAAAACCCCTTTAAATTTTTTATCTTTAACCCAAAGAGTTAGGCTAGGTCGCTGTCTCAAGTCAACCAATAAATAGACTGAGTCTTGTCCTGAAGAGCCCATTGTGAGGCCTGTTGTGGTGTCTGATCTATAAGCGGGGAGCAGAGCTAGCTGTGCTATTTTATCTCCAGGATTAATGGTGAACACCCCAGTAGGACAGGAGCATAAGGCTTGAATTTCACCAGCATGCTGATGATCTATTAAACCGGGGTGAACTACAAGTCCCTGCTTAGTGAGGGAGCCTTGCCCCAACAGTAACCCTATACATGCTTTGGGGATTGCCTCAGGCAGGCAGACAGGTACAGGCTGCACTCCCATTTGTGGTGTCAATAAGAAGTGGGAGGAGGCACACAAGTCCAGTCGGGCTCTCCCGGAGGGCTCACACTCTTGCTTTTCCTGACAAACTTTGCCCCATACTTTTGCGGGCCCTGGGACATGGGGCCCACTATCTCGTTTTTTGGCTCTGTAGTCTCTAATGGTGGTAAAATTCTCCCCTTAATATCTCGGACTGAGCGGCACTGATCTGTTCTATGGTATCCTTTACTACAACGAGAGCATAAGGAGGGGGTAGGCCCCTCAGAGACACAGCATTCCTTTTTAAAATGGCCGGGCTTGCCACATTTAAAGCAAACTCTCTTGGCGGGATCCGTTAGAGGGCGCCTCTGGGACTGCAAAATGGCTGCAGCCAGACCGGCGTTAGTTAGGGGACCACCAAGCTCTCAGCATACCCTTAACCAGTCTTGTAAACCTTTATTTTTTCTGGGAGCTATTGCCATACGGCATTCTTTGGTAGCTTGTTCAAATACCAGCTGCTCTATCAGAGGGGCAGCCGCCTCTGGGTCACCAAAGATTCGACCTGCTGCCTCTGTCATGCGAGCTACAAAATCAGAAAAGGGCTCTTGCGCACCTTGAATGATCTTAGTTAATTGACCGCTCCCTTCTCCCTTTTTGGATAAAGCCTTCCACGCCCTAATGGCTGTATTAGCAATCTGCTGATAAGCTCCCCAGGGGTAGCTAGTCTGATCAGCCGCGTGTGGTCCCTGCCCTGTCAGCATCTCAAATGTCCAGAGCTGTTGTTCGGGGGTAAGCGCAGTAGCATTGGCCCTAGCCTGTTCTTGAGCAGCCTCGTGCCATAAAGCTTTCCATTCTAGATATTGACCCATACTAACCAGGGAGGCCTTAGCAACTGTCTGCCAGTCGGCAGGCGTCATGGCTGACAATGCTAACCTGTCCAGCTGAGCAACCGTAAAATTGGCGGTTACACCATACTTTCGGACTGACTCGGCTAGTTCTTTAATCTGAGCGTATTCTACAGGAGCATGTATCCGTCCCCCTTCCGCTGCTTCAAACACTGGATAGGCCAAGCTGAGCTTTTTCTTAACCTTCTCGGACAAAAAGGACAGGGTCCCGACTCGTCCCTCATAAGGAGGGGGAGCGGTAGACATTGGCCGTGTAGGTTTGACGGTCAGTTGTCGTTTTCTAACTCTTACATTCTGATCCTCGGGGGGAAGCTCATCAGGATAATATCCCTCTGTAGCTGCCTCTTCTTTTAGTTCACTCTCCTTATCCGGGCTCAACTCATCGTCTCCTGATTGCTCCGATGTATCAGAGCCACTAGAGGAGCCATACTTTAAATCTAAATTTTCAAGTTTCTGTATCGGGTCCAGAGTGGTGGAACTAGGCTTTAGTTTCTGGTTTCCCGGCTCCCCCAAATTCTTTATTTCATCGGGGGGTTCTTTTTCCTTATGAAGTAATTTCTGGTTTCTTAATTCTCCCATCCTTATGGGGTCTTTTTTCCTTGTATTACGGCGCGCGCCTAACCTCACATTGCGTTCGGTTTCTGACATGCTGTTCTGAACTTTCTTTATCACGCCTCGCCCTTTAGCTATCAGATCTTTATAAGCCTTGTCTTCTACAAAGTTCTTTAGGGTAGGCTGTGCCAAAGACTGGGAGGACCTCACAGACCGGTAAAAGCAATACGCAACCCCAACCAATAACGCTGTTAAGACAAGCACCAAGGCCTCAAGAAACCTTTTCCAGGGCGGGAAAAATCCCAAAACAAAGTCCAGTTCAGACATACCTCTCCGAGCAACCTGTCCGCAGTTCTGAATCCTGACGGTGCAGACGATGTAAATTCCCGGGTTTCGGCACCACTTGTTCCGCGCCTATCTCTCGCCCGCGAGGAAAGACACAGCACACACTTAGGATCCTTCTGCAGTATAACTTTAATGTATCTTAGGGGAGAGCATTTAGCTTACGGGAAATGGAGAGGAGGGCAGAGAGAGGAGGGGGCAAAGAGGCCGCCGCGGCGCGGGAACCCGCAGCGACAGGCCCCAGTGAGGAGAAATAAGGCTAGAGAGAGAGAGCTAGGCCCCGGCGTGGTCTGGGCCGGGCCATCTGCCACGTGGCCTTGAGCCCGTGTCCCAGAAGCCGGGCCGGCGTCCGTGCGCACGGCGGGGCGGAGAGAGAGAGAGAGAGCGGAAGAGAGAAGGGACCACGAGGTAGGAAGACCCGGTTTTAAGACGACCAAACGGCTCTTGCTTTAGACGAAACACCTTCCTATTGGTCGTAGTTCAGAATCCCATGACGCCACGGGAAAGGCGGAGAAACCAGACCAGTCTCGCGAGATTACCAAGCGCATGCGCTCTCTAACGACTCAGGCGGGTTGGCCAGCACCAGGTAATAGCGCCACCTAGAGGGGCTGGGGCCAGTGGCCTCCAACACCCTACCTTGCCTTTTCCCCTGCTTGAACCCCACCTTCCTATCACACTGAGAAAGTGAGCCATTGAGTAACATTCTACCGTTGAAACCACTGATGTTGGTATGTGCGTACTCCACTTTCTTGACTTTGTCTTGTGGGAATTCATTGTTTCTGTCTAAGCCAGTGCCCTACCTGACCAGGGATATTCCCAGCAATTCTTCCATTTTCACACGCCTTCAGTTCCATCCCTTTCCTTCTCATCAGTTTCCCCGAATGTTCCATATCCCAGGACCTCTCCTTTCATCCCTCTCTCTTCTGCTTGGATCTAACCCTATCATGCGTTGTACTGGTTCTCAACAGCTGGACTTTGGTTAGAAGGTTCATACAGCAGTTTCTGGTCCTCATCTTCTTGGTCTACTAAAAGATTCGGACATACCTGCCCTGTCCCTGCAGATGTGAACTCTGGAGGGCAGGGAATCTTAGTAATACTGTTCATTGATGTGCCCTTGTTCAAAACAATCTCTAATACAAAGATAATAGATGGATTGACTGAGCATGCACATATCATTGAGAATTCTGAAGAGCCTATCTTATCACCCTGATTTATTTTGGCATCCAGCCTCCCCAAGTTTACTCTATGCTGACTTATCTCTATTTAACTTTTGTTACTTCATTGAAAAGCACTACTTATGAAATTATCTCTACTAAAATATTATGCCAGGTCAGATCAGCAATTTGAATTATTTTAAACATTTACTTATTTTTATTGACTTAGTGTGTGTGTGTGTGTGTGTGTGTGTGTGAGAGAGAGAGAGAGAGAGAGAGAGAGAGAGGGAGAGAGAGAGAGAGCCTGTGTGTGTTTGGCTTGTACCATGTGTGTGCCTGTATCAATAGAGGTCAGAAAAAAGGCATTGGATCCTCTGGAACTGGAATTACAGGTGGTTGTGAGCCACCATATGGGGCTGGGTCCCGAACTTCAGTAATTTGCTTGTCTGCAGAAGCCTATTTAACTTCGCTTAGTTGTTGATATAGGTCACGTGTAGGTGATTAATATTCTAGGCCATCACACGACAGTTACTGAGCCATGGTTTTCCAGCACCTTTACTTCTGTTGTTGATCATTTATTAAAGGATAGCAAGTTGGGAGTAGTTCATATTTAGGGCAAGCCCATAATAACCACTAAAAGTATAAATTTCATGTAATACTATTTGTTACTTCCTAATGAAAATGTTTGTTTTGCTGTTTAACATAATGTAGTATATCTTTGAAAGAATAATGAAGAAGCAGAATAATAAAGAATTTATATATTTTTATAGATATATCAAATCTTTATAATCGTACTAATCATGATTGAAAAATTTTAACCTTCAGGGAATTCCCTTTGGCCTTTAAATATTATTGTGCAATGGACATGCTTTAATAAAATTAAAACATTATCTTATACGTATTTAAACTATTAGTTTCAGTATGAACTCATTAAGTCATCTATTGGGAAGAAAGTTAGAAACTAGTATCATGGGTCTTTGATGGTCTGTTTCTACCTCATAACCAGAGGCGTTCATAAGCTAATTATCTTCTACGTATAACTGCTTTCTGACAGTGAAGCCTCGTGGCTGCAGGAGGTTGTGAGGACATGAGAACTACTCCTGCTGTGAGCTGTATGTTCATCTCTGACAGGTTTCCACAGAAACTCTTGTAGAGTCATCAGAACATTCATTAGATAAAACACACACACACACACACACATCCCAAATCCTGTGGCCACAGAGCTATCCAAAACCATCCTCTGGGGTCTGTTATGCTAGCTTTTTATATACACATCTGTCAGTGGTTGATTCTAGACAAACTGTATGAGTAGGGTGAGGGGTAGAGGGCTGGAGTCAGCAGAAGCAAATAAAGGTGAACAGTTGGAGCAGTGTTGAGAGATATTTCTGGAATCCTTTTGGGTCTCTAGGCCACGCAGGGCTAATGTAAGAATGATAGACCGGGAGTGGGTGGTGGCGACACTGGGTGGTTTGGCTCTTTAGCAGCGCATCCAGTAACTGCATTCCTCACCACAGAGAGAATGAAGTATATTTACCTCCAGAGGAAGTTCATAATGAAAGCCATAAACTGATAAAAACTGCATAAAGGAATCGTAATTGAGACATACAGATGAACCACAGAGTTTTAAGGGACTCTGTAGAGTGCACTGGCCCAAGGCATTAAGGGCTGCCATAGCAAAGATACACAGCAAAGATACACAAAAAAATCAGTCTTTCAAAATAATAATAATCAACTTGCAAAGTAAAGCTATCACGTTCCTGAAATAACTTTCAGACTATTAAAAATCCTTATAGTTAACCCTTTATAGTTAATCTATTTTTTTCTAGAATGAGGGGAGCTATGCCCTTCCTTGTGGTCTCCCTAAGTAGCTGTGGCTCTTTTTAGATGCTATGAAGCCACAAGTACTTTAGTATCTCAATTCTTAATTGCATGAAATGCTGCTTGACATATTAAGAAAAAAGGAGTTAAGAAAGAAAAATATATCCAAATAAACAAAAATCATTATTTACCATTGCTACTGACATATTAAATCTCAAGCTGATTCACACAAAACAATGTGTGTGACTTTTCTAATGAACAGCAGTTTTCCCTTGTTAACCTGTTCATTTACTGTGAGAGTAAAGGTAGACTCATAGCTTTTTTTTCTTTGGGGGGTACCAGTCAACTTTTAACATTATGTATAGTATAATTTGGGGGTCTTCAAAATTTCATGCAAACATGTAAATAGCTTGAAACTGCCGTGAAGTTAAATTTACTAAAAGAACTTGGCTTTGGTTGGAGGAGGTTGGGTTTGAGTAACCACTGCATTTCTTAGAATCTGGAACATTTTCTGTTATGGTGTGTTTTGTTTCTACGAAATAGGTTTTGCTCTTGAGTCCAGGTTGACTTTGAAGATGTTCTCATCCTGCCCAAGCCTTCCAAGTGTTGGGCTGACCCATGTGATCCACCATGTCAGGCTTCTGGGAACGCCTTTGGAGTTTATGTCCTAATCTGGGGGTGGGGGAGAAAAACCCTTAGTACCTTGTGATATGAAACAATCTATGCACAGTGCTCAGCATACTGCTTGCCAGGTGGCAGACCTTCCCCCAGTCTTGCTTTTATAATTTTACTATAAGCTATGTCACAGTCAAGGCGAAGAAGCACCTAGAAGAATGGGCTTTTTAAACATGAGTATCATGTGTGGTTCTCATCTCCTTAAGCACTGGAAATAGGCCGAAGACAGTGGTGACTAAGGCTTTGGTTTGTTCTTAAAACACTGTTACTTCAGCACCTGGAGGGTGAGGTACTACTGTCTTGTGAAACGGTGTTTATTGACTCAGTGATCTGTTTAGGTTTACCTCATGGGGTAAGCTTTTAATTCTATATGCCACAGCGGGGACAATAGAGTGCTGACAAGTTACTGCCCAGCCTTAAACAACATGGAATGTGCCTACATAGCTCCTTGGCACAGTGTCATAAGAAGTAAAACTGGGCTGGATGAGCCACTGTTACCTCAGATGCCTTGTGTCTCACAGCAGGAAAGCAAGTTAGAAAAAGATGCAGGACTAGCACACTGGAGCCATGAGTGGTCTGCGAATGTGGTCCTTAGAGCAGTAGCAGAGTCCAGTGACACTGGAATATTTACATGGCTTCCCAGTCAACTGACCATGACCCTGAATAAACATGCATGTAAATATAATTCTACAACAGCCAGCCCTGGAGTCCACTCCCTGTATAGATGACTTAACGGGGCTGTAGGCTAGCCCTGTGTCTATTTTTCCTGCCACCTTACCTTAAGTTCTGATAAACTTTTTCTGATAAAGCTGGGAGGCCTGTGAGCCTGAAGCTGGGAGGAAAGCAGTGTGAACTCAGTCTCAGAGCTCATCCTGATTTTCAGTCTAGAAGGCTGACCTAGCTTTGCTGCCCTCAAGGTCCAGATTGTCTCTTGGGTCCCACTGTGTCCCAGATTTTTGTGCTCATCTATAACCACGTTCTCCATTGATTCACCTTCCCATGAGCCCTTTATAAGGTCAAAGTGTCTCACATTCAGTTTGATCTCACACCCAGAAATCAAGGAAAGGGTAAATAGCCACTGGTCTCAGAAGACGCATGCCACAAAAGCCAGCCCCCTTAATTTATCCCTCTCCTGAATGAGAATGTATTGCCAATGAGAACAGATACTTCTCTGTGAATTTTCAGAAGCACTAAACAGTGAAGGATGGCTAAATTAATGTTATCTTTAGTGACTGAGTGAGCTCAAGGAGGAAAAATGTCAGGATAAAAAGGTCAGCGCTTTCCTAATACCCTGCAGCCATGAATAATAGTTGCTAAAACTGGGTATACTCTATTTTTCTATTTTAAATATCATACCATCAGGAATTAGACCATTAATGATTAAATAAAATAGATGTTAAGTGTAGGGAGGCAGTCTCCATATTTTTTTGCTTTTGTTTTTTCCCACCCAAATCAAATTAGGCATTGTGTGTGTATGTGTGTCTGCGTCTATGTGTGTGTGTATGTGTGTGTGTATGTGTGTCCGTGTCCGTGTGTGTGTGTGTGTGTCTGTGTGTGTGTGTGTGTATGTGAGTCTGTGTCTATGTGTGTGTGTCCGTGTGTGTGTGTCTGTCTGTGTATTTGCGAAGACGCGCGCTCCTGTATGTTTGTGTGTCCTGGTTTTCAGTTGTTGCTTGCTATAGTGTTATAAACATGTATTTAACTCATTTATCTTTATTTTTATTACTTCAGTGCTTTCAAAGAGAACAAAACCTTTTTGTTTTCTAGTTCAGATGTGGGTGAGTGTAGCTGAGAGCTATCACATTCATTGAGACTGCTAACAAGCTGCTTGCTTTGTGATGCCGGAACCCAGGAGAGTGATTCTAACAGTTTTTGAGGACGTCTTTGTTCTTGAGGGGGAAAAGGGAAGGTCACTTTTCTTACTGTTTTTCCTCCCATCCATTTGTAGACAAAACCTGTTGCATTTGCAGTCCGGACCAATGTCAGGTACAGCGCAGCTCAGGAGGATGATGTTCCAGTACCAGGCATGGCCATCTCATTCGAGGCAAAAGATTTTCTGCATGTTAAGGAAGTAAGGAAATTTTTTGTTTCTTTCAGAGTGTTGTTTTTTTTTTTAACCTTTGACTCTTACTGATTTCTTACCACTGTGAAAAAGCATGTTGCCTAAAACACAGCTAAAGCTCACAACCTTTTCTGATAGAAATAAACTTTTAATGTAGAAAGAAGTGAGAGGCTCATTGCAGGAATGTCAGGGCTTCTTTGGACTTTGTACCCTAGAAATTAGGAACTATTTCGTTAGGTCATCCACTTTTATGTGTCCTGCATTTTATCTCTTAATGATTAACCTTGATTGACTACGTGCCATTTTCTCTGATGTCTAAAGTTGGAGCTATCTAACAAAGAGGTGTTTTTTTTCTTTTTTATTAAATCCTTACGAGACAGGATTTCACTCTGTGGCCCAGGTTGGCCTGGAACTTTCCATGAGGCCTAGGTTCTGAAATTCACTATATATATAGCCTGGGCTGGCCTCAAATTTGCTATGATTTCCCTACTTATCCCCCTCTGCCTCATTTACCTGAGTGCTAGAATTATATTTGTGAGTCACCATGCCTGTCTCCTGGGAGAGGGTTTTGTTGCTTTCCACCAGAGAAGCACAGGTTCTGCTGTGGAAAAGGGAATGGTGGAAATTAGAGTGACAAGAAGCTGATGCCAAGGAAATCCCTGTTCCCCTAAGCTGACAATGGCAGACTGAAAATTGGAACCGTTCACCTTTAATTAAGTTTTCTTTGGTGTCCACATGTCACATGCTTGCTCTGTGGGACACCACAGTGACAATTATTCTTCCTAGATGACAGTCTGTGTGCACACGAGCTTTTGGGAGGAAGCCCAAGGGAATTTACAGTTGGAGGAATTCACAGAGAGCTTATAAAAATTAACTGACAAGCACATTATCGGGAGTGAGTGAAGGAGGTTATGACTGTCCATTAAGAGAGCTCACAGTTTCAAAGAGGTAAACAAAAGTGTTCAGAAATGATGGCGAAGCACGTTACAACAGGAAGTCAGACTAACATAGACTACTACAGAAACTATTCTTGATTCCAGTACCTTGAGCATCATTGTTTTCTACTGTGGAAAGAAAAACCACCATGAGCATTCTTTGAAATGTTTTAGAATAGGTTTAATTGAGGTAAATAAAATTAGATTGTGAAGATTCAAGATAAAACTTTAGTTCTAAGAAACAAACTTTCAGCATCAACTTGAGAAAAAACTATCTGTGAACACTGTTCTATGTGATTATAAAACTGCCCAAAAGTACATTTTGTGGGTAGAAAATAGCTCAGGTTCATTTCAGTATTCTCTCTCAATATTAATACTTCCATTTGGTCCAGTTTTATGAGGCAAAGGGCTCTGTCGTCTTCCTAGTTCCTAGTTGCCTTTTGCTAGGTACGGTCAATAATTTTTGAACCTTGATAGCTTATTATGAAAACAGCTTGGTCCTAAAAGCTGCACTGTGAAGGGAAACACGAGGACATACGAAGGCTTTCTTGGACTCCTGGCTGATCATACCAAGCGTACTTCTTCCTTCTGAGCCTAAGCCATGCACCTAAACGGGCCTCTTGAATTTGGGTATTAGATGCATGCTTCTAACTGCCATGTTTCTTTCCAGTGAAAACAGTTAATATAGAAGAAATCAATTCAGATCTTTAACCTTCTGTGCACTAATTCTTTGTACTAATTTTGATTTTGTGTGTAGAAATTTAATAATGACTGGTGGATAGGACGATTGGTTAAAGAAGGCTGTGAAATCGGATTTATTCCAAGCCCGGTCAAACTAGAGAACATGAGGCTTCAGCATGAACAGAGAGCCAAGCAAGGGAAATTCTACTCCAGGTAGGAGGAAAACGTCAGCCATTGGTGTGCAAATGCAGACTATGGCCGCATTTCTGTCCATGACTTGCTAAGAGCCGCGCGATCCTTATTATGTATGAAGCAAATGTCGATGCTGTTCATTAACAGCATCATGACTCCCTTTAAAAACACTCATCCCCACTTCTGATTATCACATCTGAGAGAGAGTCAAATTAATTATGATCATTAATAAAAATTAGCTAAGGTCACAAAGCATTAAATTTTGCCTTCAGCATGGAGGAGACTCTGAAGTCCTAATCATTTACTGAACACACTCAGACACGGAGCAGCCATGGTGACTTACCCCAGTATCTGTCCATGAATGTCCAATGAGGCTAGGAAATTCTTTAGGGATATCAGTCTCAGGCATCACTGGCAAACAGCAGAGTCTGTGGTCTGTAAATTTCATTTTTACCCAACAGTTTCAATTTAGAGCTCTCCCTGCTGTTGAGCAGGTAAAAAGACACTGTGTAAGAAGCACATTAAAACTACCTTTGCAAATAGCAGTTAGCTGAGCTATATAATAGACGGGGCCTTACTCTGACTACACCTTCCTAGGAAGCTCAAGCTTCCCTTCCTTTCACCAGGATGCTCACTAGGATGGCTTCTCATTCCTATGGTGGATTTTATATTGAAGCCTGTATAGCCAAGCTGAAGAACAAGGCATGCTTCTTCTCACAGGGAAGGATGGGAGGGGATGGAGAAGGCTTTACCTTTCTGTGGATAACTGACTTTCTGTTTTTATTCCATTATATCTTGCTTCTTTATATGATGATATAAACTCTGTTGTTAGTGATTATATTTTAATATTAGCAAGTGTTCTTATTCGTCTGTTTATAAACAGATGACTGAAATAGAATATACCCAACCTTATTAAAACTAGTTTTTGGTCATTGTCACACTCTCAATATCTTACAGCTTATTCTACTGAACTGGACAACTTTTTCTTATAACTACATACCTTTTCTTTGACTTTCCTGGTTTATTGTATTTCTTTACCAAGCTTTTGTCTAGTTATATTTAAGTAATCATTTGTACAAGTGTTTACATTTGCCTTTTAACACTTTGTATTTTTTCATGACATAATCAGAGGCAGCTGGGTTCTTCTGCTTTGTTTGCTTTGTTTTTCCAAGACTGGTTTTGTTTTGTGAAGCTGTGGATATCCAGGAACTCACTCTGTAGACCAGGCTGGCCTTGGACTCACAGAGATTTGGCTACTTCTGCCTTCCACGTGCTGAGGTTAAAGGTGTGAGCCACCTTGCCTGGCTCAGAGCCAGAGTCAGTGTTTTAATAGTATATAATATATATACACACATATAATATATAAATATGAGAAAACTGAGTTTTGTATATATGCACGCATATAATTATTTGTATTATATATACAGAAGTACATATATACATATATAAGTACATATATATGTGTGTATGTATATATATATGATTATACAAAAATTTTGAAAATCTGCCAAAAGTCAGGGTCTGGAAAGGTAGCTCTGTGATGTCTGCTCTTCCTTCCAGACTACACAGGTACAGTTTCTAACACCCACACGGAGTCTGTAACCCTCATGGAGTCTGTAATTCCAGTTCCAGAGGGATCTGATGTCCTCTTCTGGCCTGCACGGACATTGCACACAAGGGGTATATTTACATATATGTAGACAGAACACTCACAAATAATATTAAAAATGTTTAAAAAGACTAACAAACATCAAATGCAGTGATATTGGCACAAAATTCAAGATTTTGGCAGGTGGATGGCATTCAAAGGACACATCTGCCTCTGAACAATTTAGGTATTAGCAGCATCTGTCACAATTTTACACAACACAATGTATTGCCTATTAAAGTTTATAAATAAATTAGAGCCAAGCCATGCTTGAGCTAAAGGGGATACAAACAAAAGGTAGAAGCCACAGGAAAGAAGTGCTTGATCTTAGCAATAAGCATCTTTGTGTAACTGCCAAAAGTGACTGTGTAAGTTCTATTTCTTATGAACTGTATACATTTCCACATGTCCTTATTGGACATGCAGAAGTATCTAAGCTCTTGCAGAGACAGAGCCCACCTGCTTGTTGTTTAGAAAAGCACTTGACATTTGCTTTGTGTATTAAAATGCTAGACTAGAAAAAAAAATCAACCAATCAGTAAGGGCAGATCTTTTACCTGAATATCTGTATTTGGCTTTGTCAGCAATGCCCTTGAGGCACAGCCATGGACCACAATTCTTTCTTGTAGAATGTGGCCCATCTATGATAAGAAGCATTGGGCACTGCAGTTATGTTGCCTGAATTCCATGACATTCTTATTATGTTAGCATGTTTATGGAATCTTTATGTGTTAAGGGATAACACACATTTCTATGTACTGGTGAACCATACATTCTACTATCAGCTCCCAAGTTTCTAAGACACATAAGCATATGCACCACCACATTAGAATCTTGTATTTAGGTTTTATACCTTTAATTTTTTAGTTTAAAAATTATCATACAATATCAGGTGTCATTATGACATTTTCTTATAAGCATGTTTTTAGTAGATACCCCTTTGCCCTGTTCATAGTACTGAATAATCTTCATATAGCCACCAAGTTGAATCCTCCTTGTTAGCTTGTTTTGGAAATGTTCACTATTGTCTTCTGTATAATTCATATTACAATCAATGTTTAAGTTTCTTTTTTTTTTGTCTTAAAGATCAATAAATTGGGGGACATTGTTCTGTTTTTTTGTTTACAGGTTGCCATGTAAGGCGTATTTTTACTCTTAAAATACTAAACATAATCAAGCTAAACCAAGGAACTGGCGTTGGCCTTGAGGTCTTACACCTTGCCTCCCAATCCTCTAAATGTAAAGGCAAAGGAAATCTCTTCTGTCTGCCCATCTGTCGTCTGGGCATGGAACTGGGGGAGGGCACAGAAGTTGTCCAAGCTCTTTCTCATCCTCCCATGAACTTAAAAAATTAAACCCCAAACAGAGGCTATCATAAAACTGTTCCAAAAACTCCAGGAATCTCCATTGGGAAATGACTGCTTGCTTCTTTATTAGAAATAAACATTTTTGGGTTCAATTAAAAACTCAATAAATTATAACATCTATGGAGTAGTATAATATTTTATCATCTAAAACAACTGTTGGCTTTAATCTGAATTTTTGCTTCACTTCAGTAAATCAGGAGGAAATTCATCATCCAGTTTGGGTGACATAGTACCTAGTTCCAGAAAATCAACACCTCCTTCATCTGGTAAGTAGGTGATCGGTGTTGACCACTGCATATGCCTTTTATGCTTTCCCAGACTTCCTTAGCTATATTTACAAACCTACAAATGATAAAGTATATCAGAAAGAAAAATGTCCCCGTGAAATTAGGAACAGTATGGGCAGGTTTTTTTTTTTTCTTTCTTTCTTTCTTGGAATTGAAAATCAGTAAGGCAATGGCTTGTGTTTGCTCTGAGTTGTTACAAAGTGGCAAGTGTAATTTAATTGCTTACTCTAATCCTATTGTGGCATGTTGTCAAGAGCAGAAAATTTTTAGGTGAATTTAAATTTAAATTTCAGTTTATTTTACTGTATTTTGTCTGATAAATCTGTCATGTGAAAAGTGGAAGTTCTTCCATCTGTACTTTCTGAAAGTTGATGTCTTTTATTAAGTGAATCTTTAGCAAGTGTATTTCTAAAGTATATTTCTAAGTGAGCAAAATCTGAGCACAAAAAGAAATGTCAGTTCAGGACCTATATTGGTTAGAAAACTATACACTTATAATTCATGGCAATTTTAAACCCCCAAAACCTAAGCAAGCTAGTTTGCTCAGAGTAGACGCTGAAGGCCTTGTAGTGTTAATGCAGAGCGTATGTCTACCATGATGGAGGAGGAGTTGGGAATCTCTGTATACACACGGGAAGGAGTCCACTCCTGCCTTTTCTCAAATGTGAAGTTTCAGGGATTTCTCTCTAGCCTTTACAGATACCCTAACTAGCTAAAAGGCTATCTTTGAAGACTGGTATAGGGACCCTAACATGGAAAGAAGTACACCAGATTGTGATAAAGCCCTTGCTGGAGACAAACAGAATTCTTCCATATCCATTAATGATAACAGAACTTTGATTTGTTAATGAATTGCTGAAAAGTACCTGTGTACTAGGGAACAAGTTAGTGTGAATGTAAAATAATAATTAATTTTGGAGTCAAGTGTTATTGCTAAAAATCAACACTGAAGCTGGTTGGCCTCGAGAAACCAAGGGTAAGATGTACTATCAGGATATTTAAGCTCAGTGATGAGTTTCCTATCAATAGCTCAATAAATCTAAAGGGAATCTTCAGAAAGTCCTAGAAAAAAAATTGGAAGTCCACTTCCAAATACAACTAACTGCTTCATAGCAACTGTAGACTTGACTATAAGTATAACTTTCATCTGTTTTGCTTACCAGAGGTCCTAGCTATAATTCCCAACCCACCATTAGACCAAGGAGTAATTTCCAGTTCCCATATATGCAGTGGGGTAGTCTCCAGTTGCACAACATGTACCGCACCCTACACCTGTGTATAGACCTCACCCCTGAACTTGACTTGACTTGATCCGACTCGAAAAGTAAGCAAAATATGTTCCAGAGTATTTCTAAATAGACGAGTAATGGTACAAGAAAGGGAACAACCGTGAATAAAATATTTTAAAATATGTGAAAGCACCTCTTCCCCACATGAACGCTAATGCTTGCTAAAGTATGGGAATACATGTATGCAATTAAAAGTGGGTATCGTCTCTCAAGAGAAGAATCATCTGAGTTCAGTGAAGTTTACAGAGAGCTGAAAGAGTTGAAAAACGTGTTTCTTAATGGGTTCTGAATGTGAAAACTTAGAATTCAGTTTCAGAATAACCCCAGCCACTTCTAGACCTAAATTAAAGTAAAAAATCACCAAGTACTAAGTTGGGAAGGGATTTCGAGCCCTTTGTGTTGAAGTACAGGTGAATTTCCATCTGGGACTTGGGTTCTTTATGGGTGACCGAATATCTGATTCTTGTCAGAGCTAGTAGACCTATCTGCATTCCCATTCATTATGAATTTCCAGTTTAAATTCTTTTAATCAATTCCCTTTTGAGACAAATTTATCTGATGACCATAGTAAATGGCATTCAATGAATAAATCCTAAACTCCAGTTCAGGAATGTCACTATCCTGAAGGTCTGTAAACTCTTGCATTTGTCTGGGTTTCTAGCTTCAGTTCCAATCAAGTTCTTGGAGGGTGCTGTTTCTCGAATGTGGCTTTTATAAGGCCAGTGAAAGGTATGGAAGATATGGGAATACATCACCAGAAAGGAAGCAGACTTGATGTTGGCTAAAAGCTATTAGAAGAATGATAGCCTAGATCCTCACCTTCATGTCCAGAAGTTGTTAACAGCATGCCTCCTTGTTGGGATTCACATTCTCTTCAGGATAATATTGCTCAAGAAGCACCATATAGAAACTTTCTTGGGGGGCGGGGGGAAGAAACCTCCTGACATATGCAAAGCTACAGTGTGGTATAAGGGTCTAAGTTGATCCCAAACATCTGAAAATTCTATGACTGTGACATTTCTCTGCAGAGGAAAAAAAAAAAAATCCCTAAATCCCTATCCATAAAATACCAGAGCTGGTGACTGCAACATTGTGCAGATAAGTCAGGTGTTCAACCCTTCACAGACTTCCGAACTAATCAAACAAAAGACAACCAACCAGGAAATCCTTGTTCTCAAGTCTGAAACCTCTCACACCACAGCAACTGAAAACCTGCAAAATAATGTGAGGCGTCTCCGATCATCGAGTCCTTTAAAAGGGCCAGGGGAGGCTTCTGTAACCCTCAGCTCAGCCTGTGTATCACAGGATCTGGTAGCTGAACCTAAGTACCAAACTGTCACTCTCGCTGGTTGTCCCTTATATCAATATATTGTAGAATGTTTTACATGAGGTCTGATGGGGTGAATAAATTTTCTTTGCTTCTGCTTGACATAATCTCAGTCATAATCACCTAGCAAGCTCAAATGTAATGTTGTTCTGAACCATCACCCCCAAGACAAGAGCAATGGGGAAGTAAACAGAGCAGAAAGAATGCATTCAGATGGTGAAGATCTCTCACCTACAGGGGGTATGGTGCAGGGTACAACTCCAAGGCAGGGGGTACTGGGTCTGCAACTGCACTGCTGGGCGTCTGCCAAGATCAAGCCCCTTTCGTTCTGTAGGTTCCACCTCTAAGTCTTAAAAACCAAGAGTGTTTGACTTGATCTTTAAAACTTACCACTTGGTTCTGTAGTTGATAAAATTTTACCTCATATAGAAGGATTTAAGAAACTTGAAAATGAGATTATACATCCTTTTTCCATTGACTAGTTTTAGAGTGACTTTCAGAAGTGAAAACATGTCAAGCAACAAAGCTGGACCTTTACTTTACTCATGACAAAACAAGAGCCCTGTTCTCTTGGGCCTTTGGGCTCCTTTATTCTGCCTCAGAAGTGTGGAAAACACTGATTTTGATATAATGGTTTCATGAATCTGGTGTTTCCCACTGTTCTTCAATCAGGCTCTCTGAAGGCACACATACTACCTTGCAATCATTTCAATCCTGCCTATCCCAGAACACCCTAACCATCATTTGGCTTCTTTATGACTTCCTGGGTGTTGACTGGATTAGGGCTTTCTATTCTCTTTTCCTCAGACGTCTGTTATAATTTTAATTAATTTTTTTATGTATCCCCCTTTCTCCTAGCATTACAATCAAACAAAATGAGAAGACTGAGGCTATCATATTATATCATATTAAATGTGTCTAACGTACTAGTCTTATACACAGTAGCTGAGTTACGACATTATACTGAGACCAAACGCTTTGTATCCTATATTTATAAACTAATGTGGGAAATATTAGCATTTGAAACAGCAAAAAATAAATATTTCTCTAAAAATACTCAGGATATATAGCACAAAACTGACATGAACCAGAAACAGCTATCATGAAGGTATCTTTCAGTCTAGTTAGACTTGATTGCATTGCATCCTTAACATGTCTTACGTTTGTATTTTATTCTGTAATATGCTAATCACTTGTGATAAATCTTTAAGTGGTTAGTCTATTTGCTCTTATTTTACTTTCTTTATAACCTGCTTTTCTTCTACTCTCCACCTGATGACTTTTGAATTGTTTGTCTGTATATAGCTGTAGACATAGATGCTACTGGCTTAGATGCAGAAGAGAATGATATTCCAGCAAACCACCGCTCCCCTAAGCCCAGTGCAAACAGTGTAACGTCACCCCACTCCAAAGAGAAAAGAATGCCCTTCTTTAAGAAGGTAACACAGATTTCCCAGCTCCTGTTGTCCACTTGCTCAACTGCACTGCGTCACACTTCCAGTCCTGTTGATTGTCTGCGTCTTTTGACAAGCCAATAACACGCATGCTCTGTTATTCTTTGTTTCTTTTCCATGCTGCTGTAGCTAAGCAGAAGCAGAAATCGGTAAGTTGACACTGGCATAGCCATGTTTTTCCTGCCACTGGCATCATTAGCATCAATTCCTTCAGTTTTATTAAGTATAGTCATTCCAGTGCTAAGACAGCCTGTCAACAGCTAACTGAATCCATGTATCTTTACACCAACTAAATTCAGTGAGTGGCCTGTTGAAATGCCGTTACGATATTTATCCTTTTTGATGGAATAATATCTGCCACAGGGGACTTTGTTTAAATGCTCAAGGATGTTCAACACTGGCCATGCTGTACAACACACTTCAGTTGTACATGCTTTTATTGTCTGTCTCTTTTTTTCCAGAAACATAACTTATAATAAAGCATATTAAAGCAGTTATTGGATTCTGATTTATAATATTCAGATTCATTGCTTGTGCTTTAAAAAAGAGGTTATTCAATTTTTAATTCAGTCAGTATTTAAACTTCTAATCCATTAGGTACAAAATCTGCTGATGAACAAGACCAGTGGAAAACTGCAGGCTTGTTTTGACGGTTTACTGTGAGTTTTTCCTATTGTCATATATAAACACTCCCCCAATATTCTTGCCTTCTCCATCAGTCAGATTTCAGCATCTTACCTGTTAGACAATGGGGCTGCTGGCCTCATGTAGAGCCTTTTTCCTTGGCCAATCACAATGATATATCGATGCTGTACCCTGACTGGCAGCTCCAGGGAATTCCCAAAGACCTCTTTATACAAGTTTGCTCTCAGCATGCTTCATTGCTTTGTAGCACTGTTTTTAAAAAACCTCCCTATTTCCATTTTTTTCTTCTCCTTTGACATAACACCTCCCATAGCCATTATGCTTTTAGACTCATAATCCTTATCATTACCAAGTCTGGCACAAGCATGGGTATTTTTTAACTTATATATGAAGCAAAATTTGTTCTGCCCTAGACTTTCAGCAAATTAAATCTTACCTACACATGTGCACGCACACACACAAACACACACACAACCTGTTTGCTCTATAAACATTAACAATAAGTTATCATATACAAAAATATAAGCTTGCTTTTTAAAATGATCATTAGGAAGAGAACGCTAGGCAAAAATGTAAACACCTGGACTTTTGTGTTGACATAGAAAGCCACAGCTTTCTATGGGACACTTTCGTGGGACACTTCTCTGGTCTGACCTTGTCATCACAACTGAAGCTTGCAGCTAGATACCTGCAGGTGTTTCTTAGAGAGTCAACACTCTGGTCTTCAAGTAGCAACACTGATATGTCCATGTTCGTCAGAGAGTATTTTGCAGTTCACCTGCCTGTAAATTTGAAAACATTAAACAAGTTAATACTAATTTTTCCAATAAAGAAACTAAACAAAAGTGGCTTAGTCAAAAAGGATAGATAAAAATTTTGCCATTAGCAGTATGGCACAGAGTACCAATATTCCATCAAACAAGGTAATTTCTTTTGCTTCCCCTGCTGATAGAGAAGTTGATTGATGGTCAGCATGGGTAACCTTTGCTAGTTGTCAATCACAGACTGAAGGAAACAAAGACCTATCTAATACTGGGCCATTCCTAATAGCTGTTCTTCCGATGTGTATGTATGCAATTTATATTCCTGTTGGTAATGGTGAAACGGGTATTCTTACTGCAGTATCAAAAGGATGTGGTTTCCAGGCATTTTCAATAGGAACCCAAGCACTACAAAAAGCAGTCACTTAACAAAGATGCTTCTGATGCCTGTGGCACCAGTACTCACTCTTGTGTTCCTTATTCTGTGGTAATGTAGAATTCAGATGAGAGCTGGCCGTGCACGAGTCCACGCCAGTTGTCTTTGGTGTCCTAGGCTGCTTCTAGAGTGCTGCTTGTCTGGCTTTTGTGCTGTCACTGTACTGTGTTTGTCTGATCGTAAATTTCATCTAAATATGTATTTTATCTTTATCATGTCTATTAAAAGGAAGTTTTGAGTGGTAGGGAAAATTTTAAGCAGTAAAAGGCAAACAGCCCATTTACAGCGATATCTTTTTCTGTTTGATTCTATGGTCTATAACTACTGGTAAAAGCTCACATGGACACTGTTGAATTTGATGTGCATCTAAATAGTCCCAAAAGCAAAGGAAACATAGAAATACAAAACAGCAAATTTGTGATGAGTAATTTTAAGCAACAGTCAAATGGTTTTTAGTGACAATTGATGCAAATGTTACATGCACCATCAGTTGATCAAATTCTTAAAATTCTTTTGGTCTGTGTCAGCCTAAAATATATTTTTCAGATGTTCCTTAAGGAAGGATGTGTCTTAGGGAGCTCATGAGTTATTAATAAGAGTAAATGACTTGTCTATCCAGTGTTCAAAGCCCTATCTCCTGCTCTTATGAATTAAAAAGGCTATTTTTGTACCTCTTTGCAATAGCCTGTTACCAGAACTTATTTAAATTTCATCAAGTATCAAGTTTCAAATTTTTATTTGGAAAAAAAAATATGCTGAAAAGTGATACTTCTAGAAATGGCAATAAAATTTAACTCCTACCCTACTCTTCTAAATAAACAAATTATCCACAGAAAGGTATGAATAAGCTATGGAGCAGAAACTAGCTAATATGTGCTTCAGAAGCAGATATGCTAGGTAGTAATAAATAAATGTTTTGCAGTCACTGAAGCATGATCAAATAAAATCTTGACAAATCATCCACCTTTATTCCAATGCATATAAATCTTAACTTGAGAAGTTTATAAATACCAAAAGTTCCAAAGCATTAGTCCCGAAGCTGTGAACAGTCAGTAGTATCTCAAGCAAGCATGCAGGCCAATTTCTGCTTCCTTATAATTTCAATGGAATTCCAAGCATTTGGTAGTGGAGAGGCACAGTGTTTGGAAACTAGGATTTATACAGGTAAGACCAACATACCATATGCAAAGCTAACAGGGATTTCATAATTAACCGTGATCCTCTCAACTCTTCAGAAAGTCCATATATACCTGAAGAGCAATGAAGCAATGTACAGTTGAACCTAAAGCACCTCGCCTGCGTTGGCATATTTCCATTCGTTCTACCAAGTAGTTTATGCAAAGAAACTAAAGACTACTCAGTAACCCAAACTTTAGGAAAAGAAAGCTGCCAATGTTGAATTGGCTTTATTTACTTAGAAAACAGGCAATCATGAGAATATTTAAATGTATAAAAAATCAGTGTCTTGTATATTAGAGTTCAGAAAGGAATACTTTTTGTATAAAGTATTTCAGATCCACGGCCTTTGAGAAGTCTAAAAATGTGTCATCTCTCTGCAGACAGAGCACACTCCTCCTTACGATGTGGTACCTTCCATGAGACCAGTGGTCCTAGTGGGTCCTTCTCTGAAGGGGTATGAGGTGAGTATGAGTTTCATTTGAACTCAAATCACAGTAGCCAAGCGTATTGTTCTTCGGGCTGTGGTATATTCTGCTTACTATTCTGCTTTCCTGAAGGCTGCCTTGGATACTCCTTCTAGCTGTAACTCTCCATATCCAGAAAACAGTATCAAAGGGAGAATGTCTGCAAGCCCTTGCAAAATTTCTTGTCACTAAAACATCATAATCTCAAAATTTTTTATCCTGTCATTTCATTAGATCTTGGAAACAGGAAATGTGGTAACCATACTTCTTCCAAATGTGATGTTTTTAAATGTTAATGATGAGAAATAAAATTGGTTCTCATAATCAGTCACAATGTTTTGTGCTTGAATTTTCTCACATTTTAATTTATTATCCAATTACAGGTTACAGATATGATGCAAAAAGCACTATTCGATTTTTTAAAACACAGATTTGAAGGGCGGTAAGTATTCCACAATGATGGTTTTCTGTATTTTTATGTTGAAGATGGTTAAACTCTGTGGGACAGATATTTGATGCAGGAATAAACTGCGTTGTGTTCTCGATGACAGGAAGTAGGCTTCCCTTAGTGGAATGTGATCCAGTGTTTGTGTTACACTTCCTCAGCCCAGGATATTCCAGCTCCTGCACCTGCGCCTGTAAGCTAACGTGGCCCCACCTCTCATTGTCTGGCCTTCAATTCAGGAGCTTCTGCTTCCCGACTGCTGCCCAGAAAAATAAGCACACCCTCTTCCATTCACTTTCCCACCTTTCCTGAAAGACTTCCCAAGCATCCTCTCCCCCATCGACCCTTAACCCCTTCTCACTGCACTTTCCCACAGTGAACTTACATTCTTGCTTCATTAAGAGAACAGGCAAGCCGGGACTGACACATACCTGTAACCCTAGCACTCTGAGGCAGAGGAATAAGACCAGACTAGGTCTCATAGCTAGATTCTTTCTGGAGGCAAGAGGATTAGAAGTTAACAGTTACCCACACTACATTTATCCCCACTTGCATGTCTGCCTGGATGTTCTGCATTTCCCCTTCCTATGGTTCCTTAGCGATGGTTAACTTAATCCACAGCCACCTGGGCGCTGGACCACATTCCCCACTTCCTTCCCACTCAGCCTCCCCAGACACTGTTCTTCCCATACATCCTCTAATTTTCCCTTCATCATACAGCACTCGTGTCGCTCACACTGTAGTCACTCTCCTTCCGCTTTCACATCCAATCCTGTCAGATTTTCCCTGACACTCACTTTCTTAGCTTACGTGGGCTCCAGCCAGCCAGGCCCGCGTCCACATCAGGGTCTGTTCTTCGCTGTTCTCTGGTAGGAACTTTCCTTTACATACTCTCCTGGTAACACGGCCTCTCTCCCTTCTCCATTTTTCTGGTGTTCTTCTTTTGTGTGTTTGATTTCTTTGTTTTCTTTCTCCAGTAAGAATGTGAGGGCAGCTATTCCGTGTTTTGTGAACTCTGGTGCTCTCTGCACCTGCAGAAGTACTCAATACGAAAAAGACAGTTGAGTGCTGTAGTCAGACTCTCTCTGTCCCACATGGCCAGTCCTGCAGCCATTTAGTCTCAAATAATCGCACAAAGCCTTATATTAGTGTTAACTGTTTGACCTGTGGCTCAGGTTTATTACTTGCTAACTCTTATACTAGCCCATGACTCTTACTCACCTTTAGCCACGTGTTGTAAGATGTTTTTGGTCCAGACTTTCCCATCTACTCTCATGGCCCAGACTTTCAGGCCTAGCCTCAAGGTTTTGGCCCGCAGACCTGCAGACCCACAGAGACACACAGATGCTTACAATAGTTTTAGGCTGATCGACTAAGGCCCAGGCATATAATTTGCTAACTCTTTACCCTTAAACTGACGCATGACTCTTATCCTGTTCAGCCATGTGGCTCAGTACCTTTTCTCAGAGCAGCATAGGTGTCCTCTGCATCTTCTCGCTTGTCTGTGGCATTTCTGTTCTGTTCTTCCTGTTCCCCGAGTTTTCTTAGTCTGGTAGCCCCGCCCACACTTCCTGTCTGCCTTTGACCAATCAGAGCTTTTTGTTAAACTCATAGGTGGGACAATTATTTACAATGTAACATCATAAATCCACTACAGCCACTGGCTTGGTACTTTTTCTCAATGCAGCATTCTCATCTTCCTCTGCATATGGCCGGAGTCTCTGTTCTGCTCTTCCTATTCCCAGAATTCTCCTTGTCTGGTTGCCCCGCTTGTACTTCTTGTCTGCCTAGCTTCTGGCCAATTAGTGTTTTAGTAAAGCAATATTTACAGTGACAAATATTTATAGTATATAAGAGCATATTCCCACAGCGGACTGCTGAATTGTTATTTGCCCTGTATTCTTTGCTAGAGAAATGCTGACACAATGAAACCGACTCTGACTCTGAAGAACACTATGTAAATTTTAAGTTGACCTTATATAGCAAAATGGAATATAAATACAAGGGCATCCTTGTGTGTGTGTGTGTGTGTGTGTGTGTGTGTGTGTGTACAATACATAGATGGTACAGAGACAGGAATAATCAACAGATCTGAAGATGTTGCTATCCAGAAAGGTTTTAAATCTTCTAAGATCTCACCAATTGAATCAGAGGAGGGTGTGGTCAATAGAGGACTGAAAGGGAATTAAAGTATTGAATGTGATACAACATTATGAATAAAACAAGCTGACTAGAGAATACGCCACAGAAATTCCCACTAATACCCACAGGACATATGTAAAAAGTCCTGGCCAAGAGATGGGACTCAATCCTTTCCCTCCTCAACTTTAAAAAAAGTAAAAAAAAAAAAAAAAGAGACCTTAGCTTCACAGAGAGTAAAGGTCTACACAGAGAGGAAATGGTACAAGTCTTCTGGAAGAAGAGGAAAGTGAATATAATACACAGTTTCGTGGGGGAGTGTATGTCCAGGGCTAGTTAGAAGGGGTCAGGCCAAGTTTAGTTTGTGAAACTCTTTCCTGTAATCACAGAGACAACAGAAAGCATGTGTAACTACTGAAAGACAGACAAATCAAATAATCAATGGGTGTCCTAATAAACACCAAGCCAACTCCTAACCCATCAGAAACATAAGAATCCAGCCCCAGAAGGTAAGACCTCAAGACTTAAACCGAGATTAAATAACAGGCAACCCAAGAGCATGTAGCATTGGTATGCATATCTTTATTTCCCGTGACAAATCTGGTTCTTTGCCATATGCTATGCTAACAACAAAAACACAACTGATCATATTTCAGTCTCCTTTCAGATTTCCCTAGTGTCCTGTAGACTATGCTTATACATATCATTTCTAACATGGGAAGGGAAACTTTCATAGCGTAACTGATACCATATGTGACAGAGCAAAGGACTGAGAGAAATAGCATTAGTATAATGGAGCCATAAGCCATTAGACATTATTGATCTAATGACCTATTAGATCAATAAATTATTCGATCATTTGCACCAGGAAAGACGGGCTTTGAATGGTCCTAGTTTCACTTTCTTGGCTCGTTCGTTTATCACAATCTGAAATTATCTGTATAACACTCAAGTTCTGCTGAAGTAGGT
Source organism: Phyllotis vaccarum (assembly GCA_033318265.1). NCBI lineage: Eukaryota > Metazoa > Chordata > Mammalia > Rodentia > Cricetidae > Phyllotis > Phyllotis vaccarum. Next base: position 73,647,572 of record JARWLC010000003.1, read on the forward strand.
TCTATGAATGAATTGTCCACCACCATTTTCTAACTGCAGAAAATAGACAGGTCAGATTCACCAACTTAATACTTCTGTTCAACCCTAGGCACTTATGAATCTGGACCTCAGATCTATTTTCTATGGAATCACATAGTCAAGCTGATTTTATAGGGAAGAAAATAAGGGAAATAACAGAATGTAGGATTGATCTATTGTTTCTAGACAAAAGTATTTTCATGTACATTACTGATAATCTTGCCTTGCCCATCCTGAAGTGCACTTGTGCAGTCTGGGCCTGTGACAAAATGTTAAAGGTTGCCAAAGGAAGTCAGAACCCATAAAGACAAATTTTAGAAGATGTAAAAAATTTCACTTTTATTCATGGGAGCATATCCAGGGCAACTATCTCACTAAATGTCTTGGATGTTGGCTAAGCAATTCAGAAACAGAGTAGGAACTTGTCAGAAGCCACAGGTGTGTGTACACAGGGCAGTCTAAAACAGAACTGGAGTGCTCTTTAGAATTCATTGAATAAGTTATATTTTTTAAAATGTTAAGGCTGTGAGGGATGAGTTCAATGGGAAATATTGGCAATGCCAAGGTTCTAGGCTCTCAAGAATTGTGGCATTAAGCCCTCACAATTAAGATCATTTGTGGGAGCTCTGGAGAACAGTCAAAATCACCGGGGACTGTGAAACAGCCTGTGTTACATCAAAGAAGAGCTGGTGGTCTCTTTCTTTGAGTTGCATAGGATAGGATAGCTGCTGGACTCGACATAACCAGCTCTGCCATGTAAGCAAAGCAATTATTGTAACTGTTGGTACAATAACAGGTGCCTTAACAAGGAAGTGGTTAAGAAGGCAAGCTACCATCTGGGGTAAAGTTGGCGTTCTTCCCTGATGACTTTCAAAATGTCAGTTGTCAGCACTGAAAAGTTTAGAATATGTACTGAATTGTTACAGGATATTAGACACTGTTGTCAGAATGTTCCATAAAGAAGTCTTACTGGAAATCAATAATCCTGGAAAAAAAATTACATCACTTTATATTCTGGTGTAGGAGATTTACTTAGACATGAGACAATGTCTTCGAAATTAATAGTTTCATATCTGGGCTGCAGAACAAGCATTACCTGAAGTACACTTGGTGGGGGCTGGGGACAGATCAGGCTTAGTGACACATACCTATAGTTCCAGTACTCAGGAGGCTGCAGCAGGAAGAACTAATTTGATGCCAGCCTATGTGACACAGAGTGTATCTTTTTGTATTTTACTCTCTCATATATTACATCATGACTCATGAGTGCAGTTTCTCCTTCCCCTCCCTTCACAACTTCCCAGTCCCTCCATGCACCTCCTCGCTCCCTCAGATCCATGCCCCCCTCTTTAAAAAAGCTCTATTGAACATGGCCTAACAAGTTACAATAAGACTAGGCACAAACCCTTATATCAAGACTATATAAGACAACCCAATAGGCCAATGGGCCCCCAAAACAGGCAAAAAAAAAAAAAAATTCAGAGACACCCCTGCTCCTAATGTTGAAAGTCCCACAGGATCACCAAGATATGTAACTGTAAGATATGCCTAGAACCTTGGCATTGCCAACATTTCCCATTGAACTCATCCCTCACAGCCTTAACATTTTAAAAAATATAACTTATTCAATGAATTCTAAAGAGCACCTCAATCAGACCCATTTGGTGCATCAGTCTCTGTGAGCCCTTGGATGGGGCCTGCTTAGTTGTTTCTGTGGGTCATGTTTTCATGGTGTCCTTGACCCCTCTCGCTCCTATAATCCTTCCTCCCCTATTCTGCGGGTTCTCATGCTCCACCTAGTATTCAGCTGTGGGTCTCTGCATCTGCTCCTATCAGTTGCTAGTTGACTTGACATCCCTCTGATGACATTTAGACTAGGCACCAAACTATGAGTATAACAGAATAGCATTAAGAATCATTTCACTGACTTTTTCTGAAATTCATGTTTGGTTTTATCCTGGGTCTCTGACCTGTCCTTCCTTTGGTTCCTGGCCATCCAGGCAGTGTCAGGCATAGGTTCCCTCTTGTGGTGTGAGCCTCAAGTTGGACCAAGCACTGGTTGGCCACTCCCACAAGTTTTATACCACCATTACCCCAGGACATTCTGCAGGCAGGACAGATTGTAGGAAGGTTGTTTTCTGGACTGACATCCCAGCCCCACTGCTAGGAGCCTTGCCTGATGATAGAGAATGGCCATTCCAGACTTGGTATTCCCCATTACCAGGAGACTGACTGACTTCTCTAGAGTCACTTTCATAGACTCCAAGGAATTTCCAGTGCACTAGGTTTCTTCATCTCCCCCAAGTGCCCCAACCCAATTTTAGTCAGATATCTTTCCCAGTAGTCTCTCTCTGTGTCCTTAGAACTGTATCCCTCATGGGACCCTATTTTTACTTGAACCAAATATGGAGGCTGAGATACAGGAACCTCTATTATTACATGCTTATATGTAATAATAAAACATCTTTGGCTTTTATGCACTACTACTTCACGTTATTGCTGCTGTCATAATAGACCGTATGTACTCTGCATATCAAACTGCCATAATTTTGTCTATGTTCATTCTCCATCTCTATCACTGGATGCTCCATTCTCTGGAGGAAGGCTATCTTCTTCATGCATGTCTCCACACTGTAAAAACTACAGAATTAGGACTCTCAGTTCAATTTATTTTAGGAGTAATTTTGTTTTGTTTATAGTAACACAAAGTTTTAGAAAAGGCTGCTTGTAATTTCTTTTTTATTTATTTTCCATCAGTAAATGTGGATCTCTTACAAGTTTCAGGGACAATTTAATCACACTTGGTAAGCAACCAGTAAATTCTAGGCAAAGCAGGTACATAATAAATGATTGCCTGCACAGGAGGATAGGTGTATGTTGATTCTTACACATGTGTATTTCAAGTTTATATTGTTGAATGTGTATGAGTGTTTTGTCTTCATGTATGCATGTACATCATGTTATGTGTGTACCTGGTGCCCATGAAGGTCAGAAGAGGGCACTGGATCCCCTAGAGTTACAGATGGTTATGAACTACCATGTCAATGTGAGGAAGATGATCTGGGTTCTCTGCAAGAACAACAAATGCCCTTAACTGCTAGCCCCTATGTGTATACTTATATGTCAATCATTCTTTGAATTCTGGACATGTACTTCTGTTTTATTAGATTAAGAACCTTAGGGTTTTCTCTTTCCTCCAACAGGATATCCATCACAAGAGTCACTGCTGACATCTCCCTCGCCAAACGCTCAGTATTAAACAATCCCAGTAAGCATGCAATAATAGAAAGATCCAACACAAGGTCAAGCTTAGGTAAGTCAGTCAATATCAATGATCTTAAGCTATTTAAATATTCCTTACCCAATAGTAACAGTGAGCAGATCTGAGTAGAGAATAACTTCAGGTACCATATAGAAAAGTTGATGTAAACAGCTAGTCTACATTCCAGTGATTTCAGTCTAGACTAGTGACACAGCTCAAGTCAAAACATTTCGCCTGTCATCATCACTGTGGTTTGTCTCAGAAATGTTCACTGAATAGTTATATTAGTGATGAAATCATATTCAAAACTATGCTTAGGCTGAGAACAGAAGAAACAGAATTTTAAAAAGTCAGTTATTGTCTGTCCACTGAGTTGTATCAGTATTTTTATTTTTAAAACCACCATGAGAAATTTGATGTATTTACAGATTTACAGAAAGGTGATTGGAAATTATTCATTAACATATAATGATAGACAAAATTCAGACCTTTCAGCAGCTATGATAGCTTGCTGAAACGTGTGATTTGTGTTTTAATCACTTGTACACTTTTAGCTATTATATCGCTAGGCTTTTGGTCTTATAGAATACATTTATAAAATTTGTGAGACATGTTTAGTTTTCCTCAATTCTTTAATTTGTGTTAAATATGTAAAGTCAGGAGGCAGGGTTTAAGTATACAAGTTTCTCAGTTATTCTGAACTATAATTATATAAAGAAACACAATAACATTTTATATTTTAGTAATACTTCATAAAACTCTGTTTTGAGGGTTGGAGGGATGGTTCACGGAGGAAGAGCACTTACTGCTCTTGCAGCTCTTAGGTAGACACTGGGGAGCTGACAACCACTTATAACTCTGGCTACAACAGATCCAACACCCTCTTCTGGCCTCTGTGGGCACCTGCATGCATGTCAACATAACATATAAAACAAAACTACATTTGTCTCCTAGTAGACCCTCAGCAATGAATCTGGAGTAACACAGGTCTAGAAATATAATATAATAATATATTAGAGACATAGGTCTAGTGGCACATATCTCTAACCCCAGCACTTCAGATGATGAGACAAAAAGATTCAAGTTCAAAAGCAGCCTGGATCACACAGTGATACCCCACCTTATAATTATTCTTTCTTAAAAAGCAAGTATGATAATTTTTGCTTATAGTAATCTCTTTTTATCTAGTATATTAGAAAGTCATTATAAAATTATCACTTAATAGATCTGACCAATTAAAAAAGCCAAGCAGTTTATTTACAATGACCAACTATTGGCTGTGCAGTTTTTTAATACTCTGTGTATTTTGTTGAGCATGTACTAGGTACAAAACAATGTGCTAGAGTCTGAGACATTTGAGATAGCTCCTGCACCCAGGAACTCAGAGCAGCAGTAAGGGGAGTACGAATGTCTGCAGTACAGAGTGAACAGTGTTCTTGGGCTGAACCCAGTGCCAAAGAGCTGGCACCACTGTAGCTGTGGGCCATGGAAGGTTCTCCCAGGAGGTATCCAGAGCTGAGACTTAAAGCTTGGAATCATGTAGAGGGGAAGAGGTTACGAAAGGGATGACGTGAAGTGATTATTTCAGACAGTAGCAATTATAAGAGGCTTCTGGAAAACATATGTCACTTTGGCTAAAATGTATAGTTTGAAGAAAAGAGAGGTAGATGGTATTCCATAAAGAGGCAAGGGAAAACATTAAGGAGCTACTATGTTCTTAAGGCATTTAGGGACAAACTGTTACTAGGCAGTACCCTAGGTGCCAGGGTCATAGAAGAAAAGGACACAAAATATATAAATGAACTGAAAATTGCAGACAGTTGGCCAGTAGCTCATGAGCCCAGGGGGCAGAGAATAAATTGAGCAGGGCATCACTGGATACAGGGCTACAGGGAAGGCCTCTGGGAGGAAATGCCATTTCAGCCAATGATACTTACAGATAAGTAACGCTGGAGACATTTTCAGGTAGCTGCAAAGCTAAACAACTATTCATAGCCTAGGTTGTTTTATGTAGAATCTTCACCTTCCCTAAGCAAATCACAAACGTGCTTTACCAGGTTTATTTACCAGGTTCATTTATTACAAATATATAAACTACTATCTTAATAGGATGGAATCCAAATATTATAACTTAGTCTCTCCAGTCTTTCATTTTTCATAAAAGTTTTTTTTTTTTCTTGAAAAACTGGGCTACTTATTCTGACGTTTTCTGATGGTCTGAATTTTTCTGAGTATGTTATGTTGTTATCATTTATCCAATTCTATTCCTGTGTTTCTTATAAATTAGTAAACCTAAGAGTTTGATCAGATGGGATATGTAGTATTTATTTATTGTAGCAAGACTATATGTATCAGAGGTGTTGTGTGAACAAACATTACTTTGAAGTTAGTATCTCAAAGTGAGTAGGTTGTGGTTTCTCAAAGCATCCAAGTAAAGACTTGATAAAGAAAGTTAAGGACTTGCCTTTTCTAGACAAATAGGTAGGCTAAAACCATCTTTGGGAATACTCTGCCATTAATACAAATGAATCCAAGAAACTGAAGGCATTCATAGGTGCTGGCTGGCTGGTCTAAAGGAGTCTCATGGACTTGACCTTTCACCTTCAGTCAGAACTACGAGCTACATGCACTTTTCAGCTCAATACTAAATTTTTAAAATTTAAAAATTCAGTTTTTCATTCAGACTAGCTACATCTTAAATGCTGAGTAGCCACTTGCGGCTAACAACCACCACACTAGCGAGTGGAAGGCATCCCCATCATCACGGATGTTCAGTGGGGAGCCCTGCAGTGGAACCCTTGTAGCACACGAGAACTGGTGTCCCTCATATAATTTTACATGCTGCTTCTAGCAGGAAACTGCCCTTCCCTTCAAAACATGAATGTTACAAGACCACTTCTTTTTTTTTAATTCTTGAGATTTTAATCTCATTAAATTTCCACTCTCCTGTAAATTAATGGCCTCTTTTTTTTTTTTTTTAACAAACTGTTATTGCATGCATTGTGTATATACTTCCTAGTAATATCAGAGGCTACACCAGTAAAGCCTCACCAACGTGACGGCCCAAATGTGAGCTGAACAAGGATGCCACCAATGAACATGACAAACTGGACGGAGAAAAGTTCACTAGGCCTCCAACCTACACAAAGAACTAGAAGCAACTGAGGAAAGCTGGGAATGAGAGGGGTAGTCCTCCCCAGAGCAGAGCATGCCAATTTATTGTCCAGTACCAAATGGCCAACCCTGAAGACATACATACAGTAGCACTGTATGGACTGAACGAGTTATTATACTTAAGACCATGTCTTCATTGGTGGGAAGTCTGAAGTATGGTCTGGGCCAAGTTTCTGACAGGTACCCTTCATCTCTTCCTTCTTACGTTGTACATCTTTATATAATGGATGGTCCAGCATAGGGCTCATATGCTGAAAGACCATCTCCTGGAGTATTAAAGGTGCAAGGAAACAGCCCTTGCCAAAGGACACCTTTTATAACTCAGATTGACTGTAATCATTAAAATAGCAGCTGCCTCTCTGGATAAAGAAATAGTGTGCCATTTTATCCCAGCTTACTGTAGTTTAAAAATGTATCCTTTTAAGTAAATTAACTCTGTTTAACCTTTACAGCGGAAGTTCAGAGTGAAATTGAAAGGATTTTTGAACTTGCAAGAACACTGCAGTTAGTAGTCCTTGATGCAGATACGATTAATCACCCGGCTCAACTGAGTAAGACCTCTTTGGCCCCTATTATAGTGTATGTAAAGATTTCCTCTCCTAAGGTAAGTGGGCTGCCATTGTTTTGCCTCATTCAGACATCACTGAAGTGTGTTTTATTGCTCTGGTTTCCAGTAGTCACAGGCTATGCATTTACTATAGACTTAAAATTTCTGGGAAAAAAAAAAATCCACACCCATCAAGAAGTTTTAAGAGAAGTATGAACATCGTTGGAGTTACGGCTAGAGGAAGTGGTCTTAAGGGTGGGCCCTGGGTTACTGGAATGATCTCAGAAAGTTGGTAGTGGAAGCTGCTTCCATGATAAAATGAATATGTTGTTTCCTTTTGAGACTTGTGGCATCTGCATACATGGTGGGTAAGCTGTTGGGAGTCCAAGCATGAACACATGCAGCAGCAAGCAGATCTTAATGTTCTCACAGTGACAAATGGTGGGTTCACATAAGAGTGTCCTGCCACAGTGGTAACAAAGTGTTTAACACTGTGTATAATGAACTAAACCATTCAGCTACAGCCCAGAGTAAAGTGTCTCAAGGAGAAACACCAATGCCACTGTGCTGAGGGCTCTGGTTCTTAGGTCTAGCGACAGGATGCTCATTCAGACTTATGTACTTAGCAGATCTTTCCTTAAGCAGAATCAGTCAGACACTTGAAAAGAGCTGTTTGTTGTCAATAATACTAATACTAAACAATGAAGTTTGTAAATGAGTAGAAGATATAGAATGTCACGAATGACCTTGCATGTCACGCATAGTCAAATTCCAGTACAGACCACAGGACTGTTCTTATCTGGTACATTAAGCTGTTCCATGTGGCTCCTGAGATTTCATGGCCACAGGTCTTTATGGGAATACACTGGCTGGTCTTCAGTATAGTATCAAAGAATGTCACCCACTCTCTGAAGCACAACTGGCACATGCATATCTGTAATGGTCTCTTTACAAGTATCAAGAAAACTGTACACTATAGCAGACTGCAGATAGAAGCATTTTTTCTCATTAAAGGTTTCTAAAAAAGCACTTTATATTAACATTGCCAGACTTATTTCTGAATAAAACAAGTGCTAAGACTTATGATAAATACTAGAAATATTTCTTACAAACAGTGGCCCTCTGGGCTTCCTGATTTTTTAAGCTTAAATAGGTCATGAGGCAGAGAGTTTGAGAACTAACTGTTAAGCTAAAAAATAAAAATAAAAAAATAAAAAAAAACCTCTACCTCAGCTTTATACTAGTTTTTAAAGCTTGTAAGAGACTTAGGCAAGAATGTTAATTTTGTGTTTAATCTCTGTTGTATGTAATTTTTCAATGATATATGCTATTCATTCATGTATTATATTATTGTATATAATGTGTATCATTTTATGTATGTATCATATATTATGTATTGTAAAGTAATTCATAGGATACCCTGTAGCTTACCTAAGTACAGACATTCCTCTGTTAAAAACCCCTATTTTTTCCAGGTTTTACAAAGGTTAATAAAATCTCGAGGGAAATCTCAAGCAAAGCACCTCAATGTCCAGATGGTAGCAGCTGATAAACTGGCCCAGTGTCCTCCGGTAAGCCATCTACATGGTACTAACAACAGAGAAGATTCGATTTTAAAAACTGCATTTACACACCTGTGGAAAGATACTCCTCCTTCTCCTCACTTATAATGGCATTCACTCCAGAAAAGCCAAGTATGCCACAGCCTGTATGACCGTGAATTCTGAGCACCTGTAGGCCAGGTAGATGACTACCCTTCCAAAAATGCTACATGCATCCTGTGCAGGCCTCACTTTCTAATACAGGACTGTGGCTTGTAAGAAGGACCTATCTGGAGTCTGGTTCTTCTCCACATCTAGCCACAAGGAATAAGTTGTCTCCTCTTAACAAGTGTCTGAGAAATTGACTTGGGACCATATCAAACTAAATACTGAGTTTTGTATACAAGAATGCAGATGTGAGCTTTCTTAGCACAGCATACATGAGTGTCAGTCCCCACCTCTCAACTTGTTTGAGACAAGGTCTCTTGATGGCCAGTGTGAATGCCAGGGTAGCTGACTGGCTGATTCCCAAGATTCTCTTGCCTGTACCTATGTTCCTGTAGGAGTGCTGGGATTATGGAAGCTCAATGCTATGCATCTAGTTTGGGCATGGTTTCTAGAGATTCAAGCTCCAGTCCTCACAGTTGCTCAGCAAGCACTTTTACCCAACGACCTACCTCATTAGTCCCAAATCAGATTTTCAAACAGTTAACTTTTCCAGAAACACATTCCTAGTTTCATATATTAATATACTTTGGGACTATGGGTCCCATCTAGTGTTCATTAAAGTACAACTATTTCAAAAGCTTTATTATAAAAGATGTAATTTGGGATTTGACTTACTTAAAGTATGTTAAATTACTAGATCAACAATTTTAAATCTTCAAAAGTAAGGGATAGCCACCCCACTCTGAACTGTGTGTGAAGTTTGGATTGTAACAAAATGTCAGTAGTTTGAGCTACCTCTGCCAATGTACATGACCTAATAATCTGGCCTCGTTAGATTGCAGAACTTCCTGCAGTCTGGATCAAGAACAAGCACCTTTCTAAACTGTTTAGACTCTTCATGTTTTTCTACCATAGTATCCGTGCTTTTTTCACAGCTGATAATAACTCTCCTGCCATGCCTTTACCAATCATGCCGACAGCTGTCCACTTTCAGGCAATCAGTTAATCATTCGGTGTTTTAATTAAGGATTTGGGTGACACGCATGCATAAGCTAAGAGACTCAGCCGATAGAAAAGAAAAGAAAAGAAAACAGGGCGAGAACAAATACAATGGGCAAGTGGGCGAGGGCGCTCTGCTTCTAGGTTTGGGGAGAAGAGGGAGCTCGGTCTTGGACTGCATTAATGCACTGTCTGAAATGTTTGCTTCAGCAGGAGTCATTTGATGTGATCTTGGACGAGAACCAGCTTGAGGATGCTTGTGAGCATCTTGCCGACTATCTGGAGGCCTACTGGAAGGCCACTCACCCACCCAGCAGTAACCTCCCTAACCCTCTCCTTAGCCGAACTTTACCCACTTCAACTTTACCTATGAGCCCCACCCTAGCCTCTAATTCACAGGTAAGAGTGCTTCCTTTTCTGGTCTTCATAGCTGATACCCTTGGGACTCAATCCCAGAGAAGTACTTCCATGCTTGTTCTACTATTGCTCACCAAACTAAGAAACATGTGCCATTTAACCACGTCTGTCTAGTATGAGTTGTACATCAATAAGCAAAGAACTGTAAACTTAATACACTGCAGGTAGCTCAGCCTCTGAGGTCCACTGAAGACCGCTGCAGTCAAACCCGTGCTCTCCTTCCTGTGATTACAACCTCAGCAAGTTCCTTGCTGTTCCTGCCTCCAAAACCATGATAGTGAGCCAGCTCAAATGGCTTAATAATTGACTCAAAGAGTACTATTTAGCTCCACATTATGCCATTTGTTTATAAGCTTAGCTTTGGGGGAGGCTAAGGCTGGAGAATGAAAAGTTAGCAGCCAGCTTAAGAACACTGTCTCCTTTGTGAGGGTCCCATGAAATGCCCCATCTTAATGAGCTTTAATCTTCTCAAGCAGATTAATTAAAACTATGGTATAAGACACCTGTATCAGTACTAGAATCACAAAAGACTATAAAAGAACATTCTTTCCCCACCATTAAAATGAAATACTTTGAACACAAGTCCAATTTAGGCAGCCACGAAGTCTTTCAAAAAGTGCCTAAGGCAGGAGCACTTTGGGACTTCAACTAGTACATTTACAGAGCACCGCCCTCTAGATACTTCAAAGTCCCTTAGGTTCTGGTCTTAGTTCATGCCCTCCTATGTGTGTCCCTTTTCTCCAGGGTTCTCAGGGCGATCAGAGGACTGATCGCTCTGCTCCCCGGTCTACTTCCCAAGCTGAAGAAGAACCTTGTCTGGAGCCAGTCAAGAAATCGCAACATCGTTCCTCCTCAGCCACACACCAAAACCACCGCAGTGGGACGGGTCGAGGCCTCTCTAGGCAAGAGACTTTTGACTCTGAAACCCAGGAGAGCCGAGACTCTGCCTATGTAGAGCCAAAGGAAGATTACTCGCATGAACATGTGGACCACTATGCCCCACACCGTGAACATAACCACAGGGATGAGACCCACAGCAGCAATGGCCACAGACACAGGGAGTCTAGACACCGCTCTAGGGACGTGGGTCGAGAGCAGGACCGTAGCGACTGTAACAAACATCGAAGCCGGCATAAATCTAAGGATCGCTACTGTGACAAGGAAGCGGAAGCAACATCCAAGAGAAGGGGCGAGGCTGCCGAGTGGAATAGGGACGTCTACATCCGCCAATGACCGCCTGTGTGTCTATGTGTTCCTGCCTCCGAGTCTTATGTAACATCATCCTTAAGCAAAATCTTTGGGGGCTACATTGCAACCATCTGTGATCTGTCGTGTATAATTTGTATGCTGTTGCTTGAATAGCAATGGCATGCAATCAAGTATTAATATTCATTCTTTTGTAAGTACCACATAAATTGGCCTAGACCAGCTGCAGTCCTCCATCTTTATCCCTGAGTCTTCAAAGGCTGTTTGGGGTAGCTGCCACTTAACAGAGTGGCTTCAGAAATATAGTTAATGTATCCAGTGAGCCAGATGCAGCACAGATAACAAGTGGAATTTCTCCAGATTTTTAATACCCAGATACCTGACCTGTTATTCTTTCATGGACCACTATTTCTTGCTTGTACCTCTGGCTGACTAAATTTGGGGACAGATTCAGTCTTGCCTTACACAAAAAGGATTATAAAGTTAGAGTCTATTTTCTATGTACTAGTACTGTGTACTGTATAGACAGTTTGTAAATGTTATTTCTGCAAACACCTTATTATAATTATATATATAATATATATATACATATATCGGTTTGATCACACTATTTTAGGGTCTTAATGCCAAATTAGCAGATTTTCTTTATGAATCACAGGGACTAGAAATGCCCACATTCAGGAAATTTCTAATAATGTTGTCTAGACACCTCTCCCCATTCTAAAAGTCTGTAAATATTGTAAATATGTGTGTGATTGCTTGACTTGAGGTTTGATTTCTGAATGTTATCCCATCCTTTTAAGTTTTTAATTTTAACCATAAATTATGGTAAATATAACCAAACTCCAGAGGTTTTTCTACTCCGTACAGTCCACAACTGATTGTGACAAACACTCCTTAGCAGCTAGTGTCTGTTTTAGTCACTGCACTGGAGTATCCGAGCCGAACCCGCCATGTGCACCTGAGTGTGAGTGTAAGAGTGACTGAGGTCAAGTGGTCCAAAGACTAATGCATTAATGAGAGGCGGATGGCCGAGAGTTCTGCCCACCCGGCTTAGTGTCTAATTGTGTTTTATGTTGCTTTAAAAACCCATTGAGCAGCCAGGGAATGTGAAGAAGCTTGCAGCCAGAGGTAGCTAGGGAAGCACTCATCGGCTGCTCTTTGCTATAGCTCTGGAAAAGAGTAAACACCGGCGGGCATCATGTACTGTGAGTGTTCCACTGGAAATGTACAACCTTTGTGTGTCCGAATATTTTGTTTTAGGAAGAAATGTTTACACAGCTTGTGCAATTCCTTGGTAGGGAAATAAATTTTTATAACTTATCCCGCTTCACTTTCTAACCTGGCCTAGTGCCCTGTGGTCTTCAGTTACCCACTGTTCTTCCCCAGAACCAACCCTGACAGCTTCACTGTCCATCGGAACCCAGAAGTGCTTCTTATAATCAAAGTTTCTGATAAATCTTTAGATGTTATCAGGACAAATGGGATGACCTGAAGTGGAAAAAAAAAAGCTAAGACTTTTCTTACATGAGAAATCAACTCTGAAGAAGAATCTAGAAGACATTTTCTCCATGCCTCAATTTGCCTGCTTTAAGAAGTGTACAAAGATCTTATGCTATAAGGCTATAAAAACTCTATCTCTTAGGAGTCCAGTGCTGATGGATAGGTAAGACTGTGTTAGCTGCATGGGCCCCCAGCATTTAAAGCTTTTCCCAAGAAAATACCTATCCGCGACTACCCAAGGAGATCCATATAATACTAAAACAGATAATGGTTATAATAAAAACATTTTTTGTTTCCTGGATATTCCAGGTTCTTCTCAAATATTTGCAGGCATTTATAAGTAAAGCAATTTTGTATTTAAAGCAGTTATATGCTTCATACTTTACCTATACCCAAGAAAACTAAAGCATTTAAAATGTGAATTGCAGACACTATCTCCCAGTGTTTTACATGCCTATAAAATGAAATTTTCTCAGAATCAGCACTATAGTACTTACATAATTTACAGACTATATGCAAATTAATATCTGGCCCAAATTAAGACTGTTTTCATAAAATAAAATGTAAGTACTCATCACAGATGTTTAGCAGTAATCTAATCTCTTCCTGTGTGTTATTTCAGCCGAAGGAATGGCTCTGAGGCACTCAGGCTCTTAAGAGATGGTGTTTCTCTTACTCGCTTTCACTGGTCATCCTTTCAAAGAATAGTTCAAATGGTGTCTACCTATTTAATTTTGTACCCAATTCTTAGGTAGGTCCTCACCTTACTATATGTTTGTGCACATCAAAGTATTCCTCTATTCTGCAGAAGAGCTGCACAGTGGGCCTATGTCAGCAGTGTGCAGCAGATCTAGAAGTAAGAAAACGGTCCTAAGGAAGATGGGGCATTTACTGACTCGTGGAATGTAATGGCAGTCTTTTCAGAAGCAAAGGCTTAATCTTAACCTACTCAGTTGCAGAATCTCCATTTCTTTTTTCTATAGTCAACCCAGGAAATGCTGGAAACCAAGTTAATAGTGTTACATTTCCATGTCAGTCTAGTTCTCTACTGCTCTTTTACTTAACTTACTGATACCAAAAAAAAGGTGCTGCTAAAGGTAGGATGTCTTACAGTCATATTGTACTTCAAGACAATGCCACATCTCAACATTATTCACTCTCTACATTCCTGTTAAACACTCATTGTCATGACACTAAACTGTTTAATGAACTTGGTTTAAAGTCATTTATGGAAACAAAGAGCTGGCATCTACGTGGTTTGCCAGTGGTATTAATTGCCATCTTAGAAATGAGTATGTTAGATTCCACACTGAACATGTGAAACATCTTCATCCAGCCAATGCCAGTGACTTGGTTTTTTGGTAGTTAATTGCCCCTTCATACCTAGTTTAAAAAAAAAAGCAAACAAAAACAAGGTAGGTAAAAAATTTTTACAGTGTAAACCAGAGAGACATCTTCTTTCTACCTTAATTCAACCTGTAGAATAATTCAGATTCATACTCAGAAGCTTATTTCATTTAAGAGTACCCACATCTTCCTGTCTGCTCAGGGAGGGGCTTCCACTCCTCTCTGATGCTCTGGTCTCACTCTAGCAAGTGTCATGCTGCTGGCTCTCGCTCTTACTACCTGCTTTACTTCACTCTGCTATATAAACTAAAATCCAACATAGGGTTCTAAATAACATGTATTTACCACAGAATTAAATACTTTTCTGTTTTCATAGAAATAATCTATATTAAAACTATGTTTAAAAGATATGCTTAATATCTTTCCACGTGTCCCTGATTTTTTCATTTACATTTTTGTGTCCTTGACGAATGCATGGTTTGCTTTAAAATTTGAGGGAAATAAGTCCACTGAAAATGGCCCATGCTAATAGGAAAATGTTAACAGTATTCTCTTTCCTTGCTGTCTTAAACACATGCAGAGTTATCTTTTGCTAGCTCTGTCTGCATGCATACCCTGGTATTTACTAGGTATTTACTTGAATCTTAAGCAGTGCTAGTGAAGGGGAGAGAGCTGGTTTATCTATCCTGGTACATTTCTCAGGTATAAGAGTAGCTTACGATAACATACAGCAAACTAGAATCGCAGTGTGCTGAGAGCCACTAATACAGGCACTTGGCTGGTCAAAAGAAACTTTCTCCAGGAAGAAGCCACCCAGAGGTCTCCTGATCCAAAAGCTGCAGCAGTCATCATGGATATGGTAAGTTGTTGTAAGACCTTCCTACAGGAAAAGAACCTGTTAGCAAGTGGTTCCAGTTGTCCATTTGACACAGCCAAAGCCCAGTAATTAGGACGGATATAAATGAAAGATAATAAAGCAGTCTGATGTGTCCCAATGGGACCTTTCAAATGATGCTAGGTACTAGAAATCTTAACAGAGGTTATCTACCAAGCAAGTAAATGAAGCCAGCCTGAGGACATGACCAAGGTTCTGAAAAGCAGGTACTGGGGCTGCTTCTATGGGCTGAGCAGACTGGAATTACTATCCACAGTACACTAGCCACAGTGGCAGGGATGCCTGGTCACTTCTGCAGACTGGGTGAGGTTCTTGTTTTTGTCTGAGATGAGCAGATTTAACAAGAGCTTTTAGTTTGTCTATCAGACACAGTTGCTGGGAGCAGCAGACAGTACCAGGCCAGGTCTTAGCTGTCAGTAATTGTTTTTCTGCTTCTCACCAATCATTTTTCTGTTATTTTGCATGATTTCTGTTCTGGAAAATGATACAATACAGCCAAAAGATGGACTATTCGCAATTGCTTTTATATCTGCAGAGTAAATGGCTATATTTCACCATTTAGGTTACTATCTAGCACAACTCCCAACTTCAATTAAGAGAGCTGAGGGCTGATGAGCCAGCTCAGCAGGTAATAAAAGTACTTACCATGCAAACTTGACAATGTGCATTGTCCTCTGACTTCTGCATGTGTGCCATGGCGTGAGCAGTGCTTCTCCACATAGATCATATAATCTTTAAAAGAGGCCTGGTTTAGAACTGAGAGGGAGGGAGAGGGAGGAGAGACTCGTGTAACAAGCCTACTTACCTCAGTCATGATGCAGTCAGTATTACTGACTATGGCCTGAATCCTTAATGAAATAACTACTGCCCTCTTTGAAACAGAAAACTGTTTTTTTATAAACACATGAAAAGGTCAGAGTTTTATTCTTTTGTCTTTAGACTATTCTTTCACATTTGAGAGAATAATATTTATTAATCAAACTGACAATATATTCCAGACACCCCCTCCCCAGGAGGTCCTCCTTTTGTATCATGTAAGGCAGATGATGCTTTCCCAGTCTCCCACTGTTTCAAAGCCACATATTCGTAAGGCTCCTTCTGATCCCAGGGAAACTGTTAGCATCCTCCTGCTTCCTGTGAAAACATGCCATCACTCCACGGACCTGCCAACATTTTGGTGTAAGAAAAAGCAACACACAGAGAAAATATTTCGAATTTTCATTTTCGAGAAATCTTTCCTTCTGTGCTTTTACATTTTAGAAACTTTGCAATAAAGAAGCCTATACAATCCTTGTTGGCCAGCCAGATCATGTCTTCTCTTTTGGCATCTCCGAGACAATCAGTGTCCATGTTCTGCAGCGGCACAACGGATGGATCAAATCGCTGCAGCTGCTTCAATTGTTCCAGTGACAGGCCAGCTCCCACCATTCCTTCACCTCCGATCTGGGGCTCCTGTTGGGAAATAATGAACAAACATGGTTGAGTGCCCTACAATTAGTAAGTTGCCTCTTTATAGCTTAAGCTAAAAAGACAAATTGGTTGTGCATTTGACTCCTTCCGGATGAATAAGTAGATGTAAAATTCTTGTTTTTATAGAAGCACATGCCAATCTGAGGAAGTAGAGAAGCTGTGATATGTGGCCACCTGATTTACTTATTTAGGATCCTCTATGTTTAGACAATACTATGATATTACAAAAGGCCTGAAGGTAATGATTAGAAATTTTTAGGTTTAAAAATGCAGCCCATTACCTATATGGAGGGACACTTGGCACAGCCTTGATGCGGCAGGGAGGGGCTTGGACCTGCCTTAACTAAATGTACCAGGCTTTTCTGATACCCATGAGAAGCCTTACTTTTCCAGAGGAGGAGATACAGAATGGGTTGGTGGGGGGAGTGGAACGGGAGGAAGGAATGAGAGGGGGGATCTGTGCTTAGTATGTAAAATGAATTAAAATTTTTCTTAAACAAAAAAATGGAGCGCTAACATATTTCCGCTATAAGACCTAGGCAAGCAGCTTTACATAACTCCATTTACTCATATATAAAAGAGGTAAAATACCCAGTTCTTAGGCTAAGTACAGACAACGCTATTGAGTTTGGTACGTCATTGACTAAGTGAGTAGAACTTTATCAATGAGTAATCAGTCTTCTCCTTCCCTAACAGCAAAAAGAGCCAACCTCTGAGACATCTAATGCCTTTAACCATGTTAACTCTATGATGGAAGTTTTCTGTTTTATACATACTAGGAGACTACGCATATTAGAAAAGAATATGTACATCATGCTAGATCTTTTTGAAAATCACTAGTCCAAAAATCCATAAATGCCAACAAGTCGTCATTCCACAGACAGATGTTTGGACTGGTGGAAAAAGAGAAAAAAAATTAACCCTACTGTCAAGAAAACAGTCATCCAAAGCAGTGAGAGAATCTTCTATTACTTTATACAGACACCGTGAGAATTCTGAAGTCTTACTTTCATTTCCATATATCTTAGTCTCTATCTAGGGGCCATTTCTAGACTGTTTTTAACCTTTATTCTCTGCCTGTTATGCATAAGAAGCCACAAAGTCAGATACTCAATGTTTTTGAATGTTAACATCCCTATAGACATAAATATCTCAAAACTGAACTAGCTTTAAGAAAAACTGTAACAAAAAATTCAGGATAGTGCTCTCACTAAAACAAACCACAAAGAGCTTTAGAAATATCCTATATTAACACAAAAGTGTAAAGGGTGACACTCCTAAGCTGTAGTGTGTCCCCATGGCTAGTTTTCAGATATTCTGCGGCCCACTGTTGTGGAGTATGTTTGATGTGGCAGGAGGCAAAAATGCTCAGTCTTTTCCAAATCAGAAAAATGTAGGTCTGCGAATGAAGTAAAAAGCCATTTATAGGGATGGAGACATGACCGAATGGTTAAGAGCACGTGCTGCTCTTGTGGAGGACCGGATTTGGTTCTCAGCATCCACATACGTGGTTCACAACCATCTGTAACTCCAGATGCAGGGGATTTGGTGCCTTTTCTGACCTCCATGGGCAATATATATATATACACACATGAGCAAAATACTCATACACACGAGTAAATCTAACCAAAAAGAAAAAAGGAACAGTGTTGTTTCTCTTTATTCTTTGAGGGGGCCCACCACCGGCTCCCAAACAAATCACTCATTTACTCTTACTTATAAATGCCCAGCCTTAGCTTGGCTTGTCTTTGTCTCTGGGCTTTTCCCTTTCCTATTCCTGTATACGGTTCTTTGTTTCTTACTCTGTGTTTTGCTGTATAGCTGGGTGGCTGCCCCTTGAGTCCTCCTCCTCCTCCTCCTCATTCCTTCTTCTCCCCCCTCCAGGTTTCTATTTATTCTCTCTGCCTGCCAGCCCCACCTGTCCTTTCTCCTCCCTTGATATTGGCTGTTCAGCTCTTTCTTAAACCATCAGGTGTTTTAGACAGGCACAGCAACACAGCTTCACAGAGTTCAACAAGTGCAACATAAACAAAAGTAAAAGACACCTTAAAATAATATTCTATGACAGAAAAGCATGTTTTGTAAATGCAGTGTTAATAGCTGCAAGTGGAATAATCAGCATAAAGATACCCAAGCCTGTCTCAGTTTAGCACAATGGCAGAGTGTAGAGACAGGAGATGCTTTCTCATTTGGTCATGTGAATCCCCACTGTCAGTCAGAACATACCATTACTCTTATGGTAGAGTGCTTTAGAGTTTTGACACACCTCCCCATAACAGCCTGAGTATGCAATGCACGTCACACTCTGAGATGCTGATCATGCAGGAAAATGTTAGTTAGTGTTGTAGGAGGTTACTGGCCCGGACTTTCAGGCCTAACCTCAAGGTTTAGGACCCACAGACCCGCAGTCTCGCAGTCCTGCAGTCCCACAGTGACACACAGATGCTTTCAATAGTTTTAGGCTGATCGGCCTAAGGCCCAGGCATAAAACTTGCTAACTCCGTACCCTTAATCTAACCCATGGCTCTTATCCTGTTCAGCCATGTGGCTCAGTAAGTTTTCTCACAGCAGCATGGTTGTCCTCTGCTTCTTCCGGCTTCTCTCTGGCATTCTGCTCTGTGTGTCCTGTTCTCAGAGTTTTCTTAGTCTGGTAGCCCCGCTCACACTTCCTGCCTGCCTTTGGCCAATCAGAGCTTTTTATTAAACCAGTGGGTGGGACAATTATTTACAGTAGAACCACATAATCTCCCACATATGTTAGTGCTCTTACCTGGGGCTGAAGCTGAAGGCAGGGAAATGTTTTGAGGGCCCATGCAACCTGTTCTTCATTTTCTGCCAGAGTTACTGTACATGTGCTGTAAACCAGTACTCCCCCTGGCTTCAGCAGCTGAACTGCCTAAAGAAAGCAATGATCAGATTATGTATGCTGTGAGACCCAACAAATAACCAAAAGTAAGTTAACCAAAAGAATGACACATGGCACCTTACAAGCATTTGGTGGTGATAAAACGTTGTCCTATGTGATGTCAGCCTCTTCCTGTAGTTAGAGCACAATGTATCCACTGTAGACAACATGCAGCCTTACCTGGGAGCTCTATCATACACAGTTAGCCTCTTAACACAACAACCTTCAGTTACTTGCTTTCCCATGTTACCTTTATGCCCAAACTTATATTTGTAGGTAGACCTCCTTTCGGAATCCCATATGCATGGATTCAGTTGTCAACATTTCTGCTATCTCAGGTAACGTGTCCCCAAACAAGTACTTCATTCTCTGAAACCTGGGGGGAAAAGCTTTCCCAACCTTCCCAGAGCTCCAGCCCCCAACCTCAGAGCACCAATTATGTCTGCAGCCCTTTCACCTTCCCCACCCACTAACCAACCCTCTTGGCCTTTCTTCCATACATAATGCAGAGATGGCTCAGTGGGTAAAAGCGCTTACTGCTCTTACAGAAGAACCAGGTTCAAGTCCCAGAATCCACAAAGATTGACAACTGCCTCTAAGTGCAGCTGCAGGGAATCTGACACCCTCTTCTGACATCTGCTGGTGTTTGCACACACACTCAGATACGGATGTATACACATGGTACACATACACTCAGGCACGTGTGTATACACATGGTACACATACACTCAGGCACATGTGTATACACATGGTACACATACACTCAGGCACGTGTGTATACACGTGGTAACATACACCCAGGCACTTGTGTATACACGTGGTACACATACACCCAGGCACGTGTGTACACACGTGGTACACATACACCCAGGCACATGTGTACACACGTGGTACACATACACCCAGGCACGTGTGTACACACGTGGTACACATACACCCAGGCACGTGTGTACACACGTGGTACACATACACCCAGGCACGTGTGTACACACGTGGTACACATACACTCAGGCACACACAGTCCAGTTTTGCAGCACTCTCATTCCAATCCTGGCCTCTGTATCCAGCCGGATTTCACTACAGTTAAATCTGCCAGGCGGGTCCCTACAAGTCAGTTTCCAGTCTGAGCACTGCTTTTCCACTTGTTGCTTCTCAGCTGCATAAGCAAAGTCCTAAAGAAGTTCTCAAGGCTCTACCTACACATGTCTTGCCCTGCCTGCCCTTCTGTATTAGCAGCCCTGTCTTCCTGCTGTTCCTCTAACACCCAAAGTCACTGCTACTTGAGGATTCTTGACCAGATTAGAAACTCTCCTACTTCTTACGTTGCTTTTCCTTCCTTTACAACGTTCTACCCATGGCTGCTTACAGGTCCCCTCCTGATCACCATGGAGCCTGCTGTAGTTCGCTCTACAGCAATAATGTCCTGTAATATTACAAATGCCCGCCAGAAAAGAAGGTCGCAGAGAAGGGCAGAGATTGCTGTCTCGGTCACGATCTGGACATTACTTCGCATGCTATCAGGATATGTGCTACCTTGCTAAAGCAGTTCTCTCCCAAATATCTCAAGTTTATCCTCTCTTCTTTTCAGGCATGTTCTCGTATACCCCAGGATAGCCTCAAATTCTCCGTCTAGCCAAAGATAACTCTAAACTTACAATCCCTTGCCTCTATCACCAGAGAGCTAGGATCACAGGAGTGTGCTGTTCCACTCAGTTTATGTCTTCCTGGGAATCTAATCCGGAGCTTCATGCTTGCTAGGAGTACTGGTTAATGTCGTTACCTGGACAGAATCCAGAGTCACCTAGGAAGCACGCCTCTGAGCATGCCTGTGTCAAACTGTCTTGATTAGGTTAACCTAGGTGGTGGCACGTTCACTGTGGGAGGGAGCAGTCCATAGGCTAAGGTCCTGGACTGACCAGATGAGTCCTGACAGCCCGGCTTCAACATCTGGCTGCAGATGCAGTGTGACAGACCCCCACTGCATGTCTGAGCTGACATCACAATATTCCTTTCCTCACATGATCTCATCAGGTATTTGTCACAGCAAGAAGTGGCGAGCACTCTACCCACGGGGCCATGTCACTAAAGTTTATCTTCAAGCTCATAGGGATTTTCTGAGTTCTTTGACAATCTTATACAATGTTTTTTTTTTTTATCATATTTATCTTCCTCTCCTAACTCTCCCTTGATTCACCCCCCATTTCCTACCCATTCAACTTTGTTTCCTGATTTTTTGTAAGCTTATAATTTTGTCTAAAATGTTATTAAAAATCTTTTAAAAATCATAATTCATACTTGTGCCTTAACTAAAGAAATGTAAATGTTGTGACTTTGTGCCAGCTACTATGCTAAAGACTTTAACATAAATTTTCTCAAAGACTCCTTACCAACAGTGAAGCTAGGCTGCTGTTTCCAACGAGTTATTCCTACTCCACAGTATAGTTCTCCCATTTCTCCAAGTGGAAATCAGCGTCCCAAGTCACTAATGTGGACAATTCATGGCTCAAACGAAGACAATTCTG
Source organism: Phyllotis vaccarum (assembly GCA_033318265.1). Taxonomy (NCBI): domain Eukaryota; kingdom Metazoa; phylum Chordata; class Mammalia; order Rodentia; family Cricetidae; genus Phyllotis; species Phyllotis vaccarum. The sequence continues at coordinate 73,669,546 of JARWLC010000003.1, forward strand.
ATCCTAAAGTTCACATTCTCAGTGTCCAACCATGCCTCATTCATCTCCTCTCTAAGCTCCCCCTCAGGGCTGGCTCTGCACTGAGAGCATCCTTCTACTCTCAGTAACCTTTCTGAATTTCCAGTTTCACTGTAACCTAAAAACAACAACAAAGGCAATTGAGCAGTGACTTCATTCAACCCTCAGGCCAGAGGCTTGTTCTTTGATGACTATTCTGAAAACTATTTACATAATCCACAAGCCGTGCTTCCTTTGTTTATGAAAGGAGGCAGCAGGAAAGAAAGAGCAGAAATGTCCTGGAAGACAACCAGGGAGACTGAGTGATCAGTAGCTTATTAGCTGTCGCTGTAGTCTATGCACTATCATTGTAGGGAAGGGAAGATAATGAACTCATATCTCACCAAAAGAATATTATATTGGGGCTGGAAAGATTGCTCTGCAGTTAAGGGCGCTTCCTGTCCTTGCAGAGGACTCTGGTTCAATTCTCAGCACCCACATGGCAGCTCACACCACCTGTAACTCCAGTTCTAGAGGCCTGCTGGTTTATTCAGACTCCTGCATGCAGGCAGTATATGTACAGACAAGAAAACATACATCTGTTCATAAATTTTGAAAAATAAAAAAATTAAAATAAAATTATTTTATTTATATTTTGACGTATACTAAATTCAACAATGCTGACAAAAATTCAATTCTATGTGCAATGTACTAGATCAATTAAATTTGCAGTTGTGATGATCTTTCTCCATTCTGAATGTTATCATGCCTAGTTTAATAATGTGTTACCCTGTATCAGACTTTTGACTTCTAATCTGATAACTAAACTAAGCCAGGAAGAGTAAAGTGTAATTTATTTATACTGAACTATTTTCATCAATTAGTAACTATGCATGAACAACCCAGCCAGCTGTCTTTTTGTTTTGTTGTTCTGATTTCATTTACAATTAGCTAAATGTCTCAATGAAAACATTCTATAGGGAAGCGCCCTATGTTTAAAGCTATAACTGCGTATGATGGTGCACACAAGTCATCAGCACTGTGATATTGAGAGCCTAAGACCCAGTCTTAAAAAGCTAGAGCCACACAAACAAAGCACTACGCATCCTCAATCTATTCCTTGTCTGTGCAAAACAACAAAATAAACCATGTTAACTGAATAATTTGATGACCTTAAGCATTCGTTTATGCAAGCACCCCAAACGTAACCTCTGTAACTATTAAACAACTACCCTTTTTCTCAACCAACTCCCTTTGTTCTACTTTCTGTTCCTAGAATTTGCAGATTCTAATTACCTTATAATTGGGATCATGCAAAATTTCCCTTTTGTGTCTGGTTTACAAAGCTTAGCATAGTCTCCAAGGCCATCTATATTGTAGCATGTACCAAATTTCCCTCCTTTTTAAGGCTGAATAAATATTCCATGTGGCCATATCAAATCCTATGTATGCAGTCTCTGCCCGTGACTCCTGATCACAGTGCAGGCTGCTGCTACACACAGCAGTCTTGATAGACGGAACTAGCAATGGTCAGTTTCTTCACAGCAAAAGATCATCACATACCACATTAATGAGTTTTCGCTGTAGTGGCTGATATGATGTCACTTCCTTCAACGTCCAAGTACAAGCCATATTTGGTCTCTGTCCCATCCCACTACAAGGTGCATCAAGGAGAATACGGTCAAAAGATTCTGGTAAAAATGGAGGTTCCCCTATACAAAAGAATTATAAACATTATCTACATTCTTACAAATAGGTCTACAAAAGAATAGAATACCCCTGAGATATAAGCAATAATGAGAAATTAACATAATAATCCAAAATATTAAATAAAGAAAAGCCCTTTCTCCCTTTAAGCAAGTTCTTGACTAAACTAAGAATTACTTCTACTTCTTATAGATTTGACTTTGTAAGAACATTAAAATGCAGGTGTTATGGATCAGATTTTGTTAGTATAACCCAAATCCACACCAATCAAATTAAGACCTTCAATTCTCAGTGTTAGAGGCCATAATGTCCCACAGCCAGTACCTAGTAACAATTCTAGTATCCGTTACAGAGGAAGTTGTTTCCTTGGTAATGCCCCTGCAATCAGCTCCCAAAAAGTCAGAGCCTGCTGGGCTCTGGTCAGCATGCTGATCTGGCTGCTGTTCTTCAGTGTTCTGGTTTTATGGCAATGTATATGACAACTGTGCACTGTGATCCCTTAGTCCCCTGGATTTAATAGCCCATCAAGTTTCCCTTGTGTGTTCATGAGTAATTTCTGATGTCTTTGGCATTCCTGGAGAAAGTCATGAAATTTGTGTTCTTTACCTTCAAGCTTGGAATTGTTACTGAACACTTTGATTTAAAATAATTCCCTTCTGTTTTTATCTGGTTAGAAGGCTATAAAGACACAGCCATCATCAATTTAACATACCTTCATCTAGAATCTTTTTTTTTTCCTGTTTTATCTGTCTTGGAAAAAATACTTTTAAATAAATAAAGAAATCGTTTATTCCTGATGCATACTGATAAACCCCATACCCAAAAAATAAATTATACTAATGCATGCTGTCATTATCATGATAATATGTACTTGCTTTTCCAAAATCCTCATCAATTTTTATTGACCAGATGTATTTTTCCTTTAAACGGGTACATCTTTTGTATAGCTTTTCCCAACTAAAGCCATTGCCTTTTCTTACTGAACAGAACAGATGTCATATATAAAAGACAGGAACCTTTCCCATAATATTTGATGGATATTTTCTACAATCTATTTTTCATAGCTTTATTTTTTAAGCCAAGTACACAAATGTCGACTATAAAATTTTGCTTTCTTTCTTTCAAGTGGCTCCCAGTGTAAAATCATCTTAAAATGATACAAAATGACTACCATACTTGCCTGCTGGCTACAAGAGCCACTAACAGGAGGCACAGGAGTAGTGTGCTGAGGTGAAGAATGGAAAAGATGGTGGGGATGGAGAACGGTTTCTCCCCCTCCTCTGTTTTCTTGTCTAAACCTTCATAGCCCTTTGTATCTTGGCACTACAAGTTCCTCCCTTTCCATACATAACAAGTCTGGAGTAGCCAGAGCCCTCTGCTGGTGCTGTCCCAGGTGCTGTCCCAGTACAGGAAGTCCCTACTTTGGGTGGAGCACCTGCAGCAGCTCGGGAGTACCCTTCCCAGCAGCTGGCAGTTCTAGGTCACCACAAGGATCCCTTCTGCCTACAGCCTGCCATTATACACTGGCCTTGTTCCCTTACTGCATATTTTCAGTCCAAAAGGTCTATCACTGACTTAAATTTATACTAAATTAGGTATTGAAATACTGGTACATTTTGCTTTTTATTTTGTGACCATACAAATTCATCTGAATACAACTCTTGACAACTGCCTAAAAAATGCTAAGAAATCTGTAATTTCACAAAGAACTTCCGTGCAAACTACAAGTTTGTTCCTGCAGCTCCATATTTACAGGGGCCTACACTGTGACAAACCAGTAACAAGTTGTAATTCAGAAGTGACTCACACTGTATAGGGCACACTTGGTATCCTGATAAGGGCGATGGCAGTGCCTGAACTGGCAACATCATTCTATGGGCTAAAGTCCAGGAGAACAGAGATACAGAAAGCAGCCTTCATCTCTCTAGCTCTTACCTATGAGGCAGAATGACCGGTTCCTTGTACACTTGCCACAATGGCTGGAGAAGCACTTGACCTACACACACCTTCCCCACCATGACGGGAAGGTCATTAACAGCACACCATGACGGGAAGGTCATTAACACTGAGCACTCCATGACTAGGAGGATATTAGCACAGAGTACACCTCCACAATATGAGGCCCAAGGAACCTTTCTTTAGTTTACTTTTGCCAGTGTTTTATCATAGCAACTAATACACAACCCAAAGTGGAGGGATTTAGATGGGCAGTAATTGCTCTTCAAAAGAAGACATGGCCAGTGGGTATATGGAAAGGATGTTCACTACAACTAACCTTCAAGAGAATGCAATGAAAACCATATAAGCCGACACCTATGAGGAGGTGGGCATCAAAAGAAAGAAACAGAAGGTGATTTGGTGAGAGAATGGAGAAGAAAGGGCACACATGCCCTGCTGTAAAAACGTAAATTACGGCAATCACTAATGAATTGGCACAGTTCTTCAAACAGTAAATATAAAACTGCTGTGTGAACAGAAGTCATGCTTGCTAGTGGGATTATGAATGGGAGCTGTTGTCTGAGATATCTGTACTCCCATGTTCACTTCAATGCCATTTACAAAAGCAATGCTACAGAATCAACAAGGGTCTACCAACAGGAAATGTTATGAAAAAATGTAGTGCATATACACAACAGAGTATTATTCAGCCTCGAAAAAAAAAATCTGCCACTTGCAATGGCATGGAAGAATCCAGAAGAAAATACATTAAATGAAAATAAGCCAACACCAAAAGACAATTGTATCTGGGATCTGAAAAGCAGAACATATTAAAGCAAACAGACAGTGGTAACCAGAGAATAACTGGGAAGGACAGGGAGATATTGTGGAAGTTACTAAATTTACCTAGATAGGAAGAGTACGTTTTTAAGATCTAGTTCACAGCAGGATTCTACACTTAGTAATAACATACATTGCATTTCAAAGCTGTCAAGAATAAATTTTAAGTGTCTTGCCTCCTAAACATTATCGCATTAAAATATTAACACAGACATTACAATAAGCATTACATAAACACTAATACATAATCTTAACTACTTTCTGGTCATTCCACATTCATAACTACACCAAGATCCAGTGAGTACATAATATTATGAAGAGAAAACACAGAACAAGAAAAACAAACTAAGGTTACCTTCTGTGCCATCAATCATATCAAGTTTAAGAGCCTTTGTTGCATCGAAGCAAAACGCCCTGATAGAATGAAGCCCTAGTAATGAAGCATTCTGCTTTAATTTTTCCACTTTATTCAATATTTTGTCCAGTGCTATTACTTCTCCCTAAAAAAATAAAAATAAAGTATAAATCCAAAGCAGTTGTAAAAATCAGCAACACAAAGGACTAGTAGGACTTTGTGACCTCTTGCTTTCCTCCCATATCTGCTGAATTCTTTAACCAAATGTGCATCCTATTTATATTGGCTGAGGGATGTAGCTCAGTGGTAGACAAGTCAGTTCCCAACACTGAAAATTAATTCCTTAAATACTGTCTTTCCTTTAAACAAACACATACCGGCCAATTGTTATTACACCTAGCTTACCTTTAATCTACAGAAATCAAAACAGAAAAAAAAAATGTTTGCTATGTTTCAAGAAGCTTAGAAATAATCGTGAAGGTAAACAGAAAACCACCAATCTTGAGTGACTGCTCGCCTAGGGAAAAACATGAGCTTCCTCTATGAAACATCTAGCTTCAAGAAATTACATAGACATAAATATCTATAAAGTTAATCCTTATCTTAATATTTTCAAGTTACACAAAATTCTTTGAACTATGGTAACCAAATAAAATTTGTTTTCCGGTTTGACACCTCAGCTTCCCTCGATCTGATTTTGCCTTTAAACCATTGTTACTGACACATCTAGTCTCCTTTGTGTCCCCAATTCCGTGCCATCTGCTCCCCATCTGCTCCGTGCTCTCGGTGTTTCTCCACAGCTGCTCATCTTCTTCCTTCCACTCGTCCTTACTTCATCTCCCTTCCTCCTCCACTCTTCCCTCACTGATCATCCCACACTCTGAGCACTTTTGAACTTCCTAGTTCTCTGCTTTCTCACTACTGCATCCACGCTGAGTACTCTAACTTGGTAGCACATTCCGTCCCTCAGTCTGTTACCATTTTTCTCTTTCATGATCACTGATAACATAAACATCACCTTCTCCAATAGATTTTGAAGTGTATTTCTATATCTTACATGGTTTCACATTGCTGCTTTTCTAGAAAGGCACCAATTTCTTCTCTGAGCAGTAGTGGACAAGAAGCCTTCACAAGGAGGTTGCTCGATAAGATCCCCAAATAAAAACAGAGATGCTCAGACCAACCAATAAACAAATTATATCACAGATATGCAAGAAACATGCAAAGCCAGGCAGTGGGGCTTCGGAAATATCTTAACTCCTTAACTACTGCATTCAAAGATGAGGACCAGAGAAATGCAGAATGACAACTTCAGAGATTTGCCAGTACAAATGATTGATGAATCAAAGAGGAGACAAACAGGCAGAGTAATTCAATCCAAGACATATAGGAAAATCACCAAAATGAAGGAAAATGTGTTATAAAAGAAAAAAGACCATGAAAGAAAAATTCATGTGAAATTGATATTTAATGTAATTTAAAATGTCAGAAATGAAAAACTCAGTGAATCAAGTAACGTATACCTGAAAAGTATCAACAATAGTGTTGATGAGGCAGAAGAATGTTAGTTATGGAGAAAAGGGTTGAGGAGTTACTAAAGTCAAGCATCACTTTAAAATAAAGATACAGCATAATGTCAGCATTTAAGAACCCATGTAATGAACAGACCCCACTTTAGATTCCTGGGATTGAAGAATCTGAGATAAGCATCCATAATATCAAAATAATCTGTTCAATGTAATTATAGCAGAAAACTTCCCAAATACAGAGACTGACATGAAATCCAGACACCCCAAAAAAGGCTATTTAGAAACCCAACTAGACTTTCTCAGAGAAGAATCTCTCTACAACTTATTACAGTCAACATAAGGAGCAATCAATCAATAAATAAATAAAAGATGCAAAGAAAACCTTCCTTCAGCTGCAAAGTCAGTCATATCAGAATAACACAGATTTCTCACCGCCAGTCATAGAAGCCAAGCAAACACAGGACAATGTAACTCAAGCCCTCAAGATAAATAACTAGCAATACTGATGGATAAAACTGTTAAAATTTGAGAATAAGAACATTTCAAGATAAGCATAAATTAAAACAGCTCAAAATCACTAAGAAGCAGAAGATTCAGGAAAAACAAACACCTACCCACAGAGAAAAGAACAGGAAGGGATAACTTTCTTAAGAGGAATGGCTAAATAAAAGAGAACTAGGAAGAAATCCATCGTATGACACAGTAAGTGAGCATACCCCTGGCAGCTGCAGGGGAGAAGGTCAGGCCCTCCAATGTGGCAAAGCAGAAAACAACCAACAAAATTACAAGAATTAGTTGGGCTGGTAAGATGGCTTAGCAGGAGTAGAGTCACTTGCTGCCAAACCTGACATGGTGGATGGAGAGAACCCAATAAGACTTCTAACCTCTGCATGCACATTCCTCCTGCCCTGAGCAAATAAATGTAAAACAAAATTAATTAATACACATTTCTCATAAATTATATAAGCGCATTAACACACCACTAGAGATGCAATGGCTAGCTCACTAGATGAAAAACCCAGATCCAATAAGAAACGTATCTACTCACAAAAATACCTATACACAAATGATGAAGTAAAATCCATCAAGTAAATGGAAGTTGAAAGCCAGCTTGAATAGCTAGCTATTCTGGTATCTGACAAAGCATGTAAGTCAAAATAATTAGAAAGAGATAAAGAAGGGCACGTCACTTTAAGAAAGGAACAATTCATCAAGTTGATGTAGTCATATAAATATATATGAATCACCAACTTTATAAAGCAAACACTAGTCAGCAGAAACGGCCACACAGGTCTCGATGTAACAGCTGTGGAAGACTTAAATGTCTTACCCTTACCTGTAGAGAAGGCATCCAAAGTAAAAAGCAACAAAGACACCAGAGTTAAACTGCATGATAAGCCAAATGAACTTCTAATAGTACCTACAAAAATATCCCATCCAACACAAACAGAATATACATTCATCTCAGAAGCCCATGAGTTATCTCTAAAATCAACTATATCCTAAACGTCAAATCAAGTCTTATGAAATATAAAGCAATCAAAATAACTTCTTATAACTTACCATATTGTACTACAACAGAGCCAAAATAAATAAGAGCAAGTACAGAAACTACTCACATATATGGAAACTGGAAATACATTTGTGAGTGGCCAGTAGACCACTGAAAAACATCAAGGGGAGGAAATGTTTTTCTTAATTAGAAAAAATATAAACATAAAAGAGAAACATATCAGAACATTTAGGACATAGCAAAGAGAACTCTGTAAATGAGCAACATTTTTGGAGAGAGAGTGTGTGTGTGTGTGTGTGTGTGTGTGTGTGTATGTGTGTGTGTGTGTGTGTGTGTGTGTGTGTGTGTGTGTTTTGAGCACTTACATTAAAAAAAATCAGAGTTCTCAACTATGTGACCTCATGATGCTGTTTCAGGCCTCAGGACTGTTAAGAATTAGTTCAGCACAAAGGCAAGAAATAACAAAGGGCAGAAATTAATCAAATGGAGTCTACAATAATACACACAACCAAAAGTTGTTTGAAAAGATGAACAAGATTGATAAACTTCTACCCAAACAAAGCCTCTTTAAAAGAACGAGGCCCAATTCAAAAACTTAAAGAGAAAAATATTAGGATGTCATATCAGATGACAATGAAACACAGAAGTTCATTAGAGAATACTGTGAAAACTTATGTTCCAAAGATTAGCAATCAATAAATGGATTAATAGCAATAAATGAATGAATTCCTAAGCACATATGATCTACTAAAATTAAATCAAGAATTTAAGTGTATCCATAACAATCAATGGGCTGAACAGTAATAAGATGACTCCTAACAAAGAAGAGCCCGGAACTGCAAAGCTTCACACTGAACTCTACCAAACCTTTAAAGAGCTAAAATCAGGATTACTCGAATGCTTCCATTGTCAAATTCATTCTTAAAGCCAATACTGATTGCCCTTCTACCACATAAGACCATGACATACAAACAAATGAAAACTACAGACCAATTTCTCTAATACATACCAACAAAAATCCTCAATAAAATATATACAAAGAAAATTAAATGACATTTGCAAGAAAATGGATGGAATGAGAGATCATTATGTTAAGCAAAATAAGACAGATTAAAAAAATACAAGTATTGCATATTTTCTCCCACATGCAGAATTTGTGTGTTCATCATGAAAGTAGAAGGGGACCAAAAGAATAGACAAAACAATTTTAAAGGAAGTGATGGGCAGAAAAAAAGAATATTGGGATTTATGTGACATATAAGCAGAAGCAAAGATGATTTGTGAAGAAGAAGGACAGCATGAGAGGTGGGAAGGAGAGCAAGGGATGAAAGAGATGAAGAAGAACGAAGTATAATGAAAATATGTTAGGAAATTATACTTAAGTCAAAGTCACATCGTCACAGTTTTAAGAACATACGAGTCATCTGAGTGATATTTTGAAACTCACTGTGAAGTAACAGTGCATATACAGTGGATCAACTCTTCTGTATATTTTCTTGTCTTTTAAAATATATATGATATACATATCATCTTTATGTGTCACATGCATTAACATTATAATACAGAAATTCTCTGGTCACATTTCATCATCATCAGGGCTTAAAAATAAAAAATCCAATTCCTTGACAAACAGGTTACGTAGGCAAAACCTTGACATTTAAGGTGGCCTGAACAGGAAGAGGAGGTGGGGGAGGGGAGCTAAATAAGGCTCATCTACACTACAGAGAAAAAGAAACTTCTGGACACTTTCACAAATGCACAAGCCAAGAAGCTGCATTTATGTGCTTACTTAACTAACAACAAAAAATTCAAAAGCTCCAGGGAGCCTGAAGTATCCAACAACCTTCTACTCTAGGATGAGGCCACATGGCTATTTTTGGCTGACAGCAAGATAGTGGGTGGGATATAAGAATAAAAGTATTTGGGCAGTCGACATCAGTCCCAACTACTGCCCCTTGCTGGGTTGTTCCTTGGGTAACAGCAGAAGAGAGAGACACATGGACCAGAAAGGCCGGGTGTTTTAACTGGCTCAGTAGAGGTTGCTTTGGCTAAGTAAAAACCATAAAAGTCCAAATAAATAAGCCTGTCCCACATTACCAGAAGCACCAGTTTAGCTGCAGTTGGCCAGGTGCATGACTAAGCCCTTCAGAGTAGCCCAGTCCCCTAAACTTCTCAGCTCAATAAATGTTTAGTTTTATGCCACCAGGGTACTGTAATTTTAACCATCATCATAAAGTCATTGGGATGTATTTGTTCACAAATATTTACTCTCTTTGGAAAGATTTATTTTACTGAAGAAAATGAAATGTCTAGGGAGCACAGCTTCATAAGTACACTTGCCTGGCTTGGCCAAAGGCCCTGGTTTCAATTCCCAGCATTAGACCAATGCCCAAGCATGTTACTTTTAACAAATAACAACCAACATGTAACAAATTAGAGGCAAATCATAATCTTTACAAAGCGTACTGGTAATCACATCTAAGTTCTGGTAAACTGAAAAAGTATGAACATTAAATACTCCCTTAACCTACTACCATCATGCCCTGTTCTCCCAAGTGCTCCATGTGGAGGCTATACTCTCCTACCATCTTAGACTCTGCAACACATCAGCCACTCCCTTCTGTACATGCCTAACTATATGCTTCTTTGCTGCGTATTTATAATCTCTGCCATGATTCTATCAGTTCTCCATCAATTTCTCACCCACTCCTACACAGATAAAAAACATTAAATCATATCAACTAACCTTACCGTAAAGTTCTGATCACTATATTCCTGAATCCTTAGTAAAATTGGATGTGTCCAGATCTCACTTTTTCACCCAATTTCCTGATATTTCACACCTCAAAACTCTTACTTTTTCTCCCCATCCTCTCTGCATCTGTCACTTGGCTTCCTCCCGTGAGAGAGTGCCCAGTGCTGTGCATGTGTTCACACTCAGTGGGACTTTCCTTCCTGTTTCCTGCTACCATTTAATGTCACCTGCACATCAAATCCCATCCATGTCTCCTCTTCAGATGCTATTTCAGTCACTATTCTCTCTCCCTGATTATTCAGTTCACCTCTTAGATATTCCCATTAGCACACAAACATAAAAAGTATCCACACTCCTTGACTTCAACACTACTGCACAGCCCCATTCTCTGCACATTAAATTTTACATCTAGTACTGTAAAGCCTGAAACAAAAAAAAGGCAGCAACAGATGGCCCTGATTCTTCAGTTGAAGGAAAAAATAACTAATGAGTTTTGAACACAGATAAAACCATTAAAAAAAAAAAAAAAAAAAAAAAAAAAGCTCTCTGGAACATACACACAAATAAAGAAAAATGCAGTAAAATTTGGGTGAAAGTTACCCAGGATCAGACTTAATAAATTTGTGATAATGAAACATTATCAGGACTATATCCTTTTGCAGATATATACCTGAACATTCACATACATGTGCATCTATTTACTGATGCATAGTATATATGCATATAGATCACAATATGATGTCCACACTAATAACATTCTCTCAAATTAATATTTAGTGGCAGTTTATATCTTAGTAGTCCATCTAAGTATAAAATCTCAAAATTAAGAGTAAGAAAAAATCACTTAAATAGTTCGGCTAAAAAGCCTATAAGAGAAAAAGTCTGTAATTGTATTAGCAAACTGTGACTATCTCAAGATTGTCCTCCAAAGTAACTGTCAACTGAACTGAATGTGGTAAATGACATAGTCTTTCATTAAACGCCCTTATGCCCTAGGTTGCCTTCCATGGCGGTGGTAACTATCTGAGAGGAGCCTGCCATGAAGACATTCTCACCTGGTCCTGCATCAGTGCTGCAATATGTGTAGTTTTTCCACCAGGTGCTGCACACAAATCTAGAATCTTCTCTCCAGGTTGAGGATTCAGAACATGAGCTACAACAGTGGATGGCAAATTCTGTAAGGAAAAAAAAAAAAGGGAGTTTTGATTATGTAGCCTCTCAACTCAGGAAATAAACAAAACATAACACTTTTGCATTTACTGTTGGAAGAAATGAAGGACACACACATTTAACAGAAGGACAATATCCGTTTTCTTAAGTTATAAGCCAGTGCAGGCTTGAGAAAGTCAATGTGAAGTGCCCAATTTAATATCTAACTTTAAAAACAGACAAGCATTGCACAGATTACTGAATCATAAGGAATATTACCTTACATCAAACTCATCTCATAGTTCAAGAAGGCTTTCATATTTTCAAAGATGTTTTGAAATATTACAAGAATGAATTTTAAACTCAATTGACATGGCGTTACTCATCTCTCTAGTGCATGAGAGGGGTAATGCCTGCTATGAAGCCCACATTAAAAAGCAACATCTATACTATTCCCCACTTTCCTAAGGAGAGATAGGAGGTGGAGACAGAACCATCCAGCAGCTCAGGAGCCAGCTAGCTGGAGACACAGCAGGGCAGAAACAAGCGAGACTCTTCCCCAAGAAGGTGCAATTCTAAAATTAGACTTTGCAATTATGAAATTATTTCTGGGTTGCTTTATTTTTAAAAAGAACTCCCCAAGAACAGAGCGTAGGTAGATAATGTTAAACTCTATGTGTAAAGTGGCATGTGGAAATGTATCCGAGTCTTCCTGACCAGAATGAGGTGAAGGCACTATAAAACTTAACAACACAGCAAGATTTTGTGTAGGCTGACCTAGGAAAGGCACTTCTCATCTCTTTAATATAGCCAGTGCATCCCTGAAAAAGGAATGAACACAGCAAGTCATGACTTTCAATAGTTTCTTATTTTTCAAAGGAATAAATTGTGGATACTGACAACTACTTAGGAGAAAAAAGGACTTCCAGGTTGTTATTGGAATAACAAAAACTCTTTTCATCAGAGAGAGAGTGAGTGAGTGAGTCTAGATGCAACCCAGTACCGCATAACAAACAATACTCACCATAAGCCTCAGCCTTCCTGGGTGATTTGAAGCTGGATAATATTATTTTAAAAAACAATATTTAAAAATATAAAACCACTCATATTGACACAGTGTCTCTATGTCCCTTTAGCCAACATTAATGCCACAGTCACCTGAATGTTCACATTTGGCTGAAAAGCCAGCTGTATTCTTGTACCATATGCATAACTGTGAAATTTTTCCATTTGTGACAATCTAGTACATCTATAAGAATTCAACAACAATGATGGTAATGATTTTTTTTTTTTAATTCTACATCTTAAGTGTGGGCCATGGAGGTGGCTCAGCAGGTAAGGGGGCATGACACTAAGCGGGAGGACCAAAATGCAACTAACAAGTCCCACAGAGTGGAAGAAGCTGTCCTCTGATCTTTATACATGGATCATAGCAGCAAATGCCCCCTCCAAAATTATAAATATATAAATGTAATTTTAGTCAAAAGCTATTTTTCTGAACTTTTATTTTAACTCCTTAAGGGAAATACTGTCATCTGATTCTGGCCTAGATCAAACAAGGTGCAGTTAAGAAGCTGGCAGCTACGAAACCCCAGTGCCTGCACTGTGCTAAGATGCAGAAGGGGATTTTCACTATCCTTCCAGTCTTCCATTCTGAATTCTCAGACCTACTCAGAGCCCGGGTGCATGCCTCCTCCCTGTAGGAGTCCTCCTTCCCCATCACCTCCATTTCCCTGGGACTCTGCTCCTAGTGTAAACCCCAGTGGTCAGGCTCTTTCCTGCTGCCCTCTCAGGCTTTCTTCCAAGCTCGTTCCCATTCATCTGTCTTAGCTGCCAGTACTTTATCAGAGCCGCACTGCCACCAATCACCCTTGCCAGGGATCCACTGTGAGCAAATGCAACCAAAGAACAAAACACCCAAGAAACAAAGACATGACCAGATATCTATGCCAGCAAACACCTCAAGCATGCCTAGCTCCCAGTGCAAAAATACAAACATAAACAGCCATGATAGTACGTCTTCCCCAGGAGCCAGCAATGTACCGCAGTAGGCTCTGAAACATGCAACTTAGCTGAACACAAAACAAGGACTTTAAAATATAAATTTTGAGTATGTTCAAGACCTTAAGAAGGATACAAACAAATGTCTTACTGAGGGCATGAACAGTTGAATGAAATAATTAGACATTTCCAGACACGAAAGAAGAAAGAGAATCACTAAAGAAGACACAAACTGAAATAAAACTGGAAATGAAGAACTTAGAATGTCAAACAGAAACCTCAGAGCGAAGTCTACCAACAGATTATAGGATGTGGATTAAGAGTTCCAGGTATAGATGACCAGATAGGAGCTGAACAGCCTAGTCAAAGAAAATATTATATCTAAAAAAAAAAAAAAAATAGGAAATCTGGAACACAATGAAAAAAATAAACCATGAATAATAGGAATACTGACAAAATGAAAATTTCCCTAACCTAAAAAAGAAAGTACCTATCAAGGTACAAGAAGGATGCAGAACACTAGAGACCAGAAAAGATACTCCCACAATAAATAATAATCAAACACCAAATGTACGCTACAAAGGATATTAAATGCTGCAAGGGGAAAAACCAAGTTACATGTAATGCAGGGCCAGTAGAATAATGTCTGACCAAATGGATGGAACTTTAAAAAAATAATGTTTAGTGAGATAACCGAGGCCAAGAAAGATGAACATAGCATGCACTTGGTTATAAGTAGATATTAGCTGTAAAGTGAAGGATAACAATGCTACAATCCATAGACCCAGATCAGCTAAGAAACAAGAAGGCTCTGCATTTCCCTGGGAGGGGAAAACAGAAGAGATTTCATGAGTGGACCGAGGAATAGTGGGGATGGAAACATGAGTGATCAGGGTGGGGAGGGAAGGTATGGAGGATGAGAGTACTCAAAGGGACGACTAGGAGGAGCATTTCTGGGTCAGTTTAAAGCCTGGCTCAAGAGAATCTCACACAAATCTACAAGGATGATCCAGCTAAGACTCCCAGCTAAGCAACAGCGGATACATTGCCTGAACTGGCCATCTCCTGACTGGTGCCTAAGCCCAACAGTCATCAGAGAGGCTTCATCCAGGCTTCATCCAGCAACTGATGGGAGACCCACAGCCAAACATTAGGCCCAGCTCAAGGAATCCTGCAGAAGAAGGGGAGAAAAGATTGTGAGAGCCAGAGGGGTCAAGGACACCACAATAAACTCACAGAATCATCTAACTTGGGGTCATTGGGGCCACAGAGACTGAGCCAACAACCAAAGAGCTTGCATGGGACTAATCCTTTGCATACATGTTATAGTTGGTAGCCTAGTCCTACTGCAGCTTGATATGCCATGTTTGGTTAATATCTCTGGGAGGCCGGCCCCTTTCTGACTAGAAATAGAAGAGGAATGAATGGGAGGTAGAGGGAAAGGGGGACTGGAGGAGAGAGGAGGGAGAAGAAACTACAGTCAGGATGTAAATAACAATGATTATAATAGTAATTTAAAATCATTAACAAAAATAATGCCTGACTTCTCACTAGAAACTCTGAAAGCCAAAAGGGCCTGGACAGATGTTCTACAAACTAAGATATCAGAGACACCAGTTCAGATACCATACAAAAACTACCAATCATAATGGGCTGTAGTATGAGGTTTCTGGCCCGGACTTTCGGGCCTAGTCTCATGGTTTAGGCCCGCAGACCCGCAGAGACACACAGATGCTTACAATAGTTTTAGGCTGATCGGCCTAAGGCCCAGGCATATAACTTGCTAACTCTTTACCCTTAAACTAACCCATGATTCTTATCCTGTTCAGCCATGTGGCTCGGTACCTTTTCTCAGAGCAGCATAGTTGTCCTTTGCTTCCTCTGGCTTCTCTCTGGCATTCTGCTCTGCTCTGCCTGTTCCTAGAGTCTTCTAGTCTGGTAGCCCCGCCCACACTTCCTATCTGCCTTTGGCCAATCAGCACTTTTTATTAAACTCATAGGCGGGGACAATTATTTACAATGGAGCAACATAATCCCCCTACAACGGACAGAGAAAGAAAACTATTATACACACACACACAATTTCTATCAATCAGCTCTACAGAAGGCACTAGAAGGAAAACTACTCTGAAGACATTAACTACACCCAAGAGAACACAATGAATTAACAATCCCAGAACAATAAATTAGAAGGAGAAAAAAATGAACACCATAAAAACAAAATAATAGGAATCAAGAAACTCTTCTCATTATAACTCTTAATATTAATGATTTCAATTCTGCAGTAAAAAGACACAGCCTAACAGACTGGGTTAGAAAACCAGATCAACCTTTCCCTTTCTCCAAACAGGATCAGGGACAGACATGACCTCAGGGTTAAGGGATGGAAAAGGATATTCAGTGAAAGCAAACCCAAGAAGGAAGCAGTGTAGCCATTTTAATTATTAACAAAATGAATTCCAAACAAAACTCAGCAAAAGAGATAGAAAAATATACTATACTTAATGAGTGGACAATAAATCATAAGAATATTGCAGTTCTAAACATTTATGTACCAAGGGCACCCAAGTTCTAAAAAAAATCAATACTATAGCTAAAATCACATACAGACCCTCACATAGTGGGTGACTTCAATACCCTACTCTCGCCAATAGACAGATCATCCAGACTAAAACTAAACAATGAAATGCTGGCATTATAAACCAAATGGACCAACAGATACTTGCATAACATTTTATCCAAATATAAAACAATATACTTTCTCAGCACTCCATGGAACTTTCTCCAAAATTGACCATACACTCAGACACAAAACAAGTATTAATAGATATAAGAAAGTTGAACTAACACCCAGCATTCTATCTGACCACTGTGGATTAAAGTGGGATTTCAGCACAGCACAAACACCACAGAGTATACAAACTCATGGAAACTTAACTCACAACCAAATTAAAAAAAAAAAAAAATGGATCAAGATGGAAACTAAGAAGGAAATTTAAAGCTTTTTAGATTGAATGAAGATGAATACACAACATACTCCAAACTTGTGGAAGTCAATGGCCATGGTTCTCAGAGACAGATTCACAACATTAAGTACCTACATCAAAAAGCTAGAAAGACGCCATATTAGTAACATAGAGACACATGAGAAAGCCCAAGAATAACAACAAAACTTAACATGCAAAAACAGTAGGTGGCAAAAAATAACCAAACTCAGGGCTAAAATCAATAAAATCAAAATCAAAATAAATAAATAAATAAGGGCTTAAGAAAAATCAACAAGATTGACAACTCCTTCGCCAAATTAACTAAAATTAACAGAAAGAAGATCCAATTTAATACAATTTGGGAATAAAAGGAGCGGATTACAACAGACAACAAAGAAATTCAGAGAATCATAGGACATACTTTAAAAATCTTCATTCTACCAAATTGGAAAACTGAAAAGGAATGGAAGAATTTTTTTGATAAATGACCTACCAAAGTTAAATAAAGATTGAATAAGCAATTTTTACAGACCCATAAGCCTCAGTGAAGCAAAAGCAGTAATTAAAAGTCTCACAACCAAAAGAACCCAGTTGGACTCAGTGCAGAAATCTACCAGACCTTCAAAATAATAACAATAATATAATAATAGCGCCACTACTCCTCAAATTATTCTGCAAAATCTGCAAAAGGATCATTTCCTATTTCTGTTTGTGAAGCCACCATTATCTTTATAACAAAACCAAACAAAAGCCCAACAATCAAGAAAATTATAGCCCAATATCCCTTATGAACACAAAGGGATGCAAAAATTCTATAAAGTACTTGCAAACCTAATCCAAAAACACATCAAAAAGATTTCTACCATTATCAAGTTGGTTTCATTCCTAAGATACAGAGATGGTTCAACATATGTAAATCAGTATCATAATCTACCACATTAACATACATCGCATGAATACTAGTTAGTATATAATGAAAACCTGGAGGCACATATTGGGGGAAAGCTGGAATATCAGAGGAAACAGAGCACAGTCAATTCTCCAGCAGCCAACTTCTCAGGCCAACAGGGCAAATGCTATCGTCAAGAGTCTCCCACCTAGCTCGTCACTTCTACAGAATATCTGAATCTCTGCTGCTCCTGCCTTCTCTTCCCTGATCAGTTGTTTCACTTCTGGGTTCAACACTGCATCATAATCCTAGAGTCAGGATTAAAAGTGTGAGCTACTACTGTTTGGTTGTTAGGCCTTGAATTCACAGAAATACAGAAAGATCTCTTTTCTCCCAAGTGATGATGGGATTAAAGGTGTGGGTCACCACTTTGTCATCCTGAGTTATGGATTAAAGACATGAGTCACCACTCTCTGACCCTCATGGCTTGACTGTGGGTGATTTTGTTCTCTGATATTCCAGGCTGACTTTATTAAATATAAAATATATCATGACATAGCCCCCTTTGTGTCAAAATAAAAAGGTTATATATAACTAACATAAGAAAAATTATATACAATAGATACAATAATTGTATACAATATATACAAGCAATAGTTACATGAGTAATGACCAGTCCATTAACACCTTTTTCTGTCCTCCATGGACACCTGCACTTGGTTCACATACCCACAATGCAGACATCCACACATACAAAAACTGAAAAAAGAATATAAAGCCCAAATCAGGAGAGGTAGCTGAAGATGGGTCAAAAGTGAGAGATGTAAAAGAAGTTTGTACCACATGGATTTCTTCTTTTCAAATCTAAACTAAATGATATAATGCGGAGAAGTACAGCCCTCCATCCTACCCAAATGAAAATTAAGACTTCTTTCATTGTTAGCAATGTGAAGGTGTGTGGAAACACCCACAGTGAGTCAGGAGTGTGTTGGCAAATAACCACAAGTAAAACCAAGCAAACAAAGTCACCCAAAATGATTCACAACCAAGTAGCTAGAAGGCTATGGGTCCTAACACTTTACATCATCTCTGAAGAGGTTAGGTGACCATAAATAAATCACTTTCTCTTTTTCCCAGATTTATAAAGGAACTTTTGGTTCAATACTAGAAAGAGAAGAAAGCGCATAGCTCCTGGGTTTGGATTTAACTTCAAATGCTGCAGATATTAGCAGTGTGACTGGACCAAGGACCCAACAGATCTAGTCTTCAGTGCTTCCATTTCCTATAATAATAATAGCATTAAAATGAGTTGACATCTGTGAATGTTCTTAGGAAGCCGAAAAAAGGTAAAACAGCTTATTATGTCACCGCACTTAATAACCTGACAAAACCCTGTCAGCAGCAGGCCATCTGAAGCCACATTACTCTTAGCACTAGGACCCAGAGCTGCACATCACTATGTGCAGCACTTATGACTAACATTCTGAGATGAAACACTGTCATTAGATCACCTTTGGACGAAGAGGACAGACATGTGTGTTAAAATCAATACAGGGAAAAAAACCAAGAGTGTTCATAGGACTGTCTTAGTATTTGTCAACGGTAGGTCAGAATATGAAGAGATCACAAGAATATTAATAAAGGAGAAAAATAATTTCTAATAATTTATCTGAGTGATTCAGTGTCACTCAATTTTATCTTACTCACCTGTAAGAATAAGTAACTGGGTAGGACATTGTCAAATGAAGGGCTGAGATAGATGGGTTCTGTCATTCTTATGCCTATACCTCTAAAAAATAAAAAAGTAAACATTAGTTGTATAACTTAGTATCTATTTCTAGGAATGTCCATTGTAAGACATCAAGTATGAACTGTTCTTAATTTTTAAGACTTCCTTTACTTAAGAACAAATTACAATAGTCCTGTGGATTATTTTGTATTTTATAGGAGAGATAATCCAAATAAATAAATAAATAAATAAAGTTACATAACTACTTTAGTAAGCACAAGAGTTCCTCTAGAGAGGTCAATAAATTCAAAAGAAACAAGACCTAATTTATATTGCATAGTTCTAGTCCTTCTGGCAACACAAACATTTTGTGCATGAGTGAATTTTGAAGACACACTGCTAGATATTGATATAAATACAGGGACAAACACCGAGACTCTGGCTGATGTTGAGCCCTGACAAAGGCAAGACCCTGCTCTGCTCTGATCTGTGTAAAGGAAGCTGTCCATTACACCCAGTATACCCAGTACTGACACTGTCCCCAGATGACCTTTTCTACCTCTGTCCCATTTTACTAGTGGCAGGGGAGTTTCTGGGAACAGGAAGGGCCAGGACACAGAATTGCACAGTGTACAGTGATTCATAAAGACAAATACTGCATCTGAGAGGCGTGCCCCATACTATCAAAGTGGGAAAGAACTCACAAATACTGGCAGAGAAAACCAACAGCCTTTTTGAAGAATGGCTACCTTTTCCTCTTACCAGAAAAGCAAGCATGGCTCAGCACATCACTAGAAACACAGCATCAAATGAGAGAATGAAGAGCACTCTAAGGTGGGCAGTCAAAGCTATCAACTTCCTGCTACGGACAGATACCTAATTCTATCAATAACATCGCAAGGAGAATAGTCAGGGTCTAGCCATTTGGAAAGCTTTTCTTTTTGAGACCTTGAGAGCCTAACCATCTGTTTCTTTAGAAGATCTGATTTCATTCATGTAGGAAAACTGTTCCAATGTGACAAACTATCCAGAAATGAACCCTCCAGCCCCATTCTAAACTGCTCAGTTTACAGTGCTTAGCATATGTGTGTCAGCTGCCAACTTTGGTGTACTGGTGCTCTCCTGCACTCCTAAAACCAGCTGAGAAAACCATGCTAAGAGGAGCATCATTTGGTCATGGCTTTAATTTACTTAGCACACCTATCATCCAGGTATGATTTAAAACTAATTATGTGGACTGAACAAATTGAAACATTTAGTTTTGACCATAAACATTAATGAGTACTACAATTCAGGTCTAATTTACTTTTGTTTAAAATACTTTTTATATTTGATTTATATTAAAATTTTCTTTGATAAAATGAGAATGTTTGAAAAGCCATCTAATTCTCTATTATTCTGCAAAGTTTAAACAACTGGAATCTAAAAGGACAAGTAAAATTCTCAAACAATTACAGTGTGTTCAGTCCCTCACCTGGGCTTTTGTTCTGTTGTGCATTGCTGAAAACTGAACTTAAGGCAGAGCAGCAAAGTGCCCATCGAGCTTCATCCACATTCCATTGCTTTGGTTTTCATTTACTTACCCTTTTTGGCCAAAAAAAAAAAAAAAAAAAAAAAGAAAGAAAGAAAGAAAAGAAAAAAAAAAGAGCTCTTTCCAAAAATCATGGAAATATGGGCTCATTTTTTCCAGTTGAGGTCATTTAAAAAATTATGTAGTGTAACAAAATACAGCTTTTCACTCTTTTGAGCTTTTGAACCACAGAAAGGATGCTATTTCCCCCACAGAACTCAGTGACATACTTCAGATCCGGTATCCCATTGAAGATATCTTTACGGCTTAGTTCAGAAATTCCATTTCCAAGAAATACTTTGGTTCCATCAAATTCTTTGGCTCCTTTCTTACATTTCCCTTTAATATCAGAATAGACGGAAATAACATCTCCAGCTTTCATAACTAGGTTAAAGGAGAAGATCAAACTGTTAATCTATGCTTTGGCAGACCAGTGAGAATCCTTCTAGCTAAAATAGTTACCTAGAGACATCAATTATGGACAGGAAAAAACCCAAACTGGCTTATGATCTCAGCATAATCCTCAATAGCAACTCAACTCTTAGCTCTTAAATATTCCCTGACATCTAAAGGGACAAGTGGTTTTCATTGAAAACAAAGAAATGATACTCAATACAACCGATCTAAATCTTCAACTACACAGGAGGCATCATCTATATGATTTATTTCCCCAAAATATAATACTACATAAAAGTTGTTATATAAGCCTCAGTATCATGACTCAATATCCTGGGTTGCCTACAAAAGGATTCAACAAACATGTACACTAAAAAACAAAAATCATGCTAGCAATCAGGCCTGCAAGAAAATATTTTCTAGATCATCATACACAGGATGGGTGGGGTCCAGGAACCATATACATTTGTAGTAGATCTAAACCAGTGTTTCCTGATACAAGCCCAGTAAGGTCCCACTGAAGCAGCAAAGCACATGCAATTCAAATTCACCAGAGTGATCCCACAAAGAATGCCAAGTTCATCCCACTGTCTAGAATTCTGGATGTCACCTACAAAAATGTGCTGAGACTACACAGAGGTTGTAAGGCAGTAAAGTTGGGAATACAAAATGGAACTTTTGTTAAAAACAAAAACAAAAAAAGTCTGTGTGCACATGCACATCCATGCTTGTGTCATGTGTAGGAGGGATCTGCATAGAGTTTCAGGCAGTGTGAGCAACCTGACATGGCGGAAAAAGAATTCTGGTCTTCTGCAAAAGCAGCAAGTGCTCTTAACTATGAACATTCAGTCTCCTTCACCACCTTTTACATTCTGTATTTCTCTGTTCCCTAGAGAAATATCATCATAACGGTTCTAAGGGGAGAAGCAGAACAGTGATAGGAAGCTTTATGTGGATGCCTAATTGTCTTAAATTATGCCTCCTGCGGTGAAAAAAAAATTTAAGAAGTGGTCAGTTTGGCTCATGGTTCCAGGTTCCAGTCCAACACTGTAGAAAAATCAAGGCAGCAAGAACTTGAGGTGTCTAATCATAATACATCCGGTCAAGAGCAGAGAAATGAATGCACATATGCTAGCATTCAGCTTGCTTTCTCCACCCTTAGACACTCCAGGTTCCCATTTCCTAAGGAATTCTGCCAACACCAGGCAAGCTTTCCCACCACAATTAACATTATCATGACAATCCACATCAGATAGGCCCACAAGCCACAATCCCCCATGGAGTCCCTTCCCAAAGGACTCTACAGGGTGTCAAGTAAACATGTCAAACCATCACACTTATTTTTATAGGATAAAATATAAATCCTCCACAGAAAATGTCAGGAAGTATATAACAACGGTAGATTTAATGGATGTAAATTTCAACTCATGAATCATAGGGAGCTGTAGATCTTATACCTACATCTTGAGGCGGACATGATTCCTGGGATGTAGACATGGGCCCCTCTCAAAACTGCATTGCCGCACTGTGCTCCAACAATCACTTCACACTGCTGTTTTTCTATATTCTTTCTACAAATATTAAAAAAAATAATATTCTTTTAGTACCATTAGCTTAAATGTTTTGTTAGAGATGGTAGTGGATGGATATGATAAATACACACAGTATAAGTACGTAAAACGTTTAAAAAAGGGAATATTATTTAAAAGGACTTCATATCCGGCCTGCTAAGTCTTGATCTTCCTGGATAAATCACAAAGAAAATGCTGAAAAAGAAAGATACACACAAAGCAGCAGTTCAAAAAGCGGGAACTTGAGAGGAGAAAATAGAAGGACAGGAATGATGACTGGGCAGGTGAGGGCCGGGCTGGGTCCTGACTGTCACACCCTGCGGCCCACGTGGTAGGTAGAAGACATCTTATTTCTGCAAGTTGTCCTCTGTCCACCCCATCCTTCCCCACACAGAGAACTTCTTAAAACGGGAAAGAAAGGAAGGAAGAAAGGAAGGAAGGAAGAGGGAGGAAGGGGGAGGGAGGGGGAGGAGGAAGGGGGAGGGAGGGGGAGGGGGAGGGAGGGAGGGAAGAAGGGAGGGAGGGAGGCAGAGGGAGGGGAGGGTGGAGGGAGGGAGGGGGAGGGGGAGGGGGAGAGGAGGGGGGTAGGAAAAGGAAAAGAACAGGAAAAAGGAAGAGAGGCCCTCTGGTGGAAAGCAGCCAGAGAAGCTGTTTGGACATCTGACAAGCACTACTGTCTTCATAAAGCGTTAGGAGTTAAATAGATTTTGCTGCCTTCAAAACCTAAGGCATAAAAATAAAAAGGAATGAAAATACTTTTAAAGTGGTATATTGTTACATGGCAAATTATGAATATTTTAAGCTAAACAGAAGAAAATAAATCGTCTTTCCTACGTTTGCTGCTCAGCTTTACATTCTCCACTTTCTCATATACAGATCAT
This sequence comes from Phyllotis vaccarum, assembly GCA_033318265.1. Classification (NCBI taxonomy): domain Eukaryota; kingdom Metazoa; phylum Chordata; class Mammalia; order Rodentia; family Cricetidae; genus Phyllotis; species Phyllotis vaccarum. The sequence continues at coordinate 73,693,353 of JARWLC010000003.1, forward strand.
TCTTGTCTCAGGCTGCTAAAATCCTGGCATCATTCCTAACAGGGAAGACTCTTCAGAGACCAAAAGGTGCTAGCCTGGCCAGTGCTCAACTGAGCCCTGCAATCCTGACGAACTTCTCTGGCTGGATGTGTTTCTCCTGTGTTGTCACTACTCACTACTGAGGAAACTGGGTGTTTCCCACCTTTCCCCTACCATATCTGATATCTGAATCTCATACCACTTGTTACGTTAACACCTTCCTGGTCCCATGCATTCACTCTAGCCTACTCCTTAAAGAGGCTTATTCCTCCACCTTCAACACATGCCACCATGTATTACTCACCTGATATGCTAACCACTGGCAATCTTAAACCACAGTTAGTCACAGAGTTATGAGACTTGTAGGCCCAACATATCAGGAAGGTAATTTGGACCTTGTTAAAAGAGAAGCCTGAACAGCACAGAGAATGCAGTCACCAAAACCCAAAGAACAGTATCAAAATATCTTTAGTACTTCATATTTCAAGATTTAGAACTGGTATTTTTATTAATGTAGAAATAACTACATATCTATATACAACAACTATATACATAGATGTAATAACTATATACATAGATGAACCAGAGTTGCTCCAAACTCAACAAATACCCAACAATATTTATTGCATATATACACCTTAAATTCTTGGTATAAAAATAGATCTTTCTATACTCAGTCTTGAATAAAGTATACATAGATAACCATAGAAGGTTCAGAGCTATGGTCTACAGGTATCTCCATAATTCCATGTTCCAGAAACTGTAATTCTCAGTACAACAGTATTGTAGGCATAGGATCCAGCCCTTGTGAATGGATGAAGCTTGCTCTAGGTTTACAGGAATGAACTCCCATTCACTGTGCTCATATCCTCCACCACATAAAAGTACAGCAAGAAAGCCAGGTGTCAGAACCTTGTTCTTAGAACTTCCAGCCTCTAGAACTACGGGAAGCAAACTGGTGTTCTTTATTACAACAATAACACAGACTAAGACACTCTGCACAACCCTAACCCTTTCCAAGGTGAGAGTCATGCTGTGTCTGTCTGATATGTCTCCTAAGACTATTACTCAATTTCCCAACTTCTATGCTGGTTTGCTTCATCAATTCTTCACAGCATTAGATGAGTGTTAGTTTCGGTCTTAGGGTTTCTATTGATGTGAAGAGACACCGTGACCACAGCAACTCTTATATAAGAAAATCATTTCATTAGAGTGGCTTACACTTTCAGAAGCATAGGCCATTATTATCCTTGTGTGACATGGTGTCATACAGGCAGACATAGTGCCCAAAAAGTAGCTGAGTATCCTACATCTTGCCTTGCAGGCAACAGGAAGTGGTCTAAGGCTCTCGGCTGTATCTTGAGCATATATGAGACCCCAAAGCCCACCTCCACAGTGGCACACTTCCCCCATCAAGACCACACCTACTACAACGAGGCCACAGGTCCTAATGCTATCATTTCCTATGAGTTATGGGGGCCATTACATTCAAACTTCTACAGTTTCACTCTGGATTCAGATTTTGAAGAGGCGTTCAGATTTCTGGATTTTTGTCTGTTTTGTTTTGCTTGGGGCTTCAGGCTTGTAGTTCCCAAAGCTGTCTTTCACAATTGTGAAAAGTTTCTAGCCCTCATATTTTCTTACTACTGTCTTTTACCAATAAATTCTATTCTTCACATCTGGAACCCAAGCTGCCTTTCCTTTCTGTTCTCACTTTTCTGTCATATTTCTAAGGTCTTTGTCTCTGCTGCATGGTAGTTAATTTCCTCAGAGTCATCACCTAGTTCCGTAATTTTTTCTCTTTTGGTTTCTCGAGATAGATACATTTGAAGACTGGATCTAAATTTAACTCATGAAACATGCTTAATCTCAATAATACTTGATTTCTGTATCAACTTGTTTTTTTCTCTTAGGCCTTTTATGCCTAATCATTTTTAAAAAGCCATCATGTGTTTACCAGGTAGAGCTAATTTGTAAAATTTAGGGGGAATTCCCCTGCCATTTACTGTACATAGTGTTTTCTCATGGTGTGTTGATTCCTAGTACCGTGTGAAGCAAAATGTAGATGACATGGTTTCAAAAGATTTGAGATCAGAATGGTGTGGCTTGATTTCCACCATGCTTCTCAAGAACTGACTTAAAATCCCGCTTGGGGTGATTTCCCAGATTGAAGGTTCCAAGACAACTGTAGCAATAAAAGCCAACCCCAGGACCCTGGAAGATCTGCAACTGTCCTGCACTCTCAGGAGGGTTTTCCTCAAATGAGAGACCCCCTTCCTAATTACTACCTTGGGCTGACTGCTGGATAGTCTTCATTGCTAGCATTAACCAAAGACCATAAATTTGGAAAACCAGCCATCAGCTTCCCTTTCCCAAAGCCCAGCTCCCTAGTATTAGCTCACATTCTCCTAGCTGTTCTGATTATTCTTACTAACTCCTCACTTTCATTCATGTTCTTCATTGGCTTTGCATCTTATGACACAATTTACTCTGTCTACTCAGAATTCTCAAGAGTATTTGCTGAAAACAGCAGAAGTGTTTTCAGATTATCAACTTTACTCGATCATTGAAACTAAAAGACGCTAACTTCCTAGTTGGTCTATAGCTTTGCCATTCATCTTCTTGTGAAAAAGATTTCTTGCAACCTCAGTTGTAACCTAAAAAGTGGAATGAATGCTAAATATATGGACATAATGCTTATTTATAATAAACTTCATAAACTCCTGTACTATGAAAATACCAGTGTGATTAAACTTCCCATTTATTTTTAACAAATATTGTTAAATTTTTTTATGTGTATTGATGTTTTGCCGTGGGTGTCCAATATTGTGGAACTAGAGTTACAGACAGTTTGAGTTGCCATGTGGGTGCTGGGAATTGAACCCAGGTCTTCTGAGAGAGCAGTCAGTACTCTTTACTGCTGCGCCATCTCTCCAAACCACCCCCATTTATTTTTAAATGCTTATAAGCACGAACTTTATTTCATGAGTAACTCCTGTTAGTGTTGTTTCTAAGCTGCAGCTCTAATCACTATCCTCTTTCCAAATCTTTGGTTGCTAAACTATTAGTAAAAACAAAACAATCCTCTGCATTTCCTAGACCGCCTCTCTCAGCTTCTTTGATTTCAACTGCCCTTCTGAAAAGCCATTTAGTAGGCAAATGTGATTGCTTCCATCAAGGCTCATCCCATATTTTCATGCCTCTGCGCCTTTGCTTTTACTCTCTCCTGATTTAGAACACCCTCACCCTCCCATCTCCTCCATTACTAATTACCAATAACTTTAAGTGACTGAAATAAAACTCCTACCAATCCCTGTGATCTCAGATCTTTCCATTCTGTCTCTAAGGGCACTTTTCTTATGCTTCTGAACGGAAAGCCTGACAGGGCAATTTGCTCCAGTGCTCCCTGAATGTAGACTCAACAACCGAGGTCTAATCTTTGTAACACCAACATGCCCTACATACATCACAAATTCAGAACCTCTTGTGAAATGAGATCCTTCTAGAGTGTTAATATGAAAGCTAAGGAGAGAGTTAATCACAGTACATGACCCCAGAACCTACTCCTGCAAGCTCCCCTGGGACTTCCACACTCAAACCCACACACATTCATGTAAAAACATTTAATAAGCAAAAGGCAGGTAAAGGGGGCACAAAAGGAAAAATACTTCAAATATGTCTCTGTGTCTGTAAATTCACTTAAAAACTCAAAGAAAGAAAGAACAATGAAAATACAAAATAATTAATGTATGAACTCTTTTAGTTTAGGAAACAATATGTAGCAAAATTTCCGAAATAAAATTTAGTTACAGCAGAGCAGGACTGCTAACTCTTCATATACATATGTGGTGTACATGAACTGATCTAATGAATTACTGAATCCCTAGCACAGTCCTATACTTAGCAAAGGAGCTCAAATCCCACTGGAGAAACTAGAAAAGCAAAACCAGAGGAGAATACAGACAACATCCATAACATACTACTGGCGAGGGGCCGCCGAGTTCATGTCCAAGGCATGCAGAAGCCTGTGAACACAGTCCACGCCATGAGCCACGCCATGAGAATTAACTCTGCAGACTGCTTACCCAACTCTAGTCACTGTATCACTTGCCAACAATAATAAAACTGCCTTGGTTTCCACAAAGTAAAAAAGCCTCGTTAAATTCTACTCACTCACAGCAACAAACACAAACCTGTGCTCCAGCAAGCCCAGTATCTCAGCCCAGAGAGGCCAAGACAAATGAACTGAGTCGGAAGCCAGGTGCACTGGCTGTACAGCTACCTACCTACATACCTCATATTGTACGTGGAGAGAGAAAAGAAAGCCCAGAAAATTAAATGAAAGGAAGATTACTATCAGCATAACTAACGATACAGCCAAAAGCTGACACTAACCAACTGCAGTTCTGCATCCACAGAAAAACGTACACCGGATGACCTGTGATTACCATCTACTGCAGTCAGCTGCTTCAGAATTAAGAAGCAGAAAATGAGGATGATTTTCCCAAGTAGTACATCAAGTTTTTAATTATGCTATAAAATATTTAAATGAGTTATGATAATTTTTAAAATGCTCACGTTGTTAAAACTTTGAGGTAGTTTTATAGGAACAAATAGCTTTTTAGGGTTGTCCTGTACGGTAGAATTCAGCAAGTTTTCAAGCTGATCAAAGTGCTGTACACTGTGGGGGACTGGGTATGGCTCTGACTACACAGACCATGCTCCATCTTGCGGATGTAAATTCTACCTCTTTGTTCAACTGTGTAGTTTGTAAAATCAAATTTTATTTGAGAAACTAATACATGCTTATAATAAAAAATACTATAAACAAAAATTTCTCTTTCTCTGAATCCGACCTCACTGTTCTTAGGTGGCTGTGATATAGCCAGACATTTTTAATATATAAATACACAACAATGTATAGCTTTCTGTTTAACTGCAAAGTATTATAATCATTACATAATGTATAACATATATGTTACTTATTAAAGCTTTGATAGTTAACAGATCATAAGTATGTCATATTGCGTCATAAAGCTCTGCTGTCTTAATGGCTGCATACTCATAACATGGATCAAGAAACCAGAATTTATAAAATCATTGTTTGTTACTCTAAAACTATTTCAAAGCTTTAAGAACAGGAGCATTTTTAAATTTACCATAACTCAAGTTTAAATATTTTATAGCATAATTAAAGACTTTAATGTGTTACTTGTGAAAACAATCCTCATGATAATATGCAAGCCTCTTTTTCAATTTTAGAAAATGCATCTCCCAAAAATGTTAATGAGGAGAACCATACCTGGTCACCAGTAAGGTGACATAATTGTTAGAAATACTATACTTCTTTTTATGTATTTATTTATTTTGTAACTCAAAAATAATTAATGTTCACATAAGAATTATAAGTAGCCAGGTGGTGGTCATACACGCCTTTAATCCCAGCACTTGGGAGGAAGAGGTAGGCAGACCTTTGTGAGTTCAAGACAAGCCTGGTCTACAGAGTGAGTTCCAGGAAAGCCAGGACTGCACACAGAGAAACCCTGTCTCAAAAATCCAAAATGGATAAAATGACAAAAAAAAAAAAAAAAAAAACAAATACAAGTAAACAGGAGCTGGGAAGACAGCTCAGCAGTTAAAAGCACTTGTTGCTCTTGGAGAGAACCAGCATCCACAAGGCAGCTTCCAGCTGTCTGTAACTCCAGGTCTAGAGACTCTGATGCCCCTCTTCTGGCCTTTGCAGGCACTAGGCATGTACATGACATCAAATACACAAGCAGACAAGCATTTGTACACATAACATAAAAATAAATAAATCCTCTTTGAAAACAAATGTAAGTAAACAAATGAAACTTCTAAAAAGTTATAAATTAACATCTGTCACTGCATTAAGCAGATATAAGATGCATTATTTTCAAGGTCCAGGGCCAGTCCAGTCTTTCAGCATAGTACGTGAGAGACAATGAAGTATGTGGTCACAAATTGGTGACTTCCAGTTTCTAGGGAGGTTTTAGGAATGCAGACAATACTGTCAACAAGCAAAGATCCTGGGAGACATTTTAATTTAGAAGAATAAAGAGGAAAGGAACAGGCACAAACCTCACCTCGGTCCAGTCACAGGGATGAGTAAGACATCTGGGAGGGCTGGATGCTGAAGAACAGGGATGCTGAGTCCACTGAACTGCTGTTAAAACAAGCACACACAATGATAGAGCATTCAGTTCGCTCAGTGAATCTCACCGGCTTCTTCATGTCACCATGAACAGAGTAATAAAGAACCCAGCGTAATTGGTAATTGCACAAGTTTCACAGGGATGCCATCCCCCACCAGAGTGGTGTAGGCCTATTTCACCCTACTTCATGGAATACTGTAAAGGTAAACACATCTCTAAATATTTCTTCTCTGATTCAATGTTATCCTGACTTTAGAGGGAAAGAGTATTGGGGACAAACGTACTACACCACTGCTGAACCACTGGGATGTGCCCTGAGCTCGTTTTAACTTTTAAATTTGAGTTAGAATCTCCCTACATTGTCCACACTGGCCTCAAGCCTTCAATCCTCCTGTATCAGATTCTGTAGGAGCTGAAGTTAAAAGCACAGGCCACCACACCCAGTTCTGACTTCTTTACAACATTCAATTTTGCATACTGTTCAATTTTTAAAAACACAAACCATGTTTATTTTAAGTGACCTGCTCAGAAAATGTATATTCTATTCATAATCACATGCAGGTACCATTTTTTCAGGTGGGTACAGTGGCATACATCTGTAATCCATGCACTAGGGAGGGTGAGGAAGGGAGATTGTGAATACAAGGGAAACCCGAGCTACCCAGTAAGTTACAGGTGAACCTTGGGTACATAATCAAATCCTAACTCACAGTTATTTTAAAAGTTTCAGAATAGAACACTGAAGATTGAAATTACTAAATATGACATATACCATTGAGCACTGAAGGCCATGTCATTTTTGATGATATCAAAATGTACTTTTACTAGAAGTCTGGGATTTTGAAAATCTATTATAGTTAGCTGGTTAAACTGGAAATACACACAGGGGCTGGAACTGTAAGCTAGTGACACAGCTTACTCAGGTCCACTATGGACATCTTTTTCCAATTCCACAAATACTCTAGCACCAGTGTTTATATGATGTAAAATTATCAAACACTGCAAGTCAGGGTTATTTTTCTTTGAGAATGTATTGCTGGGTATGTGCCACTATATTGCTACTACAGGCTGATTTGAGTGGGCAGCCTCTGAGGAGCCTGGCAAACAGAGGACATCAGATTAGAGACCAGGACCTGTACAGAGGCTATGGGGGGGGGGGGGAATACACAAATATTTGATAAAAGTTTATGCATGAGGCTTGGATTTACATATTTATCCCATAATGCTTGAAAGAATAATAACAAAACTAACTGCATCACACTGCAGAATCCATACTAATTGGAAGTGTGTAAATCCATATTTTTTCTAAATTGCCAAGGAAAAAATGCACAGTTTAGAAAGTAAGTCCACAAAGCCAACACCTCTCCTGACTTCCTCAACGGATACTTCAGCAGACACTGGTGAACAATCTAACAGTAAGTCCTTTCTCACGGAGTCCCTCTCTGCCTCACCGTTGGGTGACCTCTAGAGAAATGACTGTAAACATAGCATTTCCAGGAGGAGATGAATCCTGTCCTGTATCCACGGTTAGCAGTTTCACTTGCTTCATACTACAGAAATGATTTACATAGAGATGAATCTTTTTCATGTCAAGACTTTTCCCCTCCTTTCCTCTCAGAACAAATGAACTGAGAGAAACCTCCAGGAACGGGACTTCCCTTCCTAACAAATCAAAGCAGCTTCCTGGGTCAGGCCAAGCACACTGCCTAATACCTTTCCGTTTCTTTCCTCTACCCTGTAGATACTTTAAGTAATAACAAAAATTTGACATTTATTTGCCCACTGGAGGATGTGAGCACACGCCAAGGTGCACATGTGGAGGTCATAGGACAGCTTGTCAGCTCTCTTCTACCATGCAGACTCTGAGCACTAACCGTAGGTCGTCAGGTCTGGCAGCAAGCACCCTTACCCAGCAAACCACCCCCCCTTCTCTTTTTTAAAACATTCTTCAAAAGTTATAATTTATATGTCATCAAATCCTCCCATTCCACATACATATAAGACATTTTCAGCACATTTAAGGAATTGGACAATGATCACCCTAGTCTATCACCCCATATAAGTCTCCCAAGCCCATACGCCAGCATTCCCAACTGCTGGATAGTTTGCCTGTCCTAAACACTGTATGTAATACAAGATGGGATAGCTTGCCTCTTTATGTCTTAAGATGAATCCATATCTTAGTATATGTCAGTAACTACTTGTATTGCTGACCAGAATATAAATATTCTGTAAGTATCTGTCACTAGTTTGTTAATATCCCCCACTCACTATTAAATATAATGCTTCTATGTAAACTCATGGCCAGGAATTTGTGAACACACGTTTTTACTTTTTCAGGTAGATGCCTTGGAGTGGAATCACTGGGGGTACATTTCTAAATAATTCCTTAAGAGATGACAACACTCTTTTCCAGAAAGGTCTCACCGTCTTAGGTTATTGCTTCTCACTAGCCAAGAGACATTCTCCCAGTGTCAGAGAAATGATAGCATAGAACACCAAGTGTTTTTCCATCTGAGCTGTTCTTGGCGCATGCAGAGCTGAGGTGGAAGAAGAAACAAGTGTCCAGTCTCACACTCCTGATCCCCTTCCCCTCTGCAACCAGAAATTGTTCCATCAGTTTCCCACTGAGTGCCAGATGCGTAGGCTTTCCTGCTCAACTTGATTTATTTTGTATTGTTACTACTATTTAGTATTGTTTTGTGTGTATGCAAGTGCGGGTGTGCATGACGCACAGTGTGTGTGTAGAGATCGGAGGACAATTCTATGGAGCTCGTTTTCTCCTTCCACATTTACATAAATTCTCGCTTATGCAATAAGTGTCCTAACTCATTGGGCCATCTCAATGGTCCCGCCTTCTCAATTTAACTATAAGGAAAGGAACCCAAGGTGGCTCTGCCCTACTCTAGATCTTAGCTCCTCAGATGCTGTTTCTATCAGACAAAGATGGCAGAGTAGGATGGTTGTTAGAAATGAAAGCAATCTGGACTTGACGGTACTCTGGAAACGTGCATGGCAGAGTATGTACTGTGTGGCTGCTTAAAGGAACCGATTACAGTTCATGCCTGTCATTGCTCTCACAGCACATCGCTATCAACGAGGGCATAGCTTCATGTTTTGTTGGATGATTGTGCAACATCCTAGTCTTATACACTCACGTGTCACAGCGGGGCTTTGTAAAGTTTTTGTGTGTCTGTGTTTACAGTGCTGGGACTCGAAATCAGAGTTCTCAAAAACTCAGGTGAATCCTCAGACTCTTCCGTAGCATCATCACTTAGTAGGACTTGAAAGTATAGAACTATCTCCCAAAGCAACACGGCATGACAGATACTTCACAAAGATGCTGAGATTAAAGGGAAAGGAAGAGGCTGGAGGATTGTGCAGTTGGGATGTGTTTGCCATTCAGCACGAAGACCTCAGTTTAGTCCTAGAACCTATGATGGGGTTGGGAAGGTAGAGAGCTCCAAGTCAAAAAGAGACCATGTCTCCAAAATAAGGTGGATGGCACCTGGGGAACAACGCTCAAGGTTGACCTCTAACCTTCACAGACATTCACTGGGCACTTTTCCCTCCAAATATGCAAACATGTACAGACAAGCATATACACACAAGAGATAACCGAATCAATCCCAGTGGCATGTAACAGACTAACCTTCCAATTACTGTATCCACTTTACACCGATACCAGCCTGTGATACACAATTAGATCTGTAATTTGTCTATGTTTTTAACTTATATGAAAATTCGATGGAATGAGAACTGCTTATACTCACCAGTTATTTGCCATCCAACATTTTACAACTACACTATGCAGTTTATAAGTAAATCCCTCCTCCGTCAATTCCAAACCAATCTTTACATTTCTTTGGAGATAAATTTCAGAGTACAATGTCATAACAGAAAATACAAAGCTCTTGAAAACAAAGAAGTAACAATATAAGCAATATGATCCCAATATAAACACTATATTCAAATCTACTTTTCTACTTAATCATAAAATGCCACTGTAAAATACTTTTGACTTAGACAATGAGCAATTCTAACAAAACCTATTGGTTAAAATTTTTTGAACCATATTCTTTATGTTGTCCTAATTTGGTGATTTTAAGACAAAAGACAAATGTAATTCAATTAACTGGAATTAAAAGTAAAATCCCGAGACGGTGAGCTGAACTCCATGATGCAGCTTCTGTGAGGTCACCACCCATGATGGGCTGGGACTCTGCAGATGCAGCTAACTGTTCGAGGTCACTCACTTTCCTATAAGGACCATTCACCCATGCTCTATGAGTATGCCCAATAAACTCATTGGTTCACCCAAAAATTATTTTTTAAAAACATATGATTTTACAATTATTATAGCAGGTATCCTCACGTCCCTGAACTCATCTTAAAGCATAATCAACTCTATTAATCATTATGTGCTGCTCATTAAATGATTAGATTAATGGACAAGAATAAACCTCTTCATCTATTTTAATGATGTAGCCCATAGGGCTTAGAGAGTTATCTTAAGTACTAAGAAATTTAGAATCAGAAGTTCTTGGCTCATTCCAATCTCACCTCTCATAACCTTAAAACAATTGAACATTTATAACTTAATTTCCTTATTTATAAAACTGGGATATCTACAAATGCTTAAGTCTCTTTATTCGGAGGGTTATATTTGGAGTGTAAATAGATTATGAAGTACACAGTTACAGCATATACTTAATCGACATGTACCATAGATGGATATGATTTAATTGAACACTAAAGGCATGAAAAAGTAATATTTCTATGTTTAAAGTGTTTTTCCTAAACACTATGTATGTTTAAAAATTATGAGAATAAACTGTAGATAATCAGAAGTTTAAAAAAATGGAATATCATACTGTTGATGGGATTTTGCTGGAGCACACTGTGTACAGAGTATAGAAGTGTAATTGGATGACACAGTCACATGGGCACAAACCTTCTGCAGCTCTTCAAGTAGCAGACCTCTGACACACTCAACTGATGCTAAATGTGTGTTCACTCGGACAGTTGTGAATGACGGAGGATGTGACAAGCGAATCAGCAGACTTTCAAATTTCCTTTCTGCTTCCTGTTTGCTTGAAGCAGACACAGCCTGAAATGGAAAGAACCATGGTTTCAATGTGAATGTGTAGCCGTCCGTCTTAACACATTTAAGGATCAGCTTTAACTTTTGTTGATAGTCTTTCTTTCCAAACTGTTTTACAAAGGGATGACTTTTTTTTTTTTAAAACTCATATACCTTTTGGGTATAAAACTGCTGAAAATGACTGCCAAATGTCCCTTCTCCTCTTAATAGACACTTTATAGGGTCCCTTGAGCGAAACATAAAATATTTTCTCTTTCCATATAGCCTATCCTCTTAACATAATCAGAAAATAAGATGTAGGAATCAGTTTTAAAATCCCAGCTCCAAAAGCATTCAAAAACTAAAAGCATATAAGTGGATTTAGTTTTGCTAGAAAATCAAAAATCAAAGTTGCCTAGGGTTAGCAGGGTAGGATGATCTGAACATGTAAGATCCTTTCATTATAATGTAATCAACACTCACTGGGAATTTCTGTGTTAAGTGTAGCCAATAACAAGTCACTAGCACTTTTGTGAAGACTTGCCTGCCAAACTAACATAGGTAGCCACTTTCACTTAACTTTGGTGCCCAAAACAACCTTTGAAAGTACTTTTCAACTATTCAGTTTTCACAGAAAAAATTAAGCTTTAATAGTGAGAATTAATTCAAGGTAACTCATACAAAAATAATGCTGGTGTAATCCCAGCATTTAGGAGGTAGAGGCAGATCTCCAAGTGTGAGGTCAGCCTGGTATAGAATATGAGTTCCAGGACAAAAAGGATTATGTGCTGAACCCTATCTCAATACGTAAACAAAAATAAATAAACAAATAAATAAAGCAAACTTTCCACATCTAAATCTAACTGTTATCTTTCATTACATCTGAGCTTTAACTGTTTGACAGCTCTGTCTGTCTGGATGAGTAACGGAATTCCTTGGACTTGATCTCCGTTCTTAAAAATAAACCTACCAAGATTGCTTATACGAAGATGCGGAGGTTGATAATCAAACAACTAGTGGCATTTAAAGAGTCTCTCAGTGTGCCCAATCCAACTGAGTAAAACAGCATGTGCTTTAAAAGAACAGATCCGTCTAAGTAAAGTTTAGAGTTTTGTGGCCAGGGAACTTTTCCTGTTGATTTTGCTATGCCTTCAGAACTAAGTGTACTGGTAGGCACACAACACTTTTTACTTACATCTAAGTGCAAGCACATATATCATTTATTTCAGTAAGCATCAATGCCTACCAAAAAAATGGTTTTAGGCATTCCAACAGTCTAATGTCAAAATGAAGGCTGTAAAGATTAATACCCTTTAGTCTTTTTTCTGCTTCCCTAGAAGTACTTGAATTGTTGCAAATATCTATACGACCTACCTCCTTGTTCATAAAGCTCTCTCTGAGATAGTTTTCAACTTCAGGTCTCAAAGATATCTTGGGAAAAATAGACATTTCTTTTTTTCTGTTTTAAGTTGTCCAAGAAAACTGTTGGGAAGCGTTTCTTTGTTTTGTTTTTCTTTTTCTTTTCTTTCGATCTTTCCGAATTACAGCCAACAATCTTGCCACCAATAGCCGAGCACAGATTGCCTTTGGCGCTGCGTTCAGGGGTGAGCAGGGACGAGGATTTGTCGTTCTTTGGGAAGCTATGCGAAAGCTCAGAACACCACTGAGATGCTGAGCCAAAAACGGCTTCTTGACACATAAATAAACCTAGACGCAGATCGGAAAACCAGCTAGCGACGACTTCCACTCCGACATCCTAATTTCTAAAACCGCGCCCCCAACTCCGGCGCAGAAAGTCACTTCCTGCTCTCGTCACTTCCGGCGCCTGCTGCCCAGTCTTCAACTGCCAATCACCTCCAGTCCTGACCCATGAGGGTGGTGCTTTTCCTGGGAAGAACTTTTGCCTAGTTCACTAGGGCTCCGGTTTGGGGGATATTCCTAGGTTAAGCAGAATACCTTGCTACTCTGAGGAAGGTTTCTAACTAGTGTCCCGGTGCAAGTGGCACTGAAGGCCACAATTTATTTGGCCTTGGATTTCATGAAAATATTTTCCTCCCTCGGACACATGATTTTGACATCAGCTGTAAATCAACACAACGCTCTTTAAAAAAAAAAAAAAAAAAAAAAAAAGTATTTATGTTATGTGTGTTCTGTGTGCATGTACTTGCATCACGTGCTTGCCTGTTGGATTTCCTTCACTCAAGCTATGATAGTCCAGGCCATCATTTGGGTGCTGGCAATGGGACCACGGTCCTTTTCGAGAACAAGTTAAGCCATCTCTCCAGCCCTAATACCCATGAGTACTCACTCAGGTAAAGCTTAGAAGTCCTAAAGTGTTTCACAATTAGTCATAAGGATAACAGTTACTGTACTTTAGAGCACGAAGAGAAGGAGAGCCTTGATGTGACTGTCCTGATAGAAGTGAGGTGAAAAGGATTTAAAGTAAGTAACCAAAGACACTAGGCTGTTTTATTCTTGACCGTGATGGACAGGTCTGTCTCTGCAGCAGAGTAGCTTTTTTTGTTTTGTACTTTTGGTTGCTTTGGGCAGTATCTCATAGATAACTGTAAAAAAGGGTTGTTGTTGGGTTCTTTTTTTCTTCTTTAAATCTTTTAAGCTTTCACATTGGCTTTAAAAATATATCTGCACCTTTCTATGACACTCTAACTCTTTACTAGGTGAAAACACTGTGTCAGTGGCACATTGCCAGTTCTGCAAAATGCAGAACAGTTTTTCAATGAGTAAACCAAGGGCTGAAGTAACTAACCATAATCACATTTAAAAAAAAAAAAACCCAAAAAAACAAAAACCAGTCTTTCTGCAGTACCATATATCTTCAATGAATGCATGTTTTGTTTTGTTTTGTTTTGTTTTCTTGATCCAATCATCCGAAATCAGTAAAGAAAATGTCTGAGACACAGGTTTTGAAACATTACATGACTTTTCCTGAGAAGATGTAACTTCTACTCACCCCAAATAAGAAGAATGAAGTGGCCAAAGAAAAACTTGACAAGTCAAGCTTGGAAAAATAAGTGTTTGTTAGACTTACAGCAGGGTGGGTACTTCATGGACAGCGGCACCACCCGAAATTCCCCACACTATTTTATGTGGCTATCTTATAAATCTACAGCAGAGTTGACATAAAACTAATTTCAAAGAGCTACCCGTATAAAAGCAGTAGAAGCGGCCCTGACTCAGGCAACAGTGTGAGGCCTAGGTGAACTGAACTCCAGGAAAGGTTGTGTGCTTATGTGTGCCTTATCCTTCCTGTCACCAGCCATCCTGTTAGTTGAGCAGACCTGTCCAGCCTGGGAACAGGTAGAACAGGTAAGTGGCATCTTGCTGCAACGTGGAGGCTTTGGCTAAAATACAGAGGACAAGACAACCATATAAAGGAATTCTGACACTAGCTGTGGTGAAAATCTTTAAAAAATAAAGAAAACTTGAACTTAATACAGACTCCATGAGGAATAAATTTTATTTCTACATAGTGTGCTCATTGTTTGACAGATAAAGGGCACTCCCTGAATGACTAATGGGACACGAACACCTTTATGAAGCAGAAAAGGAAATGGCTGTTAACATGTATCTGATATAAAGTAGTTCACTACTTCTGAACACTCGAATAGTGACCAGATATTTATATTAATCTTGGCTAGATGTGATTGTAATGGCAGTTATGTGGATGAGTAGATGTACCGCTGTTGTACAATTGGGACCAAGAAAACATGCCATAAATCTGCAGTTGTTACAGTGAGCATGTACTGTCAAAGCAAAT
Source organism: Phyllotis vaccarum (assembly GCA_033318265.1). Lineage (NCBI taxonomy): Eukaryota > Metazoa > Chordata > Mammalia > Rodentia > Cricetidae > Phyllotis > Phyllotis vaccarum. Next base: position 73,708,405 of record JARWLC010000003.1, read on the forward strand.
GAAGACTCCTGAAGGAATACAGGCATGCAGAGTCCCTAGAGGCTATGCATTCTATAAAGAGATAGTTTGCCCCCCTACCCAAGCAGGGAGTGATGGAGGAATAAATCTCAGATTGATCCCATCCATATTTAATTGCATCAGGAGGGGTCACAATGATTCTAGAAAGGCTACCAACAAGGGCGGCATTCTTAGATTGGGGAAGCAACACTGATTTCAAAGTACTTCTTCACTCTCCATGCACAAAAGGATATCCAACTTGTAATTGTCTCATTTTATATTATCATATTCACCTTTTATTTCCTACAACAACCTGACCTCCTCTCATCTCTGAGGATTTTTTTTTTTTTTTTTTCAGATTGATCCTGGGAACAAACTCTTCGTCCTGGATTCTAGACTTCTGCAGTAAAGGGAACTTACTCCTTTTCTTTTACTGCTTTTCTCTTGGATTTGTATGGATGAGCATGAACGTGTGTTTGTGTGTGTGTGTGTGTGTGTGTGTGTGTGTGTGTGTGTGTGTGTGTGTGTGTGTGTGTGTGTGTGTGGTGGGCACAGGTGCAAGTACATATGAGTGCACATGCATGTGAAAGCCAGAGATCAATGTAGCAATCACAATTGCTCCCCACTTTATTTTGGGGGACAAGGTCTCTCACTGAATCTGGAGCTGGATGACTTAGCTAGGTCATCTGGCCAGCAAGCTCCAGGGATTTGTTCGGCATGTCTTCATTCCCAATGCTGGAATTACAGGCACATACTCCTGCTGTGGCATATTTGTACACTGTGTGAAGCAGTACTGCTGTGATTGGTGTGACAAAAGGCTGAGCCAACAATAGCTAGACAGGAGTTCTGGGCAGAGAGGAAGTAGGAGGAAGAATCTAGGAGAAGGGGGAGAGGGAGGGACGGAGGGAAGAGAGAGGTGGGGAGAAGACAGGAAGCAGGATGGGCGATATGTGACAGAATTAAAAGAAATGGGTTAATTTAAGTTATAAGAGCTAGTTAAAAACAAGTCTAAGGTAAGATCAAGCTTTCAGAATTAATAAGTCTCCATGTCCTTATCACTGTCTTCTCCTCACCTCTCTTCCATGCTGGGCATCTAAAATCAGGTCCTCAATTGGGTGGTGGCGGCACGTCTTTAATCCCAGCACTAGGGAGGCAGAGGCAGATGGATGCTATGAGGTCAAGGCCAGCCTGATCTAGAGTTAGTTCCAAGACAGTCAAGCTTCACAGTGAAATCCTGTCTTGAAAAACCAATAAAATAAAAATAAAATCAGGTCCTCATGCTTCCATGACAAGCACTTTACTAATAGGGATTTCTCCTCAGCTGCATTTGTTTATTAAGTCAGACCCTTGCCCAAGGTGTTCTTAATTCACAATCCTCCTGCCACAACCTTGTGATGACAAGATTATAGGCATTTACCACAACACCCAGCTCCTCCTGATAATCCTAATTGTTCTATAAAGATAACATGGCATCTCTATACATCCATTTTGCCACAAATCTAATCCTGTCAATGTAGTATTTCAGCTTTGCAAATATAGTTGGTGTCCTACAGGTTCTGGGAAGCTAAAGCTAAGGAATATAATCTAGTGTCAGGATTAAGCACATTAGCTTTTGGGTTTATTTATCTTTAGTTCTATATAGTTTATACCTTATCTGAACCCTCATTTCTTTTGCTGTGATTACAAACGTTGCGCATTAGCAAGACAACTTGCTACAAGCCAAACCTCTCTGAAGATCTAATAGTCTATCTACTACAACCCCAAATCCCCACTGTTCTGTCCTGAATGTATCCTTGCCACTTGCTAAAGAAACAAGCAGTAAAGATTCAGAAAATAAAATGCCTTTAACTTTAGAGGACAGAGTTTATCAGGTTGTTGAGTGAGCCATATCTTAATTGTTAAGAATTTCACTACCAATCTAGAATGCTATGCTTCATAGGACAGTTCTTGCAACACTGGGTAATTAAAAGTTCTTACACCTTATTTTTCTTATCTACTAAATGAAGATAATATTTCATGCTTTATAATGTAACTAAAGCCTACACATTAGATAACCTGCTTTAAAGAGTGTTAGAAAAGGCCAGCCTTCTCTAAGTGTTAGAGGATCTGATCGCCCAGGTTGAAGGAATGCTGGCAGTCTTCACTCAGCAGAGAAGAAATGAAGTGACCCATTCTGACCCATCCAGAGTTAACTAGCCTATGGAAGGGAGGAGTGCATCCAGATTCCAGGGCTTTAATAAGGCCATCAGACTGTGCAGTCGGTCCCACCCCAAGGGCGGGGCTACAGTTGTTTCTAAAGAGGATAAGGACATTTCACAAAATCCTCCCACAAATCATACTTTACAAACTCCCTGGCTTCCATGAGCCAGGCAGGAGAGTAAGCATGCCTGCAAACGATAACACTCCAAGCACCTGCCTGAAGGAACATTTACAAAATAGAAGGTGGCTGACTGTTGTTGCACGAATTCCAGTTGATCTTGTAATAAAAACCTGGAGCCAGATACTGGGGTAAAGCTGAAAAATCAGAGAAGCAGAGGACCAAGCCACAGCCACTTCTCACCACCACTGAATCCTCAAGGCCTGACCTCTCTGGCTAAACTATGTGGCTGTCTCTGTTCTCTGATCTTCAAGCAAACTTTATTTCTTAGATTACAAACAATATATCGCCACAGATGACTATAGTGATTCCTGAAGTCAGAGAAGGGATATCATGTCTCATTGTTTAACTTACAATTAAAGATATTTTGGCCTAGCAAATATTATGAAATTAAGTGTATTATGTAAACTCTTTGTGACTCTAAAAGATAGTTCCATCAGAAATTTATCAATATGTTCTTTCTATTTTTAGGAATAATAGTATGTTGTTTGCATCAATCAATCACCTACAGCATCTGAAAGTCTCTAATAGATATTTACTGAATGAAATTATATTGATTACTTTGACCATATGGCAGAAAAAGAATTTCCTGATGGGCAATCAATCCCAGCTCATCTGGAAACTGACCAACTGGACTAAAATCCCAGTTGACATGAGAAGGTTAAGGAGTTTTTGAAGAGTGGCTTTTCTCCTTAGCTGGCAGAACACATAGTTCCTTGAACACTTTTTTCCAAGCTCTGTACAAACTGATCTAACTTAACTGTTTAATAAGTTGAATTCAATGCCAAAAACATCAAGTTTTTCCAACTATCATCTGGTCAGTTTTTAATGGTTCCTCCTAAGAAAATCTACAAAACTTTGCTTTTTAAAGCTCTGTGAGTTAACATACTTCCTTGAAATTTCAGTTTATCATATGCTAACTTAGCTCTAGCCTTTTAAAATTTTGTTGGGCAGTTTTCACTAGGATTCTATTCTGTTGAAAGTGTCATTTCCCATCAACACATAACACAATAACCTATATTCCTGATATGTTCATGCAGTTATTCTCATCTCCCAAGAATTAAAATTATATTCATTTTCAAATTGCACCATTCCATAGACCAATGTTACCTCTTCTATACCAAGGGCAATACTAAGTAATGAAAACAAATCCTTAAAGGGATATTTAATGAAAAAATATTTAGTTTGTATGAGCTACATTTAAAATGTACATTTCAGAATTTTCTAGTTTCATTTTCTTGATAAACATTCCTACAATTTTATAGTCAATACTAGTGCACAGCATAAAAAGTGCCATTTTTTTTAACATCACACATCAGCATTATATTTGTTTAAGCAATATTCAATTGTATTTGTCAGCATCGATTATTTTAGTCGGAGTAGGTTACTTTTCCTCCCGGTTATTTCAGATATCTAAATTCTCATCTGAAAGGGGCGTTAGAAAAGCGTTTTAATAATGAAATCAGGAGATGACCCTTTAAACCTGTTTACATAACTACAAATTCGTTTAAATTTATAGTCCAAGAAAATGGTCATTAAAGCTATGTTTGAATGTTGAAACTGGGGTTTAGTATCAAGTTGGCGAGAGTATGATCTTGCACCTGAGTCTTCACTGGTCTTTGAAAGGCAGCATCTTAAGCCGCACTCACTTGTTGTATTTAGAAGGGGTCATGGGACAGGTGTTAAACCGGCCTTTAAAATCCTTCTCTCGTTTTTGTGGGGCCCGCCAGGTGGCCTCACGGACGATTCAGGCCTATGAGACTTCCATTTCAACCCGTGGGGCTGGTATTGGCCAAACTGTTCGCAGTGTGCATTTTAGAAACGTAACTGCATCCTGGCTACAGGCGTTCCAGCGCGAACGTCGCCATCAGTTCCATTAAGAACTAAGAATCACGCTAGAATCCCAAGACTGCCAGCCCAGGGGGGACAAGAACGAAAAACCACTCCTTCCCGCGCAGCCAGGGGACCGCACAAGCTGAACTCCTGCACGTTTTTCCGCAGCAAGGGACGCTGTGCAGCGACGCCGAGGGGACGCCGGAGCTCGGGAGCCGAACCCGCGTTTCTTCAGAGTGACAGGAGAGGGAGCGCGCGCCGCGGAAATCCCAGGCCCCGCCACTCCCGCCCCCGCCGACGCCAACCCGCCCGCGATCCGCGCACCGGAAGTGCACGGGGAGGGCCCGCCACGTCCGAGCGCCAGCTGACGTCAGCGCGCCGACGTCACGTGCCGGCCTTCCGGCGATGGGTGGTCCCGGGTTGAGGTGGGGAGGCGGGGCGGGGGCGGGGCTCGAGGCCGGTTGAGGCTGTGCTGGGTAGGTGGGCTCAGACGGAGCGACTACGGGTCGGTGCTGGGCTCAGCGCTCTGCGAACAAAGGAGTCTGCGTCGGTTCCCGGCTCCACGGAGGACCCAAGCTTCGCGGGACTCTGAGGCTCCGCAGCTCCGGGTCGGTTTCGCCTCGGCTCCACCGCGGGCGCCGCGGCACCTGCCGCCGAGTGCTGCCCAGGGAGCCCGTCCCGCCCGGAGCTCATGATGGGGCTGATCTTCGCTAAATTATGGAGCCTTTTCTGTAACCAAGGTGAGGCCGGCGGGTTGGTGGACGCGGCGCCGGCACGTCGAGAGTGAGATCTAGACCGAGGCTCAGGGTAGAACTCGGATCTGGGGACTGAGATCCCGGGCAGGGGAGGCACCACGGCCGTGAATCCCATGCGTGTGCCGATTTTAGCCAAGCAAGGTGGAAACAGATTCCTGCATTCTCTTTGCGGGCCTTTTCCGTCCCGGTGAGCCAGACTTAGGTGTGATTAGCCTTAGAAAAGTGTCTCCCCAAGAACCCAAAACTTTCCTTTTCTTTAGCACGAAACACTAGTTTTGCACTGTTTACCTTCATCTCTTCAAAGCCGGTGCACCTTCACGTTGTCTGACTTGGCTCTTGGTTTCTGCTTCTTAAAACTTGGGGATGAGTGCGGGTTTCTGAAATTTTCACACACAGGCACAGCCCCCCCTCCACCCCCCGTAGGCGTTTTTTTTTTTTTTTTTTTTAAATGCTTTCGGTTATGTGTAAGAAGTTACGTGGCCGTAATTACTCTAGAACAGGTCAGGAAATACCTAGAAGTTGTAAAACCTGTTTCTGAGTCCGAATGAGCTGTGTGATGTCTTGAGAAGAGTTAGTACCAGCCAGAAGGGAGGCCCAGTGAGAAATTCTTAGTCTTGTAATAGTGGTTTCAGAGAATTCAGACCAGTTTTTTTCCCCCCGTTTGTTTCGTTTTGTAGGGCGTTATTTATAAACTAGGGTTTGTTGTTTAATGAATACCAATTCCTTACCGTTAAGGTACTTATCTGTTTCGTGGATTTAAACAAAAATGAATGTAAATGGCTTTAGATCTCTTGTTCTGAGTTGATTAAAAAAAGCCATTTGCACACTTGGGAGTATAAATATGTACAAGCACACTAACACATGCGCGTATGTGTGCAAGTGCCACCAATAAATACCGTTTTAAGTGACTTCAAAGTCTCCAGAGTTCAGCTCCCAGTGGTGTTACCTATAAGCGTAATACCATTGATTTTTTTTTTTTTTGCAACTTAACATTTTCTAATCCTCGTAAATGTACCGTCAAGGAATACTTCAATATATGTTGATCACACAATTTAATGTATGTAAATAACAAATAAATTACACAGTGATATCACCATGGACCCACCCCCCAAGCCTAAGCAATAGAAATTATCAGAGTGTTGATTCTCCGTTTATAGTTGTTATTGCTGTTTCTTATCTTTGTTCATTAAAGGATTCCATAAGCAGACTAGAAAGGGGGGGGGAAGTGAGAAGGGCAGTCATCGAAGATGATAGGAGCCTTCATGTGGCTCGCATCCATCTTTACGTAATTGTTTGAGCTTCTATAGCCCTCTTACTGCTTAGCATTTCTTTATCCTTCTGTGTCACTTGATTCTCATTCATGATTATTTTCTCTGAGTCTGTAAGCCAATCCTCTCGATTACACACAGTAGCTACAGAAGAGCAAGCAACATCCCTACCCTGGGCTCACAGAACACCCAAGAATTAGTGGAGGACATAGCTTATAGACTAAGTGTGGAATGATGGTGCTTGTTTGTTATCAGGTGCTTCCTCGGAACCTTTCAAGGTAGGATATACCTGGACTTAATGGTGAGTGGGAGTTTGAGATAAGTGCCTGGTAGACTTAGTAGAATTGGGCATGTTAGTGAAGACAGATGGACTAATGTATGAAAAGAGAGGAATAAGTTGGATCCACCTAAAGAAACTTATCATAGTTTAATTAGGCTGTAGTTCACTTGATGAGATTGGAGTGGTAACCAGGAAACTATACCACTGTGGTTCTTAGATGCTGACCAAGACTGTGTATTAATCCAGAAAGCAGTGGGAATCAATGAAGACTTTGGTCTTTTGGTGTTTTTCTTGATGAGGAATTTTTGTTTTCTGCGTAAACAAAGTTAGCAGTGTTGTTATTTTCCCCTTTACCATTCTACATTTCTTAGTAGTGATGCCCAGTTAGAGCTGAATATTGGAATGATATGTCCAAGTCTTCACTCTACCAACTAAGTTCCAATGGGGTGGGGTGGCCATCAGGGGCAAGATGGTTGTAAGGTGCAGCCTGTTTGAAAGAGCTGAAGGCAACCTTCCTTTCTTCCTCTTATCTTGTTTTTGTGGTTTCTTAAAGAGTTCCAAGTACCCTTTTAAGTGAGATATCTTCCTGCAGATAAGTTTACTAAACTGCATTGTCTCCTGGAACTTTGTATTGCTTCACTTTGTTGTAGAAGGCTGATAAGTTATCATCGGAGGGGATAGCAAATGGTTGTTTATGTGTTCTTATAAAATACCTGAGTGTGTGTGTGTGTGTGTGTGTGTGTGTGTGTGTGTGTGTGTGTGGCATGTTTAAGATGTTTAAGCTTTCCCCTTAAAGTTTTGAAGGTTTTTTTTGTTTTGTTTTTTAACTTAAATTTAAACACATTTTCAACATCCATAAGCCTGGTCTTTTTCTCTGGGTTGTGACTGTACATATCTGTCATCAGATTTCCATTTAGCCAAAAAGAAAAATAATATAAGGCTTTAATTGTAGTTCAATAACAATTTTGCCGTCTAACGTCTAACTCTCATTAGCAGACTTCCTGTCGTTCACCTGGGTGCTATCAGCTGTTAAGTGTTGATTTTTCCTTTAGCTGCTGTCTGAACCTTTTCTTTTGGGCTAATTCTCACCCAGCAAAATCTGTTCTCAGCCTCCTCGAGCATATTTGGGTCCTACTTTTGAAAAGTCCAGTCCTTGACTTCATTCAGATTTCTGGTCAAGACTTACTAGTTAGAGTCATTCCTTGACAGATTTACCAGATGCAGCCCTCTTCTGGTCTAGCATTAACTCTGTAATTACTAGTTTCTGGGTAATGTTTATCACTGTTTGTAATTGTATTATAAATTTCTTTGTTCTTTTGTTTACTCAATAGAAATAAGCTCCTTGAGGCATAAATTTTTTCTTACTGTTTTATTCACAGTAACTGGAGTTGTATGCTTGTTTTGATTGTTAGTTTTTGCCTTTTGTTTTGATTTGTTGTATTTAGCTTAAAATTTTGTGTAATAGTAATGTGTACATTATATTTTAAAGTGAAATAATGCTAAGGTCTGAATGTATGAATCAGTCTTCCAGTTCTCAACATTTTTTCCCAGTGCTGTATTCATTTTGATTATTTTGTCTGGATGGGAATTTTAGCCTGATCATTTATCTTCTGATAGAACAGAAGAAGGCACTTTTATGCCTGTTCCATCCTTTGGTTTCTTCTACACCTTTAGTTATCCTTATTGTGATGATAAAATTTGGTTATATTAAGCTACAGTTTCCTCTGATTGTCTTACTATTTTTCCTCCAGTTTGTTATTAGAGTAAAAATCACAGCATTATCTTTCCTTGGCTGAGACTCTGCAATGTCCAAAGCTCAGCTCTCACACTTTGCCCACCTTGCCTCCAGCTTTGGCTTCCTTTAGGCACCCCCAGTGCATAGTTGTTCTGCCATTGTCTTTGCTGCTGTGTTAGTGATTTTCTGCATTTACATTATATCTTCCTTTAAAAAGTATACAAATTTAGCTGACCATGGTGGTGCACACTTTTAATCCCAGAATTTGAGAGGCAGAGTCAGCCAGATTTATCTGAGTTTAAGACCAGCCTGGTCTAAGTAGTGAGTTCCAGGACAGCCGAGGCTGTCTCAAAGGAATAGACCAAACCCCCAAACAAACAAAAAAATTATACAGTTATTTAAAAGAGGCCACATAGGAATCTATACGGTTGTGTATGTTGGCACACATAACCCCAGCATTTGGGAGACAAAGACAGACAGATCTGTTTAAGTTCCAACTGTTTAAATTTGAGTTAAAAGCCAAAACAGACTACTTACTGAGTTCAGGGACAGCCAAGGTTATGGCATCTGTAAATTGTAATTGTTTTCAATTTCGAATGCCTGGAAATGTATCCCATATTTATTTTGACTTACAACTTGTTTGAGTATGAACTGGAAAACATTTCTTTTTTGAAGACATTGTCTTGACCTCCAGCTTCCACTATTGCTAAGCATCTTGATTTATTTTTAGCTAGTTTTTTTTTTTTTTTTTTTTTTTTTAAGAATTGTCTCTTTATCTTTGGTATTTTAATTCCATGTATGTCTCTTTTTAAATTCATTTTTGTTGGGTCTCTGGAATTTTTCAATGTAAAGGCATCCCTTTTTTGGTACTAGGGAATTGATTTGCTTATTTTTAGGATTCATTCCTGTTTTTCTGGATATCCTACTGCCAGTGTATGCTAAGGACAGCCAGAGATGTAGTGACCATTTTCCCTTTGGAGACAGGGCTCTAGACTTAGGTTATCCCCTTGTCTTCCAATCTTTCTGTAGAACATCTTGGTTCAGCAAATACGATCTTAGCGTTCTGGCGGCGCGTTTCTGTGAAGGCTGTGGTCACTCTTCTTTGATATCGTCTTTCTGTTTCACTGCAGTTTTGAACAGCTTTTCACATTGTAAGTGTTCTCCATAGCGTGTGACTCTTCTCTTGTGTCCTGATGGGTTACACACTATCAGTAGTGGTCTAGGGCGCAGAACTCAGGGCCTAAAGAGGGCTAAGTACTGTCCGCTCTGAGCACTTCTCTACCCCGGAAAGAACCTTCGTTGACACTTGCGTTTGTCTTAGAGTCAGGTCTGTAAAGTGACAGTTTCTAAGTCCTAGAGCAGATGAACTGCGCTTATTTTCTTAAGCTGTTACACTGTCCGGACACTCTTGGCAGCAGCTCCTTGTTCTTCCCAGCATTTGACAGCATCAGCCTTTAATATAGTCAGTCTGGTGAGTATTGGCTGTGCCATTTTTCATGTCCTTACTTGCTATTTGTAGACAGTTTAGATTTTTTTTTACCCATTTAAAAAACTTTTTAAGGTTTTTGCCATCAAACCAGCTCAAAGTATTTGTAATGGCTCTTTGCTTTTGATAACTTCAAGATACCTGCTCCTTTCCTCCAGAAATGTTAGCTGTTCTGTTAGTGTCATGATAGACTTCAGTTTATTTTATGTTGTGATGTGAACAGGGGTTGAGTTTCCGGATTTCCACTTGAACATCTATGTTCTGAAGACATTCCCCTAGTGAATTCCCTTCTAGGCCTTGTAGAAACTCAGATTGTCATTAAAAAGAAAAGAAATGGGCCTTATCTCGGTGTGTTTTGTTTATTGCCCGGATCCATTTCCATAATCCCAGTTATGGCCTTACAACCATGGTGAGTTTTGAAGTTCAGTAGAGTCCTTGAACTTTGCTTAATCATTTAATGAGAAAAAAATTTCTGTCTTAAATTAATGCTACTTATTCCCTTCTTTCTAACTATTCTGGACTTGTCTTTTATTACTAATTCCTTAAGGACATGTCAAATATAAGCATTTCAGAGTTGAAAATGTCTCTTTTGTTATTGATTTAGCTACTTGTTTTAATGTGTTATATTTCATTTATTCAATTTGAAGTATTTTATATTTTCTGATTTTTTTTGACTGGATTATTGATGTTTGTTGCCTAGTTTGCACATAATTTTAGTTTGGACTTTTGGGTCTGGTTTTATAGTTTAATCTTGATTCCTAATGTGGTAAAAACCTCAAGATCTTGTGTTTCACATTTGTGAGACTAATGATATGTCTTTTATCCCTTTGGGTCTGTGTACTGTTCAGATTTGGAGAAGAAACTTGTATTCCACACTTGTATAATGTTCTGTGTAGTCAGAAGTTTTTGACCCATCAGGCCCAAGGTTGAGACCCGCAGACCTGCAGTCCCTCAGAAACACACAGAGGCTTACATTAATTAAATGCTGTTCAGCCTGCGGTTCAGATTTACTGCTAGCTAGCTCTCACATCTTAATCAATTTCTATTAATCTGTCTTGTCATGTGGCTTGTGGCTTACCTGTTCTCTATTACATATAACTTCTTAAGTGGCTGGATTGCCTCTCCCGACTCCACCCTCCTTCTCCTTTATCTATGCTTGGATTTTCCACCTGACTATAAGCTCACCTGCCATAGACCCAAACAATCCTTTATTATCCAATGATTATTCATAGCATACAGAAAGACATCCCACATCAAAAGTTGACTCACTCTTCTTCAGACCTTTTGTGTTCTCATATGTATTTCTTACACATGTGTCTTTTGACCTTATTGTGAAACTTGCCCTTTTAAACTGACAGGAATGCTTGGTAGAATTTACTGATGTGGTAGCCTTTGTGTGTTAATGTCTGCCACTTGACTGTTGACTGTGTTTTCTTTGTTCGGTTTCTGGTGTTGTACTGTTCTTTTCCATTTGTATATAGGTAACATTTTGGTGCTGTTAACTAAGAGAGCAAGTGTCAAATTTCCTATAGAATGTATACACTTGCAGCTCAGTTGCCATTCACCACTTGGCTTTATGCTGCTGGATTGTGACTCCTGTTATATCTGTATATTTAATAAACCTTGAGGGATATGGTGAAGTAGTGTTTATATACGTTTTAAGAGATGGACAAACTTATCTCAATTTGTTCATCCTATTTGTGTCCATGACAGTTTCTAATGACAGTCTCCTATATGTTGCTAGCTTTGAACTCACAGAGATTCTCTTGTCTCTGCCTCCCAAGTGCTGGGACTAACAGTGTGTGCCATGGCTACTTCTGCCTGCTCTTGTCTTTCTATGCCTGCCTTAAATACTTTCTTTACCACCACTGCCTGCCTGGGAGCCTGGAACTCCTTCTGTAAGCTAAGATGACCTGGAACTCAGATTTGATTGGATTAAGATTGTAGGTCACCACTCCCAGACATTCCCTGTGCTGGGATTAAAGGTGTGAGTCACCACTGTCTGATCCTCCTAGACTGACTATGGGTAGATCCCGCTGATCTCCCGATTGTTTTTATTATATTTGATACAGATCCCCATACTTACATTTGTAAAATATATGTTTGCTGATTACAGCATCTTTGGCCAGTTTATTTTTCATGTGTGGACTTCAGCATCATTTCCTTCATTTTTTTCTTTACCAAAAATTCTCTTTTTCGTATGTACTTGTCTTTGACATTCTTCTTTTCGAAATTTACTAGGCTTCTCAAATTTGAATTTTTTATATTTATCTACTCATTTAGTTTACTTTTTCAATTTATAGTTTCATACCTTCTCAACTGCATGAATAATTATGGATGCATCTTTAACTAAGACCAGTAATACGTTTAAAAAGAAATGAACTTTCTAAAATAAAAACACTCAAAATCTATCTCAGACATTAAGGTGGAGTTCTGGGTCAAGGTATAGATTATTTTTCAACTGTAGTACTACTCAGAACAAGCTTAAAACTCATGGGTTAGATGTTTGTGCTCTTGAACACAGCTTTCCAGAGTAGAGCCTTCTTGTAGACAGCGTGTAAGCCTCCACTCTGAAGTCTTACCATTACTTTTGTTCAGTGAATTGAAGAAGCACGTGTCCATTATCCACAGACACCTCGGTCATAGCAGTTTGTTAGTGGAGGACCTGCTCAGTCCTTGATGCATCTCTTGTTGGCCAGAAGCTTGTTTTCGTCTACCTGATGGACTGTTTTACAGTTGTTAAAGTATGGTTAAAACTCACATCCTGGCTGAAGTAGGGAAGCATTATACTTCAGACTTGTAGTTTATTATTAATAAAGTATGTCTTTATATTATTAAGTCAAGGAAAAGTTAAGATGCATAGCAAGGTTATCTTTTTCCTTAAACAATCACCTTCGTGATGACAAACTGTATTTTTAATGTCAATAGAGATTCTGTACCCTTTTTTTTTTAAGCATTTAATGTATGAAGGGATTTTTAAAAAGGTGTAATGTAGTAAGAAGTTTTTGACCTGTCTGTCCCTTCCCAGCCCTGAAGTTCTGCTGCGACTTAAACCCAAATGACTCAGACACTTACATTAGTTACATGCTGCTTGGACTATGGCTCAAGCTTATTGCTAGCTGTCTCTCAACTCAACTCGACTTTTTTATTTATTTATTTATTTTAATCTGTTTTGCCACATGGCCTTTGAGGCTGGATTTCCTCTTGACTCTGCCTTCCTTTTTCTGTATCTGAGTTTGCATCTCCTGCCTGCTTCTAAGCTGCTCTGCCATAGGCCAAAACAATTTCTTTATTGTTTGATGGTATTCACAGCATATACAAAGACATTCCACATCAGTGTAAACTTTTATTTGTCTCCATACTGGACTTGAAATATAGAGTTCAAAGATAATCAGCAAGACAGTACTTTATATCTAGAGCCCTGTCCCTGGATTCAAATGCCAGCTGAGATCATCAATCCTTCCCAGGATTATGATGTTGGTCAGGCTATATAGCCCGAGGCCTAGTGTCTTAGTTATAAGGTTTATATTACTGTAACTTAACACCATGACCAAAAAAACAAGTTGGGGGAAATGGATTTCTTTGGCTCATTCTTCCACATTACAGTTCATCACTGAAGGAAGTCCAGACAGGAACTCAAACAGGGCAGGATCATGAAGGCAGGAGCTGACACAGAGGCCATGGAGGGTGCTGCTTACTGGCTAGGTTCACATGGCTCGTTCAGCCTGCTCTCTTATAGAACCCAGGACCACCAGTCTAGGGATGGCACCACTCACCATGGGCTGGCCCCCCCCCCCCCCCCCCCCCCAGTGATCACTGATTGAGAAAATGCCTTCCAGCTGATCTCACAGAGGCGGTTCCTCACCTGAGGCTCCTTCCTCTCCGATCATGCTAGCTTTTGTCAAATTGACACACAAAACCAGCCAGTACACTGAGTTTCCTCTTCAGTAGAGGAGTGATGACATTTTGTCACAGGATAATTATAAATATTAATTTATAAAATACACATTAAACAAAGCAGGGCATACTGGCACACAACTTTAATCTTAGCACTTAGAGGCAGATCTCTGTTAGTTTGGGGCCAGCAAGGGCTACGAAGGCAACCTTGTCCTTAAAGAAAAAACAAAACAACAGCAAAACACTTAAGAGTATACTTTTTTATTGCTGACATTTCTTTCCTTAGCTGAAAGTTGGGGTTCAGCTCTTTTTAAGAGACACATTCCTCGTTCCCTGCTACTTTTTCCTAATGGTGTTTATGCTGATGGAATTTTTAAGTGTTTGTCTTCAGGATGATTGATAAGCGTTGAATCATCAGATGGACTTGATACATTAGATGGTACATTGACCAGATACATTAATTTGCATTAAATGACTTAATGTCCTGTTAGATTGGCAGCAGTTTTGACTTTGGAGATAGATTCCTTCTCATCTACAATCCATACTACCTTAATCTTGATCACTTCCTAAGTGGTTTTCTTTTCATTTTTTTTCACATCTTTTTAACCTGAGCAACAGATATTAATAGTTACTGGTGAGTAGTACAAACAGTACATATTTATAGATACCTTTCAACATTTACTTTAGTTTACTGTGGCACAAATGTGGGAAATTAATAATGCTTAAGCAACATCACAGAAAGTATCTGATACAGAGTACAGTTGATTTTGTTTGTTTAATACACATGAGTTGAAGTGTGTGGCCTATTGATTATGCCTAACGGAAGGACAGCAGTTTAGAAGAGTGCTGTCATTTTTTCAAGCCTGGGGTCCCTCTTAGACATGACATAGTAGTGTGTACTCTACGGAGAAGTAGCTCAGCCAGTGTATTGACTAGAAACAGACCACTTAGTAAGGGTGCCTTTCAGAAGCTTTGCACCTTATTAACTGAAGCATTGCATAGGGACAGTACATTCAGGGTGTGGGTTTTTTTATGGTTTTTTTTTTTTTGGTTTTGCTTATCCTTAGAAGTGGATTCTATCTATACACACACACACACACCTCACTTTCTACATTTTCCTCACTGCTCTTTGAGCAGTAAAATAACTTCACTTATTAGTATATGTGAGTGGAATTGTTTAGCCATTGACAAACGCATAACTGTTAAGCATAGCAGGCAGTTGGAGGGAGAGGTGCAGTTATGTAACGGGCCAATGGCCTTGTTGAACGTGGCCTTTAGTACCTGGCCTTTGAGCCTTCTTTCATTCTTGCTGTCTAGATGATATTGATATGTCTTCAGAGTTATGGTCTAAAATAAACTATCACTAGAAAAGACAGTCCTTTCCAGTGGGGCTTGTATGTGTAGATTTCGGTTGTTAGTAAGAGTTTTTCTGAGTAGTTAGGCCACTTTATCTGAAGGATATTGTGCATCCCATCATCCTAAGAAGAGTTGACATTGTGTGCTTTAATTGCCAGAATTCCCTGTGAAGGAAAGGGGATCTCTTTAGTGTTTGAGCATGCAGTCTGTTCTATTCCCTGTCTGCTACCAGAGTCCCTTTCCTTCAGTTCACTTCAGACCAACCATTCAAAATGATGCATTATTTATGCATGTAAACATCAGGCCTTTAATATGATCCTCACCTGTAATAAGCTTTCTTGTCCATCTATCCTTGGATCATCACCCTCCAGTAACAATACGGAGGCTTACTATTAATTCTGAAAGGTTAGCCTTAGCTTACACTTCTCCATTTTTATTCATCTACATTCTGCCACCTGACTTTTACCTTTCCTCAGTAGAGCAAGGCCAACTTGTACCGAGTCTGTGGGCTAAATCCCTGGGCCCAGCTTCCTCCCCTTGCTCTCTCTACCCAGAAATCCCACCTTTCCTCTCCTGCCTAGCTATTGGACACTCAGCTCTTTATTAAACCAATCAGAAGGCACGTTGGCAAAGACACATCTTCACAGTGTACAAATATTCTGCAACTCACTATAATACAAATGGTTTAAAAGTAGTCGTGGTTTCCCACGAGTTGCTTCAACAATGAACCATCTGGTGGTGCTGTCCATTCTCTTCCTGAGCAGGAGCTCTGCCTTCTTCTCACTGCTGCAGTCCTACTAAGGTCTCTGGAGCTAGACTGTTATAAAGATTGAGAATGCCTGGTGCCAAGCAGTCTTTCTGTTTCTCTGTTGGTAAAAGGGGTGTTCTTCTTCTTACTTTTCATCAGGGTTGGGTCCATAGAATGTAGGGAATTCAGACCAACAGCCACAGAAGGAGCTAAGTCAATTATAATCATCTCGTTCTGCAAAGCAACTTTTGCCGACATGAAAATAGCCTTCCACTGTCTACTTGTCCTGTGATATACTACAGGTTGGAAGACAAAGCTTTGTCATCCCAATTTGTCTTTTTGTGGTTGATGCACTGTTAAGGCTCTAAAAAATGTATTAGCAGTAATTTGATACTCATTAGAGCTTATCATTGGACATATTGAGCTTCATATAGGCTGTGTTGTTTCTCTTTGGTTTACTTCCCTTCCCTCCTCCCACTCACTCCTCAGCATCCCCCCTCCCCACCTCTCCATCCACTCCTCAGAGAGAGTAAGGCTTCCATGGGGAGTCCACGAAGTCTGGCCTATCAAGTTGAGGCAGGACCAAGGCATAAATATCTTACAAGGTCAAGGCCAGGGAAATAAAAAGAAAAGATTCATTTACTGTTTGTTATATCTGTAGGCTAAATATGGTTGCCTCCTAATGTCTGTGGATGTTTCTAAGCTCTTCATAGAGAAGCTGTGAAGTCATTCTTGGGTTTATTTGTCTTTGTGGAAACTTGAGAAAATTTGTCAAGGTGAAGATGTGGGTCAGAGAGAAAACACTTTTTTTTTTTTAAACTTTTTAAACAAACCTTATACATTGTGTTTTACACTGACTGTTGGACATTACATGGTGTTTAAATAGTAGAGATCCTATATTCTTGGCTCATACCTGTTGTCATCAACCTAAACTAGTGTCTAATATGGAGTGGGAGTAGAAATGTCCCTGAAGTCCTTAGTCAGAGATCCCACCCTGGGGTTCCGCAGAGGCCAGTGGAAGAGAAAGATACAGCGGTAAAGGGGAGAGAAGAGTTTGCTGTCAGTGATGCACACTGAGAGAAAAGCAGTGATGCCTTGTTCTTGTGGAGCCCCCCCCTGCCGTGCAGAAGCACTGTAGCAGCTCCTGAAGCATTTTGTGCTAGTGAGGGGAATTTTTATATTTTGTGCCTTGAAAATTTTTTCTTTTCTTTTTATTTTTTATTTATATATACATTTTAATTTTCATTTAAAAAGTCATCTTCATCAAATACACAATGTATTTTGATCACATTCACCTCCAGCTTTCTCACAACTCCTGCTCCTTACTCCTCCCACATCTAACCTCCCCTTCCCTCTGCCCTCCTTTCCTGCCATCCCTTCCTTTCCTTCCCCTTCGCTCTCCCCCATTCCTGTCTGTGTGTCCTGTGTGTATGTGTGTCCCACCATGCCCTGTTTGTGCTGTTCACATAGTCTTCCTCTAGAGCATGGGTGACTTCCCAGAACCACACCCTTAAGGAAAATTGAATCTCCCTCTCCCCAAGAGTCATCAGCTATCAGTGGCTTCTCAGCTAAGGGTGGGGCTTCTGAACTTCCTATCCCCAAGAGAGAAGAATTTTGAACATACTTTGAATTGATTTGGGGGGATTTTCTATCATACATTCAAAACAGATTTCAAAATATGTGCCATTTAACAGAATAATTAGGCCTAATAACTGCCTGTAACAAGATGGTTATTTAGTGCCTGCATCAGAAAGGGAGAGGCTTTTGTTGGACAGTGTCAGCAGAAATATCTACTTAGAATGATTACATAAAACATGTTTCAATAAAAACCACTGAAGGCTAAGTAATTGCTTTTACTTCTGCCGATTAATGTGAAAATAAAAATTGGTCTGTTAATGGAAAGAGCATGGAGTTTTCAGCAATGTCGTTTTTAAATGAAAGGCAAAAATGTTGGTACATGTGGGTGGGAAAATTTGCTTATATTAAAACAACTTAAAGGCACTTTGAATAGCAGACTTTGAGCAGGTGTATAGAGGCAAAATTTTACACTCAGAGTTTTTAGTCAGGATTCAAGTTTTTATCTGAGCGACTCTGCCTCCACTCATAAGTGACCAAAGTCTCTGGTTCCAGCTAACCAGTCTAAACACATTTACAGGAGACCTCCATAGAAAACAGTGTTGGGTCATTTAACTCATGGCAGGTCCTTACTTCATAAAGTTTCCTCTTGTGGTGCTTCAGTAGGGCTGCTGATGAGGTGAGTCTGTTGTAATCACTGGGGAAAGCTGCGCTGTGCAGCAACACTGTAAATGCTCATGACTTGTTTCTTTCTTCTCTTTTAGAGCACAAAGTAATCATTGTGGGCCTGGATAATGCAGGGAAAACCACCATTCTTTACCAGTTGTAAGTACTGGTGCCTACTTAATAGTGTTGGGAAAGCTTTGTTTTATAACATGCCATTCTTCCCAGTTTTAATAATATAATAGTTGAACTTAGACATGTAACTTTTTCTATTTTACCAAGTAAAAAAGTAAAATAAAATGTCTTAAGCTCACTGAAGCCTCCACCAAGTACTCTCCTTCTGACTTCCCAGAGAAGAATTAACTTTAATATTAAACTAAAATAAAGTGCCAATTATCCTGGGGTAAGGTGATGAGATGATTCTCACTTAAAGCACCCCTTCCTCCTGGCCCCCACCCCCTTCCAGGAGGTCTGGGTAAACAGAGTGCTGTCTTTGGGACTCTCCTCCAAGAGCTTTGTGATTGTTTAACAGCCAGACTTGTCTGCAGCAATGGTGGTCAAAATTCTACTTTAGCATCTTTCAAAAGGGAGAGGCTTGAAATTCTCAAATACATTAAGGCTCATTGTCGGTAAATATTAACACCTCATGATGAGTATTTGCCATTCTTTCAGTGCCAAAGATATGTTAAGTTGTGAAAATGGAATTTATATAGCCAGAGCATTTTAACAAATAGTTACACCGAACTTGGCACCTTTTTGTGAAACTCACCCCTTCCTTCCTAATCTTGAATTTAAAGCCCACTGGTTTAGGGCTGGATTATAGCTCAGCAGCAATTTCCCCAAAAGACAGAGGGTAGCAAAAAAGCAGTTTGTTATGCCTTCAGCTTACCAAAGATCCTCACTTTCTTGATGCCTAACTAACACATAAACTAAAAATGTGGCTCCTTATATGTTATTGTTTCAGAGGTAAATCATTACTTTTCTTTAGTGTATTTTCATTTGTTGGCCAAAATGTATTTTAATACAATTAGCTTTTAATATAAAGCTCAAATATTTCTGAAACTTACTATCTTTGATGACAGTCTTGTACATAGTACCAAACACATAACATACAAAACTCAAGAGAAAATTGTTTTCAAATGCATGTTATGGAATGTTTTCAGCAAATATATGCATTTTGAATGAAGTATTTAAGCAATCATTAAGATATTACGAGTGATATGAGAATCAATATTCTAAAGATAGTTCTTTTAAGCAAAACTTGACGTTAAGTCTATAGGTTGGTAAGTGTAGTTTTTAGGACTGAACTAACTCTTACCTTGCTTACATAGACATTCAGCAAAATAGTACATAGAATATTGCTGTCTTCTTCTACTTTGCAAGTATTCCAGAAATTGCACCTTTAGGATGGAACAGTGGTTCTAATACAATAACTGGTCATATTGGCGTTTTGCCCATGGATGTACAAAATAGATCACTGTGTTCCCATCTTTGTGTGTCAGGTCTGCAGTTCATTTCATTCAAAAGCAGAAAACAGTCTTCAGGAACCCCTGAAGATGTACTGTGCTTACATCTTTATCTGTACAGAAAGTCTCAAGTTTCTCTTTCTTGGGTTAATGATTATTATTATTGGTACAAATAGGGAAGGTTGATTTCTCTTTAAAAATAGAGATAAAACGTGCTTGGGGTTCTCAAGATTTACAAAAGAGTTTTCAATGGTGTCTTTCAACAGCTTAATGAATGAAGTAGTTCATACTTCTCCAACCATAGGAAGCAATGTTGAAGAAATAGTTGTGAAAAACACTCATTTTCTTATGTGGGATATTGGTGGTCAAGAGTCTCTGCGGTCATCCTGGAACACCTATTATTCAAACACAGAGGTATGCCAAAATTACCTTTGAATTTAATTTTAAAATTTTCTAGGAATCAGTATAGAAGATGGCTAGGCTGTAATGAGGCATATTAGCAATTGCCTTTAATAAGGAGTTCAGATTTCATCATGAAGAAAAGGGCATGTAGGAGTGCTAAGGGGTTTGCTCTGTTCACAGCTGTCTCACTGCTGAGACTTGAATAGAGGGGAGTTTGGGAGTAAGATCCAAAGG
Organism: Phyllotis vaccarum; assembly: GCA_033318265.1. Classification (NCBI taxonomy): domain Eukaryota; kingdom Metazoa; phylum Chordata; class Mammalia; order Rodentia; family Cricetidae; genus Phyllotis; species Phyllotis vaccarum. Next base: position 73,728,477 of record JARWLC010000003.1, read on the forward strand.
GTGTGGAATAATAGTAAATGAAAACATTGAAATGTGAACCTATTTTACTGAAGTCAGTAGATTATATACATGCAAATGTACCTGGCTGACAGAACTTGCTGTTTTCTGTGTATGCTAGTCCCAGTGTAATACATGAGCCAGAATAGCAGGTTGCTAGCATGCAACATTTGTAATGTCACTGACCTATCTTCTTGGTGGGGGTTGGGCAGCACAGAAGTGGTTGGTAAGCAAATATAATTATAAGCCAGCTGAATACACGTGTGTATAGTAAGATAATACTGGGAGAATAACAACACTTTAATATACTCAGGTAACAGAGGTACTATTTCAAAGCCTATAGTTGACTCCAGCTGGGAAGAAAAGAAGTTCTTATACACAAAGAGGTTAAAGATGACTCAAGCTAAACCAAGTGTACTTAAAGCACTTCAAAGGGGTAGTTTTTAAAATTGCTGACAATCTAGGCTTACCCTGGTCCAAACAGAGATACCTTATTACTGATGGCTGTTAGCATTAAATGTTCTTGCAAACCATTACTACAGATATATCTCAGTTACTACAAAAAATGTATTGCAACACAGCATCATGTCTGTACACTTGCAGACTTAGATTCCAGGAAAAGACTTTATGAGGTGATGTTTTATTCATCACTTTGTCCACCCTTGTAATTTTGCATTGAGTAAATACTTTGACTACTTTGAAATGCCCCCCCCAAGTGAGTATTTCTTTTGTAATGTAAGGAGTTCCAGACATTAATTCCTGATAACTTCCTCTCATTAACCCAGTTACTTCTCAGTATTCTACCCATTCTTTGCCATGTCCCTTCCTTTTGTTCTTTTCAGGCCCTTCTAGTATGTATTGAGATTACTGTAGATGGCTATCCTGCAAGTTGATTCCAGCCTCTGTATTACAACTTGGCTTATATTATTCTCCTATAAAAGGGGTGCCACTATTTACCCCTGAGTTTTTAACCCCCCTTTTTTGTACACTACTTGATGTAGTAGCTCTTTTTCACTGTTTTCTTGTTTGTACTTAACACATTGCTTTTATTTAGTTTCTTATTTGCTTGTATTTTTAATGTTTAAGACCTACTTTGGACACACAGACACACACACACTCCGTATCTCCAACCCCGCCCAACACACAGATGCATACACAGAGATTCTCCAGTTTTCCTTGCATTTTTCTAATATCACTTACATCTTTGCACATTAATGTCAGTACATGTAACTTAGCTCAGTTCAGTACACTTTCATCTTGAGCTTTTATTGCTGAAAATTCTTTCTGTAAAAAAAAAAATTCTTATTATTTTTGGAAAGCGTGCTGTTTCTGTCAAATTAAGTTTTTGTTTAATAAGCAAAAGACTTTAGACATAAGCAAATAATAATCATTAATTGTCTAAAATTCAGTGGTTCTCAGCTTTCCCAATGCTGCAGCTCTTTAGTGCAGTTCCTCATGTTGTGGTGGAACATGAGGAACTGCACTGAATTATTTCATTGCTACTTCATAACTGCAGTTTTGCCACTGTTATTAATTGTAATGTAAATATCTGATATACAGGATATCTAATAATGCAACCCAGTTGAAAGGAACATTTGGTGCCCATTGATATTTATAAATGGATAGTATAATGAAGACTTTGAAGTTTATTGAAAGAGTATTAAATTCCTGTTTTGCTGTGAAGATTACTTTTTAATACCCATAAGTAGTTAAGTTGGCCTTGCCTCTGTGTTAGGCTCCTCAGATGGAAAAGCACCAGTGCTCTGTAGAGTGACTGTGCCAAGTGAAAATTAATGTCTCTGCAATGATTTTTTAGAAAGCTGAACATGCCACTAATTTTCTTCCTTTATCTTAAAATTCTAGTTCATCATTCTTGTTGTCGATAGCATTGACAGGGAACGACTGGCTATTACAAAAGAAGAATTATACAGAATGTTGGCTCATGAGGTAAATTTTGAAAGCAGATCTTTAAAACATGAAATACTTTAACTGTGTACTGGTTTTGTTTTATGCAAAGATTAATGTGGAACAACCTTGGTTATTTCATCATAAACAAACTTTTATCTATTAAGCTGAGTCAAAATCACATAATTGTTAAGTCTGTTAATTTGTTTGTTACAACTATTAAAAGCTGTTTTATTTTTTCAGAATTAAAGCTACTGATTTGTGATTTTTAAGAAGTTGATAAATTGAGATTACAAGTGTGGGGGGCCAGCAAAACTTAAATGTCTTTCAGCCAAGGCTTTTTAATAACTTTAATGAATAATTTGAGGTAACTTGATCATAAACATTTGAAATATAAAAAATGACAATAAGACATACTCTTGCACATGCTGTTTGACATAAGGTGGAGTGCACTGTGATTTTTTCATTTTGATTTTCTTTCCGTCTCAGACTTTAATGTAGTGATTGTTATTCCAGTGCATAGAAGTATAAAATACTAAATTCCATGTTATCTTCCCGTAAATTGTACTTTTTTAACATTTGAGGTTTAAAATGATTTTGTAATATTCGGCATACAAAGTAATATTAATGATATTTTTGTACAGTGTGTGTGTCTTTTATTCTTATGCCCCTTTGTCTGCCTTCATCAGCCCCTACCCCTTTCCCTCACCTTCCCCCCCTTTTGTTTTTCAAGACAGGGTCTCACAATCTACAGCCTTGACTATCCTGAAACTAGCCCTATAAATCAGGCTGACCTTGAACTCACAGAGTCCTACCTCCTGATCACTGGGATTAAGGTCGTGTGCCACCATGCCTTTTTTCCCCTTTCTCTCTTTCATTACATTCCGACTACAGCAAACCCCTCCGCAGTCTCTCTCCTCGCCTCCCTTCTCCCCTAGACCTACCCGTTTACCTTCAAATGAGAGCAGACCTGCTAGGCCCAGCACAATGTAACATGCTACCATAAGACTAGACACATACCATCACATCAAGGCTGGACAAGACAAACCATTAGGAAGAAAAGAATCCCACAAGTAGGCAAAAGAGTCAGAGACAACCCCCACTCCCACTGTTGGGAATCCCACAAGAACCAAGCTACTCAGCTGTAATATAAATGCAGAGGACATAGGTCAGACCCCTACAGGCTCCGTGATCTCTCTGAGCCCCCAAGTCCTGGTCAGTTGATTCTGTGCCCTTGAGCCCTCTTGCTGGTCTCCTTACTCCCCTACAGATAGTCCTGTCTGCTTTCAGACCACAGGAGCTCCATCGCCTCGTTGTTCTCATCCCCCTTTCCTCTCCTGCAAGATCTCTTTCTTACCGTGGTCTGTCTACTTTAATGACTACTATCCTTCTGTGTGTGTGTACATACACACACACAGACACACACACATACAAAGAGAGAGAGAGAGAGAGAACCAGAACACATATATGAGAGGAGATACATTGTCTTTCTTGGTCTAGCTTATTTCTCTTAATGATTTTCAATTTCATCCATGTCCCTTAAAAGTCATATCTCATTCTTCATTGCTGAAAAATTTCATCATGTATGTGCCACATTTTCTGTGCTCAGTTGTCAATGTCCTTTAATGATTAGTGCAGCAATAAACATGGATGTGCATATATCCACGTGGCCTACTGGCTTAAGAGTTCTTGACGTGTATCCTCTAGTGGTATAACTCGGTCATTTGGTCTTATATTTCTAGTATTTGGGGGGATGCTACAATGTCTGTTATAGTGGCTGCGTTAGTATTCACCCCACCAGCACTGTAAACATGAGCTTTAGCTATGGTAATATGTGCATAGCTAAAAATAACGCACATAACTAAAGATCATTGCTTTCAGAAACACTATTTCACTGTGTAAGTGTGTCATAGTTGATCTACCTTGTCAGGTTATATCATATTGTTTTAATTGTAAAAACAACAGTAACAACAACAAAAACACCAAAGCACAGGGAACAATATTTAGTGACTTAAGTTCTATAAAGGCTAAGAAGAAGCTTGCCTGTTCTCACCCGCATGGAGTATCACACGTGTAGTGTTGTTAGTGTTTAACCTGTGGTTTACTTTCTTTTCAGTCTGACCATTTTTGTCCAATAATAGAAAAATAACTTAATTATCTGACTTACACATATACATTATTAGGATGAATCATTAAAATGTGATTGTTTTACAATTAAATATTAGTATAAGATTTTTTGAAAATAGGTGTATTTTACTATAATCAACAGGATACATCGTGTACTCTCACTTCAGAGTTTGATTTGTTTATGATAGTTCACAAATTAATTGGATTCGTGATTATTTCAATATTTCATGTCATTTGCAGGATTTAAGGAAAGCTGCAGTTCTCATCTTTGCAAATAAGCAGGACATGAAAGGGTGCATGACGGCAGCTGAGATCTCCAAATACCTCACCCTCAGTTCAATTAAGGACCACCCGTGGCACATCCAGTCCTGCTGTGCACTCACGGGAGAAGGGTAGGTGCGGATGGGGCTACTCACAAGGTCATTTCATAGTTCCTGGACAACTTTGTTACTTCCTAGTCCTCACTCCCTTATTAGTTCTCTTAAAAAGTGGTTTTTATACTGTTTCTCAGACTTAGAGGTTGGAATAATTCTAGTGAACAATTTGCCAGCAAGCTATTCATATTTTTTTACATGAATACAATATTTTCAAAGGCATAAGAAACTTTGGAGTTAAATGTTTAGAATTCAGGTTTTCTGCTCATCTGATGCTTTCCTCATTTACTCACTAAGCAAAAACTGTAATTTAAGAGAAAGCTTTATAAAGGAATTACACACTTTCCAGAAAAACTTAAATGAGTCAATCTTCTCCAAGAATGTACCTGCTGTATTATTAAGAGTTCTTTCAGGAGGTGCACTTCTAGACGAGAGCCATTATAGTCTGTACTTGCTTTCCTGTGAACGTGAGTGTAGATAGTGCGTCAAGGGGAAGCTGGAGTGTGTCATGTTTTATTACCTAGTTTATTCTCTGATCCTCATATCAACCTGATTGTTTAGCTTTTCTTAACTAAGAATTCTCGGAAATGTAATAGGTAGGTGTAGACTATAACCTTTCATTCTTTAGAAACTGGCTGAGTAAGCAGAAGTTTCTGCTCATTTTTGTAGTGGTTTCAGCTCGTTTTAAAGGGATGGAGTGGGTGTGGTATTTACAACCTCGATGGAAAAACTGAACAAACTTGAGATGAGACCAGAGCAGTGTGTCACTCTGTTTAAATGGTTAAGGGCATTTTGTTTAAGTGACACTTTCATTAAAATTTTCCTTAGGACATTATTTGACAGCTGTCCCTGACAGAGACTGGAGATCTGGTGGACTGCTTGTGTAGTATGCACAAAGCCCTGGGTTCCTCTGTCCTTGTCACTGCATCTACTGAATGTGGTGACAGATGGCTGTAATCTCAGCACTTGGAGGTGGGCTCCAAGCAGCAGGATTGGAAGCTTAAGTTCATCCTTTCTACATAGAGAATTTAAGCCTAGCCTGAGATGCATGAGACCTTGTTCCTTGTGTTGGAGGAGGGGAGGGGGTAGATATGAAAAAAAGAAAAAACGTTGTCATCAATATCCATAATAACATTTGTAGTGCTTTAGGTAAGACTTAATAAATGTGGCTTCAGTTCAGCAGAAAGTTTCTAATTTCTAAAATACTTCTGTCTTTTGTTTAGGTTATGCCAAGGTCTAGAGTGGATGACCTCCAGGATTGGTGTGAGATAATTTTTTGCTTGAAAAAGACTTCTCTATTTATTCTGTGACATGAACATTTTTCCTAATATCTTTGGCTGCTGAGGCAGCAGCATGTTTAATTTATAACAACACAAACCTCTGAGCAACACTTGAATCAAGTGCCGCTGTACTGGAACATAAAGATGTTTTCTTACCTTTGTTTCAGATGCACTAATCTTCAGTCGGATGAGCATAATGTGTAACTATGTTTGCAGCAACAGAACTCTTCTGACTGCTTATTTTAATTATTCAGTGACTGCCTTGTAAAAACTGTTCATCATATTTCATATTATCTGAAGTATTGTTATGTCCTTTACAACCCGTTTCTTTTACTTCTTGGCTACTACTCCCTCTTCCCAAAGTACTTAGTGGTTTGATGGAGCAGCAGTAGGAATCACTAAACATTTTATTCTCTACAAACCCTATTAATCTTTTGGACAGAATTAACTACAGTATGATGAAAATCTACCTAGAAGCTGTGTGTGTGTGTGTGTGTGTGTGTGTGTGTGTGTGTGTGTGTGTGTGTGTGTGTGTGCGCGCGCGCGCGCGCGCGCGCGCGTGCAAGAGTAAACATCATGAATACTTGCCCTTAAATCTCCCTCACATCATTGCATATCATTGTTTAATTTTAAGTTGCTCTTTGCATGGGAATTAAGTAGTTCATTTATTTATGTAAGGAATTAATTCCACTTTTCTGCCAACAATATTTGGTTAAAAACACATGAAAAGCATGAATTTGAAAGCCAGCTTCAATGGTAAATATTATTGGCTCCATGTGATAGCTTAAGACTTTGTGTACATAACTGTTTAGTAAAGCACACCACCATGAGGCTAAGCGGGGACACTTGGAATATGTTTTTCTATCAGGTTGCTACCTGTTTTGTTGTCAGCAAGATGTCAGCTACTTTGTCAGAGACACCATACCTGCTTTGGGCAGCAGCCAAAGTATGAGCAATTCTTTTTATTTCTTAGTTTTGCAGTAGTTTCTATCAGAGCATCTTTATCACCAGCAGTATGTTACTGAAAGGTTTGAATATTGTGAAAGAGACCTCAAACATTTGCCGTCTCTCTGTGTGTAGGAAGACTTTGAGTCCTAAAATCTTCTAGGGTACTGCCGAATCTAACCGCAGCTTTTAGAATATTCCTATAAAACCCAATGCTTATCTTTTTTGTTTGCTTGGTTTTTGAGACAGGGCTTTTCTAAGTAGTCCTTGGCCTGGAACTCACTAGGTAGACCAGGTTGTCATATTCTTAGCAGTAAAATCTTTTTTATTGGCTGCAAAAACGGAGAGAAAGCCTAGTGCATCAGGCTTCCTGAGTGGTAGTAACAGTCCCCAAGGCAGCTGTCTGAGGAGGAAGTAAGAGTGAAAACGCTTAAGTAAAAAGAAAGCAAGCGTTGACATCACCCCGCCATTCCGTGTGTCCTTTGCTGTACTTATACTTGGGGTAGTTCCTCATTTGCAGTGTTTTTATTTGGATCAAAATAAGTTTCAGTATTCATAAATACCTGTTCAAAATTGGTATTTTAATTTCAGGTTTTTCTGTATGTAAGTTGCCTTAAATTTTGCTCTTTTTTGGGGTGTACTCATTTGTTTTTATGTAGTTAATTTAGTTGAACATGATATTTTTGTTTAGTGTTTGTACCCTTGATCTAAGAAAGTGGCCAGAGGAAAAGTTTTCTGGACTGTTTGAACTTTAAATCTTTTTCTTAGTAATTCTATGCCAAATAGAAGATAAGTTTAATTTCCTTGTGTGTTTTAAGCATAACTCATAATCAAAGGTGAGAGAGAAAAGCAGATATAAATAAATGTGGATGGTGTTTGTTGGGTGGGAGGTGGGAACTAAGAAAATACCAATTACCTAAAGCACACTTTGCCTGAGCTTAACTTTGTTATATTGTTTGCTATAATTATATATAAAAAAATTCTCATAAGCCTGTCTTGAGACAAAGCATATTTAGTACCCCAATATTTCTTTCCATGAAATAATTATTTCCTCTTTGTATCTAATAAGATTGGCTGGTTCAATTTTCTTCTATCAGATAATATGGTTATTTTTATATTACCACATCAGCATTATATTGAAAGTGTTTTTAATAGTTGATTATATTTTGCCAAACAGCTACTAGTTTAGATGCAGATTTGCTATTTAATTGTTAAAAGTACAGTTTATTTTACTTCTGAATCCTTTTTTAAAAGCGTATGATTAGTTTGGATTGGAAGCAACATCTGCTAGCCATGTCAATATGAAATCAGTATTCAAGACAACATTGTGCCATTGATTGGGAGAGTCGATTAGAGAGTTAGAGGATTCCATCAGTCTTTCTGTTTACAGCAACAAGAAACTAGTTAGCCATCCTTTACTCCAGGAGGATGTTTGGACCCAACAAGTATATGATGCTAAAGCATTTGACTTGAATGTTCACTGTAAATCAAATGGCTGTAAAATATTATTTGATGAAAACATGTAAATTTGTGATGGTGCCTTTGTTATTTTGAGATGAGTTCTGATTTTTTACACTGTTCCTTAGAGGTCACATTAACAGCTGGTGAGATGAAGGGGAGTGATTTGTGTCTCATCTTCTCCTTTGTCTCCACAGGTTATTTGGTAAAGTTTGTATTATACAGAAACCTTCCACATCTGCTTTACACCTTCAGAAAATTATCTTGTATTTTTAATTAAAAATGAAATTAAGTTTATCTAAAATCTATTCAATATGTTACAGCTAAAATTACAAAAAAAAAAAAAAAAAAAATCCCAAACAAACAAAAAACCTACCCTTGCAAATCAAGTGTGTCAATTCTTACCTGAGCATGTTTTCTTTACCTAGAAAGCACATTTGAGAATCATTGTAGATATAGCACACGCTTTTGTAAGGGAATGCATTAAATGCTTTTTATTGTTAATGTGATTTAATTTCTTAAAACCAGAAATATTAATATATATGTGTATATATATAATCTATTAAAAATTGAGGATTGAATATGTAACATTTGCTTTTAGGTTCTTGTGTTAACATCTTAAAGGGATAGAGTACTTTTATTCCATATTCACTAGAGAAACAATATATACATTTTATTCTTTTAAAAACAGATTTAAATAACTCCCATAGTAATAGCTCCTGCCTCTCTATCCCCAGTGCTGGGATTGCCATAGGTATTTTAATTACGTTAATTTAACTTTGCTTGTAGCATAAAGAGAAAACAGTTCTTTTCATATGGGAACAATGAAGGGCACAGACAATGCTATAAACAATAGTCTGATGCTGCCAGGTCTGGCCAAGAAGAAATCTTGAAGAAAATAAAACTTAAATCTTTGATGCTGTGTCTCAGAACAGATTATAAGCAGAGTTATTTTCAAGGGCACCCATTTAATCCTCACTGTCTAAAGCACGCATTAGCAGACAGGGATTGTGTCTCTCCACGAGGAGGTTTTATTGGCACTTATCTGTAGAGACCAATTTTATGAGTTAATTTTTTATCTATGGCTCTGGAACAATCCTTAGGTAAACTTCAGTTTTAAAGGTCCTTTAATCATCTGTCACTGGGTCACCTCAAGATACAGCTTCTTGTCCTGTTTCTAGGCAGATATTGAACTGACTGTCTAAAGAAGTGGACTGTAATCCTAGTCTGCCCATTTATCATGTGTCTAGTTGACCTAAGAAACTATTGTTCATGGCCACCTTTTTGTTCTTCCCAAACTGAGGAGCCTTTAAGGAACCTAAGAGTAGCATGGACCAGGACATCAGTATGTTACAGACTTAAATCCGCTTAAATGTGAAAATGGTTGATGCTTAAGGTCAGCTGATTTCAATGTCATCCCATCTTTTTAAATATTAGTGTGACGTCTGAAACCCAAGAGCTAGGTTTTGAAAAGATATATTTTCAGAATTCTAGGTGACCAAAGCTAAACAGAGGCCCAATAGAAGTGGGAAGGGATTCTGTTATTTCACTTTGGGGGTGGGGGGAAGGAATTCAGTTGGATCTAAAATCAGCTCTAATTGTACATTTGGTGAAATGCTTACATGTTTATTTGGAGGATTGGAAATATTCCTAGAAACAAATTCAAAATTAGCCAAACATGGTGTAGTAAGATCTTCTAAAATTAGGTAAGAAACTATGAATGCAGGAGTATGGATTTTTTTTTTCCTTTTCTTTGCATATAATTCTGGCAACATGGGAGAACTAGACACTCTGCATTGCATTTCATATGGCTAGAAAGCCTGAGGCAGGCTGGCATTCTGGGTTAGAATCTGGAACACTAGTCACAGAGGCATCTTGATTTTTTTTAAAAACAATTCTCTCCATTTTCTCCTGAAGAGGAGAAATAATATGTGCAGACTGAACATAGAAAATGAAACTTCTAAAAGAATGAAAACATATGCACAACTTTTTAAATTTTAATTTCAAAAATTACCTCATTTTTCAGTCCACAAGGTGCTTTAATTGTCTGGGGTACTGTGCAGTGCCACAAATCCCTCTTCACCCAAATGTCTTTGAATATGCAGAGTTCACAGCTGAAGCTAGTGCTAGGTGGGGCTGTTGTTTTATTGTTCCCAGCAGCAGGGTGAACAGGCATCCTTCCATTCAGTGCACTTGAGCACACACTCAGTCAATATTTAGTTTAGGAAAGGAAAGTCCTGTAATTTGGTCAGTAATGATAGACTGTGACCACCATCTGATCTCAGTCGGTCATGATTTATTGGCATGTTTGAGCTGTAGTATAGTAATGAGAAACTTGTCATTTCCCCTCAGGAAATTCAGGAACTCTGAGGCCCCCTGTTGATTCTCTTGGAGTAAACTTCCAGTCTAATCATGAATATTTTTCATCCTGCTTTAAAAAACGGCTAGCTGCTGTTTCATTGGGATTGTGAAGTAAAATGATGGCCATGGCCTTTCCAGTTATCAGACGGTTTTCTCTTCCCCTGTTCAGATTGTTCCACAGAATGTAGTGTAAAATAAGGAAAGCAAATTTTTGGCAGTTACAGCTTTGCTGTCCCGTTTATTTGAAAGGCAGTGTAATGATCTTAATGACATTGTCACCTTCATGCATAACTCGGTGCTTTATCACATTAAGGAGAATGCAGACCCTGTGCTCATTATTCTTCTAGCTCAGTTGTGAAACTCCTTAAATGTGCGTGTTCATTTTATAAATTTAAATATAACTTGTTATTGGTCACATCTCAGGTTTTGTGCGAGTGTTCTGACAATATCTTTGCCAAGCAGCTTGGTCCAGTAGATACTGATAATAAGATCAAGGTAGAATCCCATACGGAAGGAAACAGGATCGTCCATATCCCGTTGCTTCTGAACCCTTGACAAGCAACTGAAGTGTCTGCCATTGCTCTAATGCTTAAGTGATAACTCAGAAAAAGCATAAAAGCAAATGCCAAATGGATTTCACACATCACTCTCCACAAATACTTCCAAGCCTGTTTGATTGTGAAGTTGTTGAAAAGACATGGGTTTCAAATTTTAGTACTTTTTATTATCATGAAATGCTTCTTTTTATATGTTAGGTCATGCTCATGATTTTTATTTCTGCAATTATGTTCTAATGAATTGTGTGCATGCCAACTTACCCAAGTAAAAAGATGCAGTTTGCTCTGGAATGTTAATCTTTTAGACAGGTTTTTGGCTCATTTGCTGTCATGGTGCAATATTGCATAACATCCATTTGTTTTTAGTCCACAGTTTTATTTTTGTCATAATAAATACTTTTCCAATATGAAGTGTAGCCTGTGTTTTCTTTTGAAAATGGGTGTAGTTTATCGACCTCTTTGGTTGTAAGTGTTAGGAACTCAGATAAGCTAATAGGGATTTGATAGGTGATAAGGGAGCTGCTCCTAGAACCCAAGGTAAGAAACAGCTCAGACCAAATACTAGAAGACTGTGCCCTCTCTCTTAGTTTTCCATGGAACTTGACTCCCTTTTTCTTTTCCACGTGGCAGTTATGATACCCAAGTCTAATAGTTGTTGTAATTTTTTTGTATAGGGGAAAAGTCAGCTCATTGTTGGATTCTTAGAAACAATTCCTTGTACCTTAGAGAAATTCACTAGCTTGGGTGTAGCCAGTTGGCCTCTTTGATCCAAGTAGCTGGCTGGCTAAGTAGATGGAACATTTAAACCAGGGGAGCCTGGCAGTAGGAAAGTATGTAAGGGGATGCCTGTATGTTAGTTACCCTACCTTCCCAGGATAGGCTAAACATGCTGCTTGTTATCTAGATCCCTCTTACTAGTGGGTTTCCCCAGATTCCCTGAGAATGTTAGGAAAGACCCTGAATACATAGGGGTGAGAAAGCTTTCCTCAGCTAATATCACTGCATTGGTCGTCTTTGTTCCATCAGTATCTGAGAAACAACTAAAAGGAAGACTGGATTATTCTGCATAGTTTTAGGGTTTAGTCTATCATGGCCGGTTCTTGTGGGGAGCCCGTCGAGTATTTTTGCTTAACATCCACGTTGTTTTTTGGTCACTGCTGTGAACTTGTGAGAAATTCCTTTGCTCTGTAGGAAAGATTGGGGTGTGTTCTCAACAAGAGATTCCTGATGTCAGTTTAATTTTTACAAGGTAAGAATTTAACTCACTGGGCTTGGTGACAGAGCCTGTCATCCTGTCAGTGGATGGTGAGTGGAGGTAAGAGCCTGTTTACAAGAGACTCTCAAAAACAACAATAATAAAACATTTTGTGTATGTATATAGTAAGTAACCATTGTCAAAAATTTATTTAACCAGGCATTGCTCCATACTCTGTAACTCCAGTACTCAGGAGTCCGAGGCACGGGATGTTGATTTGTAGCCTGGGCTACATAATAAGACTGAAAACATAAACCCAGTAATTAACAAACAGGTGATAAAGCTGAAGCAAAAGTGGTGTGTGTGTGTAACTATAGACTCCAAGGCCTTTTAGTAAATAGCTAAAAATTATGTGCATATTGAAAAGTAGTCTTAAAGTGAACTTGATAGTGTCTTGATGTAACCTTGAGGAAATAACATTGTCTTTTAGGCATATTTCTAAGTTTTGGATAGTCAAGAAAAGTTTTACTTTGCTAAAATACTAGTTAATCTAAATGTCAAGTACAAAATGGGCTGCAACTAGGAAATAAATTTGTGTATTTAGACAGTCGCAGTGCAACTCAAGCTGCCGTTGACCTCATGATCTTGCTTCAGCCTTGCTAGTGCTAGGATTGCAGGATGCTCCACACGTTCAGCTCCAGTGGAACCAGGAAATCCAGTATAAATGCCATCTCTGAACAGGTTCTCCTGGCATTTTAAAACCCATTTATGCTGATAATGCAAGATATTTCCTATAGCCACCACCCACTGAGCAGATGGCCTAGAGATGTCGAAATGACTTGTCCAAGAGCCTCCCTTTGCTACAACGGGCACTGATTGCAGAAATTGCTTTGGCTCAGGTAGCATGCATCTTTAACTCATGACATGCTCACTGACCCCCTGCAGCATTGGATACATTCCTATGTGTGGATAAAGGAGCTGAACAAACTGGGTGTTCATTCTTTCTCAGCAATGTTAAAATTTCTTCATTTGGAACTTCATCACTACGTAGTCAACAGGAGACACATTTACAAGTCAACAAAGAGAATTATATACCCATTACCCACACCCTGGCCCTCCCTAGAAATAGCTTCCTATGCTTATGACTCATATTCTTCGATAGCTCTTAGGAATACATCCCACATCCTAGAGCTCCCAGGGTGGGGTGAGTTGGTTATTGATTCACTGCAAACCACTGAATGTCCCAGGATCTGCATAGGAAATCTGATGGGGATGTAGCTTTGGTTTTCCATCATCTATTACCTGAAGTCTGGTACTACAAGTAAGACAAGTTTTCCCTTGTTTTGTGATGGTTTGAATTGGACCTCTAGTATACCCTGAGCTATATCCACAGTCCTTTTAAACTTAATTTGGCTCTCACTAGACCCAGGACTGCCTTGATCTTGGTCTGTCTAGAAGGCAGGACTTGAACTTGGCCCTCTTTCTATACATGTCTGGGATTATAGTCCTGTAGCATCAGCCTTGGCTAAAAATATATTTACCACCTATTTGGTGGTATCCTGGGTACATAATAGTAAAAATGTTACAATGGGCCTTTTCTTTACGGAGCTGTGATGTTCTGGGGAGGAGCATGCATATGTTAACAATTCTACCAAGCTGATTAGCTGATTATAATTTAACTGATTATAAAGCATGTTCCTGGTCCAGAGGTGAACTATCTTTGTCCATCTTTAGCCTTCTCAATAGCCACTCTTTGCTCCTCTCTATACTATCAGCAAAGATCCTTTTTGGAAAGTAAAAACTTAGCTTCTCCCACCCCATGCTAAGAATGGCACTTGATAGCATCTGAGGCCTTCAGTAGAATGCCCCCCCCCCCATTTTCTTGTGCCTGCCAACAAGATATTTCCATCAAAGTACTTTAACTCATGACTTTATTTGTTCTGCCACTACAATAACATCATGAAGCTGTTACCACATTGAAGACAGTGGTGTTATCACATTAGAACATGGTAATTGGGCATCCTACTTCTGTGTTGCTCCAGAATAGAGTCTTATTCCCTTTGAGGTAGGAACTGTGTATTTGCATCATCAGAGCCTACAGTCCAGTTGTGGAGATAAATATAAACCTAAGTCACAGTTACTATTGCCCAAAATACCTGTGGTGTAATAAATGCAGGTCAGAGTGACAGGCTTGAGGACTTCAGTTTTCCAAAGTTAAGATGCCCAGCCATCTGCAGCACCTCTGAGTTTTGACATTTGAAATGTTTATAATCATAGTTTTAAGTCAGTAAGACGTTTAGGAAGGAGCAGCAGGAGAGTATGCAACTATTTGGTGAAGTTGAACTGATTTTTAAATATGCTTTGATTATACCTTGCCAATTATACTCTCCTATTCTCCTATCCCTCCTCCCATCAAACCTATTCTTCCCAACTGGCCCCTTACTTCCATATCTTTTTCTCTTTGTAGTGCTGCAGGCAGCTGTTGCTTGTATGGGCATGGCTGGGTTGGTTTGTTTGCTTTTTACTATGAAGAACACTTTATCAGTGGCTACATCACTGAGGACTGTGATTCCTCCCCCCAGCAACAATTAACTACTTTTGGCTCTTTAAGGAAGGTTGGGATCTTGGAAACCCTTCCCCATTCCTGATGGAGTGTTGATGGCCTAGTTCTGTTGCAGATAGCCATTTCTGCAGTTAGTTAGTGGGTGTGTCAGCCATGTCCAGTCCAGTAGACAGCACTTATACTCAGTCAGGTTCTTTCTCTTCTTTGGTAATGTTCCCTGAGCCCTTAGGGGAAGGAAAGGGTGATGGTAGCATAGATGTGCTATTTACAGATGGACACTATCTCACTGACTTTAATAGGCAAGTTTGTCTATGTAAAATGAAAACAAAAGCCCATCTAATGAGCATTCAGTAAAGCTGCATAATGGTGTTCTGTGAGAATGCTGGGGACTGGTTTATACTACTGCTCTGGGGACATGTCTTCCCTAAAGTGTATATGTTCAATTCTCAGTATGACCTTATTTCAAAGTAGGGTCTTTGTCAGGGTAATTGAATTAAAATTAGGTCATTGAGCCTGAAACTAGATAGGCCATTGACATAGGAGAAAACCAAATATCTTTCTTCAAGAGAAACATAGCAAAATAATGAGTCCTAATGACATTTTAATACATACAGTCTAATTACATACCTGTAGATGGATCAGTGTCTCTCTCAGCTCAGCCATCATCAGAGAAGCTTCCTCCTGCAGTATATGGGAACTAGTGAAGAGATCCATAACTTGACAGTGTTCAGAGAGTGAATGACTTCAGATCACTCAGTCCTAAATGGAATGACTTCATTAAATCCTTCCCCTCAGGCCCTCTGTAAGAATTTGGGGTTGGAAGACACCTAGGAAATGGTGCTTACAGACACAGCAGGATTGACACAGTGAACTCACAGAAACTGGCAGCATGCACAGGTTCAAGGCAGATTCGATCCCAGTGCTGAGAAGGTAACCAGACAGAAGTCCCCCTTTTTAAAGGGAAAAGTCAGTTGTGTATCGCCCCCCCCCCCCCAGTGTCACACAGGGTGTACAACCACACTAAAGGGAAGGCTCCAATCCCAACTATCAGAAAACCAACTCAATTACTCAGTTGTATTTTTGGAGATGTTTCATAATGCTTTGTTTGGGCACTTTCTACCTTATAGGTCTTTTGTTTAAATGTTGTGTTTCCCAGTCACATGTTTATGGTTTTTGTCTAGTTTTCTCCCTCCTCCCACCCCCTCTGTGTTCATGTTTTTTTTTTCTCCTTTTTTCTGATTTTTTTGTTTTATTTTTTAAGTAGTCTTTCTGTTTTCTAAAGAGATAAGAGAAAAAAGGCATGGAATTGGACAAGTGCAAAGGATCTGGGAGGGGATGGGGAGGGAAAACCATGACCATAATATATTGTATGGAAAAAAAAACATTTTAATTTTTAAAATGAGGCTAGTGCAAATGGGTTGAAATCTAATATGACGGGTGCCCTGGAAGAAGAAATTTGGGGACAGAAGTCTGCCTGGAGGAAAGTTAAGACAGAGAGATGTACCAGACAAACGGCAGAGGGAAATCAACTCTCCTGGAGCCTCTAGTGCTGTGAAGCAAAGCATTTTGGTTGCATAGTTCTGTAGCTCTCATTTTAACTTTCTTTTCTTGGACTTCAAGTCTTGTTTCTTTAATTACCTTTGAGAGTAAATCTCTGATCGATGCGGTCCACTTCACTTTTCTCCTAATGCTATGGGATAGTATGTGATGACTTTTCCTGATCATTTGAGAGAAATCTGTTTCCATGCAAGTTATATTGTTCATTTCAAATGACAGCAGTTCAAACATTCCTGACCAATAGCTGACATTTCCCCCTTCCTACAGCAGAGATCCCATTGCCAGCAGCTCTAGGTTCACAGTCTAACAGCTCTATGGCCACAGGGCACATTTGTTTTCCTGCTAGCATGCCTGGGAAGCACAATGATTAGCATAGAGTGAGATGGTGTGCACCTTATAGGTAGGTGTCAGAAGCGAGTAGTGAGCTTGAACACGAGTGTAGGCATGTGCATTATTTCGGAGTTGGTGTGGGTTGATAGAAGCTACAAACAAATAGAAAAGGAAGCTGTCTTGGTGTTTCTGTTGCTAGATGAAATACCATGGCCAAAAAGCAAGTTGGTAAGGAAAGGGTTTATTTGGCTTGCACTTGCTCAACACTGTTCATCATCAAGTCAGGACAGCAACTCAAACAGGAACCTAGAGGCAGGAGCTGATGCAGAGGCCATGAAGGGGGGCTGCTTACTGGCTTGCTCAGCCTGCCTCCTTTAACAGCCAAAGACCACCAGCCCAGGGATGGCACCACCATAAAAGGCACCACCATCAATCACAAAATAAGCCTTACAGGCTTGCCTTCAACCCGATCTTATGGAGGCATTTTCTCAATTGATGCCAAGAGTGATACAAACATAACAGCTGTTGTGCATTGTGTATCTCCCTAGAGTCTGATCTTGGTACCTATCTTGACTCTGTATGTTGAACAAATGCTATGATAGTGGTATAGCTCTGCTACCTTTCACATACTCCATATCATAAAGTTATTGAGCATAGTATTTTTAGAGGTAAATTCGGGAAAGTTTTAGGAAAGCATGATTCCATCCTAAACCTATTCATAGTCTTTTTTTTCCCCCCCAGTTGCTTTTAAGATCAATGTAAAGTCCTCTAACTGTAAGATTGAAATGATAATACAATGAACTTGCAAGTTCAGAAGTTATTAGCGTGGAGTGGAACCCATAAAGTTGCAAAGTTGTCAAGTCAGTACTGAATAAGTTATGTCCACTGGCCGAGACAGCTCAGGGCATCTTCAAAGGACCAGCTTATGCACCTCAGCCATTGCTCATCTACTTTGGGTTGTAAGATTTTTTATCCTAGTTTGTCCGAAACTCTCATTTGGGCTACCGAAAAATATGAGTTAAGACGATAGTGCTTGAAAGAATGTCCGGAGTACAGAAGTTACTGGACTGAAATAAATGATAATTATTGCTATAATAAAGTGTACAGCAAAGTTCCCAAATATTAGCAACATACCTAATACTGCAGAATGGCTAAGCTAGAATCTCAATACTTAAAACAGTCTGATGGCAAATCCATTGTTTCTTTGCTATGTCTTTATGAACTAGTCAGCAGATGACCAGCATTAGAATCACCTAAAATCACTGGTCAAAATGCTCGGTACAAGGTCCTTTCTCTTCTTGGATCTCTAAAGATGGAGCCTGAGGTCAGGATTTATTTTTAAAAATACTTCTTGATGAGTCCAGAGTAGAGATCTAAAGAAAACTGTAGCAGACCTGTTTTGGTATGTTTGTTCTCACTGACACTCCAAGACTGTTAATAGAGTTCACCTTGAATCAAAGGGTGGAGTCCGTGATTGGCTGACCAGAATTAGCCATAGAGATTTTGGAGGACCCAGATAGAGGGGCACAGCAAGCCGGAGGGAAGGGCTTAGAAAGATTTGCAGCCTTTTCAATCTGGGAATCATGGAGTTAGGTTCAATGGGTCATTCCTCTGCTGCTCTTTGCATATATCAGGGGCTCACCCCCAATATCCAACTCGAGTTTTTATTGATATTAGAACAACTTAGATAAATGCTTCCGAGGCCTATCATTCTGAAATGCCATGCAAATACCTCTGCTTTACCTTTGAAAATATAGCTAAAGTGGCATCCTCAGAAGCCCTAATACCTTGAAGGTATTTTTAGACTAGCCTGGGAAGCACAGTGAATTCAATCACAATAAATAAAGCATAAACTATATTTTTTTCTTATTTTAGTAGTTTTATAACTACCTCTGGTCAAAACCATTAGCATTCCAACCTAAAACTGAAGCAAAATAGCACAATAGCCTGGAACCAGCACAGGACATGAAGAGGGTGTTTCGAAGTGAGATTGCTTTTTTAAAAAGTTCTTGGGAGGACTTGCCCAGCAAAGAGTTTCGAAATCATCCTTACCAAAAGCAAACGAACAAAAACCCGAACATACTGAAAAATAGTTACCCTATATTCCTATGTATTCCTCAGAGAACAGAAGTCCCAGCATCCCAGCACAAACTGGTTTTCTTTGGTTTATTTCTCTGTAACTGGAGAAAAAGACAAGTGGAGTGGGGAAATCACCATTTAACAAGAACAGGTGTTGATTATTGCTGGAAAACACAGTTAAGGAGGAATCAGAAGAGGGAGGGGGTGAAGGAGGAGGAGGAGGAAGAGGAAGATGGAAGAGGGTAGAAGGTAGAAGAAAACAATGACAAAGGGCAAATCAAGGACATTTGGGGATTTGGCCCGCAACACAAAGCTGCATCAGTGAGCATGACCTAGCTCTTAGCCAGATGAACATGGAACTTCACACTGAAGGTGTGTACAGAATCGCTGGCTTCCAACGACACACTGCAAAGCATGATGGACATTGAGGAGAGCATGGAAGCCAGTCTGATAGGCAGACTGGGCACCAGAGAAGTGCAGATAGAACACCGATTTCACATGGATCCCAGTGAGTTTTAGGCAGCTTTGTGGCTCGTGTGCATGTACACAATATACATTGCGTCACAAATATTTTGTTAATGTAGTTAAATTGTAGTATATAATGCTAACTGAAATTAGCCAAGGAAAGTTATATGTTCTTAACAGTGGTATATAAAGTTTAAAATGCAAAAGTAGAGTCTAAGAAGAAATAATAAAAGTCATTAGGGCCCTTGAGATGGCTCAGCAGGTGATTGTGTTTGCTGCCAAAGCTGACGATCTTAATTCAATCCCTGGGACTTGCGTGGTTGATGGAGAAAATGAATTCCCTTCAATTATCCTCTAACCTCCATGCACTCCTTGGTGTGTGTATCCCCTCCCCCCACCCAAACCAAGAAGTGTAAATTATAGAATGTCATAGGTCATCAGCAGTCAGAGGCTCCAGAAGTTTTATTCCTGTCTCTCTCACTACTGCCTTCCTCAGTCTTCTGTTCCCCCTCCTTCCCTCTCTTCCTACCCTCTTCCTCCTCTTCCTCCTCTTCTTCCTGACATGAGCAGGAAAAAGGTGAGACTCGCTACACCAGCATGGAATATATTGAGGGATATAATTCTTCTGGTTGGCCTCCTTCTCGGTCTTCTCTATTTTTGTCACCTGACATCTAGCAAAGAACGTGGGAGGGGTTGAAGTGTCATCTAATAGTTAAGGAACACAGGCAGCTGCTGAAGGACAGACATTCTCAAAGTAAGGTTGGTTGAGGGAATTTGAAACTACTCATTTGGTGGACAGAAGCAATAAGACCGTATCGACCATGTCTTGGAGCATTCTTTGTATATAACCGTGTGTGTGTGTGTGTGTGTGTGTGTGTGTGTGTGTGTGTGTGTGTGTGTGTGTGTGTGTGTGTGTGTGTGTGTGTTAGATGTCTTCCTCAGTCACTTTCACATTCTGTTTTGAGACAGAGTGTGTAAGGGAACCTGGAGTTCTCCAGGCTGGCTGGATGCTAGGCCTGAATTCAAGTCCTCAAGTTTCAGGCAAGCCCTTTACCAACTGAATTAGCATCCCAGCCCTCATATACTGCAGTATTTGGAAGGCTGACTCACAACAATTAGGGGAAAATTAAGTGTCCTTAATAGTTATAGTTATCACATGGCAAGCACAACGAAGATCACGTCTGGCCAGTGTAAAGTGGCGAAGCTGTAGATAAATCCCTGCATTTGTGGGTGGCGAAGCTGTCCAGAGTAGGTGCAACTCAGTTGTCCATGTATTGTCCACATTTTGTTTTTTGCATTTTTGAGACAAAGTTTACTTGTGTGGCCTAGGTTAGCTTGGAATTTGGTATATATCCCCTAGTCTTAACCTTCAGTTATGATTCTCTTGTCTCAGTCTATAGTACTGGCATTATAGATAACACATAGATTTTTTTAAAATGCTTTTTTAAAAAAATTAATGAAATTTGATACAGTAACAGAGATAATTCTCACAAAGTGTGTGTGTGTGTGTGTGTGTGTGTGTGTGTGTGTGTGTGTATACCACAACACATTTGTGGAGGTCAGGAGACAACTTGGAGTTGGAGAGTTGGTTCCCTGCTTCCAGCATTTGGGACTTGGGAATCAAACTCAAATCATCAGGCTTGGTAGCCTTTATCTGCTGAGCCAACTCTGCCTCCTGTTTTTCTTTTTAAAAACAATATTTTTTAAGTTTCAGGGGCTAGGAGATAATCGTTTCTAATCATGAGTGTACCCCTAGATGGCAGAATAGGACTTCATTTTGTACTGTTGACTCCTTTTGGCTACTCAATGCAATAGTTCCTATTTTTCCAGGGTTTAGTTTTTTGGTGACTAAATGCTTTAAATCATTCCTTTTGTAAAGATAAAACCTTTCTATTCACCTATCTCAAAAAGGAGAGGCTTTTGTAGATCCCTGAGAGATCAAAATAATGAATTATTTTAATCGACCCCAAGTTAGATGTTATGTTTGATGGTGGGGAGTTTTTATACAAGTTCAGTATTCTATTTCTGAAATGCTTGCACCAGGAATGTGTGGATCGTAGAGGTTGGATTTGAAAATGATTCATGTATATATATATACATGAATATATTTGAGGGGGAGGCAAGGAGACAGAGACAGACCCAGAACAGCATTTGTTCTTCAGTAACAGAGTCCTAATGAGAATATGGCTAGGGGTGAGAAAGATATAAAACATAGAAGATAGAGAATATAAAAGCTGGGATCAGCAAGATCAAAGCATAAACTATACTTTATGCCAAAAAAAAAAAGTTCATTAAGAAATACAGCATCTTGTATACTATTTGCTGGGAGAAAATGGTCAAGGTCAGCTAAAAGCTAAATCACACAGTGCTGGCAAAGAGAACACAAGATACTTCAGACACAGCTAATAACCACAGCCCAGGGCAGAGTCTGGTCCCCAGAAACCATAGCCTTGACTCTTTTCAAGGCACTGGCTTGCCTTGCTGAGTCTTCTCCCAGACAAGGATACAGAATTACAGTTCTCTTTGTGATTTCATCAAAACCTGAGAATGTCTTGGGCCAGTCTGTTCCATACATGTATGGTTCATAAGCTATGTAGGGGATGGAACCCAGCACTAACCAGGAAATTTACTTACATTGCATGTACACGCGGCTTTGACTTTTTTTTTTTTAACTTTTTTATTTTATAAAAGTTTTTTCCCATACCCACCACTGCTTCCCCTCCCTCCCCTCTTCGGAGTCCTCCCTCAGGCTCCCGCCCCATTTCCTCATTCATTCCCCAGAGAGGGCAAGGAATCCTAAGGTGAGTCAGCTTGGTCTAGCATATTCAGTTTGAGGTAAGTCCGAGTCCCCCCACTCCAGTATCAAGGCGGAGTTAGATGTTTCTCTGTAGGGAATGGGCTCCAAGAAGCAGTTCATGCACCAGGAATAAACTCCAATCTGACTGGAAGCGGCTCCACAAACTGCCTACACTGTTCAATTGTCATCTACATTAGGAGGGTTTAGTTTCTTTCCATGAAGGTTCCTCAGCTGTCAATTCAGAGAGTGAGCTCCCAATAGCTCGGGTCAGCTGTCTCTGTGGGTCTCCTCCTCATGATCCTGGTCCTTTGCTCATATAATCTTTCTTCCTACTCTTCAGCTGGACCAGGAGCTTGACCTGGTATTTAGCTATGGATCTCTGCTTCTGCCTCTATCCATTGCTACATGTAGGTTCTATAGTGACAATCATGGTGTTCGTTCACCTGATTATAGGGGAAGTCCTGTTTTGGCACCCTCTCCACTATTGCTTGGAGTCCTAGCCAGGGACATCTTGTGGGTTCTTGGGTGCTATCCTAGTACTAGCCTTCTCTCTAACCTCACAGTGGATGCCTCTCTCAAGATATCTATTCCTTGTTCTCCCTCTCGGTTGCTCCTCCCACTCAACCATCTCCTTCTCTCATGATTTGTTCCCACCTCCCTTTACTTGCTCCCTCTTATGATCCCAGTTTACTCAGGAGATCTTCTCTATTTCTCCTTCCCAGGGGGATCCATGGATGTCTCTCTTAAGTTCCTCCTGTTACCTAGCTGCTCAGGGTTTGTGGGTTGTAGCCTGGCTATCCTTTACTTTATGTATCATAGTTTTTTAATCTATCTTCAGTTGAGGCGCATATAGGTTGTTTCCAGGTTCTGGCTATTATGAATAATGCTGCTATGAACATGGGTGAGCTAATGCCCTTGGGGTAAATACCCAATAGTGGTATTGCTGGATCACTGGGTAAATTGATTCCCAGTTTTATGCAGAACCACCATACTGATTTCCAAAGTGGCTGTACAAGTTTACATTCCCACCAGCAATGGAGGAGTGTACTTCGATTTTCACATATGGAGTCACACATTTTATATTTCTTGCACCATGTCAGCATTCATAAACTTGGACTTGGGATTAGGCTTGCTCAACATGTATTATCTTCAGTCAGTTACTACTAATTGTTTATCTTGGCAATCATATATAGATACTATTGGACTGGCTTTTACAGATAGGTGATACTGTTAGCTGACATTATCAGTAATATATTATTGCCACTAAATGAAACATGCTGGTGTTCTCAAACATCCTTCCTTTCTTTCTTCCTTCTTTTTTCCTTTTTCCTTCCTTTCATTCCCTTTGTTATTATTTTGTTTTTCAAGACAGGGTTTCTCTGTGTAACAGCCTTGGTTGTTCTGGAACTCTCTTTGTAGACCAGGGTTGCCCGAAACTCACAGAGATCCACCTGCCTCTGCCCCTTGAGTGTTGGGATTGAAGGTATGTGCCACCATGCCTGGCTAAATATTCTCTTTTGTGAAGCTGAATTATGCTATGATATTTGCTTCTGTGATGTTCTGAATGAGAATGCCCCTGTCTCAGGCTCCTATCTTTTAATACTTGGTCCCCAGTTGGTAGAACTGTTTGAGAAGAATTAGGAAGTGTGGCCTTATTGGAGGAATTAGGTCACTGGGGACAGGCTCTAAGGTTTCAAAAGACTCACGCAATTCCTAGGTTCCTCTCAGTCACATACATATAGATCAAGCTATAAGCTCTCGCCTGTTCTTCCATTGGGACTTTGCTCCATTGTTGCTGACTCTAACCCCCTGAAATCATAAGGTCAATTAAATTATTCTTTCATAAGCTGGTGTTTTGTCACAGCTACATAAGAGTAACTAAGACAGTTCTTTGCCACAAACTTGTTTACTAATACATTTACCCTAAGGAAACTTTAGAAATAAGTGTTAGAATAGCACCTACTTCATTATTAGGAATTTTAAATTAGTTGCACCTGAAAGATGGAGTACCATGCTCCTTAAGTTATTTATGAGTGTATGGTACCATGGGTGTCATCTTAAGATACAGTTTCCATTAGGAATCTATTAGCTTTTTTCCATTTCTCAGTAGCCTATTCCAGCTTGGGAATGCTTTTCCTCATCTAGCAGTGACTATATAGATTCTTAAGAATATGAGTTAAAAGGAAATATACTCAAGAGTTGAAGGGTAATCTTTCTTATTGAGAGGGATCTTCTTTTTCTAACACAAAAGTTTGGACCTCATATATTCCAAATGAAGGTCAGTATCTACTAAAAAGAAATGAAGCAATGAAAATTAGTTGGCCTCTGTGGCATCTGCCTGCAGTTCCAGCACTTGTGAGGTAAAGGCACAAAGATCGAGATTCAGGCTTATCCTGAGATACGTAGTGAGCTTAAAGCCAGCCTCAACCAAGTGAAAATGTCCCTACAAACAACAGCAGTGAAAACAAATTCTAATTTCTACATGTTAGATTTGCCATATTGAAGTTTAAGTTCAGTATTTTTTGTGTCACAGAGAGAAACATGATTTGTGTTTTCTCTGTCTCCAGCCGTTTTGGTTTTGATCAACATAGAGGCAATGCAATAAATGGACATCTAAAGCTTGTGACCATGACTTCTTGGAGATCTTAGAGAAAATCCAAGTGCCAAGGGAAAGGATACTGTGATTGACAGCATTTTCTGGGCTGATGGAAGGAGAGAAGCAGGCAGATGCCTTAGGACTTGGCCTTCGTTAGGCTCTGGCCTTGGTATCACAGGGATTTCAAATTTATTTCTTCAGGGGAATTCAGCATGTGGTTCTTAGATTGCAGGATTAGACTAGTCTCTATAAGAAGTCTTTTCAGCTCCACTTATAGGTTAGGCCGGAGATAAGCAATTTCAGATTGTCCTTTATGCCTTTTAAAGGTTTTAGAAGACTTCTCTGCAAATTCATAGCTTTGTGTGTGTGTGTGTGTGTGTGTGTGTGTGTGTGTGTGTGTGTGTGTGTGTATGAGAGGGTTTCTCTCCCCCCCCCCTTACACAGAAGGTATTAGCTGAGGAATTATTTTACTGCACATTGTAAGGATTCAAAGCAGTGCCTCTTTTAAATTTCAGCATTTATTCAACAGCAGATACTTATTTAACAGGGCTATTATGCAACAAGGCTCTTTGTCAAACCTGGAGGTTTATAGTACTGGAGGAAAAAGTCTTGCCCTTCTGGAATTTCCTTTGGATTCAGGTTCTTCTAAGACCACATTGCTGAGTGGGTATCTTCGTGACCTGTCCCATCACTGTGACAGAACACCACAACTAACGTAACAGCAGAGAAAGATTTTATCCAGGTTCATAGTTCAAGGGCCCAGCCCACCCCAATGGGAAAGGCACAGTGGCAGTTTGAGATGGCTATTCTCAATACAGCCACAGTCAAGAGGTTGTGATGAATGCACAAATTCAGTTTCCTTTCTCCTTAAACAATCCAGGTATCTAGCCCTAGAAATGATGCCATCCACAATGGGGAGACCATATGACCCAAATTAACCTAATAATGATTATCCTTTATTATCACCTGAGTGCCCAGTCTCCCAGGTGATTCTGGAATTAGCAATTAGTACTGGCCATAACAGTGGGTGTTTGAATCAGGTTGGTTCTTACAATGTGCCACCTGATATTCTCATAGGTACTGGGGAATAGCAGTGACTACAACAAAGTTCATGCTGTTAGGAAGCTGTCACTAAAACAGGAAGAATAAATGATTAAATAGTAATAATGACAGTGCTACACACTCTGAAGGAAGATATAAGCAGAAAATCAAAAAGGAAAGGCTACTAAGGTGAGGGAAAGTTTAACATTTTAAGAGATAAAATATCCCTTAAAATCCAGGCACAGTATCTGTCTTAGTTGGATTTATCATGCTGTGAAAAGACACCATGACCATGGCAAACACTTATAAAGGAAAAAACATTTAATTGAGGTGGCTCACTTACAGTTTCAGAGCTTCTGTCCATTATCATCATGATGGCACACAGGCAGACGGGATGTTGGAGCTGAGAGTGCTACATCTTTCAGGTAACAGGAAGTTGACTGAACACAGGATGGTATCCTAAGCATAGGAAACTTCAAAGCTCACCACCACAGTGACACACTTCCTCTAGTAAGGCCATATCCACTCCAACAAATTTACACTTTCAAATAGTGCCACTCCCTATGAAAGTATGGGTGCTGATTACATTTAAACTATCACAGTGGCACACACCTATAATTCTAGTACCAGGGAGGCAGAGACAGGAGGAATCTTGGGGTGTGCTGGCCAGCCAACCTAACCCAATTGTGAACTTCAGGTCACAGTGAGAGATCTCATCTCAAAAAATAATGGATAGCTCCTGGGAATGACAACTGAGGTTGACCTCTGGTCTACACACACACACACACACACACACACACACACACACACACACACACACACACACACACACACACACACACACTTACACATACACAAATATGCACTCCATTCCCAACCATGAAAAACCATCTGCACTAAATATTTTTGAAAAATAGTGTGAATGAAATGAAGGAATACAAAGGACCCAAAAGGTAATGAGACTTGTGTAAAAGAAGTCTGAGGATATAGCTCAATGATGTAGTGCTTGCAAGAATGCTTCAGGCCCTCCATTCAATCACTGACAGAGCCCACACACATACACACACACACACACACACACACACACACACACACACACACCATAAAAGAAACACTAGGTCCTATCTGTCAGACAGTACAAACACTGTGGGGATGCTGAGTTTGTGCCCAAATTTAACTGTTTTTAATACCTAGGGTCTTGGTCCAAACAGACAGGGTGAGGATTCTAGGAATCTATGAGATATGGAAGAAAGAGTAGTGTTTGCTGTTATTATAAAACACAATTTGACTACATTGATTGCTCTGTTTGGCCTTCAAGTTGTAAATGAAGATAAAATACTTTCTCCTAGTGACATCTGATGGCAAGGAAGAGTTTTTCATCAACGATGTTTGCTAACATCTGCAGCTTTCCCTGCTCTGGGCAGATGAGTCAATTGTATTTCTAGCCCAACTGTTGGAAACATACTAAATAGCTCAGATTGATGACTTAAGATGTATGTAAGATGAGGGATGAATGTCACTTCTGGGCCAAGTCTCTAATTGGTGTGGTAAGACCTTCTGGAACTTTCTCCTGGAGTATTGTGATAACGTTTGGGATAATGTTCTCAGCTTGCCTGAGTTTCCTAGTGACACCACTAATCAATGCTCCGCAGTGATAAGCCCTCAGCACTTCATTCCATCTCCATCCACCTGTTGAGAACACATCCAAAAACAAGAAATGAATCTTGGAAGTTTTAGTCCATTTAATCGATGAGGTTGTATGGTACTCAGTATAACCCAGCTCCTAATTCAGGCAACAAAGTTCTCTATGAATTGAAATGTTATGGTTAATAAATAGTCATGGATGTACTCAAATGTGTTAACAGACCATTTTACCTACCCCTTGAACTATTTTAATTGACAACACAGTACCAAATACTCTTAATAAAACAAATGGAAAAAATATGAGAATGGATAGATGAAGATTATATCTACATAATGAAATCATTATATAATAAATTAAAAATTAATTTTAAAAACAGATAACCTCAAACCTCAGCAAGTCTTGTAAGAGATCAATTAGGAGAATTTATATAATATAAAGGTAGCTGTTCAAATAAGGGTTACACTGTTAATTTTTAAGTGACCTAATTTCAGCTTCACTTTTTGATTATTCCATCACATAGAATGTTCAATAACGATCTGAGAAGAGTTTCAGTACTGACCTACACTTTGAAAAACAAATAAGAGATGACAAAAGGCATCCCAAACAAGATGGCATGGATGATTTGTGGAAAGCATCTTCTCAGTGGCCCCCTGATGAATAATGACTTGTCAAATGTCCATCCCTTGGGTTAGCTGATCCAGCAGTTCATGTCTAAAGAACATAAGTGAGAACTATGGCTGCCACTTCCAATGTTAGTTTATCAAAGACTGTGGCTTCCTCCTTTGGCCGCTCCATCTTGTCAAGGTGTGCACCCGTGCTGAGGAAAACCACCTACCATGACGTGGCTGCTCCATTGGGGAGGTGCTTGTGGAAGGACCTTGGAAGTCTCTGAGACAGGTGTGGTGGCAAACCTTTAATCTCAGCCCCTTGGGATGCAGAGGCAGGTGGATCTCTGTCAGTTTCAGGCCAGCCTGGTCTACATAGAGTTCAAGACCAGCCAGGGCTGCCAAGTGAGATTCTACCACAATAGAAAAACCCAAACCAAACTGTGATCGTGAGTTTTATGTCAACTTGACACAGCTAAAGTCATCTGAGAGGAGGGACCGCAATTAGGAAAATGCCTCGGTAAGATGGGGCTGTAGGCAAGCCTGGAGGACATTTTCTCAATTAGTGCTTGTTGGAGAAGAACCCAACCCATCACGGTTGGTGCCCTCTCTAGACTGATGATTCTGGGTTTTGTAATAAAGCAAGCTGAACAAGCCATGGGAAGTAAGACAGTAAGTAAGCAGCATCTCTTCATGTCCTCTGCATAGCTCCTGCCTCCAGGTTCCTGCCTTTTTTGAGTTTCTATCCTGATTTCCTTTGATGATGAAGAGTACTATGGAAGTATGAGCCAAATAAACCTGTTCCTCTCCAAGTTGCTTTTGGTCCTGGTGTTTTATCACACTACTAATAACTCTAACTAAAACAAAAAACCAAGAAAATACTGTGGCTCAAATCCATTGAGGAACTGCAGCCAGTAAGGAGCTATGCCCACAGCCAACAACTTGAGAAGAATTGAATCCTGTGCTAACTTTGGGAGTGGGCTTAGCAAAGGGCCTTCATTGGTTCCACTGGTAGCATGACTGCAGCCTCATAGTAGACTTGACCCAGAATTTCTCAGTGTAGCCCTCCACTCAGGGACCACAGAAACTGTGTGGTGATAAATATTCCCTGTTTCAAATGTAGTAGTGGGGATTTCTTGGTCCCGGGCAGCCAGAGGTCCGAGACCCACAGACCTGCTGTGCCAGACTGCTTAGCCACCCGCCGCCGCTGATGCTGCTAAGGCCCCCAGAAATGACTCAGACACTTATATTAACTTCATGCTGTTTGGCCTATTGCTTAGGCATGTTGCTAGCTAGCTCTTACATCTTAAATCAACCCATTTCTATTAATCTGTCTGCCATGTGGCCCGTGGCTCACCTGTGCTCCTTACATGTCACTCCTTGGGCGGCTTGCTTGATCTGCCTGTGACTCCGCCCTTCCTTTCCTACCTATTCTAATTCCTCCTCCTACTTCTTCTATGGTACCTGTCATGGCCCAAAAACAGCTCCTTTATTTAAAGATTGAGATTCACAGCATACATAAACGCATTCCCACATCAGAAACTGTGTGGTGATAAATATTCCCTGTTTCAAATGTGAAGTCTTCTCATAGTTTATATAGAAATAAATGAAGTACAACAGTACCTTAAGTATGTTTTGAAGATAATGCCAAAAAATACTGATGCAGTTCTTGGGAATACATTTTGAAAGCATAAGGGCTAAGTTCAATTATTGTAAAGGAAATAGTTCCTTTAGATAAATATGTGAGACCACATGTCAAAAAGCAGAATTTCTTGATAATACCAAAATTGTATTTTGGCCGGTACTAAAATACATCAGTAGATATCAAAGTAACGTGTAAGAACTGTTACTGCTTCTAGGTATACATGTACTCTTCATTTGATTCTTAGAGTTAGATTCACCACATGATGAGTTCTGTCTAATGGACTGTGAGTGGAGGGATTTTACTTCCTGTCAGTTTTTGCCTAAATATACTGGCTAAACCCTAATTCATAAAATAATGAGCTCCTTGAATGAGAAATATGATAAAGTAGACCAGGCTGGCCTCAAACTCAAGGAGAGCTGGCTGTCTGCCTGCTGGGTGCTGGGATTAAAGGCATGCACCATCACAGCCTGGCTCTGGGTCTTTGGTTTTATTCTTAGGATTTTCTTTCTTTTGTTTTTGTGGCAGGGTCTCACTAGCCTACCTAGTCCTTAAACCCTGAAGCCTCCTTTTTCAGCCTCCCCAGGGTTGGGATTATATCACACCTAATTCTTTTAATTTTGTCTTTCAAGCCATAGTCACAACTATGTTCCTAGACACATTGTGCTTGGTGGAGGAGGTGGGGAAATGCCCTTGATGTCACTTTTGTAATGGCAGCAACCTCTTTCTATCAATGTATGCTCACCATGCGAAAGAATATCAAAGCATCTGTATTCATTCTTTTAAAGATAGCAACCAATCCAGTCAGCATTTATTCAGTGCCTAAAATCTGACAAGCCCCATAGTAATTGTTAGAGAAATGATGATCAAGAAGACTTGGTATTGGTTTTCATGAACAAGAGAGGCTTGAGGAATAGCTTCCTGAAAAGAAAAATTGCTGGGGTGAGGGGCCTCAGAGGAATGTGGGACAATGGTGATGTGTTGGTGTGAGGGGAGAATCCAAGGGGAAGATACTGCAAACATGTTCCTATGCGGTGCTTATCTTGGTGTTGGAAGGCATAGGGAAGGTTCAAGGCTAAGAGTGATGTAGGCTCTGGGATGTGAAAGAGCTGAATGCATTGAAGGCACTAAATTAACTGGTTTGGAAAAAGCCAAGAGGATCTTCCAGAGCCTAACCTTGACACTAAATTCTTCTGGTCTGTAGGAAAGACTTTCTGAAAAGTAACTTGTACATTCATCCAGAAAAATAAGTAGTTTTCCTTCATGGTTTTTACTTTTTCCTCTTTATTGTCCATATTCTGTAAAATGAGTGTGATCAAAGACATCATTTTCACTCCCCTCCCCACCTTCACTGACGGCTGAGCTTATTATAGTTGGCTTGCACACCCCATTCTTGGCCTTTCTATTTATTTAAAATCATCTGCAACATATTAACATGTCAGTGAACTTGAGAGGTTAATTGCTCAAGCTCAAGCTTGAGGCAGTTATAGAATAGATTCTGTGGCGAGGATAGATTTAATTTTTGGAGAACATTTTAATCAAAGAATTTACTCAAACATTTTGCAAAAATTAACCTTAGAAGGCCATCAGTGTGTATCCTCTCTCTGACCCTGGTAGCATTTGGTCTTGAACTGTAGCCAAAACACAGCCTTTCACGTTGCCTAATTTTCATCCTAGAACTCATGAGGCCACCAAAATGTCCTCTGGTCTATGTAACTCTGCCAGTGGCTTGGAAATGAACCAACTGGATGGACTATTTTAGACTGGGTCTCTTTGTTAAAGCAAACCAAAAAAAAAAAAAAAAAAAAAAAAAAAAGTAATACTAGACTGTTCTTGGATAGCAGTTCATCACTGACAAAGTGGCCTGAAACTAGGAGGTTGCCAGGTGCCACCAAGCACTTCCTAGGTGCCAAGAGTGATTTGTGGGAAGAGGCTGCTTTCTCTGTGCTCATCTGTGTGTTGTGGCAGGACACCCTGTGTAGCAGCTCATTTATCAGGGAGAGACACCATTTGCATCCATAATGTTTGCAATTAGGGCCTATTAGGGCTCATTGAAAGTGAAGCATCAGAGGTGTTATGCAGTTTGAAAGAGGAGAAACAACATCTGGAGGCCTGCCTTCTTGGTGCTAGCTGGTAATGAAAGCCTGGGGCCCAGTTAATGCCAGCTTTTGTAAACAAAAAGCAAGTTGTGGGGTCATTTCTATGGAGATGGGATTCTGAAAAACTTTAAACATCAAGGCACCAGTTGTATTGATGGGGTGCCACAGGGCTCATGGCAAATGTCTGTGTGTGAAAACTTGCCACACCTTGAAATGGTATTCTGGGTTTACAATTGAGAGTTATTCTGTCTGAAGTGAAGGGATGCATAAAAAACCAGTACTCTGAGCAAAGATGGGGAGAGTGAGGCTGGGATGACTGGTAAGAAATGACAGTAGACTAACTATAGTGGTGTCTGCCTGGAGTCTCAGTGCTCAGGTAACTGAGACCAGCTTAGGATACATAGCAACAAATCAGAAATGGACTTAAGCCTTGGGCCTTCTGGTTCATCTCCACCCATCTCCATGTGTGTTAGCACATTTACAGTTTGCAAACAGTGAGAGACTAAGGACTGAGAAGTTGTATAAAAAAAAAAAATAAGGGCAGGGTTGGATTAATGTAAGAGGATTAGATGCTTGCATTTATAGGATTTATAAAAATGAGATGCCTGGATATCCTCAGATATTTTCTGTTATTCCTATCTACTTCCTGGAATTTGAAAAATCTTAGGCTTAATCTGATCAATATAGATATATATTTTTCTATTAAAATGCAAGAAGGTTATATTTTAAAGGCCTAAATTTAGTTCTTATATATGGAATTTGTATGAAAGGTAAGAGATCTGGGGACTAAGAAATGGGAACACCCTGAGGCTACTTGAAAGTAGAGGCTATAAATAAAAAAAAGAATGACTAAGTGGGAATATTTATTCAAACTACAATATGAATGGTGCCCCTAGGAACAGTCTAACCACTAGAAGCAGTTTCTCTCTCTCTCTCTCTCTCTCTCTCTCTCTCTCTCTCTCTCTCTCTCTCTCTCTCTCTCTGTGTGTGTGTGTGTGTGTATGTGTGCACATGCGCGTGCGCGCGCACACTCAAATTTATGGGTCTGTTCTACTGTTACACTTGGCTAATTTTAAGGAGTTTTGGAAACTTGAGCTGATCTACATAACAGCATGTTTGTGTTATGACCACGGAGAATGTACATGATATCAATACTTGATGTTATTTCATGTTTCTGAAAAACTGGAAACTGAACTGCAATTTCAATAGTTCATAAATATTTTCTTGGGCTTTGATTGGAATGTGAAAAATGGAAACATTTGCCTAGCATCAAAGTTATAAAAATTACTCTTTTAAAAATTGTTCCTACAGGCAGCCTGCTTTTAGTTATTTTTACCCAGAAGAAACAAGGGCTGTTTTAGGGCCAGCTGACAGACAAAAAGTTTCCTATGGATTTCTAGCCAGCACTTGTAGTAAGAGGTTTCTGGCCCGGACTTTTGGGCCTAGCCTCAAGGTTTAGACCCACTGACCCACAGACCTGCAGAGACACACAGATGCTTACAATAGTTTTAGGCTGATCAGCCTAAAGCCCAGGCATTTAACTTGCTAACTCTTTACCCTTAATCTAACCCATGACTCTTATCCTGTTCAGCCATGGGGCTCGGTACCTTTTCTCAGAGCAACATAGTTGTCCTCTGCTTCCTCTGGCTTCTCTCTGTTCTGCCTCTTCCTAGAGTTTTCTTAGTCTGGTAGCCCCGCCCACACTTCCTGTCTGCCTTTGGTCACTCAGTGTTTTTTTTATTAAACCAGTGGGTGGGACAATTATTTACAATGGAACAACATGATTCTCTTACAAGCACTCATCAACAGGCTTTTTTGTTTTTTTGACACAAGGTTTCTCTGTGTAGCCCTGGCTGTCCTGGAACCTACCCTGTAGACTAGACTTGCCTCGAGCTCACAATCATCTGCCTGCCTCTGCCTCCTGAGTGCTGGAATTAAAGGTTTGTGTCACCATTGCCCAGCTTTTGATTTTTGATTAATTTATTAAGCTTTCTCTGTAGTTGCTCTGATGCATGGTTTAGTTACTTAATGTTCTATTTTCATGTTCCTTCTACATTTGGGTTCACAGAAAGCTGCTTTCTAAAAACATTAACAAATATGAATGTTTTAGAATAATTTTAAGCACTGGCCATTTTGAATGAGAATTAAAATGATTGTAAAAGAGTGCGTGTGCATGTGCGTGTGTGTGTGTGTGTGTGTGTGTGTGTGTGTGTAGGTTAAAGGTCAATACCAGCTATCATTCCCAGGAGCAATCTGCCCCCCACCTTTTAGGTTGAGACAGTCTCTTACAGAGAGACCTTGCCTTAGGGATCTACTTTTCTCCAACCCCTAGCACTATGATTACAAGCATCCCCTACTATTCCCAGTTTTTTATGTGGGCACTGGAGATCAAACCTGTACTTGAGTGGTAAGTACTTTATCAACTAAGATATCTTCCTAGCTGGTTGAGGTTTGTAATGTTCAAGGTGTTGCACCCACTACCCCTAGTGCTGATATCTAATTTTACCAGATGGAATGTGTATTTCATTTGCCCATGCTTCTTGAAGGTTCCATCTCCTGTGTGAAAAGCCCCTTTATCAAAATATGTTTACTGCCAGATATCAGAGTTAGACTTCTTAGGGCTGGAAATCTGGCTCCATGATTTCCTAGTTTCTTTATCCTGGGAAACTTACTTAATTTTTTGCATCTCAGGTTTGCTCTGTTATTACCAAATGTGAATGGGAACAATGTCTACCTTGTTCAATTGTAAAAATTAAATGAGGTAAGCGTACTAAAGTTGATTCTATAAGTGATCTGTCTGCAAAGGCTAGTGAACTATTCAAAACTTCAACAACTATGGAGAGTTTGGAATGTTGTGATACAATAACCTAACGAAAATTTCTTTTGGGCTCTTTTTAGCCCCTAAAAACAGTCATTCCTTGTTTGCTTCATTCTGATAAACAGATTTAAAAAAACATTGAGAATGTATTAACTTAATAAAACACCAGTCTTCACCAATGGAAAGGCTACTTAATGTTTCCACCAGTGTATTTTTTTTTAATGCATTGATTTATAACTTTGTTTTTTCTGTTACTATAAAAACTCCATGAAACTGCTTCCATGTTAGAAATGGGACCTGAAGTAACCTATCTTTATGTTTCTCCAGCCATGAAGAATTACTTATTGTGCCTTCATTTTGAAGTGAGAGCTGTGATTTCTGTATGAACATGGCAAAAGCTCCAACTCCAGGAAGTTGCAGCTCAGCTACCCTCTTCCAGAAAGCCAACCAAAAGACAAAAGGCTCTCAACATGTACAAGGCTCTAGGTTCAATCATCAGTACTTCCAATTGATGCTAGTA
Source organism: Phyllotis vaccarum (assembly GCA_033318265.1). Taxonomy (NCBI): domain Eukaryota; kingdom Metazoa; phylum Chordata; class Mammalia; order Rodentia; family Cricetidae; genus Phyllotis; species Phyllotis vaccarum. The sequence continues at coordinate 73,763,433 of JARWLC010000003.1, forward strand.
GATGATAGATAGATAGATAGATAGATAGATAGATAGATAGATAGATAGAGAGATAGATAGATAGATAGATAAACAGTTAGAGACAAAAGGTAATAAAGACAAGAAAGGGACCACCTTAGGAAGAGGAAAAATCCAGTACTCTGAAATGAGTTCTTGGTCTAAAGACATGGCTCAGTGGTTAAGAGTACTTGCTGCTCTTGCAGATCACCCACAGGCTATAATCATCTATGACTCTAATTCCAGGGGTTCTGGATGCCCTTTTCTGGCTTCCATGAAAATCAGGCATACACGTAGTGAAAACATTCATACATACCAAATTTTTAGAAAGGGTCATCAATGTGCTTATCTCTGTGTTCTATAGATAACCAAAACAAAGGCCAGGATTAGTGGTGTCCACCAAAGAGTTGAGGTTATCTAAATCTGGCCATGACCTTCATCCAAACTCTCAGGATACACACAGTACAGAGCAACTTTGCAACCATGAAGGTCTCTTGTTTAGGGAATAGTCTTGTCTTTAGTCTTAAGATGCTCATAATTTAGACCCGTGGTTCCTGATTTCTAAAGTGTACAAAGGACCAGAAAGAGAAAATGAAGGAAATGAAGCCAGGTGGAGTCTGAGGTCAGTCATCTAATCCTTCCTGTTTCCATGGTTCAGCCATCATTCCATTTCTATGGGAGTTACGTAGAAGGGCTTTTTGACAATAATGCATGTAAAGAACTTAGCATTGTGAGGCATGCAGATTTTAACAAATATTTTTAAGTCCATTGTTTTTTTCCAGTTAGTTTCTCCTAACCTATGCCTTTTCCCCATCTGACATTTCTTTATGGCATTTTCTATCAGAGCATGTAACATTTCCTATCAAAACTTTTCAAAACTTATCAAAAGCTTCTTTTCACTCTGAGCTCATGGGTTGTAGAACGTACTTATATTTCAGACACTGTAGTCATCTTCATTACTTCTCTACTTTGGTGTTAAAACACCGTGACCAAGCCAACTTATGAAAGAGTTTAATTTCCTTGCCATTCTAGAGGTTGGTTGGAGCAGCAGCTGAGAGAACAAATCTCCATTCACAAGCAGGAGGCAGAGTGCACTAACTCAAAATGTGGTCCTCTGAAACCTCAAAGCTCATCCCCAGAGACATGTTTCTTCTAAAAAGGTTATCTTCCTAATTCTCCACTAACAGTCACCAATTGCTCTGTTATATGATCAAAATTTATGGGGTTGAATCTCATTCAGAGCACCACAGCAATAGATGCTCTGGAATTGGTCCATCCAAGATGAGTAGTACGTGTTGTCTTCTTTCATTTTATAGCCCTGAGACAAGAACTAGGACATTCTAAGCCACCCGTGCAGTAGAACAAATGCATTAATGCTACACATGGATAATGCAGAGAGAGACTGAGTGAATTCCGACTCTTGAGATATGATCTACAGCATTTCATCCAGCTTAGCCATTGCATCAGACCATGCACAAGGACATTTTAAGCTGTGCAAAGGCACTGAGACCAGAAGGTAAAATATGAGTTAGAAGTGATGTAGTCTAATGAAGTTGGAACTTAGGAAGTCATGTGTGGAAATGGAGTTCAGCAATCAGTGACAAGAAAGATAGGATAATATCTTATGGACTTAGCGATTTATTTCCTGGCAATGAGAAAACACAAAGGTATAAAAAAATCACTTCTATCCATCCCCACTTCCCATCCTCTTCCCTTTCTCCTGTTCCTTCTTTCTCTGCACCACCAATGAAGGAGATTTTCTGTAGTAGAAGGCCCTTATCAGCCCTACCAACCTTTCTCTCTGCCTTATCACTGGACTTCTGCAGCTCCTGCAAGTACTATGAGTCACATAAGGCTATGCCTTACTCTCTGAGAAGGTTATTTACTACCCAATGTATTCTTAACTACACAGGTATTAAAAATAATAAATGCAAAGAGACTTTTCTTTAGAATAAATAGTCTAATGATCTGTTTCTTCCATGACTAGTTTTGAATAAACATTTGGTGCATCAAGTTTGCCTTTAGCCACATGTTTGTAATACAAACTAATTAGTGGATGATTGCTTATATTAACTGGGCATTCTTTTGTAGTAATGCTCTGTTGGAATGCAAGCCAAAACAAATGTAAGTAAAGATAGATGGGGAAAATACATTTGGAATTCATAAAAACAAGTGTGTTTCTGTTAAGATTTCTGTGTTTCCATGTACAATTCAATTATTAACCAGTGCTATAGTGTAGTATATAAAATATAAAATGTCAAGACATTTATTAGAACTCTGTTTAAGATGATTAAGTACAACAATATTCTGTTGGTTGGTTTGTTATTTTATTATTTTGTTGTTTGTTGTAACAAGTTCACATCTCACTAACCCAAGCTGACCTTGGACTTCCTTCTGATTCTCCCAAGCTGACCTTGGACTTCCTTCTGATTCTCCCGCTTTAAGCTTTCTGAGTGCTGGGATAAGGGATGTGCTGTGGAATAATCCTTTTGTACAATGAGATGCTCTCATTGGTTTAATAAAGAGCTAATTGGCCAATATCTAGGCAAAAAGAGTCAGGTAGGAAAGACAGACTAAGACAACTCTGGGAAGAAGGAGAAGAAGAAGAAGGAGGAGGAGGAGGAGGAGAAGGAGAAGAAGGAGAAGGAGTGTAGTCACCAGTCAGATAGAGAGGAAACAGGATGTGTACAAGATGTAGTAACAAGCCTTGAGCCATGTGGCAGCACCATAATTGGGTTAAATTAAGTTGTGAGAACTAATTAGTAACAAGCCTAAGCTATTGGCTCTGCATTTACAATGAATAAGTCTCTGTGTTGTTTATTGGAGAGCTGGCAGTCCCAATATAAGAAAACCTCACCTACAGGGATGTGTACCAACATATCAAGTCTGGTACATTCTTTTGTGTGTTTATGTGTATGGCAGGGATGCATCCACATGTGTATACTGCTGTTATTTCTCAGCTACATTCTTCCTCTACCTCCTTCTTTCTAATAGAGGATCTCTCAGTAGGATCTCTTAGTAAGCTCACTAAGTAGACTGGATTTATATGTGTAATATTGGTGAATTGTCATGGCCTACTTGTTTTTGTTTCTTAGCTTGCTACATGCTTAATACACAGACTCATTTAAAACCAAAAGTCTGGCTATTGTAGGTTGTTCTTGGACCATATAGAACAACTAGGCTATGTTGCCAGTGAGCCCTGGGGCCCCATTAATCTTGACCTCCTCAGGGTGAAATTACAAACATACACTACCATGGCTGCATTTTCTTTTCTTTTCTTTTTTCTCTTCTCTCCTTTCTTTCTTTCCTCCTTCCATTTTTCCTCCTTTCTTCTTCTTTTTATTTAACATGGGTTCTGGGTATTGAACTCAGGTCCTCACACTTCCTTTGCCGACTGAGTCAACTACCCAGCCTTCAGCTGTACTCTTTGTGTGTGTGTGTGTGTGTGTGTGTGTGTGTGTGTGTGTGTATTTTTAATTTAATTTTTAATATATCAGCACTATTCCCTCTCCCCTCTTCCTAGTCCTCCCCCATCTTCCCTCCCCCACACCCCATCTTCTTATCCATTCCTCAAAAGAAGACAAGGACTCCCAGGGTGAGTCAATACAGTATGGCATATACAGTTGAGGTAGGACCAAGCCTTTTCCCCCACTGTCAAGGCTGTATAAGGTGTTCCTTTGTAGGAAATGGGCTCCAAGAAGCCAATTTGTGCACCAGAAATAAATTCTGGTCCCATTGTCAGAGGCCCCACAAACTGCCTACGCCATTCACCTGTCATCCATATTCAGAGAGCTTAGTTCAGTCTCATGGAGGTTCCCTAGCTGTCATTTCATAGTGAGCTCCTAAAAGCTTGGGTCAGCTGTCTCTGTGAGCTTCCTGGTCATGTTATTGACCCCTTTGCTCAAATAATCTCCCCCTCTTCAGCTATACTACATCTGACAGGTGACTGATCTCTAAAATATATATATATATATAAAACTCAAGAAACTAGAGGTCAAAAATCAAATAATCCAATTTAAAAATGGGGTACAGAGCTAAACAGAGAATTCTCAACAGAAGAATCTCAAATGGCTAAAAGGCATGTAAAGAACAGCTCAACATCCTTAGCCATCAGGGAAATGCAAATCAAAACAAATCTAAGATGTCGTCTTACACCTCTTAGAATGACTAAGATCAAAAACACAGATGATAGCATGTGCTGGAGGGGATGTGGATTAAGAAGAACTGATGTGGGAATGTGTTGCATGGATAAACAAAACTCAGGGATAGATCTCTGAGAAAGTTGGAGATATTGGAGAGAGTAAACACCACAGTCAGATCTTACCCAGCTGTCTTCCAGCTTTCTCAGCCTGGCTTCTCTTGGCTTCCTCTAACTTCTGTCTTTCTATGCCTGCCTTAAATACTCTCTTGGTAAATTAATGTGTGGCCCCACCAATGCCTGCCTGGGAGCCTGGAATTCCTTGTGTAAACTAAGATGACCTCGAACTCAGTTTGGATTAAGGGTGTATGTCACCACTCATGGGATATTCCCTGTGCTAGAATTAAAGGTGTGAATCACCACTCTCTGATCCTCCTAGACTGACTGTGGTTAGATCCCTCTTATATCTCTGAAACTTCTGGAGCTTTTATTAAATCCCCACAGGAATATTTGTCTGTCTCCTGTGAATAAAGGATGGTTTTGGCCCATGACAGGCATCGTAAAAGTAGATGGAGGTAGAAAAAGTTTAAAAAAACATAATACAACCACTCATAATAAAAAATATAACAAAATAAAAACTACAAACCACATAACAAACCAATTAATAAAAATAAATTAAATTAAAAATTTAAAACTAGCAATATAACTAAGCCATAAACCAAACAACATAAAATTAATATAAATGTCTAAATCATTAAAAAAAAAAGCAGCCACAAACAAATCCAAACCATAAAACTAATCAATCCCAAAACATAAACACTCTTCCATTGCTGATGGGAATGTAAACTTGTACACCAATTTGGAAAGAAGTATGGCAATTTCTCAGAAAATTGGAAACACTCTTGGCTGTATACCCAAAGGATGCATATTTTTACAAGGATATTAACTTAACTATGCTTATAATAGCATTATTCATAATAGCCAGAACCTGGAAACAACCTAGATGCCCCTCAACTAAAGAATGAATTCAAAAATTGTGGTACATTTACACAATGGAGTACCACTCAGCAGTTAAAAATGGCACTCTGAAGTTTTCAGGCAAGTAGAGGGAACTAGGAAATACCATTCTGAGTGAGGTAACACAGACTAAGAAAGATAAACATGGCATGAACTCACTCATGAGTGGATTTTAGTCCCAAGCTACAATCCATAACCCCTTAGCAGCTAGGTAACAAGGAGGAACTTGAGAGAGACATCCATGAATCCCCCTGGGAAGGGGAAATAGAAAAGCTCTCCTGAGTATATAGGGAGCATGGAGGGGGCAAGGGGAAGTGGGAAGAGAACATTAGCAAATGGGATAATTGAGTTGGGGGGAGGGACAGAGAGGGAAAATAACAAAATAGGTATCTGGATAGAGGGAGCCATTGTGGGGTTAGAGAAAAACCTTGTGCTAGGAAAACCTCCAAGAACCCACAAGATGACCCCAGTGAAGACTCCAAACAATAGTGGAGAGAGTGCCTAAACTGGCCTTCTCCTAGAATCAGATTGATGACCAACCTAATTGTCATTATAAAACCTTCACTCAGCAGCTGATAGAAGAGGATGCAGAGATCCAGAGCTAAGCACTGGGTTCAACTATATTCTCAAGGAAAAAAAAAATATTTAAGGAGAGCCCTGTCAGTTGGTTTTCCAAAAAGTGAGAGGCAGCCTTTACCTGTCCCTGTGTTTTTGTGACTTCTCAGATGCCTGCTTTACCTCATTGTCTGATTCCTTTTCTGCAAAGTGGTAATTATAAAAGTCACTGCTCCACAGCCAGGCTGTAATTATTAAACATAATTATGCACACAAAGCTTTTTGAATATGACACAGAGCAGAATGTGTTCAGATAATTGTGTTACTTTTCAAAAAGGATTAAGCTGTTTTCTTTTCTCTGTACATATTTTTCACTCATTACTTTGTTTGGGGGAGTTGTACTAAGTTCATGGCAAAGCTGAGCAGAAGCTCCAAGAGAATCCTCCAGTGCACACCTCGGCTGCTTTTGTGAGCCTCATCAGTCTGTTTCAGATGGGTACACATCCACAAATACATCATCACCTAAAGTCTGTAGAGTACACTGAGTCATTCTTGGTTATACATTCTATGAGTTTAGACAATATGGTACACTTTGTATCTACTACTAAATTATCATGTAGAATAGTTTTGCTACCCTAAAAATGATCTGTGATGGGCCTGTTTGATGTGGGAATTCTTTCTGTATGCTGTAAATCTCAATCTTTAAATAAAGGAGCTGTTTTGGGCCATGACAGGCACCATAGAAGAAGTAGGAGGAGAAATCAGAGCCTAGGTAGGAGAAGCAGGGCGGAGTCACAGAGAGATCTAGCAAGCTGCCCAAGAAGAAACATGTAAGGAACACAGGTGAGCCACAGGCCACGTGGCAGACAAATTAATGGAAATGGGTTGATTTAAGATGTAAGAGCTAGCTAGCAATGTGCCTGAGCCATAGGCCAAACAGCATGAAGTTAATATAAGCGTCTGAGTCATTTTGGGGGGCCTAAGTGGCGGGCTGCTAAGGGGGCTGGCACGGCAGGTCGGTGGGTCTAGGCCTCTGGCTGCCCAGGACCAAGAACCCCCACTGCAACACCTGTTCATCTTTCTAGTTCCTCCTAATCTTAGGGAACCACCGACCTCTCTATCTCCAAAGTCTTCTCTTCCCCAGAACATCATATATTTTGAATGAAGATCTTTCTAATTGACTCCTTTTATATCATCTTGTGCATTTAAGATCCTCCCATATTTTGAGGTTTGATTGTTGTTTAGGCTCATAATCTTGTGATATACTTACCCCCAGGATATCCTTGATCCAAAGTCCTGTAAATTAAGAATAAAACTATAATAAATAGTCAGGTATATGTTTTTGTGGAAGTATAAAGGTTCAAGCCATTGAGGCAAATATCAAGGAACTTGGAAATCAGTTTACATTGTTAAGGTATGCTTAGTTGAAAGAAACTATCAAAGTGCCTTCCAAAGACTAGAAGGAGTTAGTGAGGACTGCTGAAGCTCCACATCCTTACCCGTGCTTGTAATCAGGATTCTGGGTTTAAGCCATTTGAATGTGTGTAATCAATCCAACTTTCCTCAATGACATGTGACACTGAGCATCTTCCTAGATGCCATCTGCCATCTTCTTTGGCTAAGTTTCAGTTCAGGTGATGGTATGTTAACATTTCTTAAGTTATATTTTTAATTGTGTTTATATGTGTGTGTCTGTGCGTATATCAGTGCTAGTACCCACAGAGACCAGGGAAGGGCCTCAGATTCCCTGGAGTTGGAGTTATAAGTGATTGTGAACTGACTTACATGCATGCTGGGAACCAAACTCAGGTCCTCTGCAAGAGTAGCACATTCCCTTAACCCCTACAGCATCTGTCCTGAATTTTTTTTTTAATTCTAACTTTTGTTGTTTTCTAATCATAATTATTTAAGAGTTTGTTTATGTCTGGAATAAGACCTTTATTAGGTGTGTGCTTTGTTAACATTCCCTCTCATTTTCTTTTTTCAGGTCGGTCTTTTAAATTAAAAATATTTTACTAAAAATTCCATGAGACTGAAGGATAGCATGTGAGGTTTAATTCAACCAAAGGAGGTTGAATTAAAAAATAGTGTTTTATTTGAGAATTTCATAGATGCATACTATCCACCTTAACTAGCCATGGGCTCTTTGCCAACATCTCTCAGCTTCATGCCTTTTTTTTTTTTTTTAAGAACTATAAAATATTGAGGTAGCAATTTTTTTTAGTTATCTATATTTTTATTGTATTTTAACACAATTTAAAATGTTTGAAGAAAATACATGAGCAGAGTTCCTTTTACCCTTCACACCGTTTCTCTGAATGTCAGTGTTTTACATAATCATGATACAAAGATCAAAATAAGAATTAAACGCTAGAATTCATTTATTAAACTGTAGATTTGTGTGTGTGATTTCACCTACCTTTTCCTATCTCTCCTTTACCACTTCTGGAATGACGATGGGGTTTAGAAATTAAGCTTCCTTGGTCTTCAGCCTGTTATATTGTCTCTCCTTTTGTTTTTGAATTTGATACCTTGGAGAAGGACCAGTTAGGGATTTTGTGGACTGCCTCAAAGTTCATGTTTGCTTCATGCTTCTTCACAACATAGACTTTGAGCAGCATGTTCTATTATTTCTCTCAGAAAGTTTACATTTAATAGTTTTAGAGTGCATTTGAGCAAGGGTAAGTGAAATTGTAAATTTTTTCTCTCTTTCATCTATCTCTATCTCTGCCCTACATCTCTTTATTTTCATCTACCTATCTATATTATTATATAGATTATTATTTTTCTATTATTTTTCTGTCCATGTATCATCTATCTATTATCTGTCGTTTATCTATGTATCTACTATCTATATATCGTTTATCTATCTATCTACTATCTATCTGTCTTCTATCATCTATTATCGTCTTGGTCATATATTCACATAGATAATCCTTATTCCAATTCAACCAACACCTGAATTCTTTATGGACTCCCTGTTCCTTGTATTTTCACACTCCTTATCAGTGAGAAAACTGTCTTTGTAGTATCGATATGTTTGCCACACCCCTCATGCCAATCTGCTGACCACACTGCTGTTGCCTCAGTCACCATTTCTCCCCTCAGCCCATCCTCTCTCCTCCTCCCTTTGCTGCTCCCTCCGGACAAGACAGAGAAAGGAGAAGAGGAGCAAATTCGTATTTGCTTTTTGTGTTTTTGAAGGAAAGTTGGAATTTAAGAAATGGTTTTAATTCATACTTAAGCATGGCTATTGATATAGGGAACAAGAAACACACACATACAAGAAAAAGAAAGTTCTATACATTTAAGACAGCAGTGGTGTGGACTTCTCATATCACTGCAAGAAGCCGGGTTAGCATATTGACGGGCAGGGATCAAGACCAATTGTGTGTGTGTGTGTGTGTGTGTGTGTGTGTGTGTGTGTGTGTGTGACTTGAGATTCAGTCGTGGGGCTTAAAATCACTAACAGTGTATCTTTTCCCTCCAGCCTTCTGAGGGTTTATTGGTTCTATTAGAACTTCGAGTCTCTGTTTCCCTGGTAACCTGCCTTTAAACCTGTCCACTTGCTAAAGCAGGTGCAGTGGTGCGTTAGAAGTAGGGGAACAGTTTCTTCAGGCCCAGAGAACCTCTTATCCTGAGCTGACTCCTCACTGGTCCAGACCTGCCACCTGCATGCTGCTTTTGTATAAGAGGCAATAGCTTCCATGTTAGGAAGAGACATATTTGATTGACATAAAAGCAGTCATGTCTGGGCTAGTAGTGGCCAGGGTTGGCTTTTCTTGGCCATCAAACCTACCTTAACTATGGCTTTGAGGCATATAACAGCTTATGCCACAGATATGCATTAAAATTCAAAAATAAATACAGAAGATTTTTTAGCTACTGAAGCTGGGCTCAACACTACTGTCTGCAGGGGTCAGTAGACTGGCAGGATAGTCTGAATCATTTTCATCTGAGCTACTGAAACTTCCCTTTGCTGAGCTTTGTCAAGCTTTTTAAGAGTCATAGAAACATACCTTCTTCATAGATTGCTTAATAGATCCACATATAGCTGCAAAGTTGGTTTGATCAGGAAATAACTGGTTTTTGAGGATGGTAAGATACAAGGGTCAAAGAATTGTTGAGCATCTTTAAGAAAGACATCATCACCAAGTAGAGCTGCTTGATGTGTGAGAATGAGACACTGTCTTCTCAGTCTTAGGGCCTGATGGAAAGTGAATTAATGTAATGCTGGACTGCAAGCCAATCACTATTAAGAGTAAGAAACTGATCCTTCTGTGTGCTGTTAGATAGGATGAGACAAAGTCAGTCCTCTGTGTTTTGAGATTTTCTGTAAATCATCAAAGATAAAAAATGAATTTTAAAAAACCTAATGATAAAATCAGGTAGCAAATTAGCTTTGAAAAGTTATGGTGTAGGGCTAGAGAGATGGAGAGATGGCTCTCCTGTTAGAGGTTAGGCTCAGAGCCAAAAAACCTGACAAAACAAAAAAAGCTACAGTGTAGAATTTGTGTTGATAGGCAGGTCAAAGGCTGATAGTTTAGAGAGATTTGTGGTAAAGGACCAGGAATAGCATGAAATCATTGAAGTTACAAAAATAACAACTTTCTAAAGGGTGGAGCAGAGAAGTCTTGTGGTCTTTGTTGTATGGTGGATTCATCCCAAAGCAGTTTATAGTGAAACATAACTGGCTCCTTCGGTGTGCAGGAACTACAGTGATGTGTGAGGAGAAGCATTGCAAATTTCCATCTACTGAAAGGAGAGAACTTTGTCGGATCTGTGCAGTGCATGGAGTTTCCTCACCTTCCTATTTCTAGAACTTTCAAGTGTGTGTGAAATTCTCACATCTGGAAAAGATGTATCAGTTTGCATCATAATTTGGGTTTCCAATGTCTTACTATGCACCTGTACTCTCACCATTGTAGGAAATGGGAGGCAGAGACAAGACCATTGCCTGGAAGCTCAGGGGCTGGCTAGCTGGTGAGCACAGTAGTGAAATCAAGAGAGGCCCTTCTGCAAGAACAAGAAGTAACTGTGGGGCCTGAATTCCAAAGTGTGTCCTCTGAACTCTGTACTCTTGCTGCTTGCTCATAGTTACATATCATCTTCAAGCTCACATGGCATATACACATATATACATATCAACCCATGCATGCACACGTGCACACACACATACACACACACACACTGCCGACAACTAGAACTCTTAGTTTTCTTGCAGGTAATCTACATTGAAATACATTCCCTGCATTTTTAAAACATTTTAGTTTTGAGATAGCATCTCATTAAGTTGACTGAGATAGATAACCTTGAATTCCCACTGGAGTCTGTCTAGGCCTTGAACTTGGGATCTTCTTGCCTGTGTCTCCCAAGAACCTAGGATTATAGGCCTGTGCCCCTGAGTGCAGATGTATTTTAATTCTATGTTTGATGAGAAATACTGTGAGTTATATAAGAATTACTAGAGAAAAGGAGGTCATGTTTTGAGTGTGACGTGTCCCCCTTGGTTCATGTGTTCAAACTTTGGCTCTCAACTGAACTAACATCAAGGTGGTACTTCATTGTAAGACGTGGCTAAGACTCAAAACTTAGCTTGTCCGTATTTCCTGACCTTTCTCTGCTTGCTGACTGTAGCTGCAATGTGATGTCAACAGTCAGCTCATGCTTCCACTGCCATGATGTACAGGAACTTCATTGATATGATGGGCCGTCGTCCTAGAAACCCTCTTTCCTTAAGTTGTTTCTTGTTAGGTATCTGACCAAAGCGTTAAGAAAAGTATTTAATGTAGAGAGTCTGGTCTACGGAGAATCTGGTAATGAAGGGGGAGAGAACTTAGCAATGTCAGCTTGTTCAAATTCTTATTTGTGCCTATGTGAAATATGGACGCTCATCTCCTCTGGGCATTGAGGAGGTACGTCTTAAACACTTAGGACCTACATCAGAACAGTATTAGAGCATCATTCCTAGGTTTTATGTCTTGCTTCAGAGAATCATAAAACTTCGAAGTAACCTTCCTTTTTGCCATTTTCTTCATATATACCAAATGTTATTTTTTGGAGTAGCAATGTCCTGAACCCCATTACCTTTATTAACTAATAAGGAGCTGGATTAATGCAGAACTATAAACTAGTAAGAGTTGTACTTAGAGACTAGGAAAATAGAAGTACTGTTAAATTAAGCATATCATCTTTTAAGATCAATCAATCACAAATTACAAGAGGGCCAAGGAGGGGGTTGAGTTTTATTTGGAGGGTGGACATGTCTATAGGTTAGTCAAGGAACTTCTCATACTCATTGCTAAGGTGTACATGGACAGGGAGCCTCTGGATAATCCTTTGATGTGTTATGCCAGAGTCCAGACCCCCCAAAAGACCACCAAGAAATCAAGTCCAATGCAACAGCAGGTCTCTTTACTGACTGGCTTGCTTGGGTCACTCTGTATGTCTGATGCAGCCAGTAGGAGTGACCCTAAGCATCATGAGGCAAGGGTTTTTATGGGGTAAGGGACTCTAAGGGTTTCAGAGCTGCAGGGTTACAGTTCTGAGATTGACCCAAGCTCAGACCAGGGGTACCTGTTATGAATTTATTGGCTGCTTTGAATCCTAGAGATGTTTCAACATTTAGCAGTGGTCATTAATGCTTACCTATATTAGCAGATCAGCAGATGTGTACCTGGAGACTATCTGTTCTGTTGTTAATGTCCCTTTCCCAAGAAGGGAATACTTGGAATGTCAGGCATTTCTCTGTAGGTGCCGGCTCCTCCTTGGATGGTGTCTGCTCATGGGCCTTCCTGGAACCACAGGTGCCAGCAAGAGCCTTCTGTCTGTCTGTCTTTCATTAAGCCTGTCATGGCAGTTGTGTGGCCAAGCTTTTCTAGGCCCCACAGATACTCTTGAGGTGGGCCAGTAAAACTAGGTCATAGAAGGTAAGCAGTGGGAAAGCTACTTTTTATATTTAACCAGCAGTGAGTGCCAAATAGGGACAAGTGTCCATCAGAGAAAAGCGCGAGAGTGCTTAATGTCGCAGTCCATGGAGCAGTGGAATAGTCTATATGGAGGCTTCCTGGGTAAGGAAAATACACTCATAAAAAGGGGGGGTGGCATTAAACGTGCATGTCGAAGGAGGAAGGAGCTGTCCTGAGCCTTGTCCTGAATGACAAATAAGGGGGAGAGGTGGAGACCTAGTGTTAGACACTGGTTCTAGGGAAATGAGAATTCAGTCATTTAATGGGACAGTTAAAAGGTAAATGTTTTCTCTCCAGTGTGTAGACATGGCAGCAAAATATTGGCAGTTAACTCCCTAGCAAATAAACTAACTCATTTCAAAAGCCACGGCTGTGTGAGCCAGGGGTCCATGGATGAACTGAAAGAACATCAGTTTCTCAGGAAGCCCCGAACCCTGCAGAGGTCTGGATTATCTCTTAAGTGTGCTTTGTCTGTGGATGTTAGTCTTTACTTTTTCTTGGATTCCTAGGAAGGACTTGTATTTTTATTGATTTATTTTTATGTGGCATCAGAACTGAACCCAGAGCCTTGTTTATGCCAGGCCATGCTCTACCACTGAGCTACATCTAGTAGGCTTGTGATTTCCTCCATCGTGCTGAAAGGCTTTAATCAAATACATTCTTTAAAGAGAGAAGCTCTCCCGCTTTTCTCTCAGACAGTGGCCATCTAGAGGAAGCCAAGGGCACCAAAGGGACATAATGGGTATTAAAGTCTTTTGTGTGTGTCAGCGCATTTGTGAATGGGAGCATAGGGGTAATGGGTCTTTTTCATAGAAAGCAAGCGTGGTCATCAAGGACTGTGAAGTCAGCTCTCAGCAGAGCATGAATAAAGCCTTATAGATCAGCTGAGGGACAAACGACTGTCTCCAAGAATGCTGTAGACAGGACTGTGTTTGGCACCTGGGTATGCTGTAAATTTGCTTTTGATGGATGCTGTGACCACAAAGAATATAAAAGTAAGCTAAAGCAAGTGTCATCCTCTTGTGTAGATGGCACTATTAGCAGCCGAAGTTCTGAAAATGTTTTATCTCCCTGTTATGTTTTATGCCTCTAGGACAAGAAAACCCTTTCATTCCTCCCCTTGTTCAAAATGAACAAGTGAATTCAGCCTCTGCAGTAGGAGCAAGAGGCTATTAATCTGCATTTTATAATGTGGGTAGAGGCTGCTTTGCATTTTAGGCCAGAGGGTACAATTTCACTTATCATTGCAATGTAGAATATTGAAAAAATATTTCTGTGAAATTTTACTTTGTGAGAAGTCACAAGCATTTGTTGACCATTCATTATAGAAGATGATGTGTGGGGATGAAGAGGTGGTCCAGCGGTTAAGAAAGGTTGCTGCCCTTCCTGAGGACCCACGTTTGGGTCCCAGCACCCACATCAGGCTGCTCACAACTCTCTGAAGTTGTTTTCCGACTTTCACTTGCAAACTATGACATGTATAACCATATCACCACACTTACACTCAAAATACACATGCACAGACATACCCACATATAAATACTCATAACAGTAAAAATAATTTATAGAAAAAAAGAGCCCATTCCCTGCAGAGAAACACCTAACCCAGTCTTGACTGTGGGATGAGGAAATCAGATTTGCCTGAAGTGGATGAGCTCCAGGCTAAGCTGACCCACTTTAGGACTTCTTGTCCTTTTGGGGAGTGGATGGGGGGGGGATGGGAAGGGAGAGGGTGAAGGCTGACTGGGAGGGATTGGGACGAGGGAAGGGAGAAGGCAGGGGGATACATGGATTAAAAAAAGACATGTTTTTAATGAAAGAAATAAAATAAAGAAAAAGAAAAAAGCCGTTTGCAAGAGTCATTTGAGGAGCTGGGTGTGATGCCATTAGACCCATAATCCCTACTACTTGCAGACTGAGACAAGAACATGATGCCTATGCTTCTTCCTTCTAGAGTTTGCCTGGACTGTTGAGTAAGTCACATTTCAAAAATATAGCTTGATGCTTTCACTTACTTGCCCTGAAAAGATGAGAAAAAGGCACACCCAAGTCAATAGCAGATAAGAAAACACTGCTTTTCTTTTCTGAGAGCTTTATAACCTTAGGGTCAGCTTGGATGCTTAGAAAATTTTTCATTCTGAAATTGTGAGCATTTTAAAGATATATAGACACTTAAGAGTTTATATCAAGCAAATTGACCCACTTAAAATAGAAAAAAAAAAAAAGGAGCCAGTTCCATTCATCTTAGTCAGCAGCTACTTTTACAACCACTGTTGTCTGTAGTCAAAAGTTTTTCTGTCCTGCCTGGGCCTGTGGTCCAGGAAATCTCTCTGTATCCTTCTTGTCCGTTATGGACATAACACTGTCAGCAGTTGAGACAAAAGCACTTTTTTGCTACAAACAAAGTAAACTCTATATGGAGCTTCTTTGATGCCTATCATCTTTTCTGAAGTAGATTGGTGCTGCCAGGAGTAGACGTGTTTCATTGTCATAAAAATAAAAGGAACTTATGTTATTAAAATATCTTAAATGCCATATTCTGTAGATCTTTGAAGTGTTTGAAGATGACCTGTCTATCTAAAATATATGTTTGACCTTGAAAACATCTCTAATATGACTATAAGTTTGATTGTGATGACTAACTACTAACTTGTATTACTTTATATCCTAATTAGTTGTTAATAATAACTTTTGAGAACTAGCAATTTGTATGACATTGTTAGGTGAACTGTATAGGTAAAATATATTGAATAAGAGTAGAAATATATGTACAATAACAAAATTAATCTCAACTTTGTAGCAATATACACAATTTGTATTAAATACACAAAAATTCAATCTAATGTAAAATATTTAAATGAGTGATTTTTAGAGTATATTCAATAATCTACCCTTATATCCTATCATATGAATAGTCCCTTTTTCTCAGAGTAGATTCAATAATCTACCCTTTTATCCTATCCTATCTGTATGAATAAACAAGAACCCTGAATCTAATTTCTTTGTTCAGCTTTTTTTCTTAACCATAACCAATAAAATATTTTAAGCAAGCACCCTAAATAATGACAATTACCCATAACCCATTAAAAGATCCAAATCCATCCTCCCCACATTTTGGGAATGTGGGTGTCATGTTCTTAAATTTTCAGAAGTTTCTCTGTTCTTCTCGGCCAGTGCTGCAGACATTTTGTCCTATATAATCTCACAAAGGCTTATATGGCCTATAGCTCAGGCTTATCACTTGCTGACTCTTATTAAGTTAGCCTATGATTTTTATCTATACCTTTATGTGGCTTGGTACCTTCTCTCATTGCAGCAATTCTTATTTTGCTTCCTATGTGTCAGGCTAGTGTCTCTGCTCACCCTTTCCTCTCCCAGAATTCTCCTAGTCTCTACTTCCTGCCTGCATTCTGGCCAATCAGCATTTTATTAGACAAATACAAGTGAAAGTATTTACAGTAGTATCCCACAGTTGTCTGCTGTGTGCACTGTAAATATTTGTCACTATACACAGCTCAGTGCAGGACAAAGATGTTCCAACTGGAATACCTACACTTTTAAATGAATAGTGCTGGTCACTCCAAGTCATTATCTAAGGAAGGACTTACAGCTAGCTGGAAGCCACTGCCATTCAATCCCCTGTTCAGGCAACAGGTGTGTGTGTGAGGGATGGTGGGGGTGGTCCTAACATCATCAGGTCTGCCCTGCTGCTCTTCATTCCCTGTCTGAAACAGGCCATCTTGGCTCACCAGATTAGCGGAGCCAGTCAGGCTTTCCCTTACTCTGCACACTCAGTTGTCATTTGCCTCTGATGATTTGCAAGCATTAAGAGTTCATCACCTGCTTAGTCTCAGGTAACTTGGTTGCCATGTCATTCTCTGCATCACTTCAGCTCCTACTCATTGTAGATCCCAGAGAGCCTTGCACATAGGGCAAGACTTTGAAAATGTCTTTGCAAGGCTGCATTTTCTGACTTCTGAGGACCTGACTCTCCTACTTCCCTGTCTCTTCTGAAAACTTTCCCAGTTATTTCCGAAGTCAATGAATGAGGTGCCTCCCCTCCCCCACACACCCTGCTTGCTCTTCTCTGGGTATAACTTAGCCGTTATGAAAGTAATGCTCTCAGAGAAGCATTGGTGATGACCCCGATGAAATAGAGACTGTTTACTTTCATTGAAGAAGAGGTGAGGACGTCATTAGACACTCCCTTCTGACCTCCTCTGCCACTTGTGTGTAAGTCTACCTCAACTGTGTGCCATCCCAGGAAGCGCTGGCTAGAATGTATAGGCAGTTGAAGGTTAACTGAAAGGGCACCCCATCCCAGCTTTGGGAGATCATCACCTGTGCTGCAGTGAGACTTTTCTATGATGCAGTGTTTTGGGGACCATGGGTATTTCTTATAGATAGGTACAGTAATTCAGTGACTCACCAAGGTTGATTGTACTTTTCTTTTGGTCTGTCCTTGCTGCACTATCTGGGGTAACATTTTTGTTAAACATCCCCCCAAAAGTTAACAAAACTGAATGTATGAAACTAGCATACAGGATTTTATACTATTAAATATTATTGCTGCCCATTTAAAAATTTTAGAACATTTTATTCTTAGGAATCCTGTGCCAATTTACATGTTATAAATTTGATAATCTTATTAAATTATGAGGTAATGTCTGAGACTAATATAAGCAATTTGTTATACCACAGATTATGTCCTAACATTTGCAGGTGACTAGGTTAATATATAGTATTAATCGGGAGCTGCTTGGCTTCGTTTTGACAAAATGCCCAACGTAAACAACCTAAGAGATGAGGGGGTCATCTCAGCACACATTTCCAGAGGTTTCAGTCCTCTTTCACTGGCAGCAGAGATGCTCGTTTGTGATGAGGCAGAACATTGTGGTGGCAGGAACATGTGGCAAATGTCTTTCAGATCATTTTAGACAGAAAGAGAGAGAGAAAGGGACCAGGGAGCAAGTCTTCAGTAGCACACTCCCAGGAACCCACTTCTGCAGCTAGGACCCACCTTCATAATTACCCAAGCTCTCCCTCAATGTGCTATTAACTGAAGACCAAGCCCTCGATGCAAGAGCCAGGGGGCACATTTTGCATAATACATCCACCAACAAAGGTGAAAAAGTGAAGCAGAAACTGTGTCTGTTGACTTGGATCCCTGTGATAATCTGCTTAGATATAGAGCAGCATCTTCAACAATGAGGATTTTAAGGATGATTCAAAAGCCTTTCACAAATATTAAAAGTCTGCATAAAACATACACTTAAAGTATCTTGAGATATATCATCCTATGAAGTACAGTTGTCTCAGTTTTGTAGTGGTAAAAACTTTGTCTTAGGCTTTCTATTGATGTAGTGAGGCACTAGGAACAAAAATGCGTTGGGGAGGAAAGGGTTTATTTCAGCTTACACAGTTTACAGCTCCACATGGCAGCCTAAGTCAGAGCAGGAATAGGAGAAGGGCAGGTCTTAAAGCAGAAGCCATGAGGAATTATTACTGCCTCGCCCCTCCTGACTTTCTCAGCTTGCCTTCTTAGAGCCACCACCAACACAGTGAGCTGGACCTTCCCATGTCAATCATCAGTTAAGAAAATGTACCACAGGCTTGCTCACAAGGCAGTATGGTGGGAATGTTTTTTCTCATCATGTTTTCCTCTTGTAGAAGGACTCAGTTTGGGTAAAGTCAACAGAAATCTAGCAGAACAGATGTGTTCATATTTGGCAGGTAAGTATTTCATATTTCTGGTCATTTGTGTTTGAACTTTGTTATGTGTCAGAGGCAAAGTTGGATTAATCTGTGAAACAACCTCCTAGTGGTTTATTTTATGCTGAAAAATAAAAATATCCAAGTGCACCTCTGTGTGTGTCTCTCTCTCATTGCTCACCACAAGTTAAATTGTGCCCGTGTGTGTATGTGTGGTGTGAATATCCACAACTGTACCTATGTGGAGATTAGAAGAGGTCTTTGAATACTGTCCTCTATTGTCGTCCACCTTAGTAACTTTAGACAGGATTTCTTACTAAGCTTGCCATTTGGGCTAGACTGGCTTGCCATTTTAGCTAAGTTCCGATAAGCTTCCAGGACCTGCCTGTTTTTGTCCCTTAACATGGAAGTTACAACAGCTGTGCTTGGGTTTTATATGAGCTCTGGGGATTCCAACCTAGATCTTCATGCTTGCCCAGTCACTCTCTGAGCCATCTCCCTCGGTCTCTGATTTTTGTTTCAGGAGAGCTTCTTATTTTGTAGCTCAGGATGGCCTTAAAATGGCCATCCTTTTTCCTCAGGTTCCATTCTGGAATCACAGGCGTGGACCATCATGCTCACCTCTGAAATCTGAAATTTTACAAATGATGTTCGGAATCAAATAGAAAATATTCTAAGGTATTCTTAGGCTTCAGTTGGTCATGGACTTGAAATATTTAATAAACAGAGTAATACAGTGATTGTGTGGACCACCTGACCTCCAGAGAGCTTTTGCAGGATAGTGTATCCTGAAGAACCACAGCGGAGTGATCTAACTGGAATTATCTATTGTTTTAATCTTGAAGAACTATAAATAGAAAAGGGTGGTCTGTATCTCAATATTGCTGAGAATAAGTGACTCTGAGTGCTTAGTTTTAAAGAGGACATTCATATCAAACTCTGCCCAAGACTCAGGGAACACCACAGAAGAAAGTAAGAGCTAGAGGATGAGAAGATTGTGAAAGTCGGTCTTCTGGACATGATATGGCTGTTGCACCCATGAACTCACAGAAGTTGTCATTACCTGAGCAAGACCTGCACAAGAGGAAGGAATCAACATTCTATCATGTGGGGGACAGCTGAGGCACTATTGACAGTTAATGGCGCTTGGGAGACAGAGTAATTTTTCTTTTTGGGGGGAGGTGCAGTTGCTGGTGGGGTGACTACACTCTGGTGGATGGTCCTACACCTATGTGCAGATGGGAAGTGCTATAAGAATTCAGTGCATAGGAGGAGGAGGGGCAACATGAAGCTGATGGGAGATGAAGTAGGGGTATCATCAAGACACATTGTATACTGTATGAAAATTTCAAAAATAAATGAAAATATTATGAAAAAATTAAGTGAAGACTGACATAGACACTTGATGCTGACCTTTGGCCTGCATAAATGCATAGGCCTATACATGCAATCATATAAGGAGGTTGGAGAGATGCTTCAGTGGTTAAAAAGACTGGATGTTTTTCCAGCGGTCCTGAGATCAATTCTAACACCCACATGGTGGCTCACAACTGTAGCAGTAGCTCCATGTGATCTGATGTCCTTTTATGGTGTGCATATGTAGACAAAATACCCATATACATAATGCATAATCAAAAAATTAAAAAGCAAAATAAAGAAAACAAGCATGTATATACACACAAAATATAGAACTGAATGAAGGAAATCAATAATCTGGCACAATGATTTATCATTAAACACCCATGACTTTGTACATACAGGCATCCATAATATAATCGTTTTTAATCATAAAACTGGTACCTTTTAAAATATAAAGTTAGTGTCATTTATTATTGTCAGAATGCCATTCTTTTTTCTCTGCAAAGCCCAGAAGGAAGCTAATCAAAGAAAAGGATACGCCATTGTAAAATGACATATTTTATGTCTGATATGGAAGAAGCTATGCTGTAAGCAGCAGGAAAAATGAATGGCTTTGTCTTTGACAATTGCAGAAGTGATTCCCTATCCTTAGTGAGTTGATAGATAACAGCTCTTTATCAGAGAAGCATCTCTCCCACTGGGCCATTTTCCCCTTTCCTAGACTCAGGGGAGTTTAATGGAGATGAAATGTAAAATTGTAAATCTGCCTATTTGCACAGTCTTTCAGTTTTTTTCTGATTGCATACTTATTTTATGAATGCTTTGGAATAGCTAATCTCATCTGTAAAATAAACTGTAAAAGCATTTACATATCAATGTGCTATGACTAATTTCTACCTCCAAACCTGTTGGTGGTAGCATACAACCATAGGAATAGAGAGCTAAAGGGTTCCTATCTTTGCTTGTTAGTTTGGACCCTAGCATGCTACCTATCAGCAATTCTCTCTTCTCAGTGATATCTGGAATGACTTGAGATCACAAATTATGCTTCAGCAAGGACTAAACAATTTCAATAATGTGTGTTTTTTGCAATGGTGATTTTCTGGTTACAAAATCTTATGGGAATCCTTGGTAAGTATTGGAGTTTAAAATGACACGAGGGGATGACTCTTAAGAGTATTGATTGCTCTTTCAGAAGACCTGGGTTCAATTCTCAGCGCCTACATGGCAGGTCACAATTGTCCCAAATAACAGTTCTAGAGAACTCAGTGACTTTTTCCATGGGCACTGTACACAAAAGCAAACAATACACACATGTAAAAAAAATAATAAACAAGTGAGCTGAAATTTTGCCCTAGCATTTATTTTCTATAGGTAGACTTCACTTGAAGAAGTTGATGTATTCTTCTGAGCATTGCTGAAAGTATTTCTTAACTCATGTAGTAGCTTATTTATTAACTATAGAAAGTACCTGAACAATATCTAAGCAAGGAGATCTGTTAAGGGTGTAGAGATCATTTTCATGATAAAGCTCTTCCAGGGCTTGTCTCTTATTGGGTAGGAATTTGAGACAAAGAAGATGTAGTTTCTTTAAGAATCACTTTGGTGATAATGGTGAACTTTAGCATCAGGAACTTTTAACAAAGGGCACACACACACACACACACACACACACACACACACACACACACACACACACACACACACGGTGTAATGAGTGCTTTCAGAATCTAGGCTTTCATGCTTCTGCAATGGATTAGTCTGCTCTGGCTGCCATGGCAAATGCCACAGAATAGGTGCCTCAAAGAACCTTTTTTCTCATGAAAAAAATCTGAGGTCAGGGTGTCCTTGTGTTTGTTTCTCCCAAAGCCTCACTCCGTGGCAGAAAACTGGCTATCCTTGGTACATGCATCTTTATACTATCTTCCAGGGTCTCATGTGCCTTATCCTTACAAGAGCAGGTCTTTAGAGCCTCTATAGATCCTGTTATAATAAACAACTTATGACAATTTGGGCCTTTCTTAGAGATCCAAAGATTGCTCTTTTTCTCACCTCAAGATTTAGAAAAGGTGCCTTGTTGGGAATGAGAGAGCATGTAGTGCAAAATATGTGCAAAAATAATGACACGATGGAGAAATGAGTTATGGAGTCACTTGATGTACTCTAGGGAGGAGACTGATGAGGGCCAGACCCTGATAAGAAGGTCCTTTGCTCTCACTGTATGGAGGTAACTTTCTTTGAAATGGTTAAGCCAGAGGAGTCTTCCCTTTGATGTCTGGTCAGTTTGACGAGGCCTGTTCAGATTAGTGGCTGTGACTCTCTCTCTCTTAAGTTAAAGATTTATTTCTTTTTCATTTAGTGTATGTGTGTTCTGCCTACCTGTAATGTGAGCATATCACATGTATCACATGTGTGATTGATGCTTGAGGAGTCAGAAGAGGTGCTGGATTCTGTGGAACTAATGGGTGGTTTTAAGTCAGAAGGTTGGTGATGGGAACTGAACTGAGGAAGGACATCCAGGGCTATTAATTAACAATCCATCTCTTCACCCACTTGTTATTATTATTATCATTTTTTTTTAAAAAAACTGATCTGGCAAGATTTGAATGCCCATAGCATAAAAGACTTCATTTTGGTTTGGTATATTGGGCCAGGAGCTAAGTATAATGCAATGGCAGTTTATACCTTTAATTGCAAATACAGTCACATTTTGAGTTTGGTTTAGGACTTCAGTATATGATATAGCAGGGGGTTCAAGGTTTATCCTGTAACTCATGTAGCAATGACTTTCTTAGTTGCTTTGACAAAAAATATGACACAAATAACTTAGGAGAAGGTTTATTTTTGCTCACAGTTTTGGGGAGTTTCAGTCTATTATGTGGGGAATGCATTATGCAATTCACAATGGCTGGCATTTGTGGACAAGACTCCTCAGAGCTGTGAAGAAAGAAAGCCAAGCACACAATTTGAGGTTAGAAGCACATATAGCCTTCATGACATCGTCTGTGACCTATCTGTGCCAGCCAGGCCTCATGTACCAACATTTCTACAACCACCAAGAGCAGCACTGCTAGCTGAGAATTGCCTGTGGGAACATCTCACATTCAAACCACAAGTGTGCATATCTTTAAAAAGTGTTATCTAGAAAGAGGTCAGTCCAGGGCATGGTGTTCACTCCTGTTAGTCGGGTAGGAAATGTTTAATCATTAATGTCAACATTTGCCAATGTCAACATTTTATTCATGTCCAGACAAACACCATGATCTTGCTTTTATATCAAGACATCAGAGTTACACAGTGTACTTACTTGGTGTTGATATTCTGAACAACTGTTTATGTATGGCAACAGGACATTAAGTCCTACAGCAAGTTCCAGCCCAGGCCTTACCTAGACAGCAAGGGGACTGCTTTACTCTCTCTCACGGCGTCATTAGACATTTCAGGGAAAGAACTGAAATATAACACTGATTTTGCTTTATCAGTGTAAAATTATGTACTTTTGGCCAATCAAATGTGGAAAGCTTTTCTAAATAAGCTGCCATGTGCTAATGATAAATCAATGTATTACCTCCCAAGGAGGATAAATGGATAACCTAGAAAGTGAAACAGAAATTGGCACTAAACTGCATCACAAGATTGATGTGTGGACTCATTTTTAAGGCTCTATTCCCTGTGGTTACTCAACAGCATGGAGATGTTTGAGCATATGTCACACAAGTGAAGCACAAACACATGATGCCACGGGAAAGGTTTCAAGGGCAAAGGGGAACACTTGACCTTTGATGGCAGAGCTGAGACTGAACTTTGGCTTCTTTACACAACAGGCAGACAGCTTCTCTGAGTGTCTGTCTCGTCATCTGTGAAGTCATAGGGTTACTATGCATGGGCAGAAACTAAGAAAGAGAATTAGATTTAGGAACTGGGTGGTGGCTGGTTTTGCCTTTAATCTCAGCATTTGTGGGGTGGAGGCAGGTAGATTTCTTTGAGTTTGGGGCCAGTCTGGTAAGTTTCAGGCCAGCCAAAGCTACACAATGAGACCACGTCTCAAAAAGATTTGGATTTAGTGTTTCTATCTGGCAAACAATAGAAAGGCCTCTCAGCCAGGAGGGAGAAGAGGAGGAAGAGGAAGACGAGGAGGAAGAGGCGCTCTCTTGATGATGTCTTTTCCTGTCTGTGCTGAATCTATATTCTTTCAGCACATCTTCACACTCTGTACTTAATCAGGCCCCTTCACCTCTCATCCAATTCCACCATCATCTCCCAGTGTGAACTGCTACAAATTCTTTCTTGCAGAAATTGGCTCATTGTTTGAGACTCCTGAAAGCCCGACTCTTACCTGCCTTCCTCCTCTGCTCCCACACAGCAGTCTGTTTTCTCTCTACAGAGGTCCAAGGGTTAGGCACACGGCCATGTGTTCCCACCAATAGAGAAAAACTTAAACTCTTTGCAATGGCTTTATATTCTGGTTTCACTTGCTTTCTGCTGCTTGACTTCGTGCTGGCCTCCTTGGCCTCCCTCAGCCCCAACTCACTCACGCATTTCTGGGTCAGGGCTTCTGCTGTTGGACATACACGATTTCTTCTAGGATGAAACCAGGTGTCCCATTGCTTCACTTTGTAGAAGTCTTAATAGATATCAGTAGTTTTGAATGACCTAAATGGTCACCTTACCTAATGTACCATTCTCTTCCAATTTCTCTCAGTTCCTGTTGTCTGCCGGAACCTTTTACAGAACCCTTGTCAATGGTTACAGTTATTATTTACATTATGTACTTTTTTTGGTTTGTTTGTTCATCTGGCTTACAAGAATATAAACTCAAGCAAGTAACAGCACAGGCCTGAAACTGTAACTGTTCAGCAATTCAGCTGAATAAAGTATCATCTAATATTACTTTTCTTTCTTTCAAATTTTCCTTTCTCATTTGGCATAATTGTGACCTCGTGTTTCCTGTATCCTGAAGACATGTCTTGTAGCTTGAATATAAAGGGTTCTTGGTGGATCACACCGGGAAGGCCTGGAGCTTAGCTTGTGAAATACCGAATGATGATTGGATCATGAGTGTTGTAGTGGGGGTTTCTTGGTCCCAGGCGGCCAGAGGCCCAGACCCACAGACCTGTGTGCCAGACCACTTAGCCGCCCAGCCGCCTGCCACTCAGGCCCTTAGAAATGACTCAGACGCTTATATTAACCTTATGCTGTTTGGCCTGTGGCTTAGGTACATTGTTAGCTAGCTCTTACATTTTAACTCAACCCATTTCTATTAATCTGTCTGCCACGTGGCCCGTGGCTCACCTGTGTTCCTTACATGTAGCTCCTTGGGCAGCTTGCTCGATCTGCCTCTGACTCTGCCCTGCTTCTCCTACCTATGCTCTGATTTCTCCTCCTACTTCTTCTCTGGTGCCTGTCATGGCCCAAAACAGCTCCTTTATTTAAAGATTGATATTCACAGCATACAGAAAGGCATTCCCACATCATGTGAGTGTGATTGTTTCATCCGATGATGCTCCATAGTGAATGGGCTGCTAGGAGGTGGGATCTATGTGGAGAAAGCAGGTAGGTCACTGAGAAACTGAGCCTTTGAACATCTTGTTCTGGACCTTTACCTTTCTTGCTCTTTTTGCTTCTAACCATGGTTTCTAGTTCATCATCCTCTAAAAACAAAGCTTTGCACCCAGTGACTAAAAGCTATGAAACCATCAGCCAAGTTAAAATTTTCTCAGGTGGAAAAACTGAGGGAAAAAAAAAAAAACAACAGAGGGTGGATTTGCCACCAGCTGTGGTTCATTCTAATTTCAACAATAGGACTTCTAGGGAGTATACACGGGCGAAATTCAGAATGTATGAGTGTTAAGTCCTGTGTGGTGGAACGTCAACATTTTAATTATTATTAATTCATGAGAAAAGACTTAAATCGGGTCTAGAAAGATGGCCCAGTTGTTAGGAGCACTGGCTGCTCTGGCGGAGGATTGCGTTCTAAGCATCCACATGGCAACTCACAATGGTGACTCCGGTTCCAGGTGATCTGATGCCCTCTATTGGCCTCCGTGGACACCAGGCATGCAAGAAGTTAACACACAGGAAGGCAAAAAACGCATACACGAGAATTAAAATTAGAGTAAGAAATTAAAAAGAAAAATATTTAAATGAATAAATTGTAGATAAAAGACAAAAAATATAAATGAACAAAATGGAAGCAATCAACATGACTATTTAAATAATAAAAAAGTTTGCCAGGAGTGACCATACCTCATTTCTTCCTGCTGAAGCAGTAGAATTATGTATGGGAAACAGAATGAAACAGCATTTTAAAAAGTTAAAAGTTTACCAAAGCAAATGTAAAACCAATTTCTAAAAAAAGGCTTCAGATTGGAGCTTTTCTTTAAGTTCTTGTCCAATTTAATTAAAAAATGATGATTTTCTGCCTAGGATATTGACACAAAGGATTCCTCAGTCAGGACCCAATGAAACCTCTGGTTTTTAAGTTAAATTTTGTCAAAACTGTGTAAGCAAAAAGGACATTTTATGAATCCCTTCATGTTGGGTGGCCTGCAGAGATTCTCTTTGCTTTAGCCAAGCTTTGGTAGGGCAGTAACACAAATTATACTTAAACTCATCAATATTTATTTCATTTAAACCAGTTATTTTCTTGCATTTTTTTTAAATTAAAAAATTTTGGATTTATTTATGTACGTAAGTATGTATCTGTGTACCATTAGCATGGTCGTGGCGACCAGAAGATGACATTGGATCCCCTGAAACTGAAGTACAAACAGTTGCAAGCCATCGTGTGAGTGTTGGGAATTGATTCTGGGTCCTCTGCAAGATCAAAATGTGTTTGTATCTGCTAAGCCATCTCTCCAGCCCGCTTTCGTTTTTTTACAGGTAGGAAGAGTTTAATAACTTTTCTTCCCTAAAATTTCCCATGATGTCAGCATACTATCTTCCCAGTTGGACCCTCTAGAAGCCACTGACCCATTTTCAGTCACCAGGAGACCTTTTTCAAGTGATCTCTTTTGTTTTTTTACATTTTAAGACATGGCTGCCACTTTCCATTGATGGTGAAAACTATGTTTACAGTTTTCATATGTTGCATGAAATAGCTTTGGCTGATAAGTTATCCCTACTTGTTAAATTTGTTATCCACTTTCCGGCGTTCTCCCCCACATCACTAATATTCTCATCTAGGCTGCTTTCCTTCTCTTATTTGCATGACTGATTTTTTTTTTTTTTGAGAATTGCATTTTAAAATTTATTCATGAAAAGGTCTTTTTCTCCCCATGTATCCACCTGCTCCTCCTTCTTCCTTCCTCCCAATCCCTCCCAGTCAGCCTTCAGCCTTGCCTGTCCCCATCCACCCATCCCCTTTCCCCAAAAGGCAAGAAGTCCCAAAGTTTGGGAGGCACATCCACTCCAGGCAAATCCAATTACCTTATCCCAATATCAAGACTGGGTTAAGTGTTCCTCTGCAGGGAATGGGCTCCAAGGTGCCAGCCCACGCACAGGAACACAGGCTGATCCCACCCCTCGAGGCTCCACATACTGCCCATGCCAATCCACAATTGCCTATCCTTGGAGGGCCTAGCTCCTTTTTCCGATGGTTCTCCAGTGGCTGTTTTTGATTCAGTGAACTCCACAGAGCTCGAGCCGGCCATCTCCGTGGAATTTCTTCTCTTAATCTTTATCACCTTGCTCATACAGACTCTCACCCCTGCTCTCAGCTGGACCAGGAGCTTGGCCCAGTACTAAGCATGGATCTCTACCTCCATCTCTATTCATTGTTGGATGTGGGTTCTATGATGACACTTAGGGTGGTTACTCATTCTATTAAAGGGGAAGTCCTGTTTAGGCACCCCCTCCACTATTGGTTGGAGACCTAGTCAGGGACCTCCTGTGAGTTCTTGGAGGTTTCCCTAGCACCCGGTCTCTTTCCAAGCCCACATTGGCTTCCTCTATTAAGATATCAACTCTTTTTTTCTCCCTCTTTGTTGCTCCTCTCACTCAGCCATCTCATTCTCTCATAATTTGTTCCCACCTCTTCTTGGTTGCAACCCATTATGTACCCAGTTTCCTAGAGGAATCACTGGATGTCTTTCTTAAATTCCTCCAGATTTTAAGCTGTTCCGGGATTGCAGTTTGAAACTTGGGTATTCTTTGCTTTTTGTCTAAAGTCCACTTATGAGGGAGTACATCCCATGCCTCTATTTCTGGGCTTGTGATACCTTGCTCAGGAGGATATTCTCTAAATCCATCCATTTGTCTGAAAATTTTAGGATTTTTTTTTTCTGCTGAGAAGTACTCCATTGTGCATATGTACCACAGTTTGTTAATCCATTCTTCAGTCGAGGGGCATCTAGGTTATAAATAGAGTTGAGCTGCTGTCATTGGGGCACAATGTGTGTCATTTGGATGTATGCCCAATAGTGATATTGCTGATTCTCAGGGAGATTGATTCCCAGTTTCCAGGGTGTACAAGTTTACACTCCCACCAACAATGGAGGAGTGTTCCCCTTGCTCCACATCTTCTCCAGCATAGGCTGTCATCTGTGTTTTTAATCTTAGCCTTTCTGAGAGGTGTAAGTTGTTTTTATTTGCATTTCTCTGATGGCTGACGATGTTGAGCAATTTTTAAAGTGCCTTTCAGACATTTGTAATTCTTGCTGCGAATCCCCTTTTTAGCTCTGAACCCCATTTTTTAATTGGGCTATTTAAGTTTTGGGGCTCTAGTTTCTTGAGTTCTCTATGTATTTTAGAGAGCAGTCCTCTATAAGATGTAGGGTTGGTGAAGATCTTTTCCCATTCTATAGGCTGTCATTTTGTCTTGTTGACCGTGTCCTTTGCCTTAGAGAAGCTTCTCAGTTTCAGGAGGTCCCACTTATTGATTGTTGTTCTTAGTGCCTGTGCTACTGGTGTTATATTTAGAAAGTAGTCACCTGTGCCAATGTGTTAGAGGGTATTTCCTGCTTTCTTTTCTATCAAGTTCAGTGTAGTTGGGTTTATGTTGAGGTCTTTGATCCACTTGGATTTGAGTTTTGTGCAGGGTGACAGGTTTGGATCTATTTGCATTCCTCTACATACTACAATCCAGTTATGCTGGCACCATTTGTTGAAGATACTATCTTTTTTTCCATTGAATATTTTTGGCCTCTTTGTCAAAAATCAGGTGTTCATAGGTGTGTGGGTTAATGTCGGGGTCTTCTACTCAATTCCATTAATCCACCAGGTTGTTTTTATTACTGTAGCTCTATACTATATCATAAAAAAGTCAGGGATAGTGATTTCTCCCAAAGTTCTTTTATTGAGCAGGATTGTTTTGGTAATCCTGGGTTATCTGTTATTTCATATAAAGTTGAGTATTGTTCTTTCAAGGTCTGCAAAAATATAGTGTTGGGATTTTGATGAGTATTACATTGAATCCTTAGGTTGTGTTTGGTAAAATTGCCATTTTTACTATGTTGATCCTATCTATCCAGGAGCATGTGAGATCTTTCCATTTTCTGATACCTTCTTCAATTTGTTTCTTCAGTGAATTAAAGTTTTTGTCAAACAGGTCTGCTACTTCTTTGGTTAGAGTTACCCCAAGATATTTAAGGCTATTTTCAGCTATTATAGAGGGTGATGTTTCCCTGATTTCTTCTTCAACCCTTTTATCCTTAGTGTATAGGAGGGCTACTGATTTTTTTGAATTTATCTTGTACCCTGCTACCTTGCTGAAGGTGTTTGTCAGCTGTAGGAGTTCCCTGGTAGAATTTTTTTGGGGTCACACACATAAATATGATCATATCTAGAAATTTAGATAGTTTGACTTCTTCCTTTCCAATTTGTATCTCCTTAATTGCCTTTGTTCTCTCATTGCATTAGCTAAAACTTCAAGAATTACATTGAATTGATTTTTGGTGGGATTGCTTTGAATTTTTCTCCATTCAGTTTGATGTTGGCTGTGTGCTTGCTGTATATCACCTTTATTATATTTAGGTATTTTCCCTGTATTCCTGATCTCTCCAAGACTTTTATTATGAAGGAGTGTTGGATTTTGTCAAAGGCTTTTTACAGCCTCTAAGGAGATGATCATGTGGGTTTTTCTTTCATTTTGTTTATATGATGGATGACAGTTACAGTTTTTTATATGTTGAACCATCCCTGCATCTCTGAGATGAAGCCTACTTTATTGTGGTGGATGTTTTTTTATGATATGATGTTGTGTTTGGTTTCCCAGAATTTTATTGAATATTTTTGCATCAATGTTCAAGAGAGAGATTAGTCTATAATTCTCTTTCTTTGTTGCATCTTTGAGTGACTTTGGCACAGGGTGATTGTGGCCTCATAAGAAGAGTTTGGTAGTGGTTTTTCAGTTTCTACCGTATGGGACAGTTTGAGGAGTATTGGTATTAGTTCTTCTTTGGATATCTGTTAGAATTCTAAACTGAAAAGAGTTGGTCCTGGCCTTTTATTACGTGGGAGACTTTTAATAACAGCTTCTATTTCTTTTGGGGTTATAAGTCTACGTACCTTATTTATCTGATCTTGATTTAATTTTGGTAAGTGGTATCTGTCCAGAAAGCTGTCCATTTCTTTCAGTTTTCCATTTTAGAGGAGCATAGATTTTCAAAGTATGACCTAATAATTCTCAGAATTTCCTGGGTGTCTGTTGTTATGTCCCTCTTTTCATTTCTGATTCTGTTTATTTGGATATTTTCTCTCTGCTTCTTGGTTACTTTGGATAAAGGTTTATCTATCATGTCTTTATCAAAGAACCAACTCTTTGATTCACTGATTCTTTGTATTGTTCTCTTTGTTTCTATTGTATTGATTTCATCCCTAAGTTTGATTATTTCCTGCTGTCTACTCCTTATAGGTGAATTTGCTTCTAATTGTTCTAAAGCCTTCAGCTGTGCTCTTAGGTCTCTTGTGTGATATTTCTCTAGGTTTTTCATATAGGCATCTAGTGCTATAAGTTTTCCTCTTAACACTGCTTTCATTGTGTCCCATAAATTTAGGTATGTTATGGATTCATTTTCATTGAATTCTAGGAAGTATTTGATTTCTTTCTTAATTTCTTCCTTGAATTCAGTTTCCATGAGTTTTCAGGCTTTCTGTGATTTTTGTTGTTGTTGTTGTTGTTGAAGTCTAGCTTTAGACCATGGTGGTCTGATATGATACCGGGAGTTATTCCCATTTTTTGTATCTATTGATATTTGCTTTATGACCGAGTATGTGATCAATTTTAGAGAAAGTTCCATGGGGTGCTGAGGAATATATATATTCCTTTATGTTTGGAAGGAAGGTTCTGTATATATCTATTAAGTCCATATGGGTCATAGTTTCTGTTAGATCCTTTATTTCTCTGTTGAGTTTCTGTCTGGTAGACCTATCCAAGAATGAAAGTGGGATATTAAAGTCTCCCACTATTAGTGTATGGGGTTTGATGTGAAGTTTAAGCTTTAGAAGTGTTTCTTTTATATATATAGGTGCCCTTGTGTTGGGGCATAAATGTTCAGAATTGAGACTTTATCTTGGTGGATTTTTCCTGAAATGAATAAGTAATGTATATCCTTGTCTCTTTTGATTGATTTTAGTTTGAAGACTATTTTGTTAGAATTAGGATGGCTACACCAGCTTGTTTCTTGTGACCATTTGATTGGAAAGTCTTTTTCCAAACCTCTATTCTGAGGCAGTGTTTGTCTTTGAAGTTGAGACATGTTTCTTGTACGCAGCAGAAGGATGGCTTCTGTTTTTGTATCCATTGTGTTAATGTGTGTCTTTTTATAGGTGAATTCAGTCCATTGATATTAATGACCAATGATTGTTATTTCCGGTTATTTTTGGTGGTAGCATGTGTGTATTTCCCTTCTTCAGCTTTTTCTTCTGTGAGATTATTGATTGCTTGTAGTTTCATGGATGTATCTGGTTTTCTTAGATTGGAGATTTTTCCTCTAGTGCTTTCTGCAGGGCTAGATTTGTGCATAGGTATCGTTTAAATCTGGTTTTGTCATGAAATATCTTGTTTACTCCATCTATAGTGATTGATAGTTTTGCTGGGTATAGTAGTTTGGGTTGGCAGCCATGTTTTTTAGTTTCTGTATAACATCGGATCAGGACCTTCTTGCTTTCATTGTTTCCTTTGAATAGTGGAGTGTTATTCTGATGGGTCTGTCTTTATAGGTAACTTGGCATTTGTCCTTTGCAGCTCAATATTTTTTCTTTGTTCTATAGGTTTAGTGGCTTGATTATAACGTGACAAGCAGACTTTTTTTAGGGGGTCTACTCTATTTGGTTTTCTATAAGCTTCTTGTATCTTTATAAGCATTTCCCTCTTTAGGTTGGGAAAGTTTTTTGCTATGATTTTGTTAAATACATTTTCTGTGCCTTTGAACTTGTATTCTTCTTCTTTCATTCCAGTTATTCTCAGGTTTGATCTTTTCATGGTGTCTCATATTTCCTGGACAAATTATGTTATGATGTTTTTATTTTAATGTTTTCTTTAATTGACATATTTATTTCCACTGTTGAATCTTCCACTTCAGAGATTCTCTCTTCCATCTCTTGCATTCTGTTGGTTATGTGTGTATCTGTAGTTCTGGTTGATTTCTTTAGATTTTCTATTTCTAGTTTTGCCTCCTCAGTTCATGCCTTCCTTTATTGCTTCTATTTCAATTTTTATTCCTGGAATGTTTCTTTTTCCTGTTTGTTTTCTTTTTCTTGGTTTTCTTTATTTTCTTTTATGAATTTATTAATCTCTTCCAATATTTTGTTTTTACTTACTTCTATTTCTTTAAGGGAGTTTTTAATATCCCTTTTAAAGCTTCTATTATCTTCATAAAGTTGTTTTTAAGGTTGTTTCTTTCTGTTTCCTCTTCATTTTTATGATCAGATCTTAATATAGAACCAACAACTTCTGGTGGTGCCTTGTTATTCTTTATATTCTTATATGTGTTCTTGCACTGGCGTCTGCCCATTGCTTTCTGAGTTCACTTTTAGTCAGCTCTTGGTTGGCTCTTAGTCAGTTGTGAGCCTGGGGGCTGAGGGTTGTTCTTAGTTGGCTTTAGGCCAAGGAACTGTGTGTCTCCAGTTTTCACAGGGGCCCTTCCTAGTCAGCTCTTAGATGGCTCTTAGGTGTGGAGCAGGAGGCTTCAGGGTCTCCAGTTGTAGGTGTGTGATGATCTAGATTGCAGTTTGGGCAGTGTTTGTTTGGACATAGGATGTCCCTCCAGCTGTGTTTTGTTAGAGATTAGGCTTGTGGGATTCTCTCAGCTTTCTTTGGTTTACAGCAGAGCTGGGTGTGGTTGTGGTGCTGGGGGCTATGTTCTTGGGGCCAGGGTTTGGAGACCATGGTCTTTAATTGGCCTGAGGGTCGGGATGCCACACACTTCTTTGTCAGTTGTGGAGCAGGAGTCTTTGGGGTCTCCAGTTGTTAGTTGCTTGTTTAAATGTTCTCTGAAGCCACTGAACCTTGTTCCAGGTAGAATTTATTATTTTCCTAACATTTCAGTGATTTTTGGCTTTACTATTAAGGAGTTACAATGTGTGTGTGTGTGTGTGTGTGTGTGTGTGTGTGTGTGTGTGTTTCTATGGTGCAATGCATTTGTTGACAGGATGCATACACATTTCAGGTTTTGTTTTCTATTTTCCTCACTCTAGTTTTTGGTATTTTATGTTGGTCTTGGTGGCAAGCTATGGTCTCCACTCCTATTTTGGGGAAGACACAACCAGTAGCAACAGAAATAATATCGTGGTCTGAAGCATGAGAAAAAATCCTCAGGGAGAAGAAAGAGTGAAATAGTGTAGTTTCTACATAAGCAATCAGACTTGAGGATTTTCTGCAGAAGTGCATGTTCAGAAAGTGGTCTATTTGCTTTAAGCACAGCATTTTTTGGTCTCTTGTTACTAGATCTCACATGCCCAGCACTGTGCACATTTAAGTAAAGTATTTATGCCCTCTACTAGTGTGAGGCACTATCAGGATTAAAAATATATAATCACTGTTTCATTGCTGTAAAACAACACCATGGTTAAGACAACTTATGTAAGGAGGGGTTTATTTAGACCTCCAGTTCCTGAAAGGTAAGAATTTATCACCAGTGAGACAGGGAAGCATGACCAAAAATAGACACAGTGGCTGGAGCAGTGAGCAGAAACAACATATCTGGATTTTGTTTATTTGTTTGAGATTTATTTTATTTTATGTGTATGTGTTTTGTTCGCATGCATGTCTGTGTACCATGTGTGTACAGTACCTGTGGAGGCCAGAAGAGGGCATCAGACCCCCTTTGAACTGGAGGTGTGTTTGTTACTATGTGACATCCTGAGGATGAAGCCTGGGTTCTCTGAAGAGCAGTAAATACCATTAACTGTCCATCCATCCCTTCAGCCCACCAGAGCTCACAACTTAGAGCACAAGCAGGGAGCAGAAAGAGATCTGGGAATGGTGTGTGGCTTTTGAAACTTCAAAGCCTTTCTCTAGCATGGTTATACCTCCTTAACTTACCCAGACAGCACCACCAACTAGAGACTAAGTATTCAAACATCTGAACCTCTGGGGAGCATTCTCATTTAAACCACTCCACTAAATGACAATTTAGATAGCAATTACTGTTACTAGCCAGCAGGGTGAGATTCTTTTGCTCTAGATGAGTCAGAAAAACATAAGCAATAGTTTAGCAACCAGAGCCTCTGCTTGGTTTTGGCTATGTATGCACCCCTCATCTAATAATGCATTTGGAAAGCCTGAAATATTTATCTGTACATACATACCCTTCTGCAAACATTGTATCTTGCAGCCTGTTAGCAATGTAGGAATCCCATGTATATCAGGCTGCAACATACTTGCTTTAAAGAACAGAAATTAACTACTTTTCTTAGCAGCCTATTCATAACAACTAGTATTTATCCATACAGGTCTTAGAACACATACTAAAATGAAGAGATATGGGCTGATCTGGCCTAAGCTAGTTTTGGATGCATTCATAGTAAGGCTGACTGTATCTTCTGAGTGAGGTTTATGGAGTGAACCCTATATTTATAATCTCATGTCTATGCAGAGTTGTGAATGTGCAAGATTAGAATCAAATGTATCATGGAAAGGAACATGTACAATGAGCAAAGGTTTACCTAATTCAAACCTGTCAATCAAATAGAGAACCACCCTTGCTATATTCCCTAGCAATCAAACTCTTCCTCTCTTGAACCGTATAAAACGAAGCTACCCCAAACATTAATTAGAGCCTTGAGTTCTTCTACTTATGAGTCCATTGTCAGTCTTGATAGCATGTGACACATCCCATTGCTTTGCTCTAAGTCCATTTGTTACAATAAGGTTTTCCACCCTCTGTCTGGCCAGAGGTTCAAGTCCACAGACCTGCTATCCCAGACTGCTTAGCTGCCCACCACTGCCTAAGCCCCCAAAATGACTTAGACAGTTATATTAACTTCATGCTGTTTGGCCTATGGCTCAGGCACATTGCAAGCTAGCTCCTTCATCTTAACTCAACCCATTTCCATTAATCTGTCTTGTCACGTGACCTGTGACTCATCTGTGTTCCATACATGTTTCTTCTTTGGGCATCTGGCTCGATCTGTTTGTGACTCTGTCCTCCTCCTACCTATGCTCTGATTTCCCTGCCCACTTTTTCTATGGTGCCTGCCATGGCCAAAACAGTCCTTTATTTAAAGATTGATATTCACAGCATGTAGAAAGGCATTCCCACATCATCCATTTCCGTGCTACTTTGCTTACCTGTGTGAGATTATCTCTACTCCTTGAATAAGATGCCTACAATCTGAGGCCACCTGGTAACCTAACCATTGGTGATACCCAGAGAGAAAGCAAGGTTACCTCCTCTATGCTAGGCTTTGGCTGCTTGTTCTATTTAGTGTCTGGAAGCAGTAAGAGGTGACTCTAGGCTTCTGGGGCGAGTGTGGGGTTATGCCTCCATCCTTATCACCACTGACCAAAGTCTATCCAGTTGTAGTGGTATCTGCCAATAACGCCAGCACTTAAAGGGCAAAGGCAAACAGAGTTTGAGGGTAGCCTGCACTATATAATAATAGTGGGTCTTAAGAAAAAAAAAACATAAAAGTAGAATTAGAGGGTTTTTGCAGGGTTTCCCTTGGTTGTAGGTTATTTGTACTCCATGTAAAATGTTTAAAAAATGCCCTTAGCCACAGTATTTACCAGTACCCAAGTAGCGGGTGCATTCAGTGGATAAATATTCTTATTAATAAATAACCAATCAAACATGATTTACAAATAAAGCATATTAATTACTTGTTAGATGTTTTCCTTTTGGTATTTATTTGGGAGGGCTCTCTCTATCTCTCCCCAGGACAACAAACCTAAGAGTGGCTTTTATCCGGCCTTGCCAGGGACAAATTGTTGTACATCATGCAGGGCTGGTTCTGATTTTGCCTCTAACTGAAATTTCAAAATAACTAAAGCAGAAAGATGGAACATCCACTGAGCAATGAAGGAGAATTTCATCCATGGTCGGGGATAGGAGAAGGGTCAGACAAACAAGCAAGTCAGCTTCTCAACTCTTTTCTGGTTAGGAGAGTATAGATACAGGGTCAGAGAATCTAGGGAGAGCAGTGGGCTTATACATGCGAGGAACATTCATGTCTTTGATGGGAACTAGTAGGAATTGGCCAGGAAACTGGCTACCACCTTGTTTCTCTCCTCTGAGGGTTCTTTCCACTCAGGCACAGCAGTTGTCAGGTGTTATGGTGCTGGTGATGAGGGGAAGGGAGGCAGTGACATTAGCATGCAAATTGGATTGTAATGAAGTTAGAGGTTGTGCTAGCAACCATCTTAACTCCAGCCAGTCAGTCTGAAGAGCAACTTCTGGCCCACAAGACACCCTGTCCTCAAAGATAAACAAGATAAACTTGGGCACAGACCCCATGCACCTGCCACTCCAATGTTGTGAGGAGGAAATGACAGGGTGGCTGGGGCTCTCTGGCTTCCAGCCTAACTCTGGGTTCAGTGACAGAACATGTCTCAAAAGAATAAAGCCGAGAGTGACAGAACAGGCCATTCAAATGTCCTCCCCTGGCTTACACATGTGTACATCTCCACATACATATGTACATACATGTGGGTCCTATGTTAATGCAAACCTGCAGTTAATATGTGGCTCTTACTCATGTTCCCCATATGCTTTAGTAAAAGATTTTTTTTTGGAAGATAAAGGTAGTGTTATTGAAATCAATGCATGAAATGTATAGGACTAGATACCATGACATTGTCTTTGCAAAAAGGAAAACCACCACATCATTCTGTACCCAACTACCAAGGTCAGAAACTACAGCTCTAATCTGCCTCTGGATCAATGGGAAGCAGAAGGATTTACAGAAAGAGAGCAGAAAGCTATTGGTTGGGGGAAAAAAAAGCTGATATTTTTTGCTATGTTCTGTTTGGGGAATTGTTCCAGGTTTCTCTTGTTGTGACAAGACCCGCTGACCAGAAGCAACTTGGGGAGTGAAGGGTTGATTTCAGCTTACACTTTCAGGTCACAGTCCATCACTCAGGGAATTCACAGCAGAAACTCAAACCAGAAATCATGGAGAAATGTGGATTACTGGTTTGCTAACTGGTTCATGCTCATAGCCTAAGTTCACCTGACTATGGGTGGTGTTACCCACAGTGGGCTGGGCCCTCCCACATCCACCATCAGTCAAAACGACCTCTCATAGATACAGCCACAGACCAGACTGATCAAGGCAGTTCTTTATTTGAGGATTTCTGTGCCCAAGTGACTATAGGTTGTTTCAAGTTGACAATAAAAAAGTGGGTAAAAGTGTGGTTACTGAAATATAAGCTTGGGCTAACACTAAGAACTGACTTTTTAATTTTTAATTTTTAATTTGTATTTGATAGATTCCATAAAAACACAAACATCGAACATTTTTGGCTTCTTTCATATTAGTTTTGTTTCTTTATGTTTGCAATGAACCAGTGAGACAGAAGATAGATTCACAGCCAAATTCCTCTGGTGACTTTTTACCATCAGAAGTTGATTATAGAACAGGTGCTCTCCATTCTATGAGAGGCTTCACATCCCAAGATTTTATCCTTTCTCTCACAGAACCCTGTGTCTGTGAGTGAGACCTGTTCTACTAAATCTTACTTTTGTGGCATCAAATGACAGACTGTCCTCTAGTAACACACAGCACACACATTTGTGACCAGATTCGTGCTTGTCTGTGTTTTACCCCAATGCTGAACAGTTCAGACATTAGCTCTGTCCTACAGTTGAACTCAATTATAATACTATCTTCCTGGAAGTAGAAATTTTAGGTAGTGATCCATGCTCCTGAGTAACCAAAAACAAGCCAGAGAGTCCTGCCATTTGCCCTGGAGTTTGCAAGGACATTGCACAGAACTCAAGAAAAACAGTCTCCTTACTAGATTGCTAGGTTATCACACAAGTACAACCCAGGAAGAGTCTAACACAAAAC
The DNA here is from genome assembly GCA_033318265.1 of Phyllotis vaccarum. Taxonomy (NCBI): domain Eukaryota; kingdom Metazoa; phylum Chordata; class Mammalia; order Rodentia; family Cricetidae; genus Phyllotis; species Phyllotis vaccarum. Next base: position 73,801,629 of record JARWLC010000003.1, read on the forward strand.
ATAAAGACAGTGAGACACCAGGGACAGGGCACAAGCCTACCAAGTGACCTGTAAGACTGGAGGATTTCTGGTTTTAAATATCAGGATATAAAATGCCATTTTCCTTTCTCTGCAACCTTAAAAACTAGCATTTTATGTTTTAATATGGCATAAAGTGGTCATTTGGCTCCAAATTACAAGGATTGAAGATACACATTGACTTGGTGAAGGGTAGATGAGGGACACCTGTGGGAAGAGGACACCTGTATGAAGATCACCCACAGGCTTTGGAGAATCTTGGAAAAATGAGATACAGTGGATTCCTTGGAGACAGGCTGTAAGGCAGAGATGGGCTGAGTTGTTTGTATTTGTTGAAAGAATACATTGACCCCCAAACCAATGAAGTTCCTATATTAATTCACTAGGCTACCATGACTAAAAGCTACACCGACTAGACTACAAATACACACACACACATCACTACTTACAACAATAAATAGATGTAAATATAGATATTCTTCTGTTGGTACTAAGGGTGGAATCTAGAACCTCACTCAGGCTAGAAATGCATTTTATCATTGGGCTACACTACCAACCCAACAGATACTTCTCTTCCCATGTTTTTGAAGCCTAGAAGGCCTCAATCAAAGTGTTAACAGGCTTACTTCTCTAGAGGCCTCTCTACTTGTCTCGTGGGTAGCTATCTTTCTTTACCTTGTCCCCTCTTAGCCTTCTCTACATGTATAAGAAATTCCAGTGGGTGAGAGTCCAGCCTTATGGCACATGCTGACTAGTTTTATGTAAATTTAACATGAGCTAGATTTATGGAAGAGAAAACCTCAGTTGAGAAAATGTCTTTATATTATCCAGCTGTAAGGGATTTTCTTAACTAATGATTCATATGGGATGATTCATGTGGGAGGGCCCAGTGTGGGTGGGGTCATCCTGGTGAGATCCTGGCTTCTATAGGAAAGTAGGCTGTACAAGTCTGTAAGCAGCACCTCCATGGCCTCTGCACCAGCTCCTGACTTCTGGTTCCTGCCCTGCTTGAGTTCCCATCTTGACTTCCTCCAGTGATGAACAGTGCTGTGTAAGTGTAAATCCAATAAATTCTTTTCCCTCCAAATTTGCTTTCGATCCTGGTATTTCATTACAGCAATAATAATACTAACTAAGATAAGCATTATTTAATTTTATCTCCTTAATGATCCTGTGTTTGAGAAAGTCTCATTGGGGTGCACAACTTTTCTTTCAAGCCACAAATTATTTCACAGTGTTTTATTTTTGTCCACTTTTCAGATCACATCAGGGAGGTGACACCTGTGGCTAAAGAAGGTAGTGGAAATAGATGGGAGAAGGAAGGGATTGTCTGCAGGTTCAGCTGAAAGGAGTTCTGAGATTGGGTCTTCTTTCCGGCACTGGTCAGTCTGGGCCTCCCTTTCCTGGACCTGTTATAAATTGCTATACCATGTAGTGAGACAGAGAGATGAGCTGGCTGCCCAAGATTCAGCATGTAAGGTAACACAGGTGAGCAATAGACCACGTGGCAGGACAGATTAATGGAAATGGGTTGAGTTAAGAAGGAGCTAGCTAGCAATGTTCCTGAGCCATAGGCCAAACAGCATGGAAATAATATAAGCATCTGTGTGTTTCTTTGGGACTTTGGTATTGCTGGTTCAGATAAGAAGTTGTAGCAGGTACAAACTATGGGACTGGGCAGGCTAGAAATCTCTTGTTTCAGAACCATGATTCACTTTTTATGAATTATATAAATATGGGGCAGGTATGTTAAATAAATACAGATCTTCTAATGAGGCATCAACCATGGATAAATCAAACAAATCTATGATAATGTTGACAGTGTTCTTGTTGCCTTATGTGGCCTGCTAAGGAGTGGATGGTTTCTGCAATCCTTTGCATAGTCTCCAGTGATGCCAGAGAACATATGTCCTTCCTGAAGGCATGCCTAATTCAGTGGTGTTTTCTGAGAGGGGACTGTAATAGCTTTTAAAATATGAATTCTGATGGTTATGAGTGGCTTTTGGGGAACATGAATTAATTACTATAATGCTTATTTGGGAACTAGGTTGTGATATTTCAAGAGCCATCTGGATTTTAGACATTAACAACCCCTTTTTAACAGTATACATATATGTGAAATACACACACAGTGTGTGTACATGTATGTTTTATTTAATATATACTTACATCTGAGTTCATATGCATGCATAATATATATATACATATATATACACATATAAAGTAGTAAATACTTAGGTCACAAAGTATAAATACAACAGAATGTGTTTTCTGTGTAAAATGACAAGATTTCCTGAATTAGCTATGAGAATACAGAAGAATTATGTGAAGCTCTGTAGCTTCTGACTTTTATTTTGGTAATGATTTTGAAGTTATGGAGGGCTACTAGATAGCAGCTAGGTCTTGAGATTGTGCAAGGGAGGAGAGGTCATCAGTAAGGGTACAGCCTCAGTTTCAGTAGAAGCCCAAGGACTGAAGGGAGTATGGAGAGAAGTTGATTGGCCCAATGTGTCTGGGTCAGAGTCTGGAAGATGATGCCACTGGTAAAGGTGTGTCCTACTTTAAATGGAAGTTCCAGAACTTTCTAGATGTCTGTACCATGGGATGAAAGCCGAAGACAGCAGCAGTTATGAAGTAGAGATGGTCTGAGCCTACAAGATAAACTTGTATGGTTTCCAATGGCAGAACCATGGAAATGATGCCCACTGGAGCTCAGAAGACTCCGTTTCCAATTTCTGACTCTGAACTTTTATATCCTGTTTGGTTTTCTATTGCTTTGATCTTATTGTAACTGTGCCATAGCTCTTATGAGTTTAGGAGGATTTAGCAGAAAAGAAAGATGGGAAGGAAGGAAGGAAGCAAAGCAATCAAGCGGGAACTTGTAGAACTTAGTGGTCAGCGGGCCACATACCCCCATCTTTGCTTCTTGTTTTCTGCATGAGAAGGGATATGAACATGTGGGGCGAGGCTTGTCTGTGTGGGTACATGTGAAGGCTAGAGGAGTTATGTCAGGATATGCCAATCACTTTTCACCTCTAGCTTTTGAGACAGGATCTCTCACTGAGCTCGAAGTTCCCAGATTCAGCTGGATCAGTTGTATAGTAAGCTCCAGGGATTTGCCCATCTGTCTCCGCACTTGTGAGGTTACAGAGTCATGCTGCCTGGCCTGGCTTTTGTGTAGTTGCTGGACATCTGAATCAGGACTTCATGCATATGTAACAAGCACTTCCCCTAAGGAGCCACCTTCCAAGTCCAGGATCCTGGTGTTTTAACACCCTTCATCCTAGTATAAGTTTCAATGCAAATCTTGTAATATATTTTGCACTAATTCTTAAATGCTTAAAAATGGCTTTTCAGCCTGAAGAGAATGTTATTGCCTAACCCAAATAGGATTTTGTTTAAAACATAGGAATGGTAAGTTTGACTGGATGTTAAAAAGCAAGTAAAAGGTGCTTAAGCAAGCCCCCCTCGAGTTCAGCAGGAAGAGGGTCTGTCAGAACAATAACAGCAAAGGTCTGAGACATGACTTCCTTGTGGAAAATTATAATTGCTGCACAGAAATCTCTTGGTGGTCTACTCTAGAATATGAGAGGCCAAGATGAAGCAATACAGAATAAGCTCCTGTGGAGAAGAAACCTGAGCTGAAACCACTGATGTTACAATAAGGTTTTCTGGCCCTGGGCGCCAGAGGTCCAGACCCACAAACCTGCCACCCCAGACCCCTTAGCCATGCACTGTTGCTTAGTCCCCCCAAAATGATTCTTATACTTACATTAACTTCATGCTGTTTGGCCTATGGCTCAGACACATTGCTAGCTTGCTCTTTTATCTTAACTCAACCCATTCTCATTCATCTGTCTGCTTTGTGGCCAGTGGTTCACCTGTGTTCCTTATATGTTTCTTCTTTGGGCGGCTGGTTCAGTCTGTCCCTGACTCTGCCCTGCTTCTCCTACCTATGCTGTGATTTCCCCTCTTACTTTTTCTATGGTGCCTGTCATGGGCCAAAACAGCTCCTTTATTTAAAGATTAAGATTCACAGCATACAGAAAGACATTCCCACATCACCTCCCCCTTTCTGTCTAATCAAAAAGGAAGGTTTCAATTTTAACACAGCAAAATTACATATAATAAAATAGCCATCAGGCAAAAATTATAGTTATAATGTCTAGTCTATTTGTATTTAACAAAATTAAAGAAAATACTCTATCATCTTCCTTATCCATGTGAATCTAAAGTTTCATATCCGATATACCTTTTAAAATAACTAAGAAAAACTATACCTATAACTATCTAATCTTCAACTACATCAAAGACCACAGAAGGATATAATATTTACCCAAGTAAACCAGAAGTGCAAGCAACTTCCAAAATATAGAAAGGATAGAGATGACACCTATCTTCCTGGACAGTCACCCAAAGTTCCTTTACAAAGTTGGGGCATCCATCTTCCGCCTACAGGCCCAGAGTCTCATTTCATTTCAGGAAATCTGCTCTGCCTACTCTAGTATAGTTCATCAGTCACTTCTCCTTGAGTCCTGAAGAATGTCTGACAGTTTTCTCTGCAAAACAGGAACCTAAATGACCATCTTGGCTTGTTCTACCAAAGTCCAGAGGTCATCTTCCTATGGAACCTGCATGTCCAGTTTAAACAGCATCAAGCAGTCAATAGAAAAACAGGTTCTTGTCTAGTGGCTAACCATTGCCACAAAGAAAATAAAGTCCATATGGATTTTCTTTGATGCCCATTTTTCTCTTGAAGTAAAATGGTGCTGCCAGGAGCAGATCTGTCTCACTGTCAATAAAAGTCTAAGTTCTTAAAATATTTTAAATGCCATATTCTGTAGGTCTTAGAGGCATTTGAAGATTACCCATTTAATTGAAATATATCTTTATATACCTAAAAATCCTAACTAACCTAACTGTAAGTTTGGTTATCATAGATGACTATTAGTCTGTATTTTTAATTATACATTAAATATTAAATCAGTTACATGAACCTCATACCTTAAACAAGAGTAGAAAAAAATACATTCAGCATAACAAAATTGACCTTAAATTTGTTATCAATAAACCAAAATCCATTCTAATGTAAAACATTTTTAGATTAACAGCTGATTTTTAGATTAAAGTAAATTCAATAATCTATTTTTTAAAAATCACTCATATACCATATACCCCTTTTCTTCTTAGAAAGAGATTAACTATGGCCATTAACTACTTATAATGAAAACAAACATTTATAAACACTATTTTGGGAATTTGGGTGTAGTTTTCCATTACTACTTCCTGCTGATTAAGGGGCATCAGCAATCTTACAGATTTTTGAGACTAGATCATCTTAGTCTGCAGCCTGAAACTGATGTGACCATCTCTTCCCATCAGAGAATTTTCAGGTGGTCTTGGTTTATGAAACTATATTTGCCTGGAAGCAATCCACAGGTTCTCATCTTCTTTGGAAACAAAAGCAGAACTCTTCCAAAGCAATAATTCCTTAGCCATAAATTTCAAAATCAAGATACCTTTAAAATTATGTATTTTTGTTTAACTTATCAGCCTTTGCAATCCATTGTCTTTCTGCAGTTAGCTCATTAACAGTTAGGAAATTAGAAGAAAACACAATAATAACCATAATCCAGAATCTGTGTCTATTTTTCATCTCTACATGGCTTATTATATTTTTATTACTCTATTTCTCTTTTTTAAAAGACTTTCTCTACCTTCTTTATTTTCTCTCTGAATCCTATGTACATTTTACACACATTGTAACCCTTTTACAGCCTTTTTTTTTTTTTTTTAAAAAATCTGAATCTGTTTTATCATGAATCCGTAATCATTTCCAACCAGAAGAGCTTTTAAAATGCTAGCACTCTCTTCAAGAGCCACAGTTTTTGCAGATAAAGCTGAGTCAGAAAGTTCTCTTAAAGGGGCCGCATCTCTGTTTGCTGGCGCAAACAGAGTAGACCCAAGAAATGCTGCTACTAAAAAAACATCTTTGACTCTGTTTCCTTTTCATTCAATATAAACGTAAACCTTAAATCAATCACATGCCTGAGTCTTCTGTGAGACTTTGGGAACCTGCCTCGTTGCTGCTTACACTCCCTGCCTCAAGTCTACAGGCGCTATTTTGAATGTGGCCCGGACACTGTGCTATCTTTATATAATAACCCACTTCAGGTACACAATTTGGAAGCTGCTTTGGCTCATTTTCTGTGATCTAGAGCCCTTTGTAATCTTTCTCTGGTTTTATGTGGGTATTTGGCTCACATCGGGATGCCATCTGTTACAATAAGGTTTTCTGGCCCTGGGCGCCAGAGGTCCAGACCCACAGACCTGCCTCCCCAGACCCCTTAGCTGCCCACTGCTGCTTAGTACCCTCCAAAATGATTCTGATACTTACATTAACTTCATGCTGTTTGGCCTATGGCTCAGGCACATTGCTAGCTTGCTCTTTCATCTTAACTCAACCCATTCTCATTAATCTGTCCTCCATGTGGTCCATGGCTCACCTGTGATCCTCACATGCTTCTTTGGTAGCTGGCTAGGTCTGTCTGACTTCACCCTGCTTCTACCTATGTTGTGATTTCCCCTCCTACTTTTTCTAAGGTGCCTGTCAGGGGCCAAAACAGTTCCTTTAGTTAAAGGCTGATATTCACAGCATATAGAAAGACATTCCCACATCACTCTGAAGCAGAAATAGTGGCACAGAGTTCAGTCACATTTTTAGTTCACATGCCCAGACGGACTCAGATCTGAGCAGCCACGAGGTAAAAATGACTTTATCTATTTATATTGCAGCAAATACTCCTCCAGCATGAGCTCTCTCAGAGATAGAAATGAAAGGACCCTGTTGCCCAGGTCTTCTATGTGTGCTTTTCTGATTAGTCTGAGAGCCTGAGACTGTGCCTGGTATGAGAAATGACTAGATAGTTCTATGGACTGATTAACACCCATGCGTACTGTGTTAGTTTATTGGCCATTCTATATGCCCACAAGTGATACAGTGACTGAATGCATTTATGGTTCTTTTAAGTGGTTTATCAGTTATCTGTCCCTCTAACAAGTCTCCCTGGACAGTATCAGGAGCTCCTTTTATAGCTGGAGGAGCTGGTTTATAGAGATCAGTGGACTTGTTCAGTTGGGAGGTTGTTTGGGGACTTGAGGGTGTAGCTCAGGGAGTATTAGCATTCTTGGGGCACTGAGCTCAATCCCCAGCACCACTAAATATCTTAAGTAAGTCAATGAAAACAAAGCAATTGGAAATTTTTTCTTACTGGTGCAGAAGTAAACCTTAGAGAAAAGAAGCAAACTGCTAAAGAGCAGGCAGCTAGGTCATGGTGTTACTGAGAGGGGACTTCAAATAATAGACCTCAAAACTGTCGTTAACAATGTGCTTTGAGGTACCACCTCAAAATAGAACAGAATTTCTTCAGCCAATAAGACAGTGCTTTATCCAATAGAAAAGGCGCCAACCTCTTGTTCTGTTTTCTAATGCTATTTTGAAAAAGTGGAATTTAAAATTAATTGCAAAATGTCTTCCTCCCATTAGTACTGAGAATTGACCTTACGGTGTTAAGAATGCTAAGCAAAACTCTGCCACTGAATGATATGCCCAACCATCTAAAAAAAAAAAAAAAAAAACTTAAATTTTATATAGGATTTTACTAAGTCACCCAAGCTGGCCTTGAAGTCACTCTGTAGTCTAAATAGGTTTTGAATTTGTAATCTTCCTGCCTTAGCCTCTCAAGTAGCCAGTGCTAATTCTATAGACCTATGCTACAAAGTCCAGCTTTGCAAAATCTTCTGATGACATGGAAAATGTATTTCTGGGCCTGGGGATGTCAAGATGGCTGAGCAGGTAAAGACACTTGCTGCCAAGCCTGATGATCTTCGTTCAAAGCCAGCCACTCAAATGGTGGATGGAGAGAACTGACCCATTGTTGGCCTCTGACCTCTACAACAAGACCTTGTTACATGTGGACCCACAATCACACATAGACACAAAGACACACATGCAGACAGACACCCATACAATGAAAATTCAATAAATGAAACGTATCAAAATAAAAATAAGCTTGCTGTTCTAGGAAGTAGTGGTAATGTCTGCCTTGGAGGTTTACTCCATCTTCCTTTCTTTTGTATGTGTGATGCTTGTGTATAGTGCATACATGTGTATGTGTATGTGCGTGTGTGTGCACACATGTACACACCTATGAGTCCTGGTGCCTTCTTCTATCACTCTTTAACATTACCTTAGCTTAGGGACTCTCACTGAACCTGGCACAGGGCTGGTTGCAGCAAGTGACAGTAATGCTCTTAGCTTCTCACAATGCAAGGCTGGGTTTATAGGTTTTATGTGCATGGGATTCCAGGGTTTTATGGCATGCCAGGCTTTCACATTGATTTCTGGGAGTTCTGCAAGACTGTATAATAAATACTCTTACCTACTAAACCATCTCCCCAGGACTCCTTCTGTTCCCTGTATCATATACTTAGGATTGACTCTAAGGCCTCCTACATACCAGGTGAGTGCTCTACCACTGAGCTGCACTGCTAGCTTTGACCTAGTGCATTCTAAGAGAGGGTTAATCATGACAGAAAACTTATATTTTATCTGTGGAAAAACCCTAAGTTGATTTGATTGATTTGTGAAAGTTGTCTACTAGAGTGTTAGCCTAAATTGTCAATTTGTGCCCTTAAAATGTGAGCATCCAACCTGCAGAAATAGGATTTATGACCTATAACCCATTTTAAACTGCTTATATGCAATTATTTCCAGCTATGTTACAGAAGTTAAAATATGAAAGTGCAAGTAATTAAGGGATAACTCTGAATGCTGCTGTGGCTTTTAAAATCTGAACTTTTTTTTTCACAGTGAGGAAAGTTCAAGATGGCTTTGGGAGACATTATCAGAGAGCTGTTTGCTGTGCCTACAGTCCAAGTAAACATTCAGTCCACTGTCTGCTTCCTCTGAATACTAAGTAACAAGAAGCACTGCCATTTAAGTACCCACTGCTCCTGGGCATGGAGGGTTTTGTGGCTCTGGGAGTCTGATATGGATGAAGGAGTTTTCTTCAGCTCAGTGCCCCCTCCTGCAGGGGAGCTGGGAGTTTCTGTATAAAGTTCTTCATCTGTCTGTGGTAAGATGAAAGTCCTTACAATTTTTTAAGAACCACAGTTTATTTATTTTATTCTAATTGATGCCAGGGCTGTCAGAATTGCTCCGTCTTAGATAAAAGGTGGATAAGAATAGAGAAAGACACCTGACATTAGCTTGTGGTCTTCTCACATGTATGAGAACGTACACACAAACACACACACATGTACATGCACACACAAATGTGTGCACACACACACCCCACAAGAGAAACACAAAGGCAGGGTATATAGGGAAACACACTAAGGGTAGAGGATCAGTTTTATATGCTAGAAAGAATTTCCATAGCAAAGTGATGTTGCAGATCAAAAAGATTTAGACCAGGGCTTGGGAGATGGCTGAGCAGCTGAGGGCAGTTGAAGCACAAGCGTGAGGAACTGAGTTCACATCTCCAGAAGCAGTGTAAAAAGTTGGGCATGGTCACAGGCGCCTGTAACCCCAGAATTCTGGAGGTGGTGGGGACTGGAAGACCTCAGTAGCTTTATGGCCATCAGCGCACACCCAGGTTCAGTGAGATGCACTGTCTCAAGAGAAAAAGGTAGAAAGTGATAGAGCAGTATACACCGTCTCCTCCCTGGCATCGGCACTCATCACAGGTGCCCATTCACATATATGAACATATACGCACTTACATAAAAATTTTTTTAATGTATCTGTTTTTAATGTATGCATTATTCCATGAAGTTAGGTAAGAAAATAAAATATAAAGATCATCTAAGACAGGCTGACTTATATCTAAGACAAGGTCACTCTTACTGAACCTGGAACTGGCAATTTTGTGTAGACTGTGTGGCCAGCAATCTCCAGGGCTCTCCCTGTCTCTGCCTCCCTAGGTCTGGGGTTATAGTTGTGTGGCACAATGTCTAGCTTTTGTGTGTTGTATTAAGTTTTCTGGTCCAGACTTTCTGGCCTAGTCCAGTGGTTTGGATCTGTTCTGAGCCCCACTGCCGCTTAGGCCCAAATAATTACACAGATGCTTGTATTAATTTTATGCTGATTGTCTTAGGGGCCAGGCACATAACTTACTAACTCTTTACCCTTAATCTAGCCCATGACTCTTACCCTGTTGAGCCATGCGGCTTGGTACCTTTTCTCAGAGCAGCATAGTTGTCCTCTGCATCTGCTTCTCTGGCATCTCTGTTCTGTTCTTCCTGTTCCCAGAGTTTTCCCATTCTGGTAGCTCTGCCCACACTTCCTATCTGCCTTCAACCAATCAGCATTTTTATTAAATTAGTAGGTGGGACAATTACTTACAATGTAACATAATCACCCTACATTTGTGTGAGTGCTGAGAATCCAAACTCAGGTCCTATTTACAGAGCAAGCACTTTGCACACTGAGTAGTCTGGATCCTTGGGCCATTCTGATGGTCCTCGTTTATGGTTTGGATCATTCTCGCATCAACTTTGCCTCACCTCCCTCCTCTCCTCTCCACTGTATAACACCTTCCTAGGATCCTGCAAACAGTTCAGGTACAGGTTTTGTTGGCAGTTTTACAACAAACCAGGGGTGGGATTTCCCCTTCCTAATATATAATGTAGGTTACTAATATATAATGTAGATTACTACACGTACATCATCATGAAGAACTAAGATTTTTGATAATAATTAAAAAAATAAAAAACAAATTGCAGAATAACATTAAGTGGTTAAAAAGTAAGAGGCCAATGTGAATAGCATCAAACCATAATATTTAAAAAAAAAAAAAAAACTCGGAGAGTTTTAGCTGTGTGCCTGAGCTGGCTGGAAGTCTTGAGGGACTCACTAACAATACTGTCGTTAAAATGGCCACTGGTCTATTTTCCTAAGAATGCATTGGAACTTTCACCAGGTATTGGGAAATGGATATGCATTGTAAGAACCCAGCAGTCAATTAGGCTTTCCCTGGGTTTCGAAAGAACTATTGTGCTCAGTATTGACTTTACTTTTGGAATCTAGGACACAGTTGAAATTGCTTAGTAGCAATGACTGACTGTCTCATTTGGAGTAATCTTTCTTGCTATCTTTTTGTGTGTGTGTGCCTATTAGATATTTCAGTCTCACATATTTTCCCAAAAGACACCAGTTTTTTTTTTTTTCTCACTATTTCCTTGCCCAAACCTGACAGTTCATTGAAATGAAAGACAAACCAGTAAACTCTAACTTCTAAAACAACAATATGGAACTAAAATCACAATTTACTGTGATATAAAATAGACTTGCGCACATACCAAACTGGGAAGCCTTTCATATATATCCACATTGTCATTTCACATTGAAAAATGATTGTTCTGTATATTCTTCTCCCAGCCAAAGGTCATTTGGATTATTTCCAACTTGGTGGTGATTATGCACAACTGAGACAAAAATCTTCCGTTTTAGACATCATAGCCTGTTGTAAGAGGTTTCTGGCCCGGATTTTCCAGCCTAACCTCAAGGTTTAGGCCCACAGACCCACAGTCCCACAGTCCCGCAGTCCCACAGAGACACACAGATGCATACAATAGTTTTAGGCTGATTGGCCTGTGGCCCAGGCATATAACTTGCTGACTCTTTACCCTTCATCTAACCCATGTCTCTTATCCTGTTCAGCCATGGGGCTCGGTACCTTTTCTTAGAGCAGCATAGTTGTCCTCTGCTTCTTCTGGCTTCTCCCTGGCGTTCCATTCTGTGCTTCCTGTTCTCAAGAGTTTTCTTAGTCTGGTAGCCCCGCCCACACTTCCTGCCTGCCTTTGGCCAATCAGCGCTCTTTATTAAACCAGGGGGTGGGACAATTATTTACCATGAAACAACACAATACCCCTACAATAACCTAAGCCCTTGTTTTCTTAATTCAGTCTCCTCAGTGCTTGGAAAATATTTTATATCACAGTTAGGTTACTTTTAAATCCTTAATCAGTGCTGATCAACAGTAACCACATATCATCATGCCTAGCTGACAGGTGTTTTTCTGAGAACCAAAGTCTTACTTTGTGTGTAGAAATACCAGAAGCAGAATAGTTGGGTTATTTGAAGGAGTGTTTAGGAGCACGTGTAGACAAAGATAGCAAAAGCAAACTCCCTTCTGACAGCTTCCTGTTCTCAGCCAGGAGGTGGGGTTCTAAGCAGGTCAAACAGTGGTCGGGGAGAACCCAGCCCCCCTTTAAAGTGCCCAAGCCAGCCTCAGGGTTCTTTAATGATCCCAGATTCCTTGGACCCTGAAGGGACAAAGCTGTACGTTTCTTCTCTCAGTCTCCAGCATTCAATTTTTTGAGCTCAGTGAACCCTTGGTGCACTACAGCACCTCTATTACAGTAAGTACGTGTTTAAATCGCAAGAAACTGCCAAACTCATGTTCAATGGAGACAGTGCAAGGGTCTGCATTCCCTCAGGAAAAGAAGAAGTTGTACATCTGCTGAGCACTCATGTTACAGTGAGGTTTTCTGGCCCTGGGTGGCCAGAGGTCCAGATCCACAGACCTGCAGCTCCAAACCGCTTAGCAGCCCACCGCTGCTCAGGCCCCCCAAATGACTCTGAGGCTTATATTAAGTTTATGCTGTTTGGCCTATGGCTCAGTCACATTGCTAGCTATCTCTCTCATCTAAACTCAACCCATTTTCACTAATCTGTCTGCCACGTGGCCCGTGGCTCACCTGTGTTCTTTACATGTTTCCTCTTGGGTGACTGGCTCTGTCTGTCTCTGACTCCACCCTTTCTTCCCTAACTATTCTGATTCCCCACCTACTTTTTCTATGGTGCCTGTCATGCACCAAAACAACTCCTTTATTTAAAGATTGATATTCACAGCATCCAGAAAGGCATTCCCATATCACACTCAGTTTCCCCAATTTGAAATATCATGACCTTTGTATTAGATTTATAATGACATCTCACTGTGGTTTACATTTTCATTTTTTTGATGACTAGTTATGTGGAGAACCTTTTTATGTGCCCACCCCCACCATATATCTTCTTGTATGATTTGTGTTAAAAATCTAGGACTCTCCAGAGGAATGGGATTTTTTTTTAAAAAAATTCTCTATCTTGTATATATCACATAGGCATACATCCTTGTCAAAACTCATGGTGCTGTACACTAAGGCTCTATTTCATGTTGTTCGTTTCCAAAATTGCTTGTCTAGCTCCTGGCCATGCTATCAGATAGCTTTTCTAATCTGTGAAAGTTTTATTAAGTAAAATACAGTTCAGATAGTATAAGATTTACTCTTCAAAAACAATCCATCAGCTGTAGTTGCATGTTTCTGAAGTTTCAAGGCATGGCCATTGTCTTCGTTTAGGTACCCCAAAGATGCCCTCGTTTTGATAGTAGCACAGTGGCTCTTGCTGGTCCCCACACTCCTCCAGGCCCTAGCAATCATTAATGTTTATTTTATCTCTCTGGATTTGTATATCCTGGAATTTTCATAGAAATAATATAAATGAACCACGCGATCTGAGGTCTTTTGTGACAATATTCTTTCCCCCCGACAGTTTCACACATGCATATAATGTACTTTGATCATCTTTAGCCCTCACTGTCCTCTCTTATCCCCCTACCTCTCCTATGGGTCCCCTGCCTCTAACTAACTCTCCCTTGTAATTAGGCCTGGTTATGTGAATAAGAATTGTATTTGTCACGGATAGATAACGAAACAGGACTTGTTGCTGGGGGGGGTGGGGGGTGAAACTGCCATTTAATTAGTTACTTTTATAGCAAATTCCATTTGATTGTTTTCTGCCAATATAATTCTTACTGTGCATCACTTGAGCGTCCCTCTCAATTTTTGAAGCAAATTATAGTTATTACTTAGACTCCTCTGCAATTCATTAATATTTATTTATTGCTGCTATGCATTAGGTACCACACTAAAGGAGTCAAGCAGAATGTTTCTAAGGCATCTGCCATCTGCACGCCAGTCAGCTAAATTACTCCATCACTGAAGCCTTTTATTTTGGTTCCTGTCTTGCCTTGTTTTTGCACCTCACTGGGTTTCCTTTCCAAAATATCTTCCTGTGTATTTTCTTAACCTCAAAAACCTTTTGGAAATAGAAACCCTCCTGGGCATACTGCTGCTCCCCTTTCCATCTACACCAGCACTTTTGAAGATCTCAAACTGTCTTATGACTTGAATGTTAGACTGACAGCTCTGAAATTGTTTCTCCAGCCCAGACTTTGCCTCTAGACAATAGTTCTGTGTACTTAACCACCCACATGGCATTTATCTTTGGATCTCAATTCTTCCCGTCCTTAGAATTAGCTTTCATTTGTCCTCTAAACCTGATTGTCTCAGAAGCTTTCTCCAGCTCAGTTGAAGGCAGCCTCATTTTCATCTTTCCAGTAGTTGATGGCAATGATCTCTCAGTCACTTTTGGCTTCTCATCTTATTTATTTAACAGGGTATCATTGGCTTGAAACTCAGCTTTCCTGCTTTGATTTCCATACACTGTGCCTTTGAGTCTTCTAATTTCACATCAAACACAATACACCTGCATGTCATACATATTAAAAGAATCTGATTTCTTCCACCCACTATAATCAGATCAAATCCAGCATTCTACTAGAGTTGGAAGGTTCCGGTGACCTCCTATGCTAGTCATATCCCTAACTGTTCTAACAAGTACCAAATCCCAGAGGTGAAGCACAATAAATGTTTATTGTTGGCAGTGAGTAGGCAAAAGAACGCTGATCTACATGGCTATTCAGAGGCTCACAGCTCATTAATGCTAACCATTCACTTTCTCTGAGTTGAGGAATTGATGTTCTGCATCTGACAGAAAATGTGTGTAGGTTTTCTTTGGCTAGGAATGAGAAGTAGTTTGTTTTATTTTGGCTCTTTGCACTTCTCCAGAAGTCAGTTGCAAGGTCCTGTCCCTCTAGGGGAAGCTGAAAACTATGACCTTGATGTGTATTCAGGGAAGAAGCAAAATGACTTGACGGGCGAATTGCAGCAATGCTTACAGGTAAGCATCATTTTGCTTAATCGCTTACAAATGTCTCGCGGCTCCTATTCTCACCTGGAAAAGAAACAAATGTGGTCGTGGGCTGTGAAGCCTACTTATTCTGGAACCGGTGTCTCTCTGACTTTACTTTATTTTATAATCTTTCTTTTCACCCTGGCTTCATTGAAGATTCTTGAACATTCCAGGACTGACTTTGCTGAAGTCTGCTTATAAGGTACCCCATGACACACAGATCCAACTAACACACAAAGAACATCATTTGTGTCACAATGCCTATCTCTAGATAACTTGTCCCTTTAAAAGAGTCCTCATAATCACTTGAGCCTTTCAGTTACAAACCTGGCCGTGGGATTGTTCTCTGTCAGGGAACTGCTCATGCGCGTATTAACCTTCTACATCAGAATGGAGTCATTTCCAAAAGGTGATTTTGTTGTTGTTGCTGCTATTGTCCTTGAGTGAGTTTACATTTTAAAAATTGTCAGTTAAATGGTGTGTGTGTGTGTGCATGCTCAGATCTTGGCAAGGTTTCATGGTTGTGAATAATAAAGCTTCAACCAAATAAGCACTGAAAAACAAAGATAATCCAGAAGTTTCTCATTGACATAATCCAGACAGCAAAGGCTCTAGGAACATGCATTTTTTTTCTTTCTTTAAGGATAGGAGTCAGTTCTTGTTAATAACATATGTAACCATATGTGCATACTAATAGGTAAGAAATATGAATGTCTAAGTTCCCCAGGAACTGTACATTTGAAAAATCCTCTGTTCAGAGACCCCATGAATAGCAGGGTTTTCTCGGCACTGGGGAAATCAGTGATCTAAAGCCACTGAGCTGGGTTGTAATCCTTCTCTGCTCTCATTTCATACTTAGTCATAGAGCTGGGCACAAATACACTTGACTGAATTCTGGGTGCCGATGCTATTTCATTTTTGTGGGTATTCTCAGCCTCACTGGGCTTGGAAATAGGCTTGTTACAGGAGTGTAAATAACAGCCCTTCCAGAGCTTCCTCCTCTGTTTCTGCAGCTTTGAGTCCTTCCTTTTGCCCTCCAGGCACAGGGTAGGCACCTGAGATAAGAGATTCCTTTGGAACCATAGTACCCTGCATCACCACCTTGCAAATTTCTGTGGATGCTTCTGTTTTAGATTGAACCTAAGGCTTTCCACAGGCTAGGAAGGGAGCTGGCCACAGAGCTACAGTCCCAGCCCTTGGTTTATTTCTGTATAGTCGGCTTTAAGGTATTGGATACTTGCTTAAGATATAGTCGGCATAAGATTGATACAGTTTTTGAAAGGTTAAGCAGAGTTCCTTTTTCATTGTCCTAGGAGTTCTGAGGAAATTGACAGTGTGGGAGGCATACTTGCATTGTTTGAATGTCTGAACAAATAGCACTTCTCTCAAGAAGAAATGAATTCATTCAGCAGTTATTACTTTAGGAGAACATACTGTGGTTTCATACTTTTCTTGGTGTGTATATGGATGTGTGTGGTGGTCATACACACGTGTGTGGTGGTTATGCGAAGATCAGTGTCAGATGTCTTCCTCACTACTCTCAATCCCATATTTTGAGACAGGGTTTTCAGTCAACCAGGAACTCATCTCTTTGGCTAGACTGACTGGAGAGTGAATCCTAGGTTCCACTTTCCCAATGTTGGGGTTAGAGGCATGTATAGCCCTGCCTAGCCCTTTGTTCTGGTGCTAATGATCTAAACTCAGGTCCCCATGCTTCTGTGTGTTGTAGAATATTATTTTTTTAAGATGTGTCACATTTGTTTATGCCATGGAATGTAGTAGTGGGCTTTCTCGGTCCCAGGCGGCCAGAGGTCCGAGACCCACAGATCTGCCGCGCCAGACCCCTTAGCCGCCTGCCGCTCAGGCCCCCAGAAATGACTCAAACACTTAAATTAACTTCATGCTGTTTGGCCTATGGCTCAGGCACATTGCTAGCTAGGTCTTACATCTTAAATCAACCCATTTTTATTAATCTGTCTGCCACGTGGCCTGTGGCTCACCTGTGCTCCTTACATGTTTCTTCTTGGGCGGCTGGCTCGATCTGCCCCTGACTCTGCTCTTCCTTTCCTACCTATTCTGATTCCTCCTCCTACTTCTTCTATGGTGCCTGTCATGGCCCAAAACAGCTCCTTTATTTAAAGATTGAGATTCACAGCATATTTAAAGATTGATATTCACAGCATACAGAAAGACATTCCCACATCACCTCCCCCTTTCTGTCTAATCAAAAAGGAAGGTTTCAATTTTAACATAGCAAAATTACATATAACAAAATAGCTATCAAGCAAGAATTACAGTTACAATATCTAGTCTATTTGTATTTAGGAAAATTAAAGAAAATACTCTATCATCTACCTTATCTTTATGAATCTAAAGTTTCATATCCAATATACCTTTCAAATGACTAAGAAAAACTGTACCTATAACTATTTAATCTTCAACTACATCAGAAACCACAGAAGGATATATTTACCCAAGTAAACCAGAAGTGCAAGTGGCTTCTAAAATATAGAAAGGACAGAGATGACACCTATCTGCCTGGACAGTCACCCAAACTTCCTTTATAAAGTTGGGGCATCCATCTTCAGCCTACAGGCCCAGAGTCTCTTTTCATTTCAGTGAAGCAGGAAATCTGCTCTTCCCATTCTGACACAGTTCATCCATTGCTTCTCCTTGAGTCCTGAAGAATGTCTGACAGTTTTCTCTGTAAAGCAGGAACCTGAATGACCATCTTGGCTTGTTCTGCCAAAGTTCAGAGGTCATCTTCCTATGGAACCTGCATGTCCAGTTTAAACAGCATACTGTCAAGCAGTCAATATAAGAACAGGTTCATGTCCATTGGCTAACCAATGTTACAAATAGACTCCATATGGAGTTTCTTCGATGCCCATTTTTCTCTTGAAGTAAATTGCTGCTGCCAGGAGCAGATCTTTCTCACTGTCCAGAAAAGTCTAAGTTCTTAAAACATTTTAAATGCCATATTCTGTAGGTCTTAGAAGTATTTGAAGGTTACTTACCTAATTGAAATATATTATTGAATATCTAAAAATCCTAACTAACCTAACTATAAGTTTGATTATTAAAGGTAACTATTAACCTTCATTTCTTAATTATACATTACAATTTTAAATCAGTTACATGAACATCATACCTTAAACAAGAATAGAAAAACACATACAGCATAACAAAATTGACCTTAAATTTGTATCAATAAACCAAAATCTATACCAGTGTAAAGCATTTTGAGATTAACAGCTGATTTCCTGATCTAAGTAAATTCAATAATCTAACCTTTTAAAAAATCGTTCATATACCATATCCCCTTTTTCTTCTTAGAAAGAGATTGACTATGACCATTAACCATTTATAATGAAAACAAACATTTAGAAACAATATTTGGGGAATTTGGGCATAGTTTTTTATTACTACTTCCTGCTGATTAAGGGGCATTGAAAATCTCATGAGTTAGACAGAATCATACTCAGCAGTCTTGAAGTTGATGTGGCCATCTCTTCCTATTAGAGATTTTTTCAGGGGGTCTTGATTCATGAAACCATATTTGCCTGGAAGCAATCCACAGGTTCTCATCTTCTATGGAAATAAAAGCAGAACTCTTCCAAAGCAATAAATCCTTAGACACAATTTTCAAAATCAAAATACCTTTAAAACATATATTCTTGTTTAACTTAGTAGCCTTTGCACTTGCAATCCATTGTCTTTCTGCAGTTAGCTCATTAACAGTTAAAAAATTAAAAGAAAACACAATAACAACCAAAATCCAGATTTTGTGTCTATTTTCCTTCTTTACGTGGATTATTATATTTTTATTACTCTATTTCTCTTTTTAAAAACTTTATCCTCTTTCTATTCTCTCTGAAGCCTATGTACCTTTTACATATTGTAACCCATTTACAGGTTTTTCTTTTCATCTGAATCTTTTTTATTGTGAATCCTTAATCATCTTCTAAGCATAAGAGCTTTTAAAATACACTCTCTTAAAGAGCTGCATCTTTTTTTTGCCGAGGAAGCTGAATCAGTAAGTTCTCTTAAAGGGACCACATCTCTGTTTGTGGCCAGCAAACAGAACACACCCAAGAAAATGCTGCTACTAAGAAACCGTCTTTGTTTCCTTTTTGTTCAAAATAAACAGAAATCTAAAATCAATCACATGCTACTGAGTCTTCTGTGAGATTTCAGGAACCTGCCTGATTGCAGCTTACACTGCCTGCCGCCAGTCCACCGGCGCCATTTTGAATGTGACCCGGACGCCATGCTTTCTTTGTACAATGGCCTGCTTTGTATACACAATTTGGAAGCTGCCTTTGCTCAGTTTCTGCTAAACCCTTTTTAAACTTTCTCAGGCATTAAGTGGATATTCGCCCCACATTGGACCACCATCTGTTGCAGTGGGGGTTCTCAGTCCCAGGCGGCCAGAGGTCCGAGACCCACAGACCTGCCACCCGAGACCACTTAGCTGCCCGCCACCTGCTCTCAGGCCCCCAGAAATGACTCAGATGCACTACTACAATGGAACATTTACTTAGTTGTGCAAAGATGTGTTGCATTTCTTTATGTTGCATCTGTGAAGCTGTATTACTTTCCTGTCTAAAACACCTGATGGTCTAATAAAGAGCTGAACAGCCAATAGCATGGTGGAAGAAACAATAGGTGGGGCTTGCAGGCAGAGAGAATAAATAGAAGGGGAAATATGGGAGGAGAGATCTAGGAGCAAGAAAAGGAGGAGGATGCTAGGAGCCAGCCATCCAGCTACACAGCCAGCAAGCGAGTAGGAAGTATAGAGAGGTATAAGAAACAGAAAAACAAGAGCACAGAGGCAAAAGATAGATGGGACAATTTAAGTTTTTTTTTTTTTTTTTTTTTTTAAAGGTGGCTATAAATAAGCCAAGCTAAGGCCAAGCATTTATAAGTAAAAATAAGTCTCTGTGTGTGATTACTTGGGAGCTGGGTGGTGTAAAACAAAATAAAACAACACCAGAAAACCCCCAACATGTGTAGAACATATTCACTTCTTGAACCATCTTCTAACTCCCATTTGTCATTTTCTTGAGGAAACTTTGTTTCTTTCCAGTGAAAGAGATACAACCTAAATTCACCATCATTTGTGCAGAATAGTGAAGAGAGGGTGGGCCCTCCATAAATGGGTGGACCAAGAGTCAGGTTCTGCTTAGTGAAGATGGCCAACACATTTGCAAGAAACTTCTTACAAAGTCAAGTATCTTGCAGACCTTGCTGATAGATTAACCTTTAGTATCCAATTTCATTTCTCATCTCATGAATAATTTTATTCATGGGAACTCAACTGGTAAATTTTAGGATTACCTGATTTATGTCTGAAATTATGAGAATATGTGATTGTGAAAAGGCTGGTACTTTTATAAAGAAACTATGCCATAAACATCCAGTAAGAAGTATGCATTAATGATTCCCATGGATGCTGAATATTGTGCTTCATATCTGTAATCCTTGTACTAGGGAGGCTGATACAGTAGAAATCCAGGCTAGTCTAGCTATATGGTGAGTTTGGGGTCAACTATGGCTACGTAGGGACATAGTCTCAAAAACAATATGTACATAGCAACATAAGTTACCTGTTGATTCATGGTTGATGGCTACTTTTCTTCCATAGAATGCAGTCTCTCTAATAGCTGCCTTGCTAGATTTGTGTTTATAAACTATATCCTCCATGGTGGATGATTACATAGCATATTTTAGTAAATGCTGACCAAATATTATTGTCCATGGATGTATGGAAACAATGTGAATGTTCTTTAGCACACTGGTGTGTCAGTGCTTTGCTTTTCTGGTATAAAATCTAAAACATGTTGGTAGTGACGTAGTTACTGCCCCTGAAATATCACCCCGAGTGTCCTGCCTGTCTTTCTGCTGAGATCAAGCAAGAGTAATGTAAATCCTTACTATAAATGGTTTTTTTTTTTAAAAAGGTCACTGTAAATTATTGTTTTGTTATTATTATTATTATTATTATTATTATTATTATTATTATTGCTATTATTACTATTGCTCTTCCTGATTGGAATTCTCTTAGAAAACTACCCACTGTCCCTACCACAAAGCATGAATTCCTCAGCATGCTGATTCAGGTCCATCCTGTTCTGTAGTCATGAGGTCATGGACTGGGTAAAGGGGTAGTCTCCAGTTTCTTCTTTCTAACAGCAGGATCCTTCTAATTATTTCCTGGATCTCAACTTTGTAGAATCTTTCCCTTGTTACTTATGTAGGAGTCCTAAGGATAGGTGTTTGAAACTGCTCAAAATTAAGGAGTTATTGGAAGCATTTCCTCTCTGGGGATAGATATTGTCCAAATATGACTTTGGAGGCAACATTTTAAATTAATTTTATAGGCTAGTTGGTTACTTTGTCACAATCCCTGTAGCTATAATAAAATGTCAATTGGAAGGAGACATTTACTGGTACAAATTCAAGTTTTTTTCTTCATTAATTTTTTTTGGTGACTTTCCAGGCTCTTCATGTTTGTATATTGAATATATGGACTAATAGATGAACTGTTCTGTCTAGTTTATGTCAACTTGACACAGCTAAAGTACTCTGAGAGGAAGGATCCTCAAGTATGGGAATGCCTCCATAAGATCAGGCTGTAGGCACATTTGTAGGGTATTTTCTTAATTGATGATTACATGGGAGGCCCCAGCCCATTGTGTGTGGCACCATCCCTGAGCTGGAAGTTTTGGGTTTTATAAATAAGCAGGCTGAAATGTAGAGACCAGCAACAAAACATTAAGTGGGGAGAGAGAGTCTAAATACGAGGGTGCCATCAAGGCCCTCTCCTCAGAACTCAAGTGTAGTAAGAAGTTTCTGGCATGAACTTTCTAGTCTAGGCTTGAGGTTTGGACCCACTCTCAACCCAGTTGCCACTTAGCCTCAAATAATGACACATAGGCTTATATTAATTTCATACTGATTGACCTATGGCTCAGTCATATAACTTGCTAACTCTTAATTCTTAAACTAACCCACGATTGTTATCTTACTTAGCCATGATACTTAGTATCTTCTCTCAAAGTAGCATCCTGGTCTCCTTTCCTCTGGGTCTGCTAGTGTCTCTGCTCTATTCTTCCTGATCCCAGAGATTTATTTTAGTCTGGTAGCCCTGCCCACACTTCCTGACTGCCCTCTAGCCAATGAGCTTTTTATTAAACTAGTAGGAAGGACAAATCTTTACAAGGCACTAGAACATAATCCCTCTATTCTCAAGCAATCCTGTAGAAGAGTTGGCAGAGCTATTTTAAGAGACAAAGGGAACGGAGGACTCCAGGAGAACAAGGCCCTCTGAATTAACTAAGGAAGGCACATACATGCTCATAGTGACTGAAACAAGTCAGGGACCTACACGGGTCTGCACCAGGTTCACTGTGTATATATTATAGCTATTAACTTAGTATTTTTATGGAACTCCTAATGCTGAGAATGAGTCTTCCACCTGCACTTGGGATTCTTTACCTCCTGTGAGTGCTGTGCCCAACTTTAACATGGTGGTTTTTACTTCATCCTATTGTGTTTTGTTGTGTTATGTTTGGTTGTTATCACTTAGAAGCCTCTAATGAGAGACAGAAAGGGAAAGGATATGGGGGGAGGGAGAACTGGGAGGAGTAGAGGGAAGGGAAACCATCATCAGAGTATATTTTATGTGAAAAAAAACTACTTTAAATTAAATAAATAAAAGATAAAAAAATAAAACAGGTTCCCTCCCACAAAAAAAAAAAAAAAAAAAAAAAAGCAGGCTGAGCAAGCCAGGGGAAGCAGCACAGTAAGCAGAGCCCTTCTGTATCTTCTGCATCAGATCCTGACTCCAGGTTCCAGCCCTGACTTCCTTCCAACCCTCTCCTCCCAAGTTCCTTTGGATTATGTGGTTTCATCACAGCAGTAGTGACTCTAGCTAAGGTGTTGACAAACACTGGATTTCCTGATAGAAACAGGGCACTGTTAGAGAAAACAGTCAAAGTATGATAGAGTCTACTTGTCATTTGTAGTCATTTTGGAAGGTTGTCTACAGCGGACAGCCATGTGTCTTGTGATTTTAATGTTCATGATACTTTTTCTCTTAGAAAGATTTATTTACTTTTATTTATGTGTGTGTGTGTGTGTGTGTGTGTGTGTGTGTGTGTGTGTGTGACATGTGGACAGGTACCAGAAGAGAGCATCAGATCTCCTGGATGCTGGAAACAAAACTCATCCTCTGGATGAACTACATACATTCTTAACCACTGGGACACCTTTCCAGTCCCAGAAATTCAAGGTTTTATGAGTTCTGTGAACTCTATCTCTTTAAGTTACAGTTTGACATAGTTAAATTAAATCTGACACTTCAGTGAATAACGAGGCTGGAGAATTTTTAGGTCATTTTCAGTATTTGACAGAGATATTCTCTTCATCAATAAATGTCATAAACAAAATATTAAATCAACAGATTGAAATAAAAATTTCTTTTAGCAAAATATTGTTAACACAGAGAAGCTATTATAGTTTTCCTAGTTATACTCCTCACACAAAACAACCAGTTAGACAATTAATAAGCACTAATGATAAGTGAGATTTCAGTCATTAAAATTGTTACTTGGCTATCAGGCAAAAACTTGTTACATCCTACCATATAATGATTTAGAAAAATAAAGATATTTTTAGATGGGACATTTTGGACAAGAATATCAGGAGTAGTTGCAAAATAAAATGTAGAAGACAGAGCATATTAGCACAAAATTGGTAAAGACAGTTCAAAATTGAATCTATTATTGTGGCCATCAGGGGGACGACTCAGCAGGTAAAGTTACTGGCTGAAGACTTTGATCCCTGGAGCTTACATAATGGAAGGAGACAGCCAACTCCCGTAAGTCGTCCTATGATCTCCACATGTACACGGCAGGATACATGCGCACACATACAGACACATACCCACGCACACATATACCCCCAAACACATAAACACACACACACACACACACACACTAAATAAATATAACAAAATAATTTCATTTTTAAAATTCAAAGAAAGGTATAAAATTAAAACAAAAATTATATTTACTACAAAAACTCTGAGACACACATCCTTACAGATCTTATTTAAATCCTTAAATATATATACAAAATCCACAAAATCTCAAGGCTTATGTATTTTATACGTATGCCTTCATTTTAATATAATGTATTATTTTGTCTTGCTACAATCTTTTATATAATTTTGTGTGTCTATGATGTGTGTATGTATATTTGTGTGCAAATGTGTAGGTCAGGGGACAAACTTATGTGTCAGTCCTTGGCTTCCACCTTGCTTGAGACAGGGTTTATTTTTGTTGTTCACCAGGACTTATGCCAGGCTAGCTGACACAGATATTTCTGATGCTTCCATCTCTGCTGTCCATATCACCATAGGAATATTGAGATTAGAAATATGTTCTACCATGGGTTTTGGAGATTTGAACTCAGGTCCTTATGCTTGTGCGACAAGTACCTTACTCATTGAACCATCTCGCCTGTCTAAGAATGTGACCTTTAGTGATCACTTCATATTACAACCAGTGGTGAGCAGTAATATTTCTCTGTCTCTGTTTCTGTATCTCTATCTCTGTCACTGAGTGACACCCGAGTCCTAACTTCCTTTTGTAATGCTGTATCCCATCAGTCAGTCAAGCAGTCAGTACTTTCTGGACTGGCACTTACAGTGTCTGGTTTGTAATGAATAATGTGAAGCATGGTTAGGGTGATGATGGAAAAGATTCCCTACTTCAAAACTTTCATGAAAAGCTATTGTTTATCATTCTATTTTGGTCTGAATCACATTCTTCTGGTCAAAACAGGAAGTGCATTATGAGCTGAGAAGACATGAGGACATTGCTCAAGGCCAGAATTAATCTCAGACATGGATTTGGTAATACAGAGAAGGGCTCCTGTGTGAGAATGGCCATTCCTTTGGGCACAGTGAACCCCTCATTTGCATTGTAAAATCTATTAGATGTAGGATAGAAATTGTACAATTTGTGGTTTGCTTCTATATATTTGGAAAGAATTTGTGAGTCATAACAGCTACAAGTTGATAATTTTTTTTGTCTTTGTGCTATTGATTTGCAAGATGTACCTGATATTTGATATTAGAAATTTACTTCAACTCATGAGGGTGTGGTAACAGTGGCTCAAATCCATAAACCCATGCCTGTCTGTCTTTTGTCTTTGCATCATGGGGAAATACCAGTGACTGGCATTGTTTTGTACACTGTTCTTTGCAGCAGATTCTTTCACAGTAAAAATGAATAAGACATCACTGGAATAAGGGATCATCTGACCATGAGGTGGTCTGCAAAAAGCAATTAAAGTGTCTTTTTTCCACTAACCTCTAATAAAGGTTAATAATAAAAACACTTCTCACATGTGCCCAGATGTGGCCACTTATGGCTCAAATGATAATAATCAATTTTATGAACTTAACAGGAATAATGAAGTAAATTTTACATTATATATATAAATATAGTCACAATTAGTAGATTTGTCCATGTGGTAATATTTTAAAAAATATGTTGGGTACTTGTAAGAGGGTACACTGCTATCTTTACCCTTTTCCGCTCACCCTCTTGGTAGAGTGAAATACTTCCTAACAAGTCAACAGATGCATAGACAAAGTTTCAATTGTTAATATACAATGGATTATCTGTGAGCTACATGCACCAAAGCCTGCATCAGGATGGTCAAAGGTGCCTTTTATAGGTCTTGGATCTTTGCATCAAGATTTAAAAGTGACAGATGGGTAGAAGAAGCCTACAGTTAAGGAGAAGAAACTCTAAAATACAAGAAGACTGAGTGCCTCGGTGTTACATAGGAAATGCTATGGATAATCAAGGGAAACTCACGAAATGGTGTGACTGGAGTGAACTCAATGGGCTTGGGAATGGGTTAGGGTGAGACAGGCTACACAGGCAGGCTGTTAGCTGGTGATGCCTTTGGACCACTCTAGACTTGTATGCAAGTTTTTATTTAGGATGAGATAAGAATCCTCTACAGGGTATTAGTCAAGGGAGATACAAAAGTCTTTGTTTCAAATGGGTGGTCCTCTAGTGTGGAAAGTAAATAGACAGGTTAAAAATGAAGAGGGGACAAAAAGAGTGTCTCTATATACACAAGAGAAGGAGATGCGTCTCAGATGTGCTGGATGTGGTCAGATCCAGGATAGTTTTAAAAGGATGAACTGACAGCTCTTCTGTGCCATTGAATGTGGAATGTTGTAGTGGAATTCAGGCATTATTTAGGGAGCCTCAGTAGCCCCTGAGAGTCAGGACCCTTACAGGGTGTGGCCAGGAGGAGTTAAAAGCTGGGACAAGGAGTGATGTGGAAATTTCTTTCTGTATGCTGTGAATATCATTCTTTAAATAAAGGAACTGTTTTGACCTATGGCAGACATCTTAGAAGTAGGCCGGGAAATCAAAGCATACATTAAAAAAAAAAAAAAAAAAAAAGAGTCAAAAGAGATGCCATCCAGCCACCCAAAAATCAACATGTAAGGTAGTACAGGTGAGCCACAGGCCACGTGACAAAACAAATTAATAAAAATGAATTAAATTAAGATACAAGAGCTAACTAACAATATGCCTGAGCCTTAGGCCAAACCGCATAAAATGAATATAAACGTCTGTGTTTGTTGGAGACTTTAAAATTGCTGGTCCAAATAAACAGCAGCAGACAGGTTCAAACTATAAGGCTAGTCTGAGGCAAAAACCTCATGTTACAGAATGTGATGTTCAGTGAGAAAGCGAGGAATTGACAGACTTGGCTTAAGTAATTGATCAGAAAAGATTGCTTTCTGCTGAGACACAAAAGAGTATCGAAGAAACAGTTTGATAAGTGTGTCTAGAACCAAGAGTCTACTTCCAGATATGTGAGTTCAAAGTGTCTACTAAACACTTAAATGGGGATGTGTCATAGACAAATTAAGACATATCTCAAGGACTCCCAGGGACCCTGAAAGCAGATCCAACATACTTCCTAGGTGACTTACTGCATGTACTTATATTAAAATGTCTTGCTTATCTGATCTCCAACAGCAAGATATAGGTAAGAAACAGTAAGATTATCTTTTCAGCTTGCTTAATTTAGAAGCTCAGTAAAGTCTGATTAATGAAATAAATTTCCATCTCTGTGAATTTGATTACAGTGGGTAGGTGAGGTAATTGGATCATGGAGCATTTGTCTTGTGACCAGCTTGCTTCACTTTGCATGACCTCAATGTTCATGCTGATTTCCTTCAGCATTATTTTATCTGGAAAAAATTGGTGACCATAAAATAACTTATGAAGCTACTGGAAGTATTCAGTTAAGATAAATAATACAGGTGATGTACCTAATGTGTATGGGTATATATGTTAGGGTTGGAGAGAGCGAGCAAGACAAACCGAGGCAGAATCTTAGGTCTCAGTTTTAGAAAGGAAAAAAAAAAAAAAACTTTATTCCATGCAAGTGGGACCCAGTATCAGAAACAATGAGCCCCGAATTACAAATGAGCAAAGCTTTTATAGGGCAGGAAGTGAATCATGGGGGTAGGGGGTCAGGAATGTGGCTACCTGCAGCTGGGTAGGTAACCACTATAACCACATAATCTGGCAACAAAGCTTTTCTGGAACAAACAGATACTTAGTTGGATCTTATTACAAGGAGCAGAAACTCTCAGCATCTTGGGGATTTTACAATGCTCTGCCGTTATTTATCATGTGGCGAGGCCTGTTGTGCACCATCTGGAAAGTCCTACTTCACATATATATGAAAGGCAAACAGAGAATGGTATGTTAGGCCTCCACTGTAGATCAGTGGTAGAGCACCTACCCAGAATGCATGTAGCCTTGGTTTCAGTTCCCATACTGCCAGAAAAAGAAAAATGAAAATTATTTTCTGGGTTGGAGAAATAGTTCAGTGGATAAAAGCCCTTGCTGAATTAAGGTCCACAGGTGTGATGGTGTGTGTCCATAATCCTGGTGCTCTACAGAGAGAAGAGAGACAGAAGTATCAAGAGTCCCTGGAAGCTCATCCTCTAGCTATGCTGTACATCCTGTGGTGGGTAACACCAGATTAAGTCTCGAAGGTAGAGGTTTAGGGCTGACTTCAAAGACATACCGTCCTCCACGTGTATACATTGGAATAGTGCAACTGCTCTCTGACACACTAACATGCTTGCGCACACACAATCTCTCACACACTATACTGGCTGATTTTTTTTTCTTTTTTGGCAACTCAATACAAGCTAGAGACAGTTGAGAAGAGGAAATGCCCCCATAAGGCTGGGCTGTAAGCAAGTCTCTCCGATGTTTCCTTGATCAATGATTGATGTGGAAGCACCGAGCCCTTTAAGGGAGGTGCTATCCCTGAGAAGCTGGTCCTGAGAGATGTAAAAAGGCATACTGAGAAAACAAAGGGTAAGAAATCACTAAACAACACTCCCCTGTGGCTTCTGCTTTAGTTCCTGCATCAAGGCTCCTTCCCTGGCCTCCCTCAGTTATGGAATATGACCCAAATGAAAACTGTAATTGCTTTTGGTCAAAGTGTTTTAACACAATAGAAACCCTAAGTAAGATATATTACAAAGAGAAGAAAAGAAGTTGGTCAATGGGACTGATTGATATACAATTAATTGGGCTACAAAGGAATTAAACTTATGAGCTAGCCTTCCAAAAACTATTCTTCTGCACTTCAGGGTGTTTTAAGGCAATGCACAACTCTGTCATTTGTCAGTTTTATGACTTTCTCTACTCATCTATATTCCACAAGCTCTACCCCTAATAAATTCATTTTTAGATATTAAAGTCATCTTTCTGATTAGGTTCTGTTTTCTCAGCATTTCCCCAAGGCAATGTTTTTCAAAGTGTTCTGTGAAACAATAACACAGATGGAAACCCTGCCAATTAAATAACATGATCAAAAAATGCTGAATGACAGGGCACAATAATCTCTCTTTCTCTGCTCAGGCACAAAACATGAAGTCCTATGGTAAAGACATCAGTTTTCCTTTGTTTACTCTTACATTTCTCAGACTTGAAAATAGACTCTTTTAAGCGTCTTATTTTAAGCTATCCTTAATTGTGGTAAGAGTCATATAGCATCAAACTTGCCATCCTAACCGTTTTGAAACGTACAGCTCAGTCACATTAAGTGCATCTAGACTGTTGTGGAATCACTATCGACAACATGTGCAATACTGAAGCTCTCTACCCTTTAAATTCCAACTCTCCAGTCTCCTCTGCTTCACCCCAGGAAATCATTATCTTATTCTCAGTTTCTCTGAATTTGATTGTTCTAAGTATTTGATATAAATAGAGCCATCTATTATTTGTTTTTACCTAACTGACCTAATCCACTTAGAAAAACATCCTCAAGGTTCATACATTGTAACACTTATATAAGAACACCTTGCCTTCTTATATTTCAGCAATATTTTATTCTATATATAGGAAATATTTTTGTTGTAATATAATTGCAAACACCAGTGGATACCCGGGTTGCTTTCTTCTCCTAGATATCGTGAATAACGCTGCCATAAATATGATTGTATATGTATTTCTTTGAGAACGTCAATGGCAAGTATCTTAGTAGATAGTAGATGGGATCTTGTGGTTTTAATTTGTATTTATTTAATAATTAGTGATTACAGAACAGTGCTAATTAGATGAATATTCTACTGTGTATTTTTGGTCATTTTCAGAAAGGCTTTTTGTGAAATAAGTCCTTTGCTATTTTTAGATCCTTTTGTTTTGAGCCATCTGTAGGAGTCCCTTGTATATTCTAGGTATTTTCCCTTTTACAGCTATATGATTTGTAAATATTTTGTAAATATTCGGTGAGTTTTCTTTTCTCTGTGTTAACTTTGTATTTGGTTGTATCAGATTTTTAAGTTTTGACATTGAACTTACCTACTATTTTTCCTTCTTGCCTGTGCCTCTGCTGTCCCATTCAAGAAATCATTGTTGTGAAAATAGAAAAATCCTGTAACTCTCTCCCCTTCGACCCCTTCCTGAGGTCCCTGAAACTAGCCAAGGTTGAGATGGCTGCTTCTCAGAAAAGCTTTGTTCCACCATTGCCTGGCTGGGACTGCATTCCTAGCAACCTGGTGAGACCATATTCCTCATTCCTGATGTAGCAACCTGGGTGGGGTCACCCAGGAAAGCCCTACCATGAAAACTGTTAATTGTTTGCAGAGGCAGGAATTTTCTGAAGTTTGCACAATTGCTTTGCTCCAGGAAATGAATGTCTTCAGGTGGTCCTCCTGCTTGCATTCCTAAACTCTGTCCTAAGCTGACCTTTGGTCCTGCCTTGTTATGGCACCGAGCCTGCCCATATCCCCTCCCCTACCCAGAGTGGAGTATAGGAATTCTGCCCTGAAAATATTCGGGGATCTAGGCTTTTCTGCAGTGCCTAGAGCCCACACATGTGTGTACTGGCATTCATATTCATATTTATTAAACTCTCTTTTTCTTTAATGTTAACAGTGGTCATTAGCCGTGGTCTTGGGGTGTCTTGGGGTATCTTGGGGTGCCCTAGGTACGTCCACCTATTACATTGTCAAATTTCTGTTAGTGTTGTCTCCCGGAATAAGTGCCATTCTGGCCTTTTATGGCTCATCTTCTCCAAAGGACTAAAACCTTATGTTAATAGGGGGAAAAAGGAAAAACATGTTTTCCTGCGCTATAGACGCTGCCACCTGCTTAGTGCTAGCCTCTTGGGAGCCTCCAAGACCTTGGGTGTGCCCGGATGAGGGGGAAGGGTGTAAGAGAGTTAAGAAGGTAGTAGAGAGCTGGGACATTCTGGCAGAAGCGGGAGACAAGCATGGAGTGGAGTTAGTAGAGTCAGTGTGAGTGGAAGGAGCAGAAGGAATCCAACATGGCGGGAAGCTAGAGGGGAAAAAGCTAGGCGAGATGCATGGCAGGAGAGAAGCATGGCAAGGGGAGAAACAGGTCTAAGACATAAGATTTACTGAATAAAGCTCAGGTCTCTCAGTGTGTTGTGATCCCTGAATGATGGAACCTAAACGACTCCTGAGTGCAGATTATTTAATCTCGACGCCCCTCGCCTGGACAAGACTCGGCCCCAAAGAAACCGGACACGGTAAGTGGAGGTCCTCACCGATTCCAGGAAAGAGGGATAAGCGGACTAGGCTCACCGGTGGAGAGACCGGGGGAGGATCTGGGAAATGCCCAGGAATAGGCGCCTAATAGATAAGAAATATATATGGAAATATGGAAATATGGGAAACTCAAGTTCGGCTGGTTCCGAACTTGGAGAGTTACTAAGGTAACAGGGAATTTAAATAAAAGGTTGGACCGCACTCGGATAAGGGAGATTAGTACATGGTTCTTGACAGGAGGGAGCCTTAAAGTTCTCAATTCAGATCTATTTAAGGTAGAATTACAAAAGACATTGAGAGATCCAGCTGAAGTAGCCAAAAAAAAAAAAAAAAAAAAAAAGAGATAAGCCATGTGCCACGTGGCAGACAGATTAATAGAGACGGGTTGATTTAAGATGTAAGACCTAGCTAGCATTGTGCCTGAGACATAGGCCAAACAGCATAAAGCGTCTAAGTCATTTTCTGGGGGCCTGAGCACCTAAGCAGTCTCAAGCGGCAGGTCTGTGGGTCTCAGACTTCTGGCCGCCAGGGACCGAGAAACCTCTTTATAACAGATGGCTTCCCAATGTGGGCTGAATATCCACTGAAAGCCTAATCAGTAGCATGTGATTGATTTAAAGTTTCTGTTTATTTTAAACAAAAAAGAAACAAAGACTGTTCTTAGTAGCAGTATTTTCTTTGGTCTGCTCTGTTTGCTAGCCGCGAATTGAGCAAGTCAATGGCTGCCAATAGAGACGCGGTTCCTTTAAGAGAACTTAAGCCTCTTTTTGAACTCCTAAAGGGAGATGCTGAGCCCACATCTACCCGGATTTTGACTCCTGAGGCCAAAAAGGCCCTTACTAAAATAGAACAGGCATTACAAGATATGTCAGTACAACAGATAGATTATGATCAGCCTTTGCAATTTTTAGTTTTGGCCTCTAATTTTGCACCTACCGGTGTTTTTTGGCAACAGGGTCCCATTTATTGGGTACATCTTTCTGCATCACCTGGGCGCACAGTTATTCCTTATCCTGAATTAATAGTTCAATTGTTATGGAAGGGTAGATGCTTGGGGCGGGCTTTATTTGCCAAAGATGCAGATATAATAGTTTTGCCCTATACCCAAGAAATGGTTGCTAATTTGATTCAAAATGATGATTCTTGGTGTTTGTTTTTGTGCACCTTTAAAGGACAGATAGTTCAAGCTTATCCTAAACATAAAATCATTCAGAGTTTTAAATTATGCCCTTTTATCTTTCCCAAGATAATAAAGACTCAACCTATAGCTGGGGCATGTCTACTTTTCACTGATGGCTCCAAGACTGAAAAAGCAGTAGTTGTAGATGGAGATCATATAGAAAGCGTAATAGTGCCTCAGGCCTCTGCTCAGTTGATAGAAATTACTGCTATGATACTTGCCTTTCAATTATATCCTGAAGAGCCCCTTAATATTTATACTAATAGTGTGTATGTGGCCAATATTATGCCCCAACTAGAAGTGGCCCCTCATGTGGGGGAGTCATCAAAGATTGTTAGCCAATTACAAAGCTTACAGATTTTGATATGGTACAGAAAGCAATCTGTGTCTGTAGGACATATTAGAAGACATTCTGGCTTGCCTAGACCACTGGCCAAAGGCAAAGCGTGGGCAGATGAAGCTACCCAAATAATTTTGACTCTACAATTACACAAAAAGTTTCATCTCAATGCTCAAACATTAAGGCATCAGCCACAATGCATCCTCCAGACAATGGCAACCGCCAGCACCTATGCTGGCCAGAGTTGGGGGTGGGCTGTCTGTGTTTATCCACCAGGTGCTGAGAAGCCAATCTGGATACCTGAGAGGTGTGTACGTCCTGTTCAACATGAAAAGATTGTGGTTCCTGAAGCTTCTGATGAGGCCAGTAAGTAAGTAAAAAAAAAAAAAAAAAAAAAAAGAGCCCTTTGTTTTCTGCTGTTTTTGCCTCCAATTTAGGCCACTGACACGGCCCCAAAGAAACCGGACACGGTATGTTAGGGAACTTTGTTTTCATCTAAGAACTTTATCATTTTGCATTTATTTATTTAGGTCTTTGAGTAACCTTGAGTAAACTTTTGTTTAGTGTATAAGAGTCTGGTTTTATTCTTTGGCATGTGAATATTCAACTTTTCAGCATCATTTGTTGAAAGAAGTGCCCTTTCCTTTTTAACTGGGCTTGTCTCCAGTCTTGGGGTTTCTACTGCTGTGAAGAAGCACCATGATCACAGCAACGCTTATAAAGGAAAACATTTAATTGAAGCTGGCTTACAGGTTAAGAGATCCAGCCCATTATCATCATGGTGGGCCATGGTGCTGGAGAAGTAGCTGAGAGTCCTATATCTTGATCCAGGGACAAATGAAAGTTGACTGAGACACGGGGCAGTATTTTGACCACAGGAGACCTTAAAGCTCACCCCATAGGGACACTTCCTCCAACAAGGCCACATTTATTTTAACAAAGCCACATCTCCCAATAGTGGCACTCACTATGAGTTTACAGGGGCCCAATTACATTCAGATTACCATAGCTCCCTTGTAAAAATCATGTCTTAGAGTTTTTATTGCTGTGGTAAACACCTTGATCAATAACAATTTATAGAGGAAAGGATTTATTTCATTTTCTAGTTTTAATTCAGGAAGTCAGAGTAGAAACTCAAGGCAGGATCTTGAAGGCTGGAGTTGAGGCAGAGGTCATGCAAGGTGCTCCCCACTAGTTTGTTTCCTGAGGCTTGATCACCTGGCTTTCTTACGTGTATCCTAGGACTGTCTGTCCAGGGGTGAAACCAGCTATCATTAGCTGAGCCCTTCATATCAATCACTAATTAAGGAAATGCATTACACAGTTGTTTACAGGAAAGTGTTGTGGAGGCATCTTCTCAAGTGAGAATCCCCTCTCCCTAAACGACTCCAACCTGTGTCAAATTGAAGCTAAAGCTAGCCAGTACCCTCTGTATGTGAAGGTTTCTCTGGGATTTTCATCTTATTACATTTGTGTGTATGTTTTTGTGTTGGTAATGGGATTTGGGGATTTCTGTAGCATTGCAGTAACCTTCAAAATCAAGAAATAGAAAATCTCCAACTTTGTTCTCCCCCTTTAAAATTTATCTTTTTAGTTACTTGAGTTCTTTGGGTATTTTATATGAACGTTTAGATAGTTTCTTCTGGTTTTGGGAATGGTAGTCCTAAATATTTGGGTAGCGTTGGTGACTACTAACATCTTAAAAATTTGACTCACACAACCCATCAACAGGGATGCTGTTCCACTTACCGACAACATATTCATTTCTTTTAGCAATGCCATGAAGTATTCTATGTGTGAGTTCTAGTCTCTGAGTCTATTATTGCCTAATTGGCTTTTTGTATGAGTAGCCATGTGGTTGCTGGGCATTGAACTTGAATCCTCTGGAAAAGCAGCAATGTTCTTAACTAGTGGTGTGTGTGTGTGTGTGTGTGTGTGTGTGTGTGTGTGTGTGTGTGTGTGTGTGTGTGTGTGTGTGGTATGTATGTGTGTGGGCATGTGCGGGTCATACCATACATGTAGATTCCAGGGCAACTTATGAGTAGGCAGGCGCTCTTTTTTCATCCTGTAAGTCCTGGAAACTAAACTCAGGTCAGACTTGGTGGCAAGCGCCCTTACTCCCTTAGTCATCCCATACGCCCTTGCTAAACTTTACTTTTAAAAACTCACATGGTGTCCTTTGCTCAAAAACCAGTGTTGTGAAGAAGGCAGCTTATAAATACTGCCTGAAGGATTCTGTTTCTTGTCACAGCATTAGTTGTGTTACCACATCATTTGGAGAACTTTGCTTGTGTCATTTTAACTTTACAGTGATCATGTTTGGGTCCTGCCCCTACAGCCTTCAGAGAGGACCACAGTTAAAGACAAATTTATTCATCTTGAATTTCACTAATTAAAAAGGTAAAGCTAAGTCCTGTGTGTGCACTATATGGCTTCATGCCTCCTGATGAATGTTTCAGAATGTGAGGGTTCTAGTCTGCTGGAAATGGGAATAACACCAAGTTCATTATTCTTATAAGGCTATTTTTAGTTCCTTTAGGAGCTGCTTTAGATTAGATATAAAAAGTATGCATCCTATTTGCACTTTGACATTTATAAGTTAAATAAAATTCAAGTATTAAACCTAAAAACATCATTTCTCTATTGTTGGAAAGGAGAAGATACATACAAATGATAAGATCCAATTCACTCATTTCTTCATTTTATTATTTGGTTGCTGTGGAATAATACTTCTGTATACTGTGTGAATGTATGCTACTACGATTGGTTTAGTAAGCAAACTGACTGGCCAATAGCTGAGCAGGACAAAGTTAGGCAGGAAACCTAACTGACATTGATGTGGTGAGGAAGGGTAGAGTCAGAGGAGTTGCCAGACAGACAGAGAAGGAGACAGACATACAAAATGGGATAGAGCTAAGAGCCGTGTGCCTTGGGGAAGCACATAGATTAGTAGACATAGGTTGAGTTGTAACAGCTAGTTAGTAATAAGCCTGAGCTATTGGAAACCATTT
Organism: Phyllotis vaccarum; assembly: GCA_033318265.1. Lineage (NCBI taxonomy): Eukaryota > Metazoa > Chordata > Mammalia > Rodentia > Cricetidae > Phyllotis > Phyllotis vaccarum. The sequence continues at coordinate 73,837,410 of JARWLC010000003.1, forward strand.
ATAATTTGTATTAAGCCTCTGAGTAATAATTTGAGAGTGGGCAGTTTACACACGAAAACTTGGCCATCATTTGGTTCCTGACCAACTAAATTCTTTAATAAGATGTGATGGTTTTCGTAGAAAAGGGTGAATATGGTAAGAACTTTTTAGGTATGAGTTTTAAATAAGACAGTTTTCACTAGGATGTCCAGGAATGTTGGAAGAAAATGATAAGTGCATGTTTGTTCCCAATCTTCACTTATCATCACAAAACAAAAATCAAAAATGCTTCCCCCCCCCCCGTGTATTTTATAAAAATTGACTCAGTAATAATTGTAGAAGACAATTTCTGCATTCAAATTGCCAAGATTACTAAACTGTTGAGAGTCAGCTTAGGATCGTTCTCTTTTTTCACTCTTTCTTTTTTGTGTTTTAATTTTATTTAGTTATTTACATATTTATTGTAAATTAATAAATAGAAATTGCAGCCTTATATTTGTTTATGATGTATTTACTTAACCAAGATTTGTAATGCCTCTCATTTTGAGTGAGTAAGACAACTTATTCTTATAGGTCTGCAATATTTTTGGGGGGAGAGTCTTCTTAAGTTTTTTTCTTTTAAATATTAAAATTTTTTTTCCCATACCCACCGCTGTTCCCCTTCCTGACTCTCTTCCAGTCCTTCCGCATCATTTCCCCACCCCAACCCTCCCTTTGCTCCCCAGAGAGGGTAAGCAGTCCCAAGCTGAGTGAATTCATTCGGGCATATTCAGTTGAGGTAGGATCAAGTCCTTCCCCCAAGTATCAAGGCCGAGAAAGGAGTTTCCCTGCAGGGCATGGCTCCAAGAAACCAGTTCATACACCAGAAATAAACTCTGGTTTGACAGTAAGAGGCTCCAGAAACTACTCAAGCCTTTCATTTGTCATCCACATTCAGAGCGTCCAGATTCGTTCCATGAAGGTTCCTCAGCTCTCATTTCAGAGTCTACCAGCTCCAATAGCACCGGACTGCCTTAAATTTCCTCTTCATGATCCTGAGCCCTCTGCTCATGCAATCTCTCCCTCTCTCCAATTGGACCAGTATCTCAACTCAGTGTTCAGCTATGGATCTCTGCCTCCACCTCCATTAGCTGCTGGATGAAGGTTCTATAATGACAACTGGGGTGGCCATTCATATGATAACAGGGAAAGGCCAGTTTAGGCTCCCTTTCCACTGTTGCCTGGAGTCCTAGCTGGGCTCATCTTGTGGGTTCTTGGGTGTTTCCCTAACACCATGTTTTTTTCTAACCCCACAATGGCTCCCTCTATCAGGGTATCCAGTCCTTACCCTCCCTCTCAGTTGCTCTCCCCACTCAACCATCACATTCTCTCATGTTCTCTTCTCACCTCCCCTTCTCCATCCTGCCCTCACCCAAGGTCCCAATTTACTCAGAAGATCTCTATTTCTCCATCCCAGGGGGAATACATGGAGATATCTTTTAACTTCCTTCTGTTAGCTGGCTGCAAGGAGGTTGTGGATTGTAACCTGGTTTCCCTTTGCTTTACATTTACAATTCACTTATGAGTGAGTCCATACCATGTCTATCTTTCTGGGTCTGTTACCTCACTCAGGATGATACTCTCCAGATAAATCTATTTGCCTGAAAATTTTAGGATATTTATTTATTTATTTGTTTGTTTGTTTGTTTGTTTTACTACTGAGTAGTACTCCATTGTATGAATGTACCACAATTTGTTAGTCCATTCCTTAGTTGAGGGGCATCTAGATTGTTTTCAGGTCCTGGCTATTATGAATAATGCTGATATGAACATAACTGAGCTAATGCCCTTGGGGTACGAATGTGCTTACTTTGAGTATATACCCGATAGTGGTATTGCTGGATCCTTGGGGAGATTGATTCCCAGTATTCTGAGGAACCACAATACTGCATTCCAGAGTGTCTGTACAAGTTTACACTCCCACCAACAATGGAGGAGTGTTCCCCTTGCTCTGCATCCTCTCCAGCATAGGCTGTCATCTGTGTTTTTGATCTTAAGTCATTCTGACAGGTGTAAGATGGTATCTCAGAGTTGTTTTGGTTTGTATTTCTCTGATGGCTAAGGATGCTGAAAAATTCTCTTGTATCTTTCAGTCATTTTTAAATTCTTCTGTTGATAATTCCCTATTTAGCTCTCCACCCCATTTTCCAAATGGGTTCTTTTCTTTTCTTTCTTTTTTTAATTTTTTACCTCCGGTTTCTTGAGTTCTATATATTTTAGAGATCAGTCCTCTGTCAGATGTAGGGTTGGTGAAGATCTTTTCTCATTCTGTAGGCTGTCATTTTGTCTTATTGACTGTGTCCGTTGGCTTACAGAAGCTTCTCAGTTTCAGGAGGTCCCATTTATTAATTCTTATACTCAGTGTCTGTGTCACTGCTGTTATATTTAGGAAGTAGACTCCTGTGCCAACACATTAAAGGGTATTTCTTTTCTATCAGGGTCAGTGTAACTGGGTTTATTTTGTGGTCTTTGATCCATTTGGACTCGAGTTTTATGCAGAGTGACAGATATGGATCTATTTGCATTCTTCTACATACCACCATAAGTTATGCCAGCTCCATTTGTTGAAAATGCTCTTTTTTCCATTGTATATTTTTGGCCTCTTTGACAAAAGTCAGGTGTTCATAGGTGTGTGTATTGACATTGGGTTCTTTGATTCAGTTCCATTGATCCACAAGTCTGTTTTTGTGCCAGTACCAAGCATTTTTTTTTCTGTTTTTTTTTTTTTCCCTAACCATATCTCTATAGTATAGCTTGAAGTAAGGGATGGTGATGCCTCCTGAACTTCTATTATTGAACAGGATTTATTTATTTTTTTTGCTAGCCCATATGAAGTTGAGTATTATTCTTTCCTGGACTGTGAAGAATTGTGTTGGGATTTTGATGGGGATGGCATTAAATCTGTAGGTTGCTTTTGGTAAGATTTCCATTTTTACTGTGTCCTACCTATCCAGGAACATGGGAGATTTTTTCATTTTCTGATATCTTCTTTAATTTCTTTCTTTAATGAGTTAAAGTTCTTGTCTTATAGGTCTTTTACTTCTTTGGTTAGAGTTACTCCAAGATAATTCATGCTATTTATAACTATTGTAAAGGGTAATGTTTCTCTCCATTTAATTTGATGTTGACTGACAGCTTGATGTACATTGACTTAATTATGTTTAGATATTTCCTCTGTATCCCTGATCTCTCCTTTATCCTGAAGGATTTTGTCAAAGGCCTTTTTACCATCTAATGAGATGGTCATATGGTTTTTTTTTCTTTCAGGATGTTTATATGATAAACAACATTGACAGCTTTTCATATGTTGAACCATCCCTGCATCTCTGGGATGAAGCCTAATGGATCATGGTGGAAAAGTTTTTTGATATGATATTGAATTCTTTTTGCCACTATTTAATTGAGTATTTTTGCACCAATGTTCATGAGGGAGATTAGCCTGTAATTTTCTTTCTTTGTTGCATCTTTGTGTGGTTTTGGTATCAGAATGACTATAGCCTCATAAAAGAGTTTGGCAATGTTCTTTCTGTTTCTTTTGTGTTGGACAATTTGAGGAATATTGGTATTAGTTTTTCTTTGGAAACCTAGTACAATTATTCACTGTCCCCATCTGGCCCTGGGCTTGCTCTTCCTTCCTTCCTTCCTTCCTTCCTTTCTTCTTCTTTCTTTCTTTCTTTCTTTCTTTCTTTCTTTCTTTCTTTCTTTCTTTCTTTCTTTCTTTCTTTCTTTCTTTCTTTCTTTCTTTCTTTCTTTCTTTCTTTCTTTCTTTCTTTCTTTCCTTCCTTCCTTCCTTCCTTCCTTCCTTCCTTCCTTCCTTCTTTCTTTCTTCCTTTCTTCCTTTCTTCCTTTCTTCCTTTCTTCCTTTCTTCCTTTCTTTCTTCCTTCCTTCCTTCCTTTCTTCCTTTCTTCCTTTCTTCCTTTCTTTCTTTTTTTTGGGGGGGGGCTTTTAGTAACTGCTTCTATTTCTTTGGGAGTTATAGGTTATAGGTTTATTTAAGTCATTTATCTGGTCTCAATTTAATTTAATTTTGGTTTATGGTGCCAGACCAGAAAGCTGTCCATTTATTTTAGGTTTTTCGATTTACTAGTGTATAGGTTTTTGAAGTACTACTTAATAATTCTCTTGATTTCCTTGGTATCTTTTGCTATGTCCCCCTTTTCATTTCTAATTCTGTTAACTTGGGTAGTCTCTCTCTGCTTTTTGGTTAGCTTGGATAAAGCTTTGTATATCTTGTTGACTTTCTCTCAACTCTTTGATTCATTGATTGTATTGTTCTTTGTTTCAATTTTATCAATTTCAACCCTGAGTTTTATTATTTTCTACAACCTTCTTCTTCTGGTTGAGTTTGCTTCTAATTGTTCTAGGGCTTTCAGCTGTGCTCTTAAGTCTCTTGTGTGAGATTTCTCCAAGTTTTTGTTTTTACATAGGTACCTAGTGCTATGAACTTTTCTTTTACAACTGTTTTCATTGTGTCCCATAAGTTTGTATGTGCTGTGGATTCATTTTCATTGAATTCTATAAAGTCTTTAATTTTTTCTTTTTTCTTGACCCAGAGGTGGTTCCACTGACAGATGTTCAGTTTTCATGAGTTTGTAGGCTCTCTGTGGCTTGTGTTGTTGTTGGACTCTAACTTTAGTCCATGATGGTCTGATAGAATATAGGGTATTATTCCATTATTTTGTATCTATTCATATTTGCTTTATGACTGAGTATATGGTCAATTTTAGAGAAAGTTCCTTGGGGTTCTAAGAAGAAGGTATATTCTTTTGTGTTTGGGTGGAAAGTTCTGTATGTATCTATTAAGTCCATTTGAGTCATAACATCTATTAGATCCCTTATTTCTCTATTAAGTTTCTGTTTGGTAGACCTATCCATTAGTGAGAGTGGGGTATTGAAGTCTCTCAGTATTAATGTGTGGGTTCTGATGTGAAGTTTAAGCTTTAGCAATGTTTCTTTTACGTATGTGGTTGTTCTTGTATTGGGGACATAAATGTTCAGGATTGAGACTTCATCTTGTTGGATTTCTCCTGAGAAGAATAAGTAAGTCCATCTTGGTCTCTCTTGATGTCTTTTGCTTTGAAGTCTATTTTGTTAGATATTATAATAGCTCCACCAGCTTGTTTCTTAGGTCCATTTCACTGGAAAGTCTTTTCCCAACTCTTTATTTTGATGCAGTGTCTGTCATTGAAGTTGAAGTGTGTCTCTTGTAAGCAGCAGAGGGGGTGGATTCTGGTTTTGTATCCATTGTGTTAATCTGTTTCTTTTTATAGGTGAATTGAGTTCATTCATATTAAGGGATATGAATGAACTGTGATTTTTAATTCCTGTCATTTTTGGTGGTAGTTTATATGTTTCCCTTCTTTGGAGCTTCCTTCTCTGTGATAATCTATTGCTGTGGCTTCATAGGTGTGTCTAGGTTCCTTAGGTTGGAGTTTTCCTTCTAGTGCTTTGTGTAGGACTGGATTTGTGGATAGATATTGTTTAAATCTGGTTTTGTTATGAAATATTTTGTTTACCTATGGTGATTGTTAGTTTTGTTGGGTATAGTCTGGATGGGTACCCAGCAATGGCTTTCATTGTTGTCATGGAGTAGTCTGGTGTTATTCTGATGGGTCTGCCTTTATAAGTTACTTGGCCTTTTTCCTTTGCAGTTCTTAATATTCTTTCTTCTGTAAATTTAGTGGTTTATTATGTGGCTGAGCAGACATTTTGGGGGAGAGTCTAGTCTGTTTGGTGTCCTGTAAGCTTCTTGTCTTCATCTTTATGGCATTTCTTTCTTTAGGTTGGGAAAGTTTTCTTCTACTATTTTATTGAGTATATTTTCTGTGCCTTCGACCTGGTATTCTTCTCCTTCTTCAAATCCAATTTTTCTTAGGTTTGGCCTTTTCATGGTGTCCCATATTTCCTGGATGTTTTGTGTTATGACGTTTTTGGTTTTGGTGTTTTCTTTGACATATCTATTTCCAATATTGAATCTTCCACTCCAGAGATTCTCTCTTCCATCTCTTGCATTCTGTTGGTTATGCTGCATCTGTAGTTCTGGTTCATTTCTTCAGGTTTTCTCTTTCCAGCACTGCCTCAGTTTGTGTCTTCTTTATTGCTTCTACTTCAGTTTTTAAATTTTGAACTGTTTTCTTCCCCTGTTAGATTGCTTTTTCTTGGTTTTCTTTATTTTCTTTAAGGGATTTGTTGGTTTCTTCCAAATTTTTGTTTGTCTTTTCCTCTATTTCTTTAAGGGAGTTTTTATTTCTTCTTTTAAGGCTTCTATTATCTGTATAAAGTTGTTTTTAAGGTTGTTTCCTTCTGCTTCTTCTACATTGGCATATTCAGGTAATGCTGTTGCAGAACCACTGGGTTCTGGCGTTGCCATATTGTTTTTTATGCTGTTATATATATTCCTGCACTGGCGTCTGCCCATTGCTTCCTCAGATAAATGCAGGATTTGTCTGTATCTCAGGGAGCTGATTTTGGTGTAATTTGGTCTGGCTAAGTTTGTGTTTCAAGAAGCCTTTCTTGGTCCAATCTGGCTCTTGGTCTTCTTGGAGGTAGAGTGTTCTGTGTCACAGTGAGGTGTTCTTATTTCAATAGGACTTGGCTGTTTCTGTGTCTCAGGGATCAATCTTGATCCAATATAAGCTCTTGATCCCGTAGGAGTTTTTGATCCTATGGGAACTCTTGATCCAATAGGTGCTGGTGAACTGTGGCTCTTAGGTAGCTGCTCTTTATGCAATGGTTACTGACACATTATGGTTCTCAGGTAGCCTCTCCTGATCCAGTAGGTGCTTATGTGCTGTGAGTCTCAGGTAGCCCCTCTTGACCCAAAAGATGTTCAAGCACTGTGGGTCTCAGGTTACTGCTAAAGTCGCTGAGAGATGGGATGGATTGGGGGTTGGGGTGGGATTTGCAGATAGGGTTGTTCAACAAACTGGGGTTATAATGGGAAGTTGTGGTCTGCAGGAGTTTTCCCTGATGACCCAGACTTATGGGAGACTTTCCTTTTTTTTTTGCTTATTCAAAGTTGTGAGACAGACTTCCACCTGAAGATTGTAAATATTCTTCTTCTTAATCTCAGACTTTACAGAGAAATTTAAACTTTTTCCTTATCAAAAACTTAGAGGTGGCATTGCAGCAGTCTCTGTGATAATATACCTTCTGAGCTGCAGAATACAGCTGCAGTCATTTTCCAAAAGCCTCAGCACCTAAGCAGCAAAGACTTTTCTAGGGTGAAGTTCTTCAGATGGGGAATCTCAGCAGTGAATGGTGGGTAGCTTTCTTACCAATGGTCAGCTGCAAAAAGAGGAGAAAGACATAATTTTTCCAGAAGTCTCACTCTTCCAAGAGAGCAAATCCTAGGGCCAGCTCTGCTTCTCTGCATGTATACCCCATGTCTACGGGCACCTCTGCTCCTGGCCAGTGTATAAGTTTCTTTTCTTGATGTTGTAACAGAACACTTGATGGAATAATTAAAGAAAAGATTTATTTCTGTCAAAGTTTTAGCTACATTCTGTGCTGCTTTGTTTTTCTGTCAAATTGACACAGGTAAAAATCATCTGGGAAGTGGGATCCTCAGTTGAGAAAGTGCTTCCATCAGATTGGCCTCTAGACAAGTCTGTGGAACATAATTCTTGACTAATGACTGATGTGAGAGGGCTCACTTACAGTGGATATATTCATCCCTGGGCAGAATTCCTGAACTGTATAAATGGCAAGCTGAGTAGCCCAAGACAGCAAACCAGTAAGAAGCCTTCTACATGACCTCTGCTGTTTCAATGGAGTTTCTGACCTTGTCTGGCCAGAGGTCCAGACCCACCGACCTGCCACCCCAAACCACTTAGCCATCCACTGCTGCTTAGTCCCCCCAAAATGACTCAGATGCTTATATTAACTTCATGCTGTTTGGCCTATGGCTCAGGGACAATGCTAGCTAGTTCCTTCATCTTAACTCAACCCATTTTTATTAATCTATCCTGCCACGTGGCCCGTGACTCACCTGTGTTCCTTACATGTTTCTTCTTTGGGCGTCTGGCTCAATCTGCTTGTGACTCTTTCTTCCTCCTACCTATGCTCCGATTTCCCAGCCTACTTTTTCTATGGTGCCTGTCATGGTCAAAACAGACTTTATTTAAAGATTGACATTCACAGCACACAGAAAGACATCCCCACATCACTCTGCTTCAGTTTATGCCTCCAGCATCATTCCTAGAGCTCCTGCCCGTATTTTCCTTCTTTATGGACTCTAAATTAGAAGTGGAAAAAACCTCTTTCCTTCTCAAGTTGTGCTTGGCCATGGTGTTTATCACAGCAATAGAAAGCAAACCAGGAAATAAGATGGTACCAGGAACATGAGTTATAACTGTGACAGACCTGGCTGTGTTGTTTTTTTTGGGAGGTTTGTGGAAGTGTGTCTGACTAAGCCATCTGGTATTTAAAACATAATGGTTGTTCTGTTGGCGCTTGGGCAACAGAAATGTTGAGAGAGATACAGATGATGGGAGTCTCACATGGGAGCTTTCAGAGGAAAGTTTGAGAGCCCTTCAAGACTCTATCAAGGTGGTTTATGCGACATATTTTGAATTAAGAATCTGTGGTTCCAGTCAGTTTGGCTGAGGAGTCAGCTGTCATTAACAAGCAGTGATATCAGCATTATTGAGGTCATCAGCACACAGAGTTGTGGTCATCTGTAGGAGGCCAGAGTCTGTCTCCAGCTGGCAGCCAAACTTGGTGTGAGGATAGTGCAGGTAGTAGTGTTTTGGCAGCATGAAAGCTAAAAGGCTGAAGGGATCATGGAAACAAGGTGAGATTTGGCTCTGTGAGAGGTGGGTGGTAAGGACTCAAGGTTACTTGTGCTAGAAACCTAAGGGCTCATGGCAAAAAGCTGAGGCTCGGCACCATGTAGCAGGTTGAAGTCTCCTCAGAGAGCTCAGGAGAGGCTATTGGTGAATGTGCGTCCTCAGTTACAGCGGAAATTCCAGGATGTTGGGGATTCCAGGACTGTGCAGCCAATGACAGAGGCAGATCTGAAATGTTGAAATTCCAGCTGTGTGCGCTGTGGATGGCAGAGCTGGAGAAGGGAGCTGCTTAAGCCCTTTGGAGCCAAGAAGGTTAGGACTAGGATGCTGAGCTCTTTACATGGATGGCGTTTGATTTTTCAATGATCATTCTGAACTGTGCCCTGTTTTTTTCCTCTTGGGATAAGAAAGAATGTCATTTATTTTTGGAGGCCATAGTTGAAGAAGTTTAGATATTTTAAAGAGAAAAAACTTTTTAAGTGTAATTTTTAAAGACTGTGGGACTTCTATTATTATGTTTTATATTGTAATAGTAATATGATCCTGGGACAAACAAGAAGGGAAAGGTTATAAGTAACATATATGTATATATATATACATATATATACATATATATATACACATATATATAATGTGTGTGTATATCTATATATATAGTGTGTGTATGCATGTGCTGAGTTGACAAGGGATCAATAGCATGTGTTAGTAATTGTTTGTTTGTTTTTGTCAGGTGTGACACAAATTAGGTTAGGTTGGGAAAGGGGAACCTCTACTTAGAAAATGCTCCCATCAGATTCTACTGAAGGCAAGTCTGTAGGACATTTTCTTAATTAACGATTGATGTGTGAGAGTCCAGACTAGACTGACATGGAGGACTCAGGTTACTGGGGACAGTGCCACATCTAGGCTGAGCCACCCACTGGGAGCAAGTCAGTAATCAGCATTCCTCCATGATGTCTGCTTTAGTCCTTGCCTTAACTTCTCTACATCCTGGACAGTAATCTGTAAGATGAAATAAACCCGTTTCTCCCACTAGCTGTTTTTGGTCATGGCCTTTATCATAGCAATAGAAAGCAAACTAATACAGAAATTATAGCTCAGTGATATCTTAAAAATTAGTGTATCCACATATGTGGGTACGTATTCATGCAGAAGCCAAAGGCTGACATCACATGTCTTTGTTAATTACCCTCTATTTGAATTTTGAGGCAGGGCCTCACATTGAACCTTACTGATTTGGCTAGTTTGTCTCTGCTTATTTCTGCTTCTATGATACTAAGATGAATACGCATACACAAAAGACCCTGCCTTTTTTACAGGGATGCTGGAGACCCAAATTCAGATCCTTATGCTTGCCAGAAAGCACTCTGTTCACTGCCCTGACTAAGCAACATCTCTTTTGCAATAATAACTAAAATTCTATATTTAAAACATTGTATATTCTCACATTTTATGGAAGCCTGAACAAATTTATCCCATGATTGAGGGAATAAAATAATAGTTAATGAGAAGGGAAGGGAAAAGCAGGAGGGATAGGGAGAAGACGGTGGTCAGTGGAGGGCTGCAAGTGGACAGGAAGGGTAACTTCTGACATTCCACAGCACAGTAGAACACTAGTTAATCATAAAGAATTGGATATTTCTAATTAGCTAGCCGGGAGGATTTTGAATGTTCCTGAAACAAAAAATTAAAAGAGCATTCTAGGTGATTATTCTCCATAAATACATGCAATAGTTGCATATTAGTTAAAGATTTAAACAAAGGTTGGGAATGTAACTCAGTGATAACAGGGCTTGCCTACCATGCCCAAGCCTCTTGGTTCAGTCTTGAGTACTGAATATAGTCATATAGTTACTCATAAGTACTCGTAAGTAACTTATGAGTGACTATATGACTACAGACTGTATTAACCCTCTATAATAAGACATTTTACATGTACGATAACCTTGACTGTATTTGCTGTTTAATTTCCTGAAGCAGGATGCACTCTCCAGCAAACTACTGCTTTCCTAAAAAGCTGCTAAAGTGGGAAGGTGGTTGGGAGGAGGAGCTGGCTGGGAGAATGAAACCTCTCTAGGTTACAGATTAAGAACACCTGCAGGTCCTCTGGGCCATTACCTCTAGTGTTGAAGCAGAACTTTCCCCTGTGGTTTTGTTAGCCTGGGTGTGGGGCTCTGACAGAATCCCAAAGAGTCACCTTTATAACAGCAAATTGACTAATTCATTGAAATATAGTACTAGAATTGGCAAGAGAAATTCCAGACAGCTCACAGGACTTAACTAAAATCACTACTGGGTACTACTGTTGATGGGATCAGTGTGGCAGGACTTGGTTCCTTCCCAGCAGGTCTTCAAGACATTGTTCTGAGCTCACTGTAGCTGCTCTTGCTTCATACCTTCATCTCTACCAAACACAAGCCTGAGATAATCCACATGCAGGCCTTATGCTCTGCTTCATGAGGATTCCCAGCTGAGAAATCACTGCTGTGTTCTTATCTATGAGACAAGGCTTGAATGAAAGATGACGATCTGTCTGCTGGGGTTCATTGAAGCACGAGTAGGGGTTGGGTAATAAGAGAGGTTGGAGGGAGCATACTGAAAGAAGGAGAAATAACAGAGTCTTGGGGACAGCATGAATATGATGCTTAGAAAAGAAAGAAGCAGCCTGACTGGACCAACGCAGTGGCACACAGGGAAATCCACACGCTGTGGCTGAGATATGATTGTCATCACAAACTCAGGTCGAAATTCTGTTGCCAATATGATGGTGTTGGGAGGTAGGGCCTTTAACACACATTAGTTCCCTTCTCTTGAGACTGGGTTAGTTCTAGCAAAAGTGGACTAGTTCTTCTGGAGTGGGTTGTCACAAAGAGGGTTGGCTCCATCCCCACACCTCTTTCTACAGGCATCTCCTTGCCCTTCTGCTTTCTCCTCTGCTGCAGTTTGATACAGCATGGGGATCTTGCCAGCTAGAGTTTCCAACCTGGAGCTTGGCAGCCTTCCAAAGCACGAGACAGAAGAAGCCACCTCCCTTTATAGATTACTCAGTATCATATGTTCTGAGATAGCAATACAAACCAGACTAAGGGATGTTATAGCTAATTTGTGGGAGGCAGCAGGGATAAAATACACTCCTCCCCCAGGAGCAAATAGGAAATTGTTATTTGACCAAAATACTTGCAAATGAATGATTTAACTCATTAATTTCTTAGAAATAAGGAGTGCTTTACTTTTATTTTATGTGTATGAGTGTCTTGCCTGAATGTGTATGCAGTGTTCATGAAGGCTAGAAGAGGGTGTGACAGATGGTTATGGGGCCACCATGTGGGTGCTGAGAACTGAACCTAAGTCCTCAACTACCACAGCTCGTACCCTTAGCTGCTGAGCCTTTTCTCTAGTGTTTTTGATGACAGAAACTGTAGCTAGGGAGGCTGCTTTCATAGTCTTGGGGAAATAAATATACTTGGGTTAAAGTGATTTCTCTTAGGGCCATGGCTTCCCTAGCCATGGGTTTGACCATGTTTATAGAACAAAGCATGATTTCCTTCTTGTGGGACAGGTCTCAGAGCTGATCAAGGGAACAGATGGTTACCCTGATAAACAGCTGAAGTGCTAAGGTTACACTAATGGGCCTGTCTTACCTGGCAGTTCGTTACTGTGGCATGCAGGGTCTAGTGCTGGGTAGCATCACTGCAGTCCTTTTCCCCCAGCAGCAGCCTGCAGAGCGTGTCTTTGCATTATGAAAGCCAACAAAGGGAGTTTCAAGGTCGCTTGAAGTTGATTTATCTGTGTCTTACAACTAAAGCATGTGATATCTTCAACAATAGAGACTTACCTTGTAGTTACAATGGACAACCAGGAACAACAGCAATAGCCTATCCTGTGTAGGGAGCCTCTGGTGCCCCCCTGACCAGTAACTTGTAGGGAGGTAACCTGTGCCTGGCATATTATTTACCTCTCTATTGCTGTCTTAAGGCAACTTAAAGAAGGAAGGGCTTATTCTGGCTCACAGTTCCAGAGTGACGAGAGTCCATCATGGTGGTGATAGAGGGCATGGCAGAAAGTGGTGGGCTAAGTGGTCAAGGCAGGAAACAAAGAGATCATATTTTTGAGTACCCAAGCACAGAAGGTGTGCACTGGAAGTGGAACAGGGCTACCAAGTTGCAAATCCCAACCCTAGTGCTGTATTTCCGATATTGCCCAAGGTGTACCTCCTAAAGGTTTCATAACATCCCCCAAACAGCACCCCACTGGAGATGCCAAGTCTTCAAATATCTGACCCCACAGGGGACATTCTGATTCAAACTACCTCTCTGACACTAAGATTTTCATTTTAAAAGCCCATTACTTCTGGGAGTAGCACTGTTCACCCATGCAAGATATCTCTGTTCTAAGTCATTTTTTTTAAAATTATGCTTTAATTAGGTTAAGAACTAGTTGAGTTTCCTAAGACTTCTTCATATATCCATTGTTTTGGCTACCTCTCCCACCTACCCCTTACTTTTCCTATGCTTCTGCCTCTATTACTACTCAAAGCATTTACCTCATAACTATTCAAAATAGTGAAAATAGGTAACTGAATGCTCATCTGTAAATGGACCATCTATGTCACCACCTCCCCATACCTCAAAGCTTCACAAACTTGAAAGAGGGAGTTGAAAGAATGTAAGCACCAGAAGATTGGGTGGAGTGCTCTAGACATGACATGGCTGTTTTATGCCTCTAAGTTTGTGGAATATTATGGCTTAAAAATGCAGTAGTCTCCACAAACTTATCTTCTACGTGCTTGTTGGCTGGTGGTACTGTGCTAGACGGTTGCAGAAAATTTAGAAGGTGGGGTACTTCTGGTAGAAGTAGGCACTAGAGATGGGCCTTAGATGGTTATACTCATCCTTGCTGTACTTACTCTTGCTGCTTCCTGGCCCACAGCAATGTAAATAGCCAGAACTGTATTCTCCCACTGCCTAGAATACCATGGCAGCCTGTCCATAATACCACCCTTTCCAAAATACACTGTAAGCTCTCTGATACTGTGAGACCAAATAAGCCCTTATCTCTTAAATTATATCTGTTTGATATTTTGGTTACAGTGATGACAGAGTATGAATACAGATTGTTATGTGGCAAGAATCCCTGTTAAAAGAGCTATAAGTAAAGATATAATTCATTGGTCAGATCTTTTAAAAAATTATTTTCATTTTACTGCTCGGGGAATACAGGTGAAGAGGGGCCAGGTAAAAATTTCAGAGTACATTAATTAGAGTTCTTCAGAGTAATTTCTGACTAGTGCACTATATATACATGCAAAAACGTGCACAGTCCATACACAATTACACATGCACACAGACACACACACAGACAACATACATGTGAATTGATAATATGGAAACTGATAGCCATCTGACAAGTGCCAACTGGCAAATAAGAAAAGTATATGGTGTGACTTATACTTAAGTCTGCCTCTAGAGGAACCAGAGGATAGCAGCTCAAGATGTCCAAGAGCAGAACTTGGAATGGCAAAAATATAATGGAACCACTTTGCTGGTAGTCATTTATTCAGAAGTAGGTACTGAGAGACACGAGGGGGTGCCAGGCAGGAGATCAGGTAGTTAGCAAACAGCTATCATGGGTTCTACAGGTGTGCTGATTACAGGCCAGGGCAAGAGACAGCCCTTAATCAAATCATCCATCACATACACAAAGCCTAACAACAGAGTGTATCAAATGAAGGAAATTATTACATTGATCTGAGCGCAAGGAACACATCGATTGTGATCAAGAAAACTTATGAAGCAGCGGTTGAGTTAAATGCTGAAAAGCAGGCTGTTGCATTTAGCTGCATTTAGCTTTTCTTTTAAACATATTATTTAGTTTTTTTCATTTATTCACTTTCTTTGACTAAAATCATATGTCTCTCCGCCAGAAAATGTGCTTTCTGTTTCACTTAAATAACTCCTTCTGCAAACAACTTGCAGACATATATAATGGACTTAGGTAATTTAACTCAGGTCTCTATTTTTGCATTTGGTCTTCGGTGCTGCTTTTATTTTGTTCACCTGTACGTTTTAGCTGAGGGTGTTGTGTCATGTGAACAAAGGCTTTTTAATGAGTGTGAAGCCTGTGGGCCTGGACTCTTATCTGTGACAGAGGGTTTAGCAGGTTGATGAAGCATTCATCAATTGTAGTGACCATTTAAGGATAATTGCAAAAGTGCCTTTGTTTTGTGTCATGCAACAAGATCCCACTATGTATTCTAGTTTGTTTCTATGTTATTGTGACAAAACACTGACTCAAAGCAACTTGGAGAGAAAAAGGTTTGCTTTAGCTTATAGGTAGTAGTCCATTATTGAGGGAAGTTGGCAGTGGGGGGTGCTAGGGCAGGAAGCTGAAGCAGAGATTGAGGCAGACTTCAGAGAACTGAGACTTACTGGATTGTCATCTTGCTCAACATGCCTTCTTATACACCCCAGAACTACCTGCCAAGGGATGACACTGCCCACAGTGGACAGGATCCTCTCATGTCAATCATTAACCAAGAAAATGCCTCACAGGCATGCCTACAAGCCAATATGTTAGATGCAATTTCTCAGGTTGAGGTTCCTTCTTACAAGGTTTAAGCTGACAAAAACTAACCAGTCTACTGTGCAACCCAGACCTGGAACTCACAATCCTCTTGCTTTAGTCTCCCAAGTGCTGAGATTATAGCTGTATGCCACCACACTCAGTTTGGAATTCATTGTGACTAATGAAAGTGAAGAAAAGGATTTTCTAAAGTTTGTTAAAAAAAAAAAAACAGTCATATGAAAATGAGTATTTAATGAATTTCCGTCAACAGTGGAGACTCTCTTAGTCTAAAAGTAGTGGCCAGAAAGAAAAAGAAGCAATGGCAGAGTACATTGTTCTGTCTAGATTAGCCAAACACCAGCATTCCAGTAGGGCTTTCAAGAGCAGATGTCCTATGATGAGTGTCCACCTAAAACTACTTTTCGATATATGGCTTTATTTCTTTTGGAAGACTTAACAGTTGTGATACTGTGTCTCTTAGACACTTCATGAAGCATATCCATTAATGTTTCTGTCAGAGACTTAGCTACCTAAGGCATGGACAGTGGTTAAGATAGCCAGGATAGCAGTAGATATGATGCATTGATATTGGGGCCAAGAGATGCTGTGAAAGGGTGTGTCTTCTGGAAGATGTACTGATTCATACCAGGGACAAGTGGATAGCTCAGTTTCTTGTAGTGCTGCAGACTACATTAAAATTTGTTCTTTCCTCTGAAGTTAGTTAATCAATCATCCTGATCATTTTCTTGTCAAGGAAGAACAGTCATAGTAGAGATTCAGAAAAGAATGCTTTATATATGAAATGTGTCAATGAGACTTTACCCATGGTGATATGTTTTGAGAAATGGAGCAAACATTTACAAAGTAATGTGTTTCCTTAAATAAACTTAAAAAAGGTCTTATTGTTTATACTTGTGACAAACCAGAAAATATTTTTATGTTGTAGTTCCAGAGACTGAACCTAGTATTTCATGTGTTTCATATAAGTACTCTACCTTTGGGATAAAGCTATAGATCTAAATTTAATTTTAAACCTGTCTAATTAGTTGGTAATACTTTGTAAACATAAGAGATAGATAACCACCAGATCCAGTCAAAGATTAACTAGGAGAAAATCTTGAATGAGAGATTCACACTTGGAATTGAGACAATTGATGGTGTATGGACTTCAAAGTCTGATGATAACTCAGTCACACATCTGACTAAATTAATATGAGTTTATATCAGGCCTGGGAAAGTAGCTCACTGGTGCAATGCTTGTATTTGGAAGGCTTGGTCAGTATGCCTATCCTCTAGTTAGTTTAGCCTTTAACTAGAAATACCAAATACTCCTCTTTTGGCAGTTTCAAAAGTTGAGTCAATCGAGGCAGAGAAAAAAGGTGAATTGGTCTTTTGTGTGGATCATCTTGGATCTTTGCTAGATGATTGTTGAAATCACCTAGTCTTTGAAAAAACCTAAACAGCATCCTCATTGTCAATAGCTTGGGCTACTTCTTCATAAATCAATTCCTTATCTTCATTTCTTGTGTTGACAGCTTTTACTCTGGGCTGCTTTGAAAGATTTTTAGAGTGACAAGCCTTGAAATACAGACAGAATGCCTTCTTCCAAGGCATAAAGGAAGACTGTTTGGTGGACAAGAAATTTGTAGAATACAGTAGACTAGGTCAGAAACAATCGGGTCTTAAATTAAGGGAATAACAAAGGAGAAAAAGAGAAGGTAATTATCCAATGATATTCTCAATTTTTATCCATAAACTTGGTTCTCTAAGGCATCACAATAGAAAAGCTAATTAGTTTTGATGACATCTAGACGTTTAAGGGTTTGTCACTCTCTGGTTTCCTGTTCGGTTTAGATAATGAGACACATGGGCTGGACATCATAGGCGTGACAGAGTGAGGTCAGGATGTATATGATTTTGCTGTGATGTAATATAGCTTCCATTCGTCGTGGCTTTCTGTAAGTAGCCTCCTTCATCAGGTAAACATTCCTCATCATATCAGCTTTTTAATATGAGTATATAGAGGTAGTAGTGGGTTCTTCCTGTTCTCTATGGTATTGATATATTTATTCACTCCTTTACCAGTATCCTAGTCCAAGTGTATCATCTGTTTTTGGCCATTCCTCATTTATACACCACTTATGTGACAGTAGAAAGGTCAAAATGATTGTAATTGTCATGTCAATGACAAGGCCAAAGGAGACAATGTTGCTACTGTTATTTTTGTGCCTTCTAGACTTTCCACCTTTTGTAGTAGCAATTATATACACATCAGAAGGCTTCCTTTCTTCCCATATTTCTGTTCTTCATTCTGAAAAGAACAAATAGACGTGGTGAGAAACATCAATTTTTCTATATATATTCTAAATGTAGAACCAACAAAAAAAAATGCTAACAGGCACAGCAGAATGTATATGGGAAAGAAATCAAGACATTCTCAGTGGATGAGAAATGCTGAATAGAGGAAGGAATATGTAAATATCCCAGCCCTTCTGATTTTGATGAGACTTGATGACTTCCTCTTGACTATTTGTGTATGTGTGTGTGTGTGTGTACATGTACACATAGTGGTCAGCCAGACAGGAGCAGGATTGAAATTTATAGTGGATCCATTTAAAAAAAACACAACTTCAAAGTATCCCTAGAAATTCTTGACTCAGAGTCAATGTTTTCATCAATTAATAGGCTATGATAGTGACTTTTCTTAGTCATTAAAAAGCTCTTATAAATTTTATTTCTGCACTTATGCTTTGTTGTGTTATCGGGTGCTTACAACTCAGTGTTTAAAGCAGCCAACATATATTTATATATTTCAGTCTTAGATGTGTTTGGTTGATGTCCATCTGAACTGTGTCATAGAGGAATTCTCTAGGTGATTCTAAAAAAGAGTGATAACTCAGGACTCATTGGAACTAGACTTCAGGAGAATAGTAGCAGTGTAGACTGTACAGTGGAAAAGTATGGAGCTGAGAGATTCCAAGCATGAAAGACTGGAATCATATAAGTTCAGTGAAGAAAAAAAATATTAACTCCAAGACAGCATAACTACCATTTATCATCCCTAAAGCATTCCAAATTTTATAGTTTTGTAGTAAATTCACCATTACTGTAGAAGTTATATATTCCTTAAATCTTTGTTCACAAATGTGTTTAAGTTAAAAATCCGATTATATTTGTTCTTAAACAGATTGCCCTGTACTACAGCCAGCTAGATCCTTTGTATATATTTTTCATTGTTTTTAACCATGTAGTAAGTCTTTTATTTTTGCTTCTTTAACATTGCCATCACTGAGGGGATAAAAACTAAGAAACAGTCATTACTGGACTCTAGAGATAGCTCATTTGGTAGGTAAAGATTTGAGTTTGAGCTCCAAAATTTACATTTAAAAATCCAGGCATGGCTGGCAGTTCTCATTTCCAGTTCTAGCTTTAAGCAGGTAGAAACAGGTGGGCCCCTGGGGCTTCCTAGCCAGCTACCCTAGCTTGCTTAGCAAACTCTGCGTCAACTGGAGAACTTTTCTTAAAAATACAAGGAAGATGACACTTTAAGATGACCTGGCCACTGTATGCACACACACACACACACACACACACACACACACACACACACACACACCTACCTGTTCCCAATTTTACCTCTCTCTGTGTGCACACATGCATTCACACTAGTCAGTGTATAGAATGTTAAATATATATATATTTATTTAATATAATAAACATATATATAATTACTCATAGCTTTTGAATCTATTTGCTTTACTGCCCTAATATCTCCATTTCTACCCTCCAACATGGAAATGTGCATGTGCTTATGTACTAAGATATGTGTCATCTTCTGAATATGGTGTCCTTTGAGGACTCATCTTTGCCTGCCAAATGCTGTTGCCTCTTTCGAGGAAGACTTCCTCAGGCACTCACAAATCTTTGTTCTTTATATTCCGCTTCAGAGAGGGCAGAATGGATCTGTGTTTTCATCACAGGAAAGGAATTGATTGTTTCAAGGCACTAATTAGCATCTGAACATGAGCTATTAAAAAACACGGGACATAATTATTTTCTCACATGTCAAGAGAGTCTACAAATGGAGTGCTCTACTTGTCTTTCTGAGCTCTGATTGAATAAAAGGTCAGCTTGTATAATGTCAAGGTCAGATCTATATTTGGGTTATTTGGGCTGTTATTCCCTTACAGTTAGAATGAATGCACAACAGGAAATCTGGACAGTATTTTTACAAAATGTCAGGAAGGACCTGTTCTCATGAAGAGGTAGGTTCCTGACTGGCACAGAGCCATCCTGGAGTTTTATGTAACATTTTAGCCACGAGAGTCAAAAGACTCTTGAGATCTACAAGCATGCCTTTTCATGTTGCATGTTGCTTGAGCAAAGTCCTGTGTTTCACCCTTATTCAAAGTGATTCCTAAATGAAGAATCAAATAAAGAGACTGGCTTGATCAGCAGGCATGTCCTCCAACCAAAACACAACTCCACAAACAACAAATTTAAACATGAATCAAAACCCAAACTAAACTAAACACAACCTCATCTTTAAAACAAAGCAAAACAAAATCAACAAGCAATATCACACTATTTCCTGGAATAGGGTATCATATTCTTAGTATTTGATAATGCATATTAGAGGAATAAGCATCTTCTTTCAAAGCCCCTAGGTTAATCCCTTCATTAAAAAAAAAACCCAATAACAAACTTGAATAACCACATCTGTCATAGAAGGAACTAGTTATACTGTATCAGAGACCTAGAAGATGGAATTTGTAGACACATATTCAATTAGCCATGCCATGTTGAGCACAACCTTCCTTTCAATGTATATATTTTTTCTTACCGAAGATTAATTAGGAGAATGAAAAAATCTCCTGTGGGGATATGTATTCAAGGCTTTCAGAGAAGGGTGGTTTTATTCAGAAGCAAAAGTCCAGATGCCAACCATGACAAAATCAGGACATTTCCTAGATCTCAAAGGTGCTTGGAAATTTTAATTATTCATTGGGGATGGCAGAACAAATTGAGTTAATTTCTGCTTGTATTGGTGGAGCAGGTCTGAAATTGCTTTCTAGAAAGTCTTGGCTCTGCTCTTGAAAAATCCTCCTATAGTCCTCTGCAGGACAATATGACATTTGAAGAACTTCAATTTTCATGATACGGTGTCTGTATAGCTCTCCTGGTTACATCACAAAAGCAAAAATGGAGGTTTTTAAATTTTATTACTAATGCAGACTCCCAAATTCTTCTCCTAAGGCTGAGGCTTGGCCCTGGATGGTTAGAGGAGTCAGTAATTTTAGCAGGAATGAGGAGAGAATGAGGCACTTTGGCAACCTGATCTCTGAGACATTGTCTCTTTTATCATGAGGCAGCCATATGCCAGTCACTCAGCAGCTTCTACTACTCTGAGTTGACACAGTGTGAGAAGAATCCACTTCTTTTTCTTTTCTTTCTTTCTTTTAGAAAAACAGCAAAAGTATATATTATTCATTGCTAATAATTCAGGGATACAGCTTTATTATTTTTAAATATATTCTTAATTGTAATATGATGCCAACCCATTCTATGGGAGGAACAAAGTCCTCGTATTTTTAAAAAGCTCTTAAATTATATCTAGTTAGCTAGCTTGTGGGGTGTGTGTGGTATATGTTGTGTGTGTGTGTGTGTGTGTGTGTGTGTGTGTAGTGTGTGTGTGTATGTGTGTATGCGTGTGTGCTGTATGTGGTGTGTCTGTGGTGTATGTGGTACGTGTGTGTATGTGTATGTGGTGCATGTGGTGTGTGTATGTGGTGTGTGTAGTGTATGTGGTATGTGTGTATGTATGTGTGAGTGTGAGTGTGTGTGTGTGTGTTCCACAGTGTGGAGGTTAAAGAACAACATACTGAAGTAATTTCTTTTACGCAGTGAGCCATCTCACATGCCTGAGAGATCTTCCTACCTACCTTTGCCATGTCTTGTGTACCCTTCCTTTCCTTTCGTTGAGGCTTTGGTATTAAAAATAGCCATCCACTGAAAGGTATTTTTTATTCCTTACTGTTTGAAAGATCACGGCCCATTGCCTTCTCAATGTTCCCTTAAGCATTTGAGAAAAATTTCTTCCAACACAGATTTAAGAACATACTTCTTCCAATGAACTGATGGATGTCTTCTGAAGTCAAAATCTCCTCTGACTTATGCTGCTGGGAAGCCCAAGGGAGAGAGAGCTCTGAGTTCAAGTATGGCAGCATCGTTCATTGGTTATGCTAGTAAGGACATAATTTTCATTTCCCAGTCAATATTTTCATTTTATTTAGTGACAATGAATTTATGGTTTTATTGTTAATGCAAATCATGTACTGAAGTGGTGGAATGAGCAGATGGAAGATGATTAGCTTCAAAGGTCATACTTAAGTACTGTCTGGATCTCTGGGAAAAATAGTGTTTTTCTTGTTGTTTGCATAAAAGACACTGGTTAAGTACATTTGAGTCTATATTTTATAATATAATGATCAGCTCATGCTTGTGTCTCCTTCCATTGTTTTCTCTTCCTCCCTCTTTCCTCCCCCCCTCTCTCTGTGCTCCCCCCCTTCCTTTCAAGACTGGGTTTTACTATGTAGCCCAAACTAATTTTGAACTCAGGCATGTGCCTTCATGGCTGGCTCTGTTCACTTTTCTTAAAAAAAAAAATGAGCTTGCTTTAGTTTGCTTTCAGTTGCAGTGACAAAGATCATTTCTAAGGTCTCTGTGACCACCATGAGCAGCAGAGTGATGACCCGCAGGAGGAAAGAAGGTGGTTTGGGTCCACACAACTGAATAGCTGGTGTTGGTTCAAACTTTAGGAGTTTGACACCACGTAGTTGACTTTAGGCATATTTAAGTACAGCACAACTTTGTGAAAAATTTCTGGTAATTATTATCTGAATCTGTGTGCACAAAAAAGCATACCTAAATCTCCTTGAGGAACAAAGTTAGCTATTTAAGAATCAGACATGACTACATCGCAAGTCTTTGTAAAGTACATGTGACACATTTCATAAAGATAGGCTCTATAGATTAAGGAAAACTAGTTTAAATTCTGGGAGAGGATTCAGTGTGGTCTTGGCTGCACAAATAGCTCAAAGGTTACTAGTCTATGAACCATGTCTGTTCTTAGCTTTCTGGGCAGAAGTAAAAGACTATGCATACGCACCACCCCCTTTGAAAGAACAACCCTGTGTGCTTAACATTCCAGCTTTTCTAGGGTTTATCTGTGAGTACAAGGACCTCCATGCCTCCTACCGACCATGACCAAAAGAAATTTAGGACAGGAAATGGCTTCAATCATGTTACAACTCCCAGGTAACAAACAGCTTGTCACTGAGGGAATTAAGGGTAGTAACCAAAGGCAGGAATTTGGGGTGGGAACTGAAACAGAGATTATAGAGGACCTCTGCTTACTAGCTTTCTTAAACACCCAGGACTACATGCCTGGGAGTGGTACTCCCCACAGTAGATCATTAGCCATTAATCAGGAAAATGCCACCATAGAACCAATTAATTGGATTATCTGCAAGTGCCTGTTAAAACCCTCTGCTCCACTTTCGAAGATTGTGATACTGTAAATGGGTGGTATGGGAAGATTGTCTATAATCTTAGAATATCACTAAATTATTGATACCAGGTTTTGGAATTGACCAAGTCATGCTTTTTGTATCAGAACACACAAATGTTATATTTTCCCAATAGTTTTATTAAGAAGGGGGTAGAGATTTTATAAAAGATTTAGGCCTGACAGTATCTACTACCATGTGGAATGCTGACTTCATTGAGAGAGAGAGAGAGAGAGAGAGAGAGAGAGAGAGAGAGAGAGAGAGAGAGAGAGAGAGAGAGAGAGAGAGAGAGAGTCCTCTGCTAAGTAAGAAAGAACCAGTAACCAAAGTAAAAAATAGATATAAAAAGCAAGGGGACTGAAGTGTGGTGGTACACACCTGTCATCCCAGCACTTGGGACCAGAGGATCTTGGATTACTGCTATATGTCCCAAAGCCCAGCTTTTCTCATGGGTGCCAGATATTTACACTCAAGTCCTCATGCTTGGGTAGCAAACATGTCACTGACTGAGGCATCTATCTCCCAGCTCCATTTATTTTGTTTTCAATTCACATGTAATAATTAATTTCATGGAATCAAAATGTCTTTGGAGGTGGGAAATGAAGGAAAATTATTTTAAATATATGCTTAAAATAAAAATCTGATTTGAATCTGATTATCACCTAGTTTTAGGACTCATAAAAAAATCATGGGAGTCTGGAAGAAAGAATTTAGAAGACAAATATAGTCTTTGAAGAGCAAATAGACTGCAAGACAACATTTGTTAAGGGCCAATAGACTTCAAGCTAACAATTGTAAACACAAAAAATTTGTAATTTCTGGTCTGTGTACCCTGGATCCTATGACATCATATAGTTCCCCCAGCCCTTAATACGCCTTTGATCTTTCTTTTGCTGCTTTTCTTCTTGGCTTTCTGCCTTTAATTTTATTATTTGTTCCTATAATCTGTAGTAAAGAATTTAGTTTTCCAAGTTGTATAATTTACTCTAGAAATACTGATTGTATATATTTTTATTAAGTTTAGAGACGAGAATCCCCTAATCTTACCTAGGGAACTTATTAAGATATAAGTGATATTGAAACCCAAGTCTGGGGTTCTAGGTTCATATTTGTCTAACAGATTTCTAGATAATTTGAATGTTTTTTAAAGTCAAGAAACAGTAGTTTTGCTTGTCATTAACAGATTTCAGTTTTAAAATTAGCTGAAGTCCTTTTCACCCTCCATGCTGGGTCTTAGCACAAGCATGTTCTACCACGTGTCAAACTGAGAACTTTTGCAGCCTACCATTGCGGTTGAGTCTATCTTGATGCACTAATCTATGTTTACTGCCTCTCAAGAGAAACAGATTGCTGCACAGAGACAACCAATAAAAGAACAAGGACTGTGGGATTGCTCAGTGGGTAAAGGCTCTTGCTGTCAACTTTGAAGACTTGAGTTACATCCTTGGACTTACACGTTCATGCTTCAGCACCTACAAACAAAACAAGTAAATAAAATGTTATGAACATCACCCAAGCATAATAGAGTCTTTTGTGGCTTGTAAACTGAGTGCATATGAGTAGACCCTATCTCCCTTGGGGTAGACAGTTCCCAGGAGTTCAAAATTGTGAATTTTCTCTTGTTATTCTTTGTTTACATGGCTCCAAATGTTTTGTGATAAACTGTACACTTTCCCGTAGAGACATGCAGGTCTTACAACTTTCAAACTATGGCACAACCCATACTGAGAAAAATCCTTTTACACTTGATTTGTTTGCCCAGTTAGATCAAATTAGATTGTGAATATTTTAACAAAATCATTTATAAACTCATAAATACTTTTAAATAACTGTCTAATTGAAGGCAGAAAAAGTGAGATGCTTGCTCCTTTTACAGGATTTATAATTCATCATTCATCAAACATTTAGCTCTTCCCTGTATGAGGTGTGGTGTTGATAATTGGGAAGCAGATAAATGTGCAGCAGACATTTTGTCTTGCAGAGCACAAAAAACTGAGCAAAGAGGTATCAAGAAATAAGACAGAGATAGCTTATGTACAGTGTAGCTGAAATCACACCAACGTGGATGACACAGATATTATGGAACGGTTATTAGAGAGTGATCTAGTGTTACATAGTAATATCACTTAAAGATAATACAAATTCAGAGAGCAGATCTTGCAACCCAGGTTAAAGTAGTTGAAAAGGGTTTTATGCAGGTTCTTTTCTGTGTCCTGAGCAAAAGGCAGAAGTGGAAGAATAAAATAAAAATAAGAACATTCTGGACATAGGGAAGGTCCCAGTGGGCCACATCTGAGCAGAAATAAGCACTTACATCTTGGAGGGGGTGACTTGAGCCCACTTAATCTCCAGTTCATCCTGTTATCTAGGACAATGTGTGCATGCGGATTTGAATGAGAAATGTTCCCATAGGCACATTTGGTCCCTGGTTAGTGGTGGTGTTTGGAAGATGTTTTGGAATTTTAAGGGCCTTGGTGGAGGAAGTATTTCTTGGAGATGGCTTTGAGAGTTCATAGCCTTATCTCACCTCCAATTTGCTTTCTTTGCTTTTTAACTGGGGTTGAAGAAACGAGCCTCAGTGTTCTGCTCCCACCCTCTGCCATCAGACTTCATTTGTCAGCAAGGACTTTCTCTCTGGAACCATATACCAAAATACACATCTTTTTTCTGTGTTCTTTTGGTCATGGCGTTTTATCACAGTAACAGAACAGTAACTCTTATGGCATACAGAGAGATGATAAACCTTGCATTTTACACATTTCTTAAAAACTAAGAGGAAATAAGCTATTATTTTGTCTGAAAATAGCTGGAGCCACGAGTAGGGGAGTGAAATTATTATGTTATTCAGGGATGTATTTAGGGATGTTTCCATATTGTAGGGAGGCTTTTCCACTGGCTCTAGGAATGTAGGAAAACAGTCTGCACTGTGCACACTGAAGACAGTGGCAGGAGAGGAAGGCGGCCATTGGCTAATCAGCTTGACATGGGTTTCTAAATAAAGGGAGCAGCGTGACTATTTTTGTGTGTGCACATTTTGATTTTTATACTTAATGCTCTAAACGTTTTAGAAAGTAGTCCGATAGATCAGAGAACCTCTAGTAAGTGGTCAAAACAGAGGAAGACTGTTAATAGTTTTAGAAGGGAAAGTAGCAGTTTCGCTAGATTAGTTTGTAAGGCATGATGGAAGAAAGTGAGAGTGAGATGGTCCATGTCATCAAATGCATTGAAATTTGCTGGGGAGGAAGCTTTCGTAAAGAAGGAGTTCGTAATAGACTCTCTATGTTACTGTGTTTTCATTTACTCTGGGTAATTTTGGTAAGTTAGTTCATTTGCTAATGCAGAGCCAGGGTGGGGGCTCAGCAAGAAAAGGCACCTGACCCTAAGCTGCATGACTTGCGTCCCTGAGAACTACATTGGAGAAAGAGAAACAGCTCCCTTAACTTACCCTCTGACTTCGACACACACACCCTGGCACACTTGTATGCACATACACACACGCACGTGCATGCACACACACACGCCTTGGCACACTTGTAGGCACGCACATGCACATGCACACACCCACACACCCACGCACATACCCACACACGCACGTGCTCGCGCACACACACACACACACACGTCCAATAAAGAAATCTGAAGACAAAAATGAAAAGAAAAGCAAAGAAAAAAGCACACAGGTGAGAAAAGACAGCGACTAACCAGCAGGGGGAGTGATTTCACTGGGTTTTCACTGGTGGAATATTCCTCACACCTATAAACAACTGAATCATAAAATCTTTACTACACAGAATGGAAAAAAAAAGTCAAAGTTATGAGATTGTTGTCACCTTGGCAACTAGAATCAGTTACATCATTTCAGGAGACTCTGACTCTTGTTTTCATGAAATTAGACAAGAGACGGAAATGGGTGAACTGAACAAAGTGTGGTAATAAAGATTGTTTTATTCATACTTACCACTGGGAAACACATAGATTTCTTGTTTTCTGCCTGGTTGCTTGAAGGGATGTTTGATTTTCAAGAATTTAAGTGTGGTGGAGAAGATGCTCAATATTATTGACAAAAATAATATTCATGTATTTTCCTCCTAACAGACATTTAAGTTTTGTGTAGCAAACTATATATTTTTATTTACTGGCCCCATGAATATGCATAGGGACCTCAGGTAACTGACAGAAGCTCCTGTAATCTCTTAGTGGATTCAAGACCTGGTGTGTTTGATAATCTGATGGCCACCCTGTTTCTAGCCTAAAGACTTCTATGATATAATAGAGATTTAACAAAAATCTTATACATTTTTGCCACAAAGGGAAGAAAATATTGCCTTAGGAGTAAATAAGGTTGAGATTTTCAAATAGATGTAATTGAGCAAGTCATATTTTAGTATGACCAGTACTTTTGTCTTATTTTAGAAAGAAAATTCAAACTTTGTTTATAATATTATTACAAGATTGGTTTGTCTTAAATTGACTTGTTAAAAGAACAAAGTATAACTAAACTAATAGTAATAATATCATACATTATAATATAACCATAAAAAATTGGTTAATGATTTTTGAGATATAATCTCACAATTCTCTCTCTGGCTTTGAGCTCATCATGTAATTGAGAACGACTCTGAACTTCTGATCCATATGGCCCAATTTTCTGAGTGCTGAAATTATATATAGATGTCTAATAACAACCGGTTTGTGAGGGGCAGGGACTAATCTAAGGGATTCATGTTTGCTAGGCAAATATTCTATTCATAGCATGCTCACTCAAAAGAGAAAATAAGACAGCTATACATTCAGATGGGATATAAATAGATGCCGTGTTACTCATTTTTGTTACTATAACAAATAACAGATGATCAATTTATGAAGAAGAAAGGTTTATTGTAGTTCACAGTGTCAATGATTTTAACTCATGATCAATTGTTCTTGCGACTTTGGGACTGAAGTAGTATTATAGGACTACATAGCAGATCAAATCTCACCTTATGGATTGCAGGAGAGAGATTTAGGAAGAGGAAGGGAGAGAGGGGAGGAAGGAGGGAAGGAAACAGAGAAAAAGAGGGAGAGAAAAGAAGAGACTATGGTTCTATTGTCTCCTTTAAGGGATTATTCCCAGTAACCTAAAAACCTTCCACCATATCCTACTTCCTAATGTTTTCACCATTTTCAATTAGCACCTTCCTGGGGATTGAACCTTTATGATATGCAGTTTTGGGGAGCACTTAAAGACCTAGTATATGGAGATGCAAGACAAATAAATGAAGGCATCCGTGGGTTGGAGGTAGAACTGTGAGGGGTAAACACACAGAAAGCAAATGAAGGCAGGTCTGGAATGCAATGACGCTATGATAGCAATCTATAAAACCATACAGCCACTGGATTTGTACAGAACGTTCACTCTGATTGATGTGATAAAAAAGAAGACAGGTTATGTCATTTTATTTTGTTTTGTAGTTAACAGTTTTACATAGTGAGATATGCCACACGGCCAGTTATTCAAATATTTAAAATGTTAATGGTCTTGGTTAATCATGATTCTATGCATACAGCACCATGATCAAGCTTAGATGATTACGTTGTCTCAGAAGAGCCTGGGATTCTATATAAATGAAGTCATTTGGTAGCTTTCTTTCTTCACTGAACATATTTTCAAAGTTTGTATGTTGTAGCATTTTATCTGTTCTTCATTCCGTGTGTGTGTATTATAGTGTGCATGTGTTGTGTGTGCACAAGTGTAGGTGAGCTCCATGTTTTTCTTTGATTACTATCCCTTCACTTCTTTCTATTTTTTCATTCTGCTTTCATACAATACATTCTGACCACAGCCTCCGCTCCTTCCCCTCCCTCCAGTTCCCCTACTTCTTGCCTCCAGATTTTCTGTTTCGCTGTTTCTTTTAATAAAAGAGCAGTGGTATCAACTAATCATGGCTTAACAAGATGTAATAAGACTAGGCACAAACCCTCATATCGAGGCTGGAAGAGGTGACCCAGTAGAAGGAAAAGGGTCCCACGAGCAGACAAA
Organism: Phyllotis vaccarum; assembly: GCA_033318265.1. Lineage (NCBI taxonomy): Eukaryota > Metazoa > Chordata > Mammalia > Rodentia > Cricetidae > Phyllotis > Phyllotis vaccarum. Next base: position 73,866,369 of record JARWLC010000003.1, read on the forward strand.
ATAGTTAGAGATACCTGCACTCCCAATGTTAAGAGTATCATGGAACCTCCAGTCTAAACAGTCACAACATATATGCAGAGGACCTAGTATAGGCTCATGTAGACTCTGTGATTACCACTCCTGTCTCTATGAACCCCCATGAGTCCTGCTTAGTTGATTCTGTAGCTCTCTCTGTGACACTGAAGCCCCTGAGCCCGACTAGTGTGGCTGGCCAGTGAGCTTCAGGGATCTGTCTGTCTCTTCCCATTGTGCTTTGTTTCATAGGAATGTGACATCACTCTCAACCTTCTTGTAAGTTATGGGCATCTTCAAACTCAGATCTCCCTGCTGTGTATCAGAAGCCTTACTGAAGGAGCCATCTCTCAAGCTCCTTTATCCCCTTATTATTTTTGAATGATATTTTGATATACTATGTTTTATTTATCCATTTATCTATTGATAGGCACTTGAGTTGTTTCTAGGTTTTAGTTATTGCATGCAAATGTCTAATGCAATGTTCTTTAGTTTCTGTGCAGCATGTATTTTAATTTCTCGTGGCAATGTACTTAAGAGTGGATTTGAAGGGTTATAACATAGACACAAAACTACCAAGCTACTTTGGTATACCCCAAATGAGCATACCCATAGCAGAAGCATTCTAATTTCTCCACATACTCTGCACTGCTATGACTTTTTTATTTTCACTGTGGAGTGGTGCCTCACTGTGATTATGGTTTTCATTTCTCTTGTGGCTAGTGGTATCTGTGACCTTAGTGATTATGAAAGAAAAAATGTTCAGTGTAATGTTTATATATTTTTGCAATACATAAACCTGAGAGATTTTTATCTTAAAGGTTTAATGAAGAGGCCCAAAACATTCTCTGAGGACAATGTGAACATAACAGTTAATAAATGGTTCCCTATCAGAGTCTGGAAATAAGAATCTGTAGAGAGATTAACCTGTAGATATGTATGTTGTGATCAGCAGTACCTCACATTTCCTTCAATGATGCTGATGGACGAGGCACAGCTGTTTAACAACTAAGTCTACTCTGAAGCACATCCTCTAGGCACCTGAGCTTCATCTTAATTGGTCCTTATAGGTATGTGAATATTATCAAATAAATCAATTCTATGTACTCTCTGCGTTCTGCTTCAAAGTCAAAGGCTTCTTCAGAATGCAGTTTTTTTTCTTTCCAAGAATTCTGTGCTGTTAGGCATCCATCATTGCAAAGATAAGGGGTGCCACCTCCTGCTGGATATTCTCCTAAGAAGCTTCTATTCAATATGCCTTTATGTTCTTTGGCCTCTTGGTAATCCCAGATCTCCGCAGTTGTGTTAGAAATAATAATAGACAAGAACCATGGGAAGCATTTCTCCCCTTCACGGCTGGGACACAAACAGTGAAGCCACAGTGTAGGCTGCAGTGATGATATTATGAAGAAAAAAAAGAGTACTGTCTTCTTCCCTCAAATTAGACCTCATGGTTCTGAATTAGCCCCTGGAGATGTTGGAATGGGGTAGTACATCTGCTCACAAATTAGATGCTTTATAGCTAATAAGACAGTGTTTGGTGCTGCATTATTCCCTTGTCAGAACTTTATAAATTGCTTCATAATTTTGAAAGTACTGTGGGAAGTTATAATAGAACTTTGCCTTTCTCATTAGCAGCTTTTTGTTACCTACAGTCTCCGCTAGCTTTGGGGACTTAATCTTTTTGATGACTTATTAAATGTACTTTAGATTCTCTGAGTTTGGCAAAGGAAACTTACATTAAAAACAACAACAACCCTAACTGCCCTGCTTCTTAAATTTATGTGTCTCAAACATTGCATGGCAAATTTTCATCAACAGACACAAAACTCAAGTAAATATTGAAATATTTTAGAAGATATGGAGAAGTAGGCAGGAATCATTCCGAGAAAGGTAAGAGGGCAGGTGTCCGTGGACTCAGTTACTCAGGAGGCTGATGAGAGAATGTTAGTGGAGTTATGAGTTCATAACAAGCATGATCAGACAGTGAGACCCTAGTTCTGAAATAGTTATAATTTCTTCATAAATATATGCCAGATATAGAAGCGTTCCTCCCTCTTTACTTTCTTCTATACTAGCTTCAGTAGTATGGAAATTAAATCCTGTGAAAATTAGACCAAAGTCTGTGAGTCTCTGTGTTACTAGTGTGGGAACAAGTAAGCATGCAAGGAATGACATGTAGAAATGGTAAATAATGAAATTCAATCCCTAAAAACAATTTACAACTGTATAGTAATAGCAAAATGAGCAGTTAAAGGTAACGGTAAAAAGAGGGGACAAGGAGCCATCTCAAAACCCCCTAGAATGTTCCCAGAACCCTTGATTATTCATGCTCACTGGTTTCATGCTGGGCAACAGAACAAGATAAAATATGGAAAGGACAGCTTTGAGGTGCCAGCATGGCCGTCTGCACTGGCTCTGCCAGGTTGTATTTGCCATCGTTTGTGCCTTTGGCGAGACCATCCTCTGATAGCAGGCCATTTTTCATGATGTGTGGCCACTGTGATTGCAGAACACTTGTGTTTACTGGTCTGCAGTTGCCATGTTGCTGTTTTTAATGGCTTTCTCCCTTTGAATCTGGCTTTACAAGTGTTCTGATGGGGCAATAGAATATATTTTGTGGGCTTCAGGACTTGGCTCATGGGAGGTTCACTTTTATGTGACCTATATGACTCCTGGGGATAGATTCATAGACATCTGTTTTCCTGATCCTCTTAGCCACCTTCACCCTCCAGTAAGGGTCTGGGCAAGGTAGCAGGCAGGGCTGGGGTTGGATTAGTGTAACAAAGGATACCAAGTTAAAAACAAAAGAAAGAAAACCCACCACAGCCTACCAAGAGACAAGACTGGGAAAGAAAGGAAAAAGCTATTTGTGGGTGTTGTGAAAAGGGCCTGCATTTGTGTTTTGCTTTGGACCCTATAAATTATTTAGCTGGCTTTGTCTGATACCCAGGCATTCCTCCTGTCTCACCCTTGTGACTACATGATTTTCTTTGGATATGTGTAGATAAAGAAAATTAATACATTTTCCTTGTTGACCTCTGCCTTGTGTGTCTGAATGCTTCTACTGAGATTGCTAAGGCAAAGGAACCCAATGGCACTTTCTCACAAAGCCCACTAAGCACCTTAGGATAAATGTCACTGAAAAACTCCATTTGATTTTTTTTTTCACTTAAAGTAGTGCAGGGGACTGTTATATAAAAGATTTTTGAAGTGTTTGCAATTTTCCTGTAATTATTCTTTCTATTGGCTGTATTGATTAGTGGCATAATCTTAAAATCAAAAGCTGTAGAGGCATAGCAGATAGGCTAGTCATCGGCTTTCTTGTAGTTTTATTGATTGACATCTTTTCAAGTAGATTCACTGAGCTCTACAATACCATAAAAAACTTTTCTCCTCTTTTGTCACATAAATGCTTTCAATCTTTAAATACTTGTAAGGAATTATATAGCTCTATGTCTTGATATTCCATAGAGTATATATATATATATATATATATATTTTTAAAAGTGTAGCCAATAGAATTGACTCATTGTTATAATTTATAGAGAGATAATACCACACATACACAGTGACAGTAAGTGATGGCTGAAATAACCCTGGGTGACTGAAATGAGCACCATTCTTAGTGGATAGAGAGCTGAATCAAAATGATTTCAAAGTTTTCCTGGACCAAGTGTTCTTCTTCTTCAGCCTCTAGAAGACTATGCTGACAATTCTCTAAAATCCTGGGTTTCTTGTAATTACAATCATCTTGACCCTATCTTTTATTACATTTTTTATGGTCTAGATAAAAGAATTTTACAAACTACATTCTATTCCTCCTTGTTGTCCCATGACGTGACACCTACAGGAAAACTATCAGTGTCTACTAAGGGAGTCTATCAGTGACCAGCCCATAAAAGGCCTCAATCGAACTGGAGCAAGCTGAGTGCGTAGCATGGTTTAGCTCCGACTTTTCTATTATCTGTCTTGATAATCTTTTGCTTGTTTTAATACTTAAAAAATACTTTACCTCAGAGAAATTCATGGAGAACTCTTTGGTACCTGCTTGTCTAGCTAGTTAGAAGTGGTTTAGAAGAGGAATATGGATCTCTATCTCAAACTGTTTCATCTGGAGGACTGTGAAGATAGAAATACACTGACATCAGAGGCTGTCAGAAAAGCCTGCACTCTAGACTTGTCTGTTTCAGAATGAGGTGGCTGTAGTTAGGTGCTGGGGAGAAAGCCAATAATGTGAATGTGTATTGTAGTTTGAATATGGAATGTTTCCCACAGGCTCACATTTTGAGCAGTTGGTCCTAGATCATAGCACTAATTTGAAGATGGAAAGCCTTTAGGAGGTGGAACCTGGCTGGCAGAAATAGTTCACCAGGAGCAGTCTTAGACAGTTAGCCAGATTCTGGTTGTAGACTATTGTCTTTGCTCTCTGGGAAGCCACTGCATGAACAGCTGCCACCTGATATTCCCACTGCACTGGTCAGCCATGTTACCAGCCTCCCCCAGTATGATGGTCTACCAGCCCCCAGCACTGTGAGCCATGATGAGCCTTTTGCTCCTTAAATTTCGTTATTATGAATTTCTGTGATAGTGATACAAAAGTAGCTCCCATGATAAGATCATTCAGAGGGATCCTCTAAGGGTGCAACTCTTTCAATGGGGAGCAGAAACTATTTGTCATGTTTTGCTACAATGCTACTACCTCGTAGTTTGGCATGTGGGCTTTTGTGGCAGTTGGAGGGGTTTAATTGAAGATAATTTTGAATGAATGTATAATGTGAATCTAATAAGCTTGTGGTCCCTAATAATATATGAAGTTTGAATCCCTGAGCCTGAAATGGCATTATGTATAGGAAGAGTACTACTGTGGATCTGAATACATTAAGTATTTTGAGATGAGGAAATTACCCTGGTCTATTTGGGTGAAACTAATTCTGTGTCCTTATAAGGGAGCGGGAACCTCTCATAGAGAAGTGAAGGTAATGTGGCCAAGGACAGAGAGTATGATGTAGCATCAAATCAAGGAATATGGAAGTCAACAGGAGCCAGAAGAGAAAAGGAATACATCCGTCTCTAAAGCCTTTGGAAGAAGTGTGAACCTACTTATGCCTGGACTTTGGACCAGTAGTGCTTATTTTGGAATTCTGAATTATATACCAGAACAATAAATTGCCATTAAGTTGCCAAATTTATCTGCTATAGAAAGCTGAAACAGTAAGTAAAGAAAATAATAGTTATGCATTTCATATTTTGCTTCATTGATCTGAGCTTTGGTCACTTATTTTTATTTATAAACCTGAAAGGCCCAGAAGTATTCAGCAGGCCTGCAGATTTATTGAGAGAATTTATATCTATTTTTTTTTTCCGTAGTAGTGAAACTTTCCCAGGGAGCTACAGTCATAGGAAGAAGCACATGTGAGAAAATGGACCTGGAAACTCATAAGATGGACAAGTAGCATAGTGCTCCAGGTAGAAAGGAGAAGGCACAGTGATTGGGAACGTTATGTAATAGTCTGATGGCCAATTATCTCAGTAAATTTTTTTTCAAATTTTAGGCAATTATGACCGTATACTTTATTGAGAACAAAATTAGATGGGAGCTGCTTGTTAGGGTAATACATAATATGGGCTTTGTGGTATTGGTTTGAACACAAGCAGAGTCAAAAGGGATCAGGTGGACATAGAGTACATGCCTGTATATCTCTATAGCTCTGTATGTCCATCTGCTTAGCTACCATCATTATCACCTACCATTCATATCTACCAAAGTTTTATTTCATTTATTTGTTTGTTATGTTAGAATTAGATTAAAAACCCTACACAATTAAGCATGTCCTTCACAACTAAGCTGTTCCCATGACATTACTAATGTTTTCCCTCATATTATTTGTTAGAATAAGCCTTGAACAAACTGCTGAATCCTGACAAAGGCCCTATGTTTAAACTCTAACCCCTTTTTTTCTCACTGCCATTTTGAAACTCAGCCACCCACTATCACCCACATCCTGATAACCAGGACAAGGATATCTAAAGATAAAGATGTAAGGATTACCTGGCACATAGCAGCCACAGCCATGTGGTAAATCCAACATGGCACCAGCAGAACACACTTCTTATGGAGTACACACCCCTAGGCGTGGCTATGTAAATCTGTGCCTATCTGTTCTCTTACAAGGAGCTTCTACATGAAAGTCTGTCCCTCTTTCTTTCTCTTCTGCTTCTCTCCCTCGGATCCATTCGGTAACTCCCCTGAATAAACTCTAGTGTGGCATCTGGTAGTGTGTGACTGATCTCATGTGCAAAATCAATTAAAATGGCCTTATCTGGACAAACAACTCCCATAAGGAGAAATGGTAGGCTTTCATGTAGCTCAGAAGTTGAACTTAACTTCCTATCCCACAAACCTATACAAACTCCCAAGTATCCCCCTTTTCTTCTACAGTCACATTTTTCCTGCTGTGTTTTCTCCTAGCTCTTTGTAATAAGCACTCGCATCTGTTGAGGTCAGAATCTGGTTACCTTCTGCCTTCTGTCTCATTAAGCTGCCCCAGGAATCCAACATTAACTGTTATTATACTATCATTTTATATTACTTGGGAAGAAATAATCAAAAGACCTGGGTTGTAAAGATTACAGTTGGGAAAGTGTTTGCTGTGAAAGTATACGGTCCCAAATTCAGATGGTCAGTGCCCAAGCTGGATTTGGTAGCCTGTCTGCAACCCTAGTTAGATCCCCTGAACTTGATAGTTATCTGGTCTATAAGAACTTAAGAAACTCCAGGTTAAACAAGAAATTTTGAAGAAGACACTCAAAGTTAACCTTTGGCTTCCCCATGTTATTATTTTTCATTTTATTGTGACATTGAGCTCCAAATCCTGCTAATTGGCAACCCAGCACCGAGAAGACAAAAGGATAGTAAATTTTCTGATCAAATATTAAGTTCAATTATCTCTCCTCTACCACCAGCAATTGCATAGGTTTTGCATAACTCAAATTGACTGTAGCACTCCTGTTGCCCAAGTGAATTTCTGGCAAGTATAAATGATATTGTCAGAGGCAATTTACAGTACAATCCAAAAGACAGTGCTCCTCAAAACAATCTCTTTCTGAACCTGCGTTCTCTCAGAGGAAGACTTAGAGAAACATGGAAAGCTGCATGAAGGAGAAAACATAGTTACCTTAATAAGACAAACAAAGTGATTATTGCTATTTTCTGTCTTGTAGAGTGAGGTGGTATTGGTGTTGGAGGTAGTGATGATGGTATTGGTGGGTCTTTGTGTCTGTGATGAAAGAGGTAGGAAATGGGGAAATGATGGAGGAAAATCCTTATTTTTAGAAGGATTTGGGTCAGCTCAGTTAAAATATTCTCTCAACAAAGGTGGCTATCATATTGGTTAAAGATGCAACTTGAATTTGTGTAAGGCGGTGTTTATCCACCAAAAAAGGAAGACACATTCCTACCTGGAGGAGACCAAAACAACATGACAAAGGACACTTATAAAGGAATTCAGTTGGGCTCGCTTACAGTTTCAGACAACATGACGGGCAAGTATGGTGCAGGAGCAGTAGCCTAGAACTTATAGCTAATCTGCAAGTTGGAGGCAGAACGACAGAGAGACTGGTCCTGGTGTGGGCTTTTGAAACTTCAAAACACATCCCCAGGGATGTACCTTCTTCAACAAAGTGACACCTTCTAACCCAGTGATTCTTAACCTTCTTAATGCTGCAACCCTTTACTACAACTCCTCATATTGTGGTGATACACAACCATAAAATTATCTCTATTACTACTTTATAATGGTAATCTTGCTACTGTTATGAATCATAACATTAATAACTACTTTCTAAGGTACTTTTGGGGTCAGGATCATAGGTTGAGAACCATTGTTCTAATCTTTCCCCATCTGAGAACCAATTGTTCAAATATATGAGCCTATGGTGGCCATTCTTATTCAAACCACCACAGTGGCCAATAGTTCAGATACAGGAGCCTGCTGGGGCTATTTCACATCCAAACGTAGGACATAGAGTATGCTTGTCATGTGTAGGGAGACAGAGAAGAGATGCCTTTTAATATACTGAACTTTCGAAAGTTTATTCCTCAGTAGACTTTGTGCTTGTTTACTGAGAATGCTTCTGAAAGTCTTTCTGCTTCTAAGAGGCTTAGTAGGATAAGTAGACTAATAGTCAAGGCAGAAACAATAGCCTTCCCTGCTCCACACCTTCCCTACCATTCTTCTGAGAACAATCACAAATTGTGGTTAAAAGCAGAGTTTTCTTACTTTGAAAAAAGACTGGGTTTGAAATCTACAAGAGTGGAAATGCATTTCTTTTCTTTTTATTATTATTATTATTATTATTTTTTGCAAGGCAAATGACTTACTGTTTCCTTTTCTAATGTTGCCTGAAAAACACAGCTACAGTTCAATGCAAATAACAGCTGCACACTTTCAAACTGCTCTCGAGGGCAGGTGGCATTTACTCTCCAAGCTGAATTCAAATACAGTTTCACTTTTAGATCTATAGTTTTATAATGTCTCTGAACTCATATTTTTTGTGGATATTATGCCGAAAAGAAAAATGTCAACATAGCTAATTAAATCCATTTTGAGGGAAAATATTAAGTATTTCACTCAAGAGAGATTTTACTTGTATTTAATTGACTCGACAGGTCTTCCTGTGCATTAGAAACAGAGCATGCATTCTATTTTAAAATTATTCCTTTTATTTTTGAGGTTATAATATAATTACTCATATCCTTCTTTGTTTTTCTTCCTCTAAACCTTCCCATAATCTCTCCTTGCTCTCCTTTAAAATTCATGGCCTCTTTTTTCATTAATGTTGTTACCTGCAAACACACACACACACACACACACACACACACACACACACACACACACACACACAAGCACACACACACACTTTTTTTCTAACTATAAGCTGCTCAGTCTCTATGATGTTATTTGTATGCATGTCTTCAAGGCTGACCATTTTGTATTCTGTAAACAATTGGTATGTTCTTCCCTAGAGAAAACTATTTTTCCTGCTCTCAGCACTTCTTAGTAGCCTGTAGTTCTCTGTATAGGGTTGAGGCCTCATGACCTTTTGTTGCAATGAGGTTTCTTGGCCCTGGGCGGCCAGAGGTCAGACCCACAGACCTGCAGCCCCAGACCCCTTAGCCACCTGCCGCTGCTCAGGTCCCAAAATGATTCAGACACTTATATTAAGTTCATGATGTTTGGTCTATGGCAAAGGCACATTGCTAGCTTGTTCTTACATCTTAAATCAACCCAGTCTCATTAAGCTGTCGGTCACATAGCCCATTGCATTGCTCACCTGTGTTCCTTACATGCTTCTTCTTTGGTGGCTGGCTCAGTCTGATTCTGACTCTGCCCTACTTCTACCTATGTTGTGATTTCCCCTCCTACTTTTTCTATGGTGCCTGTCATGGGCCAAAACAGTTCCTTTATTTAATGATTGATATTTACAGCATACAGAAAGACGTTCCCACATCACCTTCCCCTTTCTGTCTAATAAAAAAGGAAGGTTCACTTTTAACATAACAAATTTACATATAACAAAATAGCCATCAAGTAAGAATTACAGTCATAATATCTAGTCTATTTGTATTTAGCAAAATTAAAGAAAATACTCTATCATCTACCTTATCCTTATGAATCTAAAGTTTCATATCCAATATACCTTTCAAATGGCTAAGAAAAACTGTACCTATAACTATCTAATCTTCAATTACATCAAAGGCCACAGAAGGATATATTTACCCAAGTAAACCAGAAGTATAAGAAACTTCTGAAATCTAGAAATGACAGAGATGACACCTATCTGCCTGGACAGTCATCCAAAGTTCCTTTATAAAGTTGGGGCATCCATCTTCAGCCTACAGGCCCAGAATCTCTTTTCATTTCAGTGAAGCAGGAAATCTGCTCTGTCCATTCATCAGTTGCTTCTCCTCAGGTCCTGAAGAATGTCTGACAGTTTTCTCTGTAAAGCAGGAAACTGAATGACCATCTTGGCTTGTTCTGCCAAAGTTCAGAGGTCATCTTCCTATGGAAACTGATGTCCAATTTAAACAGCATTCTGTCAAGCAGTCAGTATAAGAACAGGTTCTTGTCCAGTGGCTAACCAATGCCACAAAGAAACTAATCTCCTTATGGTGTTTCTTTGATGCCCATTTTTCTCTTGAAATAAATTGATACCACAAGGAGCAGACCTGTCTCACTGTCCAGAAAAGTCTAAGTTCTTAAAACATTTTAAATGCCATATTCTGTAGGTCTTAGAAGTATTTGAAGATTACCTATCTAATTGAATTATACCTTTGTATACCTAAAAATCTAACTAACATGCATTTCTTAATTATACTTTACAATTTTAAATCAGTTACATAAACATATCTTAAACAAGAGTAGAAAAATACATACAGCATAAGAGAATTGACCATAAATTTGTATCAATAAACCAAAATCCATACCAGTGTAAAACATTTTGAGATTAACAGCTGATTTCCTGATCTAAGTAAATTCAGTAATCTAATTTTTAAAAAATCATTCATAAACCATATCCCCTTTTTCTTCTTAGAGATTAACTATGACAATTAACCATTTACAATGGCAACAAACATTTATAAACAATATTTTGGGAATTTGGGCATAGTTTTCTTTACTGCTTCCTGCTGATTACAGGGCGTTTGAAAATCTCACAGGTTCTTGAGACTGGATCATAGTCTGTAGCTCTGAATCTCATGTGACCATCTCTTCCCATCAGAGATTTTTTTTTTCAGGTGGTCTTGGTTAATGAAACCATATTTGCCTGGAAGCAATCCACAGGTTCTCATCTTCTGTGGAAACAAAACCAGAACTCTTCCAAAGCAATAAATCCTTTGACACAAATTTCAACATCAAAATACCTTTAAAATATATATTCTTGTTAAACTTAGCCTTTGCAATCCATTGTCTTCCTATAGTTAGCTCATTAATAGTTAAAAATTAAAAGAAAACACAATAATAACCAAAATCCAGATTTTGTGTCTATTTTCCATCATCACGTGGCTTATTATATTTTTATTACTCTACTTCTCTTTTCAAAAACTTTCTTTACCTTCTTTTCTCTCTGAAGCCTATGTACCTTTGACACAAATTGTAACATGTTTACATGTTTTTTTTCATCTGAATTTGTTTTTATTGAAAATCCTTAATCATTTTCCAACCAGAAGAGCTTTTACAATACTCACACTCTCTTAAAGAGCCACATAGTTTTTGCAGATAAAGCTGAATCAGAAAGTTCTCTTAAAGAGATCATGTCTCTGTTCACTGCCAGCAAACAGAGCAGACCCAAGAAAATGCTGCTATTAAGAAACCATTTTTTGTTTCCTTTTTGTTCAAAATAAACAGAAACCTTAAGTCAATCACATGCTACTGAATCTTCTGTTATGGAGTCTTCTGTGAGACTTCAGAACAGGTCTGGTTGGAGCTTACACTGCCTGCGGCAAGTCCACTGGCACCATTTTGAATGTTGCCCAAATGCTGCTCTCTCTCTATACAATGACCCACTTCAGATACACAATTTGAAATCTGCTACTGGCTCTGTTTCTGCTCTAGAATCCTTTTTAAGTTTTCTCAGGCTTTAAGTGGATATTTGGCCCACATTGGGATGTCATTAGTTGCAATGAGGTTTCCTGGCCCCAGGCGGCCAGAGGTCGAGACCCACAGACCTGCAGCTCCAAACCCCTTAGCTGCCCACAGCTGATCAGGCCCCCCAAATGATTCAGATGCTTATATTAAGTTCATACTGTTTGGCTTATGGCTTAGGCACATTGCTAGCTTGCTCTTTCATCTTAACTCAACCCATTCTCATTAATCTGTCTGCCATGTGGTCTATGGCTCACCTGTTTTCCTCACATGTTTCTTCTTTGGTCGCCTGGCTCGGTCTGATCTGACTCTGCACTTCTCCTACCTATGGTGTGATTTCCCACCTACTTTTTCTATGGTGCCTGCCATGGGCCAAAACAGCTCCTTTATTTAAAGATTGATATTCACAGCATACAGAAAGGCATTCCCACATCAATCTTTCCCCATCCACTTCAGCATGTTTATTGTAACCTTTGTTCAGCTCATGTTTAGGCAGACATGCTGTGTGATTATATGTGTGTAGCTTTTGACATTCCTAGGAAACATGGTTTCACAATAGACTCTCTGATCTGTAGCTCTTACCATTGGCCCACTCCCAGTAGAAATATCTGCAAAACACCCCATAACTAAGGCTCAGGGAATATTAAAGATTGTAAAAGTATGAATCTTTTCTAGAAACCACCTGAGTACAAGCTCATCACAAATCATTTTACATGTTATAATGTATATGAACTATGCTTAAAGCATTAGTGTGGCTCCTTAATGTGTGTTTTCATATGTGTATACACGTATGGTATATATATGTGTATGTGCATATTATATGTATTCAGCTTTTGAAGTATGCTTTTCTATAGAGCCCAAGCTGCCTCAGCCATCTAAGTGCTGAGATGGCTGGTGTGAGCTATTACAGCCAGCTTTGTATTTTTATTCCATTTAATCACACAGAATTGTTCAGTTGTTTAGTTCTTACCCTACCTTAGTGAGCTGTGTCTGGACATGGTGGTATGCTGCACAGCTTTAACCCTAGCAGACAGAGGCAAAGGCAGATGGATTTCTGTGAGTTTGAAGTCAGCCAGGTCTATACAGTCAGTTCCAGTTCAACCAAGGCTTCATAGTGAGACCCTATGTCAAAAAAGAAAAAAAAATAAAGAAGAAAAAGAAAAGAAAGTAGTGAGTGTTGGAAATTAAACAACAAAAAAGTATAGATATTACTTAGAGATGTTGGCTGGAAAAAGAGACTGAAGCTTCTTATTGCCATTGTGAAAGCAAATCACATTATTGAGCTGTGAGTGACATACATGCATGTTTTTGTGTGTGTTTGGATTTAGAGATATGTTTAGGTCCCCTGAAACCTTACCACACTCAATGAACTTTCCATCTTCAAGTTTCCTTCCATCTTTCATCTCTCCTCCCCTCCCCTCCTCTCCCCTCCCCTCTCTTCTCTCCTCCTCCCCCCTCCTTTCTCTTTCTCCTCTCTCCTAATTCTCCCTTTCTTCTGGAATACTTATGATCAACATTTCTGAGCCAAATTGTAATTGTGTACTGCATTTTGGTTAACTTCGGCACTGTGTTGAAGGCCGTAGGAGTTCCATACCGAGACTTTTAACTCTTTTCACAGAAAAAAAAAAAAAACCCAAAAAACCAAAAAACAAGTAGAATTTGCCTCTAGGTGGAGACTCCTTACTAGCTACTCCAGGGTTAGATCAGGGACCTAAGGACCCACTCCTAGGGAGAATATGTATTTCCCTTCCTTGAATCTTTGCCCGAATGCAGTTCCTATAAGTTACCATGAAAGGTGTGACTATTCCTTCTTCCTCTGTCTGCCTTTCTGTCTTTCAGAGTTTGCTTTTAAAATCCCTAATTAGAGTTTTGGGATTCCTTAGTCTTTATTTATTTATTTATTTATTTATTTATTTATTTATTTATTTACTTACTTACTTACTTACTTACTTACTTACTTACTTACTTACTTATTTATTAGCCCCCCCTGACCCCACCGCATAGATCCCTACCGTGTAGCCATCTTTATGTTTATCCTCTAAATGCCCCTGCCAGCAGCTGTGACATACAGCGGGCATGCCCCATCTCACCATCTTCTTGCTAACAGCCACCTCAAGGGTATGAGATGCTTTCTTACTGTAGATTTGATTGGCGTTCCTAGATGTTTGTTGTTGATTTCATGGACCTGCCAGACATTTACATAACTTTTTACAAAATATCTTTTCAGATCCATTGCCCATTTTAAAATATGTATTGTCTCCTGCTGCTGGTTTGCCTGTACATACAGAGTGGTAACCCTTTTGTGGATGTGTAATTCAAAGTATGTTTTTCTTATTTTCTGGATTCTCTTTGCATCTGTTGCCTGCTTTCTCTGAGGCACAGCCTTTCTGGGGTGGTGCATCTGGTGTGTTTGTTTTAGCCTGTGTTCTTTGTGTTTTTGGTGCAGCTTCTAAGAAATCACAATAGAGCTCAGGGTCAAGATGCTTCTTCTCTGTTTTCTAGTAGTTTCATAGTTTCTGGTCTTACATTCTTGTTGGCGGAGTTTTACTTACAAGGCACCAGTCAAAGATTAATATTTATTAGAATATAAATCAACACTCACAATACTAGTAACAGCTTATAGTGGAGCCTGAACAGGGACTGGAGTATCCGAGCGATGGACAAGCGATGGATGGACAATGGATTCCGATCCCATCTCTTTAGCAGCCAGGAACCAGGAACCAGGAAGAGTGTTCCAGCAGCCTCTTATCAATGGGGTTGGCCACACTCCTTCCAGGAGCTTGGAACCCTGGATAAGCATCTTGGATCTTATCAGCTGACACCTGAATCCCACTACACATTCTATTTTTTTTTTTTAATTCTCTCTTGAGCTGATTCTGTGTTTGGGGAAGAGAAAGCACCATGTTTTTGTGGATATCCTATTTCCTCAGGAGTCTCCATCCAGGAGACTGGCTCTCCCACCTTTGTTGCAATAGTCTGGTTTTAAAAATTCATTGTGCTTTTTAAATATACAAACATGTTATCTGCAGACAGAAGTGATTTTACTTTTCCCTTTCTGGTTTAGATTTCACTTGTCTCTTGTTTAATGTCTTTGTATAGCTCTGACTAGATCTCGCAGGACTATAATGAATAGAAGTTATAAAGGTCCTTGTCTTGTTACAGGCCTGTCATTCACAAGGCCCAGATTTGATCCCTAGCACTGGGAAAAAATAAAGAAAAAAGTTAAAAAGGGGGAAGACATTGCAGAAGAGACTAAGACAGAAGTTTGTCAAGGTCTGTATATTTAAACTCCTTCTGGATTCTCTGTGATGTGTTCCTTCCTCCTGCTGATAGGTCCTGGCACTTTCTAGAATGGGGATCTTATGACTCCCCAATAAAATGAGACAGATAGTTCATCAGAATGTTTATGGCCAACTCTTTCATAGAAAGTTAGAGTGATCTTTTTAGATTTTAGGTGGATAGGTATTGGCTTTGGGAGAACAGAATTATTTTTGCAAGGCACCTCATGTAAGAAACATTCTAGATTGTATGGCTTTGTCTCAGAGAAGAAAACTGCATGAAAAAAGCTGCAAGGAGAGACCATATAGGAACCTTGATTCTAAGATTTCCAGTCTCCATAAAGTTTTTTGACAGTATATAGAAAAATAGATTCTACTTTAGTGTATGTGTGTGTGTGTGTGTGTGTGTGTGTGTGTGTGTGTGTGTGTATGTGCACACCCAAAGATCTAGTGTGTTTATATGAGTGTGTAAGGGCAGCTCCCAGGAATTGGTTTTCTTCTGCCATGGGGGTCCAAGAGATAAAATCTTTTCCAGCTGAGCTACCCTCCCTTTTTTTGAGACAGAGTTTCTCTGTGTAGCCTCAGCTATCCTAGAAGTCACTCTGTATGCCAGTCTGGCTTTGAACTCACAGAGATCCACCTGCCTCTGCTTTCTGAATGTTGAGATTAAAGGTGTGCACCCCTACCATCTTACATAGCTGAGCCGTCTTTCTGGGTACTAGAAATAGATTTCATTTTGATTTTCATATATTTATATTACATTTTGTTCTTATTCATTAATCCTCAAGTTGATCACTTACTAGAACTCATATACAAAGTGTCTAGGAATAATAATTACTTATAATGCACAAGGCATATAATAAAATGTCAGCACATATCTTCAAGGAATGTACATGCTTATAGTATATTTTCTTTAAAAGAGTAAAAAAATTTTTCATTGAATATAAAATGAATACATATAGTTAGATCATTTCTTCTAATAATTCTCTCTGAAATATCTACATTTGAAAGTTCCTTTGAAAGAATAGATCTTAGTTCCAAGTATCTGTGGCTGACAGTAGTCAATGGTGCTTTGTTTTAGTCTCTAGGACTATAGACAATGAAGTAAATGTTATCTGCTCACACTTTTATTCAAGGAAGCCATATTCCCACAGTAGCATACTGGAATTATGTCAGAGTAAATATAGTTGTGAGAAAACATGTGTAGATCGTACATAGAAAAATTTTTACTTGACCCAAAGATGATCTTTTCCTTTACAATCTATCTGATCTTTACAGTGTTTGAGCGTAAAATGTTCCACAGGCTGCTGAGTACATGTTGGAACGCTCACCCATGTGCTTCACTAGGTGGGGAAGTATCTGGAAGACAATGAAAGTTAAGTAACTCTCCATTGAGAAGTCCTGTGAGATACACATGCTAACAAAAAAGCACATTCAAGAATAAGAAGAGAATGAGTAGGATGATGCCTGAGGTGGTGGGCTGCTTGGAAAGGATCTTGTGAGCTAAAGCTTTAATGCCAAGACTTCCATGAAGCCAGAGTGAAGTGAGATCACACACTGATGTCAATCATGGGAACTACCCCAGCCCAAACCCCACATAAATAAAAGAGCCTGAGACTTCAGAGCTCTCTGACACTCAGTACGATACCCATATTGCTCCCACCCAGTTTTGTTCAAATTCTACTATATCTCATTTTTATCCACCTTGGTTACATCCCTTTCTTAGTGAAGTTTCACATATTTACTTTTAGTATGTGTGTGTGTTTGTGTGGTGTGTGTGTGTGGTGTGTGTGTGGTGTGTGTGTGGTGTGTGTGTGTGTGTGTAGTGTGTGTGTGTGGTGTGTGTGTGGTGTGTGTGTGGTGTGTGTGTGGTGTGTGTGGTGTGTGTGTGGTGTGTGTGTGGTGTGTGTGGTGTGTGTGTGTGTGTGGTGTGTATGTGTGTGTGTGGTATGTGTGTGGTGTGTGTGTGTGTGTGTGGTGTGTGTGTGGTGTGTGTGGTGTGTGTGTGGTGTGTGTGGTGTGTGTGTGTGGTGTGTGTGGTGTGTGTGTGGTGTGTGTGTGGTGTGTGTGTGGTGTGTGTGGTGTGTGTGTGTGTGGTGTGTATGTGTGTGTGTGGTATGTGTGTGGTGTGTGTGGTGTGTGTGTGGTGTGTGTGGTGTGTGTGTGTGGTGTGTGTGTGGTGTGTGTGGTGTGTGTGTGGTGTGTGTGTGGTGTGTGTGGTGTGTGTGTGGTGTGTGTGTGGTGTGTGTGTGTGTGTGTGTGTGTGTGGTATGTGTGTGGTGTGTGTGTGTGGTGTGTGTGTGTGTGTGTGGTATGTGTGTGGTGTGTGTGTGGTGTGTGTGTGTGTGTGTGGTGTGTGTGTGTGGTGTGTGTGTGTGTGTGTAGTGTGTGTGTGTGTGGTGGGTGTGTGGTGGGTGTGTGGTGGGTGTGTGGTGTGTGTGTGGTGTGTGTGTGGTGTGTGTGTGTGTGGTGTGTGTGTGGTATGTGTGTGGTGTGTGTGTGGTGTGTGTGTGGTGTGTGTGTGTGTGTGGTGTGTATGTGTTTGGTGGAGTCAGTCTAGGTTGTTTCTATTTTCTAAGGCAGAATGAAAACATTTTTCTTAATCCTGTTATCACCCAGGTCAATCTGATGGAATCACAAAAAGAACTTTTGGAAAACTACTGAAAGAAAGGTGAGTTTCATCTCATGTCCTTTCCTAGTTCTGCTTCTCCCTTAGCAACACTGATTCTGCCCAAATAAGGGAAGGTATTTAATGCACACTCATTTGCATATCAAGTCTATTTCCATAGTTATTTATTAGTTACTTTCCTGTTGCTGTGCTTAAATACCATGACCAAACCAGAACAAAGTTTTATTTTAGCTTTCGATTACGGAGAGATAGTGTCCTTATCACAGGGAAACATGGAATGGTGGAAGGCATGGCTATAGGAGCAGGAGCTGGCTGCTATTCACACATAGAAATCAGAGAGAGAGAGAGAGAGAGAGAGAGAGAGAGAGAGAGAGAGAGAGAGAGAGAGAGAGAGAGAGAGAGAGAGAGAGAGAGAGAGAGAGAGATATGCAGTATGCCTATCAACCTTCAGAACTTGTCCCAGTGATGTGTTTTCCCTAGCAAGGCCGCACCTTCCAAAGATTTCATAATCTCCCCACAGCCACCAGGTGCAGACCAAGTGTTCAAATATATGAGCCTGTGGAATACACTGCTCATTCAAACCATCCTAGTCTGCATGTACCTCTGTTACTATAAACCCTTCATCTGAACATTGCTTAGATGGGCTTAAGAACATTATTGAAAGCATATATTTCACTTTAAAATTATTGGACACAATACCTGTTTCTTTTAAAAAACATCTTTCATCTTTTATGTATGCATACATGTGTATGTGTGTACCTGTGTGTGTGTGTGTGTGTGTGTAGGTGTGAGCATATCACTGCCCATGTGTTATGTCAAAAGACAACCTCATAAGTTGGTCCTTGCCTTCTACCTTATTTGCAAAAGGGTTTATTGTTCTCCAAGGAATATTCCAGGCTCAGTTGCCCACACAGTTCTGGGGAATTCTTTGGTCTCTGTGTCCTATCTCACCCTAGGAATGTTGTGATTACAGACCTGTGTCTATCCAGTCTGGCTTTACATGGATCCAAACACAGTTCTCACACTTGTGTAGGAAGCGCTTTCCTGATTGAGCCATATCCCCAGTCTAGATATGTCCATGTGACTACAGCTTTCATATTTTGTCCTTTCTAAGATATGGCTTTCAAGACTTTCCACAAATCAGTGTCACCTGGAGACAGGGCTTACTTGAGGAGGTCATTGTGCCTGCATGGTTTTCCCTGATGTCTAGTCAGGCAATGGCTTCACTTCTGGGACCGAGTGCAGAAGAAGCACTGTGCTAAGCAGGGGGAGCCTTCCTTTCTCATGCTTAGGAGAGTTACCTGATTTTTATTTCTCACCTCCTGAGGGTCACATGATAGGCAAGGACACCATTTTGTTGCTAGCAACTAATTTTGAGAATGCAGATGAACTCATATCAACCACAGAAGGCCTTTCTCCCACAACAGGGAAACTTCTCCTTTTGTTTCGAATGCCTATCAGTTTTGTCTATATATTTCTCGGTTACTATTGATTATCTTCAGCAACATAAATACAACCATGGACGCCATAATCATTTATCATTTTGAAGAACAAATCAAAGAGCTAAATATTTTCATCAGTATTTGTATGCTTTTGAGACAATATTTAAGGAAATTCTACTTTAATTTCCTTTTTTAGGAGCTATTTCTGACAGCATCTCACAATTCCGTTATGCCAGCCTCTTATGTGGTGAAATTATTGGTGTACACTACATTTGGCTTTGTGGGGTGCATATTGTTAGTGTGCCTTTTATTTTCATAGGCCATGGCCTGAGATGCTATTTTTACAAAAAAATAAGCAATGTTAATTTATTCAATGATTGATGTTTCTGTCATTGTAGACTTGTACTTTCTAGAGGCCAGATACCAAAATGTAGTGAAAAGGATGGAGAGAAGGTGTGTGTTTAGTGTCAAATGATAAATGTACCTTTTGCCCACAACTAGAGGCTACAGAAATCTCTTTTTTTCATGTAAATGTGAGCAACAGATCCAACTTAAAAGATTTCATTAATCTGTGCCTTAACAGTTTAATCTCACAGACCTTGTAAATTATAGTTTATATGGCACTGGAAGTCTGGAATTTCTCATGTGATACTATTTCTTTCTATATTGAAAGGCTTTGAATAGTCACAGCATTAAGTTTATTTTTAAGAGAAACAATAAGTCTAATATCATTTCAAAACTTTAGTTATGTAGAAGGACCAGGTGTGATAACTACTTATGCTTAGGATTTACTGCAGGCATATTGTTTATAAAAGATTGCCTATGGAGTATTCTAACGGGATTTACAGATTTCTCCATCTTCATTCTGATTCTTATATTGTGACTTTTTGCATTCATTATTTTTATTTTAAATTGTATGTGTGGGTTTGTAAACATGAGTGCAATCAATGCTTGAAGAGGTCAGAAAGAGGCCTCATATCCCCTGGAGCTGGAATTACAGATAGTTGTGAGCTGTATACATGGGTGCTGGGAATCAATCTCAAGTCCTTGCAAGAATAGTATGCTCTCCCATCTGATAAGCCACCTCACTAGTCCTCAATAAATTTGTCTACCAGTTGTATAAATGTATTAAGTGGCTTGATTTTTTTTTACTCATATTATAATTTTTGTTTGGACTATATGGCATGTACTGTAATGGGAATATCATCTCTCTTCAGGGTACTGTACTTCAGCACTCATGAGATGGACAGTTCCCTGAATTTTCGGTGTCTCTACTTGGAAAAGCAATTTAGCAAGGTTGCAAGCAGATGTTAGAGGATGTGGAGAAGCCCCAGCTAACATGGATTGGGACTTGGATAAATGGTTTACAGTCACTTTGTGAGGATAATTCAGGTTTTCACCTCAGTTCCTCAGAGGAACTTAGTAGGATTCCAATGACCCACAGCTCCTGAATAGATGTTTAGGTAGCTTAGCCACCCCACTTGCTTTATATCTTTGGTACAATTTCATAGTATCATTTAAAAAAATCATAAACAGTTACCATGATCTCTCTACAGACTTTATTTCTAAGAGCAAGTCAAACAAACACAGCCAGCATGGTTAGGATTCCTGAGAAAAAGATATTGTCAGAGACAAGTACATAATGCATCAGAAGATTTAAGGGTCCAGCCCATCTCACAGAAGAGGATCAATGGAATTTACAATACTATTGATCACTTCTCAGAAAAGAATTTTTAAAGATTCACATTATTCTTTGTAGCTGAACATTCAAAATTATAATAAGTACTCTATTTTAGTCTTAAAATTTTTTCTTCTCTTTTGAACCCACAAATGCCTTAGAAGTGTATGGCAGTCTGCCAATTAGTACATTTCTTAAGTGCAGTATGATTTTGATTAAACCTTTCTAAAATAATTATCTTGTCACCACACATGCTAATATATTATTGCATAAACTTTTTCATCCACAATTACAAAGCTCAAGAATGTCAAGAGATGATTAAAGGCAGATGTAATAAATGTGTGAACAATGATACATTTGTGAAGCTTCTTTAAATTTTAACAGGCACCTGAGGATGAAAACTTAATTTATCAAGGCAAATATGATGTTGTGTAATTAGTCCCAATACTTTGATTTCATACATTAACAAAAAATAAATGTAAGCCATGCTGAGACCCTTATGAAGCATAGACATATGGTAAGCTAGCTCCACATTATTCTATTTGAATAGCAGCATTTTAATGTCAACCAACAGAAATCATAGTATAGTTCTACTGTGGTATAATTCATGTGTGATTTATTCAGGCATACATTTTTAGTAGCACGAAAATTATATAAGATGAGGTACAATTGTAAAAGTCAGAGAACATAAGACATTGCTCATGGAACCAATTATAGATGAGGAGCTGATTAGTTGGCTTATAGAGGGGCCAGTTAGTTATCTCAAGAAGCTTTAAGGTAAGGGATATTTGGTAGAATGATCACCTTTAATTACTCCAAAACTATATATTCCAGTTCTTTGAATCGGTGAAGATGCTTCAGAGGTACAGATAACACAAGTCTTCTGTACATGCCTGTAATCTCAGCACTTGGGAATATAGGTAGGGGTATCAGGAACTCAAAGTCACCCTAAGGTACAAGGCAAGATCTAGGCCAGTGTAGGTTATACAAGAGGGAAAAAAGCTACAGAAATATTACTTAAGTTTTCTCAAAGAATAAAAAAGTGTCAATTGGCAAATGTATCAGAATATTTCAAAGAATATCTAGTTTTAGTAATTCTGTGAGGAGTGATAATTTTATACATATTAGTTTTCTCAGTTGTTATTCTAGGATACACCCTTATATTCTACCTGGTTTACTTTATGGCTGAAAGAGAGAGCTCCCAACAAGAGCTGCATGCTCTTCCTGTACCTTCTAGGGAAATACATGGAAGCTTTTCACACATAACCTTCTGAACTTGGCAGTTGCATTAACTTTTCCTGGGGTGCTAGGAACAAATGTCTCTTCACCCCGATGGACCACTGAAGCCCAGCCTGGTGAACCAATGAGTCTGAGCTTACTTTCATATTATAGGTGAGGGGTTATAGGATCATGAGGGCCACCAAAACAGCTGTATCATCTCAAAAATCTAATCTCATCATTTGATGACAACTTCACAGCACCTCTATCATGGAATCCTTCTCTTGGTAAGGTTCAGCATCCTATGCATTCTTTTATCTCCATAGATTACTTACAGGCTGGGGTATGAGAGGCAGAAGTAGTAGTAGGGAAAAAGTCATCCTACATCATCGTTTGAGGTAGAGCATTTCATTATTATCAGCTGCTTTGATTTGTGTGGACTAGTTAGACCTTCCACAACTCATTTTTAATTTTCATTTATATGTATGCATGACATTTTTATGTTTTTAAAAAGGTTTAAAAATTTCCATTTTTGCTATATAGGTTAATGGGTTTTGATTTATTCTCTCTGGTATGAAAAGTATCTATCCTGTTTATAATGAAACCAGTGTTGTAATTTAGATTTTGACTGATCCCCAGAGGTCCATATGTCTTTTTGATATGGTTCTAAGAGTTATTATGGATCTCCTGGGAGGCAGTGACTACTCTACTGTTTTGTGTGTGTGTGTGTGTGTGTGTGTGTGTGTGTGTGTGTGTGTGTGTGTTTATCATTAGGAACATGCCTCAAAAGGGATTGTCAGATCTCATCCTCTTCTTCCTCTGTCTTGCATCCTACGTTCTGAGGTGAATGAGTTTTCTCCATCACATACTCCTGATGTTTTGCCATGGGCCCAACACAACAGGGCACACAAACCAACACAAACCAGAATCACTGAAACTGTGAATAAAAGTGAAAGGTTTATGTAACCAACTTACTTCAAGTGATTTGTTAAAGTGATAGGAAGCTAGAACACATCAGTGTTTACTATTGAAGACTGAATAAGTATGAATCTATATTTCAATAGAAAGTATGCCTGGCAATTTATCAACTGTGTTGGATGTCTTCCTCGGTTGTTGGCCAATTTTATATTTTGCAACAGGGTCTCTCACAGAACACAGAGCTCATTGATTTTGCTAGGCTTGGTAGCCAATGAACTCTGGGGATTCACGTGTCTCAGACTCCTAGTGCTGAGGTACAAATGAATGCAAATGTGCCTGTCATTTCACATGTCTGTTAGGGACCCACACTCAAGTCACCCATGCCTGTGTTGCAGACACTTTGCTGATTAAGTCACTTCCCCAGCCCTTGACTGTCTTTCAGCTAAGAGGAGCTGATAAGATATTTTCCTTTTCTTTTGTCAATTGTATTAATTATTTTTCTGTTGCTATGGTAAAACATCTAGACTAAGGCAACTTACAGAAGGATGTATGTGCCTAAGGTTCCTGAGGGATAAGAGTCAATTATAGACTCAAGGTATCATGATCGAAGCAGGAAACTGGGAACTCACATCTTGAACTGCAAGCACTAAGCAGTCTGTGTGAACTTGAAGCAGCCCAAGTTTTTAAAATGTCAAAACCTACCTCCAGTGAGATTCTTCCTCCAACAATCCCATAAGTCCCACCCCTCCCAAAACTGTGCCATCAACTGGATTCCAAATATTCAATCCTGAGGATATAGGAAACAATTAGCATTCAAACTATCACATTAATTCACTTATTTCTGCTATAAACAAGGTGGCAGTTTCTATTACAAAAGGCAAAAATCATGTGTTTTTACACTTCAAACACTGGAGTTACAGTTTAAGCTGAGTTGCCTGCTGTGCGTGCTGGGAATGGAACCCAGCTCTGCTGCAAGAGAAGCAAAAACTGTTGAGCGATGTCCCCAATTCCTCATCTTCAATAGCAGTTCATTCAAATGTCAAAAGTGTGTTTTTATGAGACAGGTAATTTGAGTGGAAATTCAAAGACAGTTGTTATAATTGGTTATGTTTTTGTATATTGCTTTCATCTGCATTAATAAAAATGAAAGAAGTAACTTTTATTATAACTCAAATGCTAATTTTATTGACCATGTCACATGTTATGTATTACAGTATCCCAGAGTATGTTGGCCATGGCTTTCCCCTGTCAGCCAATAATAGTTTAAAGAAACTTGTAGTAATTTATCATTCTATAAAATTATCTTTACATTTTCAGATATATTTTCATTAAGTTGCACTTTTTTTGCCAGTTTCAGAATAAATTTTAATATCAAGTGGCTCTTTAAAAACTTAAAAAAATCAAGAGTCTAATATTTTACCTTTTTTCCATCAAACTCCTGTCTAACAACAGAGTCTACTTAACACTTTCAACATCTGTGGTTGCCACTTCCCTTTCCCTGTATCTTCATGTCTGGTCCATTGGTGGGGCGTCTTTTTTCTTTTTTACATAACGGATCTTCCTTTTATTCTTTGAGAAAGAGAAGTTCATCATTCATGTGAAGTCCAATGGCATCATTGTTTATAACTTCTTGAGATGCTTTATTATAACTACAGAATGACAATTATGAAGAGCAATGACTCAAGCAATCATAGTTCTTCCAACTTTCAAGTGTTTCTTTTTGGAATATGTCATTGCTCATGAAGTCTTGTAGTTGGAATAGATGCCCATAGCTGTTTATTTCATGAAAAAGAAGTAATCTCATTTTTGTTCATTGTATATTTTATCAATAAACTTTATTGACCATGGTACCTCTAAAATATTGGGCATAGCTGTTTAGAGTAGAATTCTGATGCTTCAGGTGTATCACAAAGCACATTAAAAACCCTGTTTCTGCACACACTAACACATAAAATGCCCAGGGCCAGGAATGAGTTATCTCTTGGAAGTTGTTAGCCAATGGGGATCCATATACCCACAAACATTATAGGCTAATGGAAATGCTCTTGGTTACTCTCTGGAACAGGACAGTATGATCCATTTGCTAAAGACACCACGTATTTGAGTCACAGAACTGGGAAAGTTTAAGGTAATTATGACTTGGAAGCTTCATTTCTTTTGGATAGCTTTTATAGCATGGCAGAGTGCCATGCTAACCACCTTAGAAGAGAAGTAACTGTTATATTTGCCCAGCTGTGAATTTTGTAAGCTACAATACTGACAATCTTGGGAAGATGTAATCACTGGTGTATTAGCAGCATGAATATTACAGGAGTAACCAATGACTTTCTAGTTAGATTTAAGGCCATAATATAGAGCCAACATTTGGCATTATTGTTGGCACCAAGAATGTGGTTCCATGTGTAATAGGCCCTAGAACAGAACCTACCACTATTATTATGCCAAATGGACAAAATATTAATCTAGTTTCCATTGGATTATCATTACCTTGATAAATTAGTCCCTATTTTAAATCTTATAAAAGAAGATCCTTTTGCAGTAGATGGTGATCTACACAGGAATGCACAACTGGCCAAGGTGCAGAAAAGAAGAGACTGTTGGATGCTTATCCATAAATGGAACATGTATATTGTATCTCTTGGTCTGAAGGCTCAGGAATCATTATGGAGGAGTGAGAAGAAAAATAATAATAATCAGAGGCAATAGCTGACTACAAAGAAACACTGTTTTCCAGAAACAGCATGGCAGTTATACAAGCAAACTCATACTAGTGTGATCCCTGACCTGTGCTACTTCAAGTCAGACCAGATCTCAGCATGGAGGGAGAAGGTAGGCGAGAAGCCGTACACCTGTATGAACAGCTGTTGGCAATAGATAACGAATGTAAGATGGAAGAGTCAGTAGTAAGTCAGCCAAGCTCCAATGGATGGCTGCGTATCCAGGAATATGAGGAGCACAGATCGGACTTGATGGGTTTAGAAAAGCAGAGGACACAAAGTTGGACCAGAAGGAAAGGAGAGTATGTCTGGTAGGAGTTGGGGGAGGACGAGTGAATATGATCAAAATGGTTTGCAGTTTCTAAATAATGAATTAAAAAATTAAACCCCTATGACTAAGTAGCATAAATAAAATGTAACTGGTATTCCTTAATTTAGCCTTTATTCTTTTCAAATTATATGGCTATTATTGGTACCTGTTTCATATGCCTCATCTTCTTAGCTAGTGGCTTGTATTTACAAATATAGTAATAGGGAAAATTATTTCTAAAACACTTAATAAATTTGAAGTACCTTTAATTCTTTTCCCCCAGCACTATATCCTGAAGTTCTATGAACAGAACAATACAGAGGCTTTGAAAACACAGATAATGTGTTTCCATTTTCAGTCATTAAGAAACACCCATAGAGAAAGGATAATTATTTTCTTCTGATTATAAAACTTCAGGGTGTAATGCACCTGTAATTTGAACAGAGTGAGAGTGACTTGAAAAGTGAGGCTTAAGTACTTTTCAAGCTGTGCCTATTTGGTTAATGGGAGCTGCTGTCTTTGCTGGCTTTTGGTCTCTAGCCTAGGAAATGACTAAGAAAAGTGTGTCTAAGTTCTAATCCTGGTGCTAATGTAATCATAGTCTGTTCTTCTACAGCAGATAAACGAAACTGTCACTGCCCCAGTCTCTCTCATAGGTGGAAAAACTTGGGAAGTATTTTGGAAATTATATTCTAGCTACATATTTTTTCATTGAACACAATTAGATTTTTCTGGTGTTGGGCATTGATGTGCCAGATAATATATAGAAATGCCCCATCTACAACTTTCAAAACTGCAGTATAGGGTAACATGGTTACCCCTTCTTTCAAGAGATGACTGCCCTCATAGCTGTTCTATGCGGACATGCTAGAGTTGCTTGAGATGCTTCAGACATACAAGTAATGGAGAGGAAGAACACCGTCATATTCCAGCTGGGATGAAGTTGATTTATAGCTGTTGTGTTATTTCTTGCCCTTATTCTTAAATTTATTTAATTATTTATTCTCTCTCTCCCCCCCCTCATGTGTGTATGTGTGTGTATGTAAAGTCAGGACAATTTGAACAACTTGTGTGAGTCAGTTTTCCATACGGATTCTGAGTATAGAACTCAGATTTTCAGGGTTGAGAGCAAACACCTTTAACCAAGGAACCATTTCGTTGGCCCTTCTGCCCACATTCACGAACAAACCAATGATGCCGGAGGAAACACAAGGACATCTTTGGCCTTCCTCTTGGTACTCCTCTTTCTCAGAAATATCAGCTCTTAAACTCCTTGCTGCTTTGGCAGCCCCTGGTTTTCAGGTCCCTATATTTGTTAATTTACATTTTTCCCCTTGACTTTCTAGTTGTCTCCAGAAACAGAACATTCAAAGATATTAGTCCTCCAAAGCTATATGGAGAATTCTCTTGTGATGGTTTTGTTCTGGAAACAAATTCCAGAATTATACTGCAATTACTTAGATTTGATTGTTGGCTATTTTATAATGTAAGTTCAAATCTCATGAAAATGGAAAGAATACAGAGCTTTCAAATATTGCTCCTAAGAGAAAAACTGTTCATATGACAGCTGATTGGCATTTACACATAATGCTATAGCTATGGTAGCTAGAAGAGACATATTAAGATTTGGTGGTGATATTTCATATCTCCTTTTTCCTTAATGAGGCAGCCACAAGGCACTAGAAATTAAACTGATCATGAACTCTGGCTTAGTACTCAAATCATGTGGACACGCGCACGCACATACACACACACACACACACACACACACACACACACACACACACACACACACACACACAATATTCCAGATCTTGTCATTGGAGGCTAGGACTATATTAATGTGGATGATACACAGCTGTCTTCCCACGTCAGTATCTGACCATCTGAGTCCTTCTTACATTTTTTTGCAGTATTTTCTCCTACATCTTTGGATTAATTTTTCTCCTCTTTGAAATATGTAAGTTGACCACACCACAGAGAACTTACGTACACTCAAATTCATTATTAAATCATTGTAATTATTTAACAGCTCCTGTGCTTTGCCTCATGATCTTAACTGTCAATCATTTTATTGGGGACCTAGATCATACTAATTTTATATAACCATGTACACATCACAGTTCATGGTAAAGAGAAATATACATGTTTAGTGAAAGCTCTAATATGGAGTCAGAATTCTATTACTGAGTATAGACATCCTGAGAAGTCACAAAAATTTAATACAGTGGATATTCCAGTCTAACTCATTTAAAATTTAAGTTATTTAAATGTTAACATTTTTAAGAATTAAAATTTAAGGTACTACACAGACTATAAGGCTACAGAAAATTTTCTTTTGTTGTTTTGTTGAGAGAGAGAAGAGAGAAGAGAGAAGAGAGAAGAGAGAGAGAGAGAGAGAGAGAGAGAGAGAGAGAGAGAGAGAGAGAGAGAGAGAGAGAGAGAGAGAGAGAGAGAGAGAGAATAGGGACTTTCTAGGCTTAAACCCAGCCTCCATTATACATTTCTGATGTGTCTGATGTGACTTACGACTTTGAGGAAATCATTCAACCTGATTCACATATTTCTTAACTGAAAAATGATGAAATAATAGTGTTAACGATATATCTTTGAAGAAGATGAAATAGCTTATTGCATGCCCATTCTTCAGTTAAATACCTGAAGGAAAAGGCAAGCAGGCAAAGCAGGCTATCCATCATGGCTTTAACTGTAGTGGTAACTCTGTCCTGCTTTGCATTAGAGTTACCTGTGGAGTTTCAAAAAAATGTACATGTTCACATTCTACCTCAAGCCTATCAATAAAAATTTCTGGACTAGGAATCTGGGCATGTAGATGAAAGCCACAAGGAGCCTGGGGTATTCTGTGCTCTGAGAAGCAATTCTGTGCTATACTCTCAAATAGAAAGATATCAAAGTACATGAGAATAATGATCATTTTTGGAAATAATATGAGTATAGATGTCTGGTTCCAGCTAGTAGGCCCTAAAATCATTAGTGCCAAAGAAAGTAATATCCAAAATATCCTTAGCTTTGAAATGGAGATATGTCAAGGCAGCTGCTGAACTCATTTCTGCCTCCAGCTGGGGTATGTCCTGGAGAGAATGTCTGCCTCTGGCTTTCCAGGTGGATCCTATTGAAAGGCAATAGGAGCTTTCTGACTGATTTGTCTCAAGAATGAATTCAAAGTCCCAGAGTACGCAGTTACTGTCTGCGATTACAAACACTCACCCTAAAACTCCAAACTATTACTTTCCTTATTGGAAGCTCATCTGTTCCTGCACCAGAGGATTTTGCATTTTAGAAGTCTAGACTGATGATTATTTCTTGGACCTCATGACAAGTGGGTCCCACTTGCCATCGACTGCTACACACTTACTCGTGTTTTTTTGTTTTTTTTTGTTTTTTTTTTTTTCCTAGATCAGACTGTTACTGGAGCTCTGAACCATAAATCCTGGTCCTGAGTCCAAATTCTCACTTGCATTAAGAGAAAACAACACACACACACACACACACACACACACACACACACACACACACACACACACACACAAATATATACATATTATATATATATGTATACATATGTTTTTTCCTATTTTGATTTTGAGTGAGAGAAATTCTGACTCTTCCTAGGTTGTAGAAGGTTGTAGAGGTTTAAAACTCATAGAAATGACAAAAAAATTCCAAGAATGTGCCTGTGCATATTGAGCTGGGGGTCCAGTCACTAGAGATAATCTTTCTGCTGGGAGACCAATATTTCTTTAGGCTCATGTTCTGGGTGTACTTCCACTTTTAGAATTTTAAAATTAGCCCTTCTCTGTTCATCTATGTATCACCACATGACAAGTGGCTTACTGGTTCTCTGACATCTTCCTCCTTGGGTGGGTGGCTGGCATCTGCCCTGCCCTGCTCTTCTTCTTGAGTCCCCTCAGTTTGATTGTTCTGCCCAATCTTATCTTACCTTGCCCTAGGCCAGAACAGTTTTATTGTCAGTCAATGAGAGAAATACATATTCACAGCTTACGGAAGGATCCTCCTACAGTGTGTGTGTGTGTGTGTGTGTGTGTGTGTGTGTGTGTGTGTGTGTGTATGTGTGTGTGTGTGTGTGTGTGCACATGAATTCAGATGCCCACGGAAAGTAAAGGCATCGGATCTGTCTGGGATTGGGAACTGTCCAGCATTGATTCTGGAAATTGAACTTGGGTTCTCAGCAAGAGCAGCAAGTCCTGTAGCTCCTGAGCAATCTCCAGCCCTGGGAACACATTCCTTCCAGCCTGGGTTTCCTTCAGGGCATATAATTATTAGGGTGCTACTGAAGGACTGACCGCTGACTATATATGCATGCTCTGAGAGTCTTTGGTGGTCCTTCACTGTTGCCATAGGATATTGAAGGTTAAACTTCTCTAGCATTAAATATTATGCAATGCAATTTTCAATTATTTTACTCCTGATGTAGGCAGCCAGCTGAGTATTTCCGGTATATGACAGCCTTCAATAATGAGGATAATGACTGATGTAGTTGTTACCCTTAACTTAGCTGACTCAGCTCCTCCCCTACTAACTAGTGATCAAACTGACTAGATTTGAATCACCTAAAATACTAAGCCATTGGGAACTTGGGGTACCCAGGTTATTTGAAACAGAAAGACCTGTTCCAAATATGGGTGACCCTTTTTGGTAGCAGCCCTGAAAAAGTTCACGGAAGAAGGAAACTTTGAGTTTTATCTGCTTGCCTTCACTCTTGTGGGCACGATCATCTGTCCCATTGCTGCTGCTTTCCTTTGTTGACATAAAAAAAACTAGAATCTTTAGGCTTTCAACATAGCTGAAGACTGACAGCTCTCCAGGAGTCACTGCAGCTTTCAAAAATGGATTGAATCTGCTGTGACATCCAGCCTCATAGAATGAGCTACTACTACCCAACTCTTTGAGTCTCAGGTATGAGACTGTCATTGTTTGACTACCAGGACCATATGGTATGAGCCAGTCTAATACATCTTGTTTTGATGCCCTGGGAACATGACATCATAAAGAGCTCCAGTTTGTACCTCACTTGTCTTTCCTCTTGGACCAATTTCACTTTTGCCTGCTGGTTTTCTCAGGTCTGGCTCTCTGTGTATTCAGAGATTATTGCCTTGTTGGTCTGGGGTGGCTAGGACATTCACTGTTTGGATTGGCAGCAGATCTTCTCATTGGTCACATGGTACTGATGTTTTAGACATGCAGAAGAAAGCATTATGAAGGCTTTGGAGAGAATTTTGTTGATTTTTTTAAAGCAAAGCTTGTGAGGCTATTCTCCATCAAGGTTTTTTTTTTTTTTTTTTTTTTTTTTTTTTTTTTTTTATCAAAGTAGAGAGTTTATGTGTTATATAAAAAGCAGAAATTGCTCACAGATAAATGCATTCTTCCTTGTATTGACTTTTATATCTTGATGCCTTTCCCTTATATTCCTGTGAATTGAGTACAAGGTTTAGGGGTTTATGGAACAAATTAATAGAAATAGGGATAGCTGGCATAAATTTTTATTATAGCTAGTAGAAAACTAAACAAAAATTGCATTTATGATTAAACAATTAATTGTATATTTTAGTAGGAATTTGGACTTAGAATGTCTTATTCTAGTAAATATTTTCATCATCATAAACCTTTGTTCATTTTACTCTTATACTTGTATATATATATATGCATGTATGTATCTGATACATATATATATAGGATCTCACTGTGTAGCGTAGACTGGCATAGATCTTACAACCCTACCCCAGCTTTCTAGATGTTCAGATTACAAATATGAGGCTCCACATATGGCTTCCTCTCATTCTTATACTGAGTTCATTATCCTTATGGTTTCAATATGGCTTATTCCTTTAACTTAGATGGATTTTCCTATCTTGACTGCCAGCTCCCAAATCACAGCATGGAGTCTTATTAATTACAAAATCTTAGCTGATAGTTTAGACTTTTTCCTAATTAATTCTTATAACTTAAATTAATCCATTTTTATTAATTCACTTTCTGCCTCATAGATTTATTACCTTGGCTGTGTACTGTACATGTCGCTTTTCCTCTTCCTCTTCCTCTGTCTCTGGCTGTTGACTCTCTGCATCTCCAGCCGTCTTCCCAGCATCTTCCCTGCCCCCAAATCCTGCCTAGCTATTGGCCTTTTAGCTTTTTATTAAACCATTACCAGTGACAAATATTCACAGTGTACAAAAAGATTATTCCATGACACTTTAATAACTGTTTCCATGTTCCTGTCAGAAAATAATAAACAGCCAAAGCAAAATACACCCTAAACATTTCCCACTGACAAAAGGCCACCTAGAGACTTCTCTTGACATTTGCCTTGCAGAAAGAGAGTTACATGGATAAACTAATATTTGGGAGACTCAAGGAGGGTCTTTCAATGCTCCATTGTCTATTTTGGAATGCAACATAATACTGTAAATAATTCTTTTAAATCTGGGATAGGTTTTCAGTATGTAAACCAGGCTGGGCTGAAATTCACAGAGAGCTAACCTCTTGGGATTAAACAAATGCCATCCTACCCAACAGCGCTGTGAATAATTTTTGTGTAACTGTTTCACAGCATCCTAGCCTTTACCTTTAAGATTTCATATGGACTATAAGCATTTAATTATGGCATCAATTATATTTTTTGTAGTTTAAATTATATCTGAAATGGAAAAAATACTGTTGTTTTATCTTGATTGGACTTGATAAAACTAAGTTCCATCCTGTCACGTTGTAGCTAGCATTCACATATATTTTTAACACTGAGAAACAAGGATGACGGAAACAAGGGAAGCTGCTGCAGACATGTCTAGCAAACTCAACAAAACAACCCTGATAATAGTGTCACTAGATTTTCTTCCTAGGTGATTCAAGGCGAGCCCCTGACTTTGAGGATAGGGTCAAAGCCCAGTGCTCAGGCTGATGTGATGTGAATCACACACTTGTGGGAAGGTGTGCATGTGTAAGGACTACTTAGAGGAATGAAATGTTTTAAATCCCACTTAAGGTCAGTTGTGTATGGAGAACTTTCATACGATTCTTGTTGTATTAGGTTCGCTGGTCCCATGCCCCAGAGGTCTCGGATCCACAGACCTGCCTGGCGCCGCTTATCTGCCCGCCTCACGGGTCTCCAGAACCGACTCAGACGCTTTATTTATTTCAGGCTGTTTGGCCTATGGCTCAGGCACATTGCTAGCTAGCTCTTACATTTTAAATCAACCCATTTCTATTAATCCGCGGGCCACGTGGGCCCAGCCCGTAGCTCACCCATGTTCCTTACATGTCGTCCCTTGGGCGGCTTCCGCGCGGTCTGCCTCTAACTCCGCCCTGCTTCTCTTACTTAAGCTCTGATTTCTCCTCCTACCTATTTTACGTACCTGCCATGGCCCAAACCAGCTCCTTTATTTAAAGATACAGCACTCACAAATGCATTCCCACATTTCCCCCTTTTTCTCTAATCAAAAAGGAAGGTTTTAATTTTAACATAGCAAAATTACATATAACAAAATAGCTATCAAGCAAGAATTATAGTTATAATATCTAGTCTATTTGTATTTAGTAAAATTAAAGAAAATATTCTATCATCTATCTTATCTTTATGAATCTAAAGTTTTATATCTAATATATTTTTCAAATGACTAAGAAAAACTGTACATATAACTATCTAATCTTCAACTACATCAAAGACCACAGAAGGATATAATATTTACCCAAGTAAACCAGAAGTGCAAACGACTTCTAAAATCTAGAAAGGACAGAGATGACACCTATCTGCTTGGACAGTCACCCAAAGTTCTTTTATAAAGTTGGGGCAACCATCTTCAGCCTATAGGCCTGGAGTCTCTTTTCATTTCAGTGAAGCAGGAAATCTGCTCTGCCCATTCTGGCACAGTTCATCCGTTGCTTCTCCTTGAGTCCTGAAGAATGTCTGACAGTTTTTTCTGTAAAGCAGGAACCCGAATGATGATCTTGGCTTGTTCTGCCAAAGTCCAGAGGTCATCTTCTTATGGACCCTGCATGTCCAGTTTAAACAGCATACTGTCAAGCAGTCAATATAAAAACAGTTTTTTCTCCAGTGGCTTACCATTATCACAAATAGATGAGACTCTATATGGAGTTTCTTCAATGCCCATTTTCCTGTTGAAGTAAATTAGTGCTGCCAGGTATAGACCTGTCTCACTGTCCAGAAAAGTCTAAGCTCTTAAAATATTTTAAATGCCATATTCTGTAGGTCTTAGAAGTATTTGAAGATTATCTATTTAATTGAAATATATCTTTGTATACTTAAAAATCCTAACTAACCTAACTATAAGTTTGATTATCAAAAGTGACTATTAACCTTCATTTCTTAATTATACACTATAATTTTAAAACAGTTACATGAACATCATACCTTAAACAAGAATAGAAAAACACATACAGCATAACAAAATTGACCTTAAATTTGTATCAATAAACCAAAATCTATACCAATGTAAAGCATTTTGAGATTAACAGCTGATTTTCTGATCTAAGTAAATTCAATAATCTAATTTTTAAAAAATCATTTATATACCATATTTTCTTTTTCTTTTTAGAAAGAGATTAACTATGACATTAACCATTTATAATGAAAACAAACATCTAGAAATAATATTTGGGGAATTTGGGCGTTGTTTTTCTATTACTACTTCCTGCTGATTAAGGGGCGTTGAAAGTCTCACGGTTGTTGAGGCTGAATCAGTCTGCAGTTCTGAAGCTGTTCTGGCCATCTCTTCTCATCAGAGGTTTTTTCAGGGGGTCTTGGTTGATGAAACCACATTTGCCTGGAAGCAATCCACAGGTTCTCATCTGTGGAAACAGAAACAGAACTCTTCCAAAGCAATAAATCCTTAGACACAAATTTCAAAATCAAAATACCTTTAAAATATACATTCTTGTTTAACTTAGTAGCCTTTGCAATCCATTGTCTTTTTGCAGTTAGCTCATTAACAGTTAAAAAATTAAAAGAAAACACAATAACAACCAAAATCCAGATTTTGTGTCTATTTTCCATCTTTACGTGGCTTATTATATTTTTATCACTCTATTTCTCGCTTTAAAAACTTTTTCTAACCTCTTTATTTTCTCTCTGAAGCCTATGTACCTTTTACAAACATTGTAACCCGTTTACAGGTTTTCTTTTTATCTGAATCTGTTTTATTGTGAATCCTTAATCATCTTCTAACCTTAAGAGCTTTTAAAATACATTCTCCAAAAAGAAGCACAGTTTTTGCAAATTAGGCGGAATCACTAAGTTTTCTTAAACGGACCGTAAACAGAGCACACCTAAGAAAATGCTGCCACGAAGAAAATTTGTTTCTCTTTTGTTCAAAATAAGCAGAAATCTAAAATCAATCACATTACTGAGTCTTTTGTTAGTTTTCAGGAACCCGCCTGATTGTAGCTCACACTGCCTGTCGCCAGCCCGCCGTTGGCGCCATTTTGAGTGTGACCCGGACCATGCTTTGTTTGTACAAAGACCCGATTTACATACACAATTTGGAAGCTGCCTTTGATCAGTTTCTGCGATCTAGAACTCTTTTTAATCTTTGTCAGGCTCTAAGTGGATAATCGGCCCACGTTGGATGCGCCATCTGTTGTATTAGGTTCGCTGGTCCCATGCCCCAGAGGTCTCGGATCCACAGACCTGCCTGGCGCCGCTTATCTGCCCGCCGCCCGGGTCTCCAGAACCGACTCAGACGCTTTATTTATTTCAGGCTGTTTGGCCTATGGCTCAGGCACATTGCTAGCTAGCTCTTACATTTTAAATCAACCCATTTCTATTAATCCGCGGGCCACGTGGGCCCAGCCCGTAGCTCACCCATGTTCCTTACATGTCGTCCCTTGGGCGGCTTCCGCGCGGTCTGCCTCTAACTCCGCCCTGCTTCTCTTACTTAAGCTCTGATTTCTCCTCCTACCTATTTTACGTACCTGCCATGGCCCAAACCAGCTCCTTTATTTAAAGATACAGCACTCACAAATGCATTCCCACAGATTCTCATCCGCTGCTGGACTCAGTGTCACTGTGACACCTTCCTGACTCGAATGAGTGTGTGGAGCCTCAAGGGGTGGGATCATCTGTGTTACCATTCATGGGCTGGCACCTTGGAGCTCATTCCCTGAAGAGGAACACCTAACCCAGTCTTGAAAATGGGATGAGGAAATTGGACTTGCCTGGAGTGGATGAATGTGCTGCACTGGGCTGGCCCTTCTTGCCCTTTTGGAGGAGGGGATGGGTTGATGGGGAGGGGCGAGGTCAAGGGCTGGCTAGCAGGGATTGGGAGGGGGAGAAGAGTGGGATCAGGGAGATATATTGATGGAGATGAGTTTTTTTATATGAAAATTTAAAAAAAGGAAGGATTTGTCTGGACTCATACTTTGAGAGGTTTCAGTACTGGGTTCAGGTCCCATTGCTGTGGATCTGAGGCTTGGTTGGACATCATGGTAGGAGGTATTGGGTAGAACATAGTGCCCCCCCCATGGAAGGCAGGGTAATGAGAGAGGAAAAATAGTGAGAACCTGACTTATGACATAAAGTATATCTTCCTGGATACACTCCGGTGGCTATGTCTCCAGCCAGGGCCAACCTCCAACCATCTCTCCATAATACCATCAGTTTATGAACTTGTCAACGGATTGACTTATTGATGAAGTCAGAGCTTTCATGGTTCAGTTACTTCTTCGAAAGCCCCTCTGTCAGCTGATAGCGCATCATTTGACATAGAAGTATCTGGAAAATATTTCCGTGTCGTGACAGAAAATGACTATTTTATTAGAGGAGATTCAAGGAAGCCATGCAACTTGTATTAGACAATATGATGGATGACAGGACGGAGAGTAGCAGATAGGTCTAGCTTCAAAGTGAATAACTTTCTACTAGTTGGGAGAAAAGGCTGAGGGAAATCACATGGGCCAGAGCTCAACAGATGATCCCTATTAGGTTCCTTAAACAACCAGAGAGAGGATATTACTTCAGAATTTATCATCATTAACCATTTGTGCTGATGCGTTAAGCACCCAGACAATTCTTAGCAGTGAAAATATACTTTGGTCTTGAAACTGTTTTGGTTGTCGGTAGGACAAGGCATTTTTTTCCTCGTATCTTTCAGAATCAATTTGAACCAATGAAAAGAAAGGCTGCAGAGAACACATGGATTTATAAACCGTGAAAGCCTTGGTGTTCTGTAGTGTCCTTTACCATCATATAAAGTTTTGAGCAATATTAATTAAAAAGTGGCCTTTGGATATTTTGCTTGGAATAGTCCAGCCTCACTTTATGCTGCCAACCTTCTGATGAAACACGTGCTGTTGTTGGGACGAAACACGCCGCAGTTTGCATTGAGGCTCTTCACCTAAGTTGCTAGTATAGATAGCTACAATTTACTGTAGTGTCAGATGAAAACACACCCTAAGCATTATAATAGATTTCTTTTGGGTTGGCTTTTAAGGTTCTTGCACTGGTTTCTTTGGTACAGGTGGTGATGTATAATATTTTAGAGGATTATTGCTCTTGTTTGTGGATGCTTTTCTCTTGTCTAATATTGTAGTCGAATGACTTGTATTAGATAATTTGGTATATTGTAATGGGGCATAGGTTATCCGACGTGTAGGATTAAAGTGAACTTCTTTCTACTGGTGTGGATCGGAACATGCTCAGTAGTAATACTGCTTTCTTGTATCTGTAAATACCACAGGGAGAAGGGGAAATACTGGAGTGTGCTCAATTTTCTTTAAGCTATAAGAAATCCTTTAAAAAACAAAACATTGAAACAAATAATCACATATGTTACTTAGTGCTTCTGCACGAATGCAGGTCGGTCTGTGTGCAGGTACATGTGACTACTTGCAGCGGTAGAGACCAGAGGTTAACGGTTATGTTTCTTCCTTTATTGACCTCCTTATTATTATTGTTTTTGAGAAGAGATCTCTGAGTGTGAGTAGATTGGCTGGCTGGCAGGTCTCAGAATTCTCCTGTCTCTGTTTGCCAGGACTAGGATTACAGGCACATATTCACATCTGACTTTTTACATGTGTGCTTGGGATCTGAATTTAGGAATTTAGGTCTGTTTGTTTGTACAGAAAACATGTTACCCATTAAGTCACCTTGCTAGCTCCTACTACTTGTATTTTATACAAAAAGATTTATTTTATGAGTAAATTATATGTGCGTGTGTGTGGTGTGTGTGTCCCTGTGAGTATGTGTGTGTGTCCCTGTCTCTAGATTTTGGAGAGTTGTTAAATCCCCTGGAGCTGGAGTTATGGATGGTTATGAGCCACCTAGCCTGAATCCCAGGAATTGAATTCTCTGTATGTACTCTTAACCACTGAGTTATCTCTCCAGCCCCTGCTAGTATTTTTAATGGTGGGTGACAAGATACAAATAATTTCAAATAATTTATAGTTTATTAGTAACATCAGTGATGTTTTACAGTAAAAAAGATATACATTTATGAAACACACAAATTATTCCACTCATATTAAATGCTATTTTTATATAGAGGAGCATTCTTATCATCTTTTTGAGCTTAGTGAAAATAGTCTGAAAGATCTCTTTATAGAGAATTGTGTATGTGTGTGTGGGAAGCTACACAAAGCAGCCAAGAGTAACAGATATCTCAGAGGATCTACTACCTGTCTACTGGCTTCCAGAAATGTACAAACTTCCATAAAGAGGCATCTAGCCTTTTGCTCTATACTTTCCCTAAGATGTGTTTCTAGCAGTCAGGGAAATGGCCCAATAGTTAAGGTGCCGATTGCACAAGGCTGAGAACTATAGTTTGGACCTCTGGTTTTGTGACTCCCAGGGCAAGATGGAATGCGTAGACAGGTGCATCTCCCAAAATCATTGTTATGGCAACGAAACCATTACTTCAGTAGGGCGGAAGTCCTGGTGGTGCAATACTTGAGGTTGTTCTTTTATTTCCATGCCTTGAGGTGAATGAATCCTTCCCTTGCTACATGCACGCACACACACACACACACACACACACACACACACACACACACACACAGAGAGAGAGAGAGAGAGAGATTTTTTTTTCACATTGAGTTTGGGAAACTAAGTGAGGGATGCTCACAGTAGATTCTAGTTTCACTAAAGCTACACATGGCGTTTTAGTTTTCTGAACTATACTGCAATATTTTGAATGCTAGAAACCACAGTGTGTTACTCTTAAATGTGCAGTGCTAATTCCAGGCAAGAGTAACAACTGGGTTATTTCAACTTAAACTAGAAACCACTCTAAAACCAAACTCAGCTTGTGAGTGTGTGGCTTAGGGTCAGGCTTTTAACTTAAACTCTGAAGGATATTTGATCTGAAAGGCTCATTAGCTTTGTGCCTTTGAGCATTTTATATGTATCTCTTGTCAGTATCTTCATGTTTTTTTAGACATTTTGGTGCTTATTAAGTACTCTAGCATTAGTCTGGTTTTTTTTTATTATTGAATCCACTCTTTCAAGGTATATCTAATTACCCAAATATAAATTATTATTCCAGAGTTGTGTAGGTAAATCTTATTAGAGAAAGAAAAGTTTGTATTTCTGTTTATGGTATGTGTTGTTGATATTTCTAATAAAACTTCTTGAGCATGTCTTTTGTGATACAAAGAAACAGTAGATTGACTGTGCATGTCTTCAACAAATGGTGCTGGCATAAGTGGATGGTGTCATATAGAAGACTGCAAATAGATTCATATCTATCACCTTGCACAAAACTCAAGTCCAGGTAGACCAAAGACATTAACACAAACCCAGTCACACTGAATCTGTTAAAAGAGAAAGTGGGAAATGGCCTTGAACATATTGGCACAGGAGATCACTTCCTAAATATAGCATCAGTAGCAAAGACACTGAGAGAAACAATTAATAAATGGGACTTCCTGAAACTGAGAAGCTTCTGTAAGACACAGGACATGGTTAATAAGATAAAACAGCCTACAGAATGGGAAAAGATCTTCACTAACCCTACCTCTGGTAGAGGGATAATCTCTAAAATATATAAAGAACTCAAGAATCTAGACACCAAAATACCCAAAAATTCAATTAATAAGTGGAGTACAGATCTAAACAAAAATTCTCAACAGAAGAATTTCAAATAGCCAAAGACAGTTAAAGAATTGCTCAACATTTTTAGCCATGAGGGACATGCAAATCAAAACAACTCTGATACCATTTTACACCTGTCTTAGTGGCTAAGATCAAAACTATAGATGACAGCCTATGCTGGAGGGTGGATGTGGAGTAAGGGGAACACTCCTCCATTGCTGGTGGTGGGAGTGTAGACTTGTACAGCCACTTTGGAAATCAGTATGGTGATTTCTCAGAAAAGTGGGAATCAATCTATCTCATGATCTAGCAAAGCCACTATTGGTATATACCCAACGGGCAAACATTTATACCACAAGGAAATTTGCTCAACTATGTTCACAGCAGCATTATTTATATTTTCCAGAAACTGGAAACAACCTAGATGCCCCTACATGGAAGAATGGATGAAAATGTGGTACATTTACACAATGGAGTTTTACTCAGCAGTAAAAAAATAAAATGACATCTTGAAATTTATAGACAAATGGATGGAGCTAGGAAAAAAAAAACATCCTGAGTGTGATAACCTGGGCCCAGAAAGACAAACATGGTATGTACTAACTCATAAGTGGATATTAGACATAAAGCAGAGGTTAACCAGGCCATAACCCACAATCTCAGGGAAGCTAGGTAAAAAGGAGAACCCTAAAGGAGACACCCATGGATTCTCCTGGGAAAGGAAAATAAATAAGATAACCTGAGTGAAATGGGAGCATGGAGGAAGAGGTAAGGGGAGGTGGAAAGAGGGCAAATGGGAAAGGGATGGTTGAGTTTTTGGAGGAACTGAGAGGGGGAACAAAGAAACAGATACCCTGATAGAGGAAGCCATTGTGGGGTGAGGGAAAAACCTGGTGTAGAGAAATTCCTATGAATCTACAAAGATGTCCCTAGCTAAGACTCCAAGCAATGATAATGAGGATACCTGAACTGGCCTTCCCCTGTAATCAAATTGATGACCACTGTAACTGTTATCACAGAACCTTCATCCAGCAACTGATGTAAGCAGATGCAGAGATCCATAGTTGAACACTGGGCTGAGCTCCAAGACCAGCTGAACAGAGGGAAAAGGGATTATATGAGCAAAGGTGTCACGATCATAATGGGGATACTGATAGAGACAGCTGATCTGAGCTATTGGAAGCTTACTGATACTGAACTGACAGCTGGAGAACCTGCATGGGACCAAAGTAGGCCCTCTGAATGTGGATGGCAGTTGTGTGGCTTAGGCAGTTTGTATGGCCTCTGGCAATGGGACCAGGATTTATCATTTTTGGAACCCATTTTCTATAGAGAGATACCTTGCTTATCTTTGATACGGGAGTGGGTGTGGTCCTTGGTCCTGCCTCAACTTAATAAGCCGACTTTCTTGACTCCCCATGAAAGGACTTACTCTTTCTGAGGAGTAGATGAGGGGCTGGAGGATGAGTGAGAGGAGGAACTGTAGTTGGCATGTAAAATGAAAAAGCTTTTAAATTAAAAAAAACAAAGAATCATTTAAAAGGCAAAAATAGCACCAAAAGCCATTATGTGAGACGATGTGATAGTTCTAAAATGTTGAAGTAATATTATTCAGTCTTTATTATTGATCAACAAATTGAAATAGCAATCACTTTTAGCCAAGATTAGCCTTAAATTTACAACAATCCCCCTGCTTCAGTCTCCTGAGATTACAAGTGCAAACCACCATATCCAGTAGCACCGTTGTTTTATGAAATGGTCTTTTTGTCACTGTTACATTCTGTTATATAAGATTGTAAGAGGAGGCACACCAGGCTGCCTTCAAGCTCACTAAGTAGTCACGGATGTCCTTGACTTTATGATTTTCCAGCTTCCACAGCTCAAGTGTTGGGATTCCAGGTCTGTTTTATGAGACAGTTTACAAGTCGAACCCAGGTCTTTGTGTATGCTATTCAAAGCATTCTACCAAATGCATCTACATTCTCAGCCTTTACTTTGCTCCTGTTATTCCCAAGCCATTATCATTAAAAGACTAAGAAAAAATAAAGCATATATAAAAAGTAGTTATCTTTATCCACTGATTTTTAAAATAATGAGTTTAGAAACAGGAGAAAGCAGTGGATCTGTGGTGCCTAAATAATGGTGCATAAAATTAAAAGTGTAAGTATTTGCTTTACCTTGAAAAGTCCAAAGAGAAATAACAGATACTCAATCTGCTGCTAAAATACATGGAATGGGTGTAGACTATGACATTTAGACTTTATCACTGTGTATTACATACATTGTAAATTAATAAGAAATCCAATTGTCATGCATCCTATTATTTGGTCTTGAAATAAAAATTTGGAGCATAGTTATTAACTTAATAGTTACTAACTAAAACAAGATATCAACTATTTATTAGCTAGAAACCAGCTGTTAACTAAATTGGAAAACTAGCTCTGTCCTTTATTTTGGACACCACTATAATGGGTGTGTGGAGGTCAGAGGGCAACTTGTAGAAGTTGGTTCTGGTTTTCCACTGAGGAATCAGGTAATCAGTCTTAGTGGTAAGCATCTATGGCAGATGAGCTCTCTCACTGGCCCACATCAGAGTTTAATCCCCTCCTGTGGATGGCCACATACCCAAGTA
Organism: Phyllotis vaccarum; assembly: GCA_033318265.1. Taxonomy (NCBI): domain Eukaryota; kingdom Metazoa; phylum Chordata; class Mammalia; order Rodentia; family Cricetidae; genus Phyllotis; species Phyllotis vaccarum. The sequence goes on from JARWLC010000003.1 coordinate 73,908,928, forward strand.
TATATGGGTAGCAATATTGAACTTAATTGATCAAAATGGAACAAATTGAACTTGATGAGCTTTAAAAAAATGCAGACACAAATTTTTGTTGGTATGGAAGGGAGTGGGCATGGAAGGAGCTCTGGAAGTATGTGAGTGGTGAATATGATCACATAGATTGCATATAATTTCCAGAAAACTAATAAAAATATCCTTTTCTCTCTGAAGTAGCATACATTATTCAGGAAACAGAGCATAGTGTCATTAAAACCCGTTGCTGTGTGATGCACGGTACAGGAACAACTACCTAAGTCCTCTGAAAACCCATGCAGGTACTTAATGTCCATAATTATATTAAAGACTTCAGTGGCTAAGCCTGGAAGCTAAGTTACTACTGCTCCTGACCCCCTGTGTGACCCAGATTTGTAGAGAGAAATCCAGACTTGGTCTTACTGTCTCCTTAAGTCATGTAAGGAAGCTTTATACAATTTCATTTCTAAAAATGGGCTTTGAGACTGACTTGAGGAAGGAATAATTTAATTAAAATAGATATAAAGCTCATTTGTACACATAGAGTTTGTAAGAATGGCTGTTTCCTATTTACATTCATTTTCATCCAAATAGCTAATTCCCCATGTAAATAAGAATAATGACATTTTCCCACTAAACTTTGATGGGAGACATTTAAAGGACTTACAGTGTTTAAGGATGCTTATATATAACCCCAGATTAATTTGGGAATGCTTCACCTATATTTTTCAGTGTATGAAGTTACGTCTAGTTAAACTACCCAAAGTATAGTTGAGAGTCACGAATAACATTTTGATGTGGCTCTACTTGGTGAGTTCAATTCTGAATGGAATCTCAATAAGCTATGCCTTGCTCTTATGTAGCAATCTTCTTCAAGTTTGCTTCAAGTTTATTTCCTCCAGTAAGGAAGGTGGTGTTGGGCTCGAGAGTAAGGGAGGACACAGATGTCACATGTCATGGAAAATGACAGTTATAAGATTCACAAAGACCCCCACCCTCGTTTGAGATTATAGAAGCAGTAAAAGATTGGTGGGAGATGACACCCTACTAAATCAAAATTCTGCAGAAGAAAGTTTGCTAAGAATTTGTTATTGGAGGCATGATGGAAGTTTCCACAAGTGAACTTGACATCAGAGATCTAACCACGCCATTTTTATTACAATGACTTTAAGGATGTCAAACACCATTATTTTATTATTTATCTACTGAAGAAAGTAATGATGTGAAAAAACATGGAGGACTACAAGAAAGAGTTATTTACACTATAGGAGAGAAAAGGCAATTGGCATTATCCACATAAACAAAGACATTATCAAAAGCCTATGGGGAGGGAGTTCACTGGCCTTAAAGGGAATCTGATACTGACATTATGTTATATGGACACATGATTAAGCTTCTTTTTAAATAATTATGTTTAAACCACAAGACTTGAGATGCTCTTAGAACAAATCAGAGAACCATCCTCTTCAGTCAACTACAGTCAAAACAGAGACTCATAAGTCATCCAGGTGCTGAGAAGAAGGACTCTTGAAGACTCAGCCAAAATGGGCCACTTGTGTCACTCAGTCAGTCTCAGGAGATGCAGTGGAAGGGGCGGCAGGAAGAGTGTAGGTGTTGAGTGATGGAGGGAAACTCTGTAAACTTCTGTTTTCTGGATATGATCAATCATACGCGCACACACACACACACACACACACACAAACACACACACACACACACACACACACACACACACACACACACTCACTCACACACACACACACGGTATACAAAAGGAGGATGAGGTCTAGTTTTAGAAAGGGGCATCAAGAATTGGGGGGCAAAGAAGGTAACAGGGATAAATATTATACAATACATTATATATGTTGAGGAACTGTAGAAACGAAACATGGGGCGCAATAAAGAAAGTAATTGTCAAGCCGTTGGACCAGCGTATCTTAGTGAGTTATTTCATTCCATTGTCATGTATTTAAATGCTTCTGGCTTTGAATCTTAGATTGGGTTGAGCTTTTTGTTTAGATGCAGAGAAGTTACCCATCTTATGTGGTGATCCCAAACCATTTTCTTTAAAGAGCAGTTAAAATAATCTGTTCATGTTTGAGGATTATGTAACCTCTGTTGTAGCTACTCAGCCCCACTGCAGTGAGATGAAAACTATTCCTTGTATCATGCAAATGAGTATGGCTGCATTTTTAATAAATCTTCATAAACACAGTGGGAAGGAGGGATCTAGTGTTATGGAATATTTGTACACTGTGTGAAGATGTGTTGCTGTGTATGGTGTAATAAAAAGCTGAACAGACAATAGCTAGGCAGGAGGCCATAGGCAGGACTTCTGAATTCTGAGAAGCAGAAAGGCAGAGTCTCCATCCAGATGCTGAGAAAAGGGTAGGCAGTACAGAGATGAGGTAATGAGCCATGTGGATGAACATAGATGAAAAAATATGGGTTAATTTAAGTTATTAAAAACTAGATAGGAAAAAGTCTAAGCTAAAGCCGATTCATAATTAATAAGTCTTCTTGTCATTATTTGTGAGCTGGCAGTCCCAATGAGAAAGTATTACTACAATTTGGCCCTTGGGTTATTCTTTCAAGACCTTTGTTCTGTTTTAATTTGCCCAAAGAAATTAGGAAGAGTTCTTTGTAAGGCTTAAATGAAAACAAATAGTAAGTAAGTCCTATAAAGTGCATGGGTCTCTCATTCTGAAATCTGTGTAACAGCTCATCACAGTGTGACAGAAACAAAGCAACTCTGCAGGTGTTGCTTTATTACACTGACTCTAGCCTTCAAGCCCTGAGAAAGTGCTTTGATTTACTTAATTTCTCTATTTTTCATGAAAAGAATGGAATTCATCCCTAAATATGTACGCAATATTTATTTTATTTGAACCATCAGGTGTTGAAACATTTCCAGGATACTTTATGGACAACTCAAATGCTGGAAAACATCTTTCATACAGCTGTCATTTCATCCACAAATGTTTTACTTTCCTTTGGAAGCATTTTTATTGTTGCAACTGAAGGAAAATCTTCCATTGAAACCTTTCGTTCTGAGGTTCTGTGTAGTCAAAGGCACAGATACAAAAGGTTTATGTCAAAGTTCTATTGAGAGCAGAGTCTTGAGAGCTAAAATCCAATTTGGAAATGTTGTAAAGATTCTGCCGTGTGTGGCCCTGGAAACAACTTGCAAGATAAAGCCAGATTGTGTTCTCAAAGCATGTTGTGAGAGCAGTAAATATAACCAGGGTGTAGCAGGACCCTGTAAGTTTCAATCACAGATGATGGTCAGAGTGTTGACTGGAAAGTCTTTCAAAGAGCAAATATCTCATTTCCTGGAAAATTTCCACAGCTATTGTCAGATATAGAGGCTATAGTTTCAGAGAGAACAGTCAAGTACAGCCAGTGAATTCTCTCCTTGAGAATAACCAAGTCTATCTAGAACTTTATTTTTTGGGAGGGTAAATAAGGATTACTTGTGAAATAGATATATAGATATGCTTAATATATATGTATTATATTAAGGCCCATTTTCATTTGATGGGGTCTACTTGTCCTCTCTTACCTGAAGTCTCCACCTAGGAGCCTCCATCTTAGAAAACCACATGTTCTATCACCTCGTATCCTAAGAAAATATTATTTTGGAAGTTAAATATAGCTTATAAATTCCCAAGGAAAAGTTGTATAAACTATATGAAGCCACAACTGTAGATATTTGACTTTAGGCCACAAAGAACAGTGAGTTGGAAAGCCCATGAAATGTGGCCTATGATTGTTATTGTGGACAAAGAGAATTTCTAGTTTGCAGTGAGTTCAAACATAACTCAGCAGACACTTTGAGTTAAAAAATGGAGGCAAGGTTAGCTGGGGTGGTGTACTCCTGCACTCCTAACACCCAAGAAGCTGAGACAGGAGGATTGGAACTTCATAGTTTGCCTAGGCTCATTGCAAGATATTTTGTCAAAACAAGCAAGTAACAGTTATCAACAAAAGAAGATAAACACAAGGAGTTGAGATTCCAAATCTTATCAAGTCCCTAGGTCAGAACTGTAGAACAAGATTGTTCAAGAAAAGAAGCCTAGATATTACAATCAAGCAATGCCAGAGTAGGGCAGTTCTCCTTGGGCTTAGAAATTTCAGTCAGTGGAAACTGGGTCCCATCTCAGAAATGTAAACTATGAAGTATTTTGAGCATTCAAATATTCAAAAACTTTAATTGAAATCTGAAGATATAAAATGCCTAGATATAAAAATTAGAATATGTAAGATGAGAGAATTGGATTAATGTCACATTGATATAACAACAGAGGTGTGAGCATAGGCTGCCTCAACTGAAACACTGAAAGAAAAAAAAAGCTACATCTATAAGGCAATTTCAAGGCCTAATATAAGCAATTTTAGTCTCCAAGGATGAGTGGACAGAAAAATGCATAAAAAGATTATGGCTAAAGATTTGCAAATTTGATGAAACTGTAGCCAAAAAATTTGGAAAAATCATACATGACATTTATAATCTAACAAGATCAAATAGGATGGCTAATAGGAGATCCCATTTACATGCTTGTTACAATAAGGTTTCTTGGCCCAGGGCGGCCAGAGGTCCAGACTCACAGACCTGCTGCCCCAGACTCCTTAGCAGCCTGCTATTGCTCAGGCCCCCCAAAATGATTCAGATGCTTATATTAAGTTCATGCTATTTGGCCTATGGCTCAGGCACATTGCTAGCTAGCTCTTACATCTTAAATCAACCCATTTCTATTAATCTGTCTGCCCATGGCCCATGGCTCACCTGTGTTCCTTACATGTTTCTTCATGGGCAGCTGGCTTCATCTGTCTGACTCCACCCTGCTTCTCCTGCCTATGCTGTGATTTCCCCTCCTACTTTTTCTATGGCGCCTCCTTTATTTAAAGATTGATATTCACAGCATACAGAAAGATATTCCCATATCACATACTAGCATCAAAAATCCAATTTAAACACTAACAAACAAACGGATAAAGAATAAAGGACTCTATAATACTAATACTACTCAAATTATTCTCTATTACTAGCAAATCAAATTTATAGAAAAATAATTGTTGAATAAATTATTTTATTAAAATGACATACAAAAAATGTTTATTTACTAAATACGGTACATTAAAATCATGGAATAAAGTTAAAAGAACTGATGAAATAAATTCACCAATGAGATTAGGGATTATAATATCTTTCTCTGAGGAATTCAGACAATAGTTATGAAAATGGTCAGTGGGCTACGGAAGAATCCATATGCATTCTTAATCAGCTCCACTAATTGATACTGCAGCTCACTCTAGACAAGAACTGAGAACATGTTTCTATGTTAAAGGAATGACTGGGAAACATATGACATATTCTAGGTGATAATGGGAGTTTAGATGATTTATAAGTTGTCAAACTGCAAAGCATAGTCTTTAGCTAGATAGAGTTGACCTGAAATCTAACAAATCTCTAGAAAATTCTCATTTTTAAAAAATATTTGTGGACATTTTAATTTTTTTCCTTCCTTGTTCTGTCAATGAAATTGAGAGTTTGGTCACACTAAAATGAATTCATTTTACTCTACATTCAAATTATATTAATAAAAATCACAGATTTTGTGCCTGTTATGATCATTGCATGTTTGACTATGTGAGGTTTCTTTTTTTTAATTAAAAAAGTCTTTTTTAAATCCATGTTTTCCCCTTTAAAGCCTAACACAATTCTATATAAACTCTGAGTCAAAGAACTAGGTAAAAAGAAAATTAGAAAATATTGTGAAGTATATAACCATGGACGCAAAACACAATGCAACTTTACCAGAAGCAATTTCTAAACCCAATGGGATCATTTAAGAAACCAAAGAAAAAGAGCAAATGAAGCTTAGAGCAGGCAGAAGGAAGATAATAAATTTTAAAACAGGTATCAGTGATTCTTTGAACAAGCATATGAAATGGGTAAAGTTATAGCCAGACTAATCAGAAGAAAGGAAAAAAATCAAAACAAAGAAACAAAAGATAAGCGAATAACACAGTGAATAAGTGAAACAGAATCATCATTTATTCCACTGATACCACAAGGACAATGCCATTTCTTCTATTACCTTTTTTCCCCTATGTCTCTTTAGTGTTAAAACTCATGAAAATTATCATTTGCATTTTTTAGTTAACATTTTCTTGCTGAGTGAAGGCACCAAGATCACTTCCTTTTAAGATGGTAGTTCCCCATGAGAAGCTGAGGCTTGTATAGATTAGTCTCCTTGGATTCACCTCCATGCCACAGTGGACATGCTGGGTTAACATAAGACATCTGATGACAGAATTTCAGGTACTTGGGCAAAACCTTTTTGTCATGTAGTCTCACAATCAAGATGGATCACTCTGTGCGCTCTCTCTGCTTGGTTGCTAATCACCCGATTAACCTTAGCAGAAGCAGGGAGGAGCCAGGCACACATCTCCAGATCTGCTTCTATCTCCTCTCTGCCAGTTATATCCAAATAAAAAAAAAAAAACAAAAACAAACTAAGCATCCAGTCTCTATTTTGAAGGGTTTTATCCACAGAAAGAACTTGCTAGCACTTATTTTATAACCCAGGTCTGGCAATTTAGAAAGATGATTTTATTTACAAAGACATATCAGTAGTGTAGAGCAAGAGCAAAATGACTCTTCTTTAGGAACATTTTTTTTGCGAACATTGAAAATGAGCTATCTTTCTCCTGCTGACCACATGCTTAAAGTCTTATTTTAACATCCCTATCTCCCTGCTCATACAGACTCTCCTCCCATGCTCTCAGCTGGAAAAGGAACTCAGCCCAGTGCTCAGCCATCAATCTCTGCCTCCACCTCTATTCATTGTTGTGTAGGTTCTGTGATGACACAGGGTGGTTATTCATTGTAGGGGGAGTCCTGTTTGGGCACCCCCTCCACTATTGGTTAGAGACCTAGCCAGGGACATCCTGTGAGTTCTTGGAGGTTTCCATAGTACTCGGACTCTTTCCAACCACATATTGGCTTCCTCTATCAAGATATTCATCTCTTTTTTTTTCTCCTTCTTTGTTGCTCCTTTCACTCAACCATCTTCTTCTTTCATGATTTGTTCCCACCTCTTCTTGGTTGCAGCCTGTTATGACTCCAATTTGCTGAGGTGATCTCTATTTTCTCTTCCTAGGGGAATCTCTGAATGTTCCTTGCTATCCCAAGTTATTCAGGGGTTGTGGTTTGCAGCTTGGGTATTCATTGCTTTTTGTCTAAAATCCACTTATGAATGATTACATCCAATGCCTACCTGTCTTTCTGGGCTTGTGATATACCACTCAGGAGGATATTCTCCAAATCCATCTTTTTTTTTTTTAACTGCTGAATAGTATTCCATTGTGTAGATGTACAGTTTGTTAATACATTCTTCAGTTTAGGGGCAACTAGGTTGTTTCCAGGTTCTTGCTATAATGAATAATTCTACTATAAACATAGTTGAGCTAATGCATTTTGAGTACAAATGTGTGTCCTTTGGGTATATGCCCAATAGCGGTATTACTGGATCCTTGGGGAGAAAGATTCCCAGTTTTCTGAAGAACCACCACACTGCATCCCAGAGTGGCTGTGCAAGTTTACACTCTCATCAACAATGGAGGAGTGTTCCCCTTGCTCTGAAGCCTCTCCAGCAAAGGCTGTCATCAGTGTTTTTGAACTTAGCCATTCTGACAGGTATAAAGTGGTATCTCAGAGTTGTTTTGATTTGCATTTCTCTGATGGCTAAAGATGTTGAGCAATTTTTTTTTTTAAAGTGCCTTTCAGCCATTTGTAATTCTGTTGAGAATTCCTTTTTAAGCCCTGAATCCCATTTTTTAATTGAGTTATTTAGGTTTTGGGCTCTAGTTTCTTGAGTTCTCTCTATATATTTAGAGACCAGTCCTCTGTCAGATATAGGGTTGGTGAAGATCTTTTCCCATTCTGTAGGCTGTCATTTTGTCTTATTGACTGTGTTCTTTGCCTGACAGAAGCTTCTCAGTTTCAGGAGGTCCCACTTACTGATTGTTCTTATGTCTGTGCTACTGGTGTTATATTTAGGAAGTGGTCTCCTGTGCCAATGCATTGGAGGATATTTCCCAATTCCTTTTCTATCAAGTTCAGTGTATCTGGGTTTATGTTGAGGTCTTTGATCCACTTGGATTTGAGTTTTGTGCAGGGTGATAGGTTTGGATCTATTTGGATTTTTCTACATACTACCATCCAATTATGCCAAAACCATTTGTAAAAGATACTCTCTTTTTTCCACTGAATATTTTTGGCCTCTTTGTCAAAAATCAGGTGTTTGTAGGTGTGTGGATTAATGTTGGGGTTTTCAATTCAATTTCATTGATCCACAAGTCTCTTTTTATGCCAGTACCTTGTTTTTTTTTTTTTTTTTTTTGTTTTTTTTTTTTTTTTTTTTTTTTTTTTTACTGTAGCTCTATAGTATAGCTTGAAGTTAGGGATGGTGATGCCTCCTGAAATTCTTTTATTGAGCAGGGTTGTTTTGGCAATTCTGGGTTCCTGTTATTCCATTTGAAGTTGAGTATTATTCTTTGAAGGTCTGTAAATATTGTGTTGGGATTTTGATGAGGATTACATTGAATCTGTGGATTGCTTTTGGTAAAATTGCCATTTTTATTATTTTGACCCTACTTATCCAGGATCATGCGAGAATTTTCCATTTTCTGATATCCTTTTCAATTTCTTTCTTCAATGACTTAAAGTTTTTGTCAAACAGGTCTGCAACTTCTTTGGTTAGAATTACCCCAAGATATTTAAGGCTATTTGCAGCTATTATAAGGGGTGATGTTTCCCCTATTTCTTCTTCAACCCTTTTATCCTTAGAGTGTAGGAGGGCTATTGATGTTTTTGAATTTATCTTGTACCCTGATACCTTGCTGAAGGTGTTTGTCAGCTCTAGGAGTTCCCTGGTAGAATTTGGGGGGGGGGTCACTTATATATACAATCATTATATATTAAATTAAAATCATATTGATTTTGTTGAGTTAATGTTGTACATTACTACATTGCTGAAGGTGATTATCAGCTGTAGAATTTCCCTAATAGAATTTTGGGGATCACTTATGTATATGATCATGTCATATACAAGTAGAGATAGTTTGACTTATTCCTTTCCAATTTTTATTCCCTTACTCTACTTTTATTCTCTTATTGCTTTAGCTAAAACTTTGAGAACTATATTGAATAGATAAGGGGAGATAGGACAGCCTTGTTTTGTTCCTGATTTTAGTGGGATTGCTTTGAATTTCTCACTTTTCGTTTGATGTTGGCTGTCAGCTTGCTGTATATTGTATTAGTTATATTTAGCTATTATCAATATATTTCTAATTTCCCTAGGACTTTTATCGTGAAGGAGTGTTGGATTTTGCCAAAGGCTTTTTCGGCATCTAAGGAGATGGTCATGTGTTTTTTTTTTTTTTTGTTTTTTTTTTTATTTCACTTTGTTTATATGATGGATGACATTCACAGTTTTTCAAGTGTTGAATGATTGGATGAAGCCTACTTGATCATGGGTGGATGATTTTTTTAAAAAAAATATGTTGTTGGGTTCAGTTTGCCAGAATTTTATTGAGTATTTTTGCATCAATGTTCATGAGGGAGATTGATCTATAATTCTCTTTCTTTGCTGCATGTTTGAGTGACTTGGCTATTAGGGTGATTGTAGACTCATAAAAAGTTGGGCAATGTCCCTTCAGTTTCTATTGTATGGAACAATTTGAGGAATATGGGTATTAGTTCTTCTTTCACGTCTGGTAGGACTCTGCACTGAAACCATCTGGTCTTGGGATTTTCTTACTTGGAGACTTTTAATAATAGCTTCAATTTTCTTTGCATTTATAGGTCTGTTTAAATCTTTAATCTGACCTTCATTTAATTTTGGTAAGTGGTACCTGTCTAGAATGCTGCTCATTTCTTTTAAGTTTTCTGTTTTAGTGGTGTATAGATTTTCAAAGTATAATCTAATAATTGTTTGGATTTCCTGGATGTCTGTTATGCCCCCTTTTTATTCCTGGTTCTGTTAATTTGGATTCTCTCTCTCTCTCTCTCTCTCTCTCTCTCTCTCTCTCTCTCTCTCTGTGTGTGTGTGTGTGTGTGTGTGTGTGTTTTGGTTAGTTTGAATAAGGGTTTTTCTATTTTGTTAACTTTCTCAAAGAACCAACTCTGATTCATTGATTCTTTGTATTTTTCTCTTTGTTTCTATTGTATTGATTTTTGCCCTAAGTTTGATTATTTCCTGTCTTCTACCCCTTCTGGGTGAGTTTGCTTCTCATTGTTCTAAATTCTTCAGCTGTGCTGTTAGGTCTCTTGTGTGACATTTCTCTAGGTTTTTCATATAGGCATCTAGTGCTATGAGTTTTCCTCTTAACACTGCTTTCATTGTGTCCCATAAGTTGGGTATGTTGTAGATTCATTTTCATTAAATTCTAGGAAGTATTTGATTTCTTTCTTAATTTCTTCCTTGACCCAGAGGTGCTTCAATTGAGAGATGTTCAGTTTCCATGAGTTTTCAGGCTTTCTGTGATTTTTGTTTTGTTGTTGTTGAACTCTAGCTTTAGACCATGATGGTCTGATATGATATGAAAGGTTATTCCCATTTTTTTGTATCTACTGATATTTGTTTTGTGACTGAGTATCTGGTCAGTTTTTGAGAGAATTCCATGGGATGCTGACGAATATGTATATTTGTGAGGTTTTGTATATATCTATTAAGTCTATTTGTGTCATAACATCTGTTAGACCTCTTATTTCTCTGTCGAGTGTCTGTTTTGTTGACCTATCCAAAGGTGAAAGTAGGGTTTTGAAGTCTCCTATTATTAGTGTGTGGTTTTTGATGTGAGGTTTAAGATTTGGTAAGTGTTTTTTTATATGTAGGTACCCTTGTGTTGGGGCATAAATATTTAGAACTGAGATTTTATCTTGGTGATGTTTTTTTCTGAGCTGAATAAGTAATGTCCATCCTGGTCTCTTTAGATTGATCTTAGTTTGAAGTCTATTTTGTTAGATATTAGGATGGCTACACCAGCTTCTTTCTTATGACCATTTAATTGGAAAGCCTTTTCCCAAACCTTTACTCTGAGCCTGTGTCTGTCTTTGCCATTGATGTGCGTTGCTTGTATGGAGTAGAAAGATGGCTTCTATTTTTGTATCCATCATGTTAGGGCATGATTATTTTTACAGGTGTATTGAGTCCATTAATATTAAGGGATACCAATGACCAATAACTTTTATTTCCTAGTATTTTTGGTGGTATCTTGTGTGTATTTTTTTCTTTATGCTTTTCTTCTGTGGGCTTATTGATTGCTTGTGGTTTCATGGGTGTATCTGATTTCCTTATGTGGAGTTTTCCCTCTAGTACTTTCTGTAGGGCTAGATTTTGGATAGATATTGTTTAAATCCGGTTTTGTTGTGAAATATCTTGTTTACTCCATTTATGGTGATTGATAGTTTTGCTGGGTATATTAGTCTGGGTTGACAACCATGTTCTTTTAGTGTTTGTACAACATCTGGCCATGACCTTTTTGCTTTATTGTTTCCATTAAATAGTCTGGTGTTCTCATGGGTCTGCCTTTATAGGTAACTTGGCCTTTTTCCTTTGCAGCTCTTGTTCTGTGGGTTTATGTGGCAAGTAGGCTTTTCTTTGGGGTCTAGTCTATTTGGTGTCCTGTCAGCTTCTTGTATCTTTATAGGCATTTCCTTCTTCAGGTTGGGAAAGTTTTCTTCTCTGATTTGGTTGAATATATTTTCTTTGCCTTTGAGCTGATATTCTTGTTCTTCTTTGATTCCAATTTTTCTCAGGTTTGGTCTTTTCGTGGTTCCCATATTTTCTGGACTTTTTGTGTTATGAATTTTTTGATTTTAGTGGGTTTTTTTGACTGACATATCTATTTTCACTATTGACTCTTTCACTCCAGAGATTCTCTCTTCCATCTCTTGCATTCTGTTGGTAATGCTTGCATTTGTAGTTCTGTGTTTTTGTTTTGTTTTTGTTTTTGTATTTCCAACTTTGCCTCAGGTTTTGCCTTCTTTATTGCTTCTATTTTATTTTTTTCCTGGAATGTTTCTTTCACCTGTTTGTTTTCTTCTTCTTTTTTAAAATTTTCCTTTATGGGTTTGTTAATATCTTCCAATTTTCTGTTTTTACTTTCTTCTGTTTCTTTAAGGGAATTTTTTTATAACCTCTTTTAAGGCTTCTATTATCTTCATAAAGTTGTTTTAAGGTCATTTCCTTTTGTTTCCTCTTCATTGCTATGCTCAGGTCTTGAACCACCAGCATATGTCTTGTTGTTCTTTATATTGTTATATGTATTCTTGCGCTTGCGTCTGCCCATTGCTTTCTTTGTTTACTCTTAGTTGACTCTTAGCCAGTTGTGGGCCTGGGGGCTGTGTGTGTCTCCAGTTGTCACAGGGGTTGCTCTTAATTGGCTTTTAGTTGCCTCTTAGTCAGCTGTGGACCTAGAAGCTTTGGGGTCTCCAGTTGTGAATCTGTGATGACACAGATTGCAGTTGGGGTGGGGTTTGGCTGTGGGATGTCTCTCTAGCTGTGCTTTGCTGGAGCTTTGGCTTGGGGTGGGGCTCTCCCAGCTCTCTTTGGTTTAGGGCAGAGTTAAGTGTGGTTGGGGTGCTGGGGTCTGTGTCCTCGGGCCGGGGTTTGGAGACCATGGTGGTTGGGGTGCCACTCATCTCTTAGTCAGCTGTGGACTGGGATGCTTCATGTTCTCATTGCTAGATTTTAATACTTTGAAACTTTGAAACTTTATCAGAATTAGTTCATTTAGGAGCACCTACATATTTTTAGCAATTGCCAAAACATATCCATCTATACTGCAATAGTATAGAATAAAATGAATAAATAATTTACTTGCCAATATGGTTGACAGGAAGTAATCTGACCTCCTACTACCAGGTGCACATCTATCAGATTCACGTTCTTGTATTCTTACCTTAGAGGATATAACTTTCTTTCACAATGCAGTATTGGTTATAGTGTTTTGAAGAATAAAATACAATGAGATTTATTTTGATTATGTGTATTTACTTTTAAAGCTATTTCTACTCAGATAGATTTAAATTTCTATTTTTTTGTTATTGCTCCAAGATGTTTTGCATACATAGAACATGTTTTCTCTCTAATGTTTTTAGTTATTGATTTATTTTCTATACAAAACTTCAGTAAACATTATTATTCTCAGTGAATATACTTGTGTATGTTTTGATTGTTGTTATAATTTTCCATTTCTAGACAAATAAATGGAGGTATAGGCAACTTAGAAATCAAATGCAAAATCATGCTGTAGTAAACTGGCACAAGTATTGTTGAACATTTTTATACATAATAACACAAACCAGTGCTGCAGAAGCAGAAATGAATGCATGGGGTCGATACTCAGTCAAAGTGCTAAGACTTGGTGGGCCATTTTATCCCTTTAAATGTAATTAATGACATTTAATGTATTTCTTTTCTTCCCCAAATCTTGGTCCTCAGTCATTCTTTCCTAAGGAACATGATGCCATGATCCCATATCTTTGCTTCCAATAGATAAGAAGTACAAACGTATGAGATACTATTGGTCCAGCATTTATAGTGTGTTATGCCTGTAAGTGACATGTTTCTAACAGCTCTGCAAAAAGACTGATAGTACTATTATTTTTATTTAAAGGTTTTATTTTATATGTACATGTATGTAAGTATGTGTTTGTACATCTTGTGTGTGCAGGTGCCTGTGGAAGTGAGAAAGGGGCATTTGATCTCCTAGAACTGGAGTTGCAGGTTGTTTGAACCACCTGATGTGGGTGCTGTGGATGGAACCTGGGTTCTTTCAAGAGCACCGTGTGCTCTTGACTTATGAGTTATCCCTCCAGCCTTCTGCTACTAATATTTTATATATGGATAAAATAAATAATTCTATTTATTGGTTTGGTTTTTTTTAAAATTTTACTAAAGAAATATTCAAAGATACAGAAAATGGAGAAAGCAAATAGTTTGAAGTCAAAGTAGAGAATGACCCTTTGGAGTCCTGCTTCATGCAGGACCCCATTCCCTCCCCTCTAACATGTACTTCTATTTTGCACAGTCATAAGTTTAAATGTCTTGCCCAAGTTCATATGGCTAACAGGCTTTCAAGCTGTCACCTTTGGTTAAATACTATGTGAATATTTATAGTGGAAAGAACATCAGATCCATTTTAACACGAACACAAATATCAATAATGGTTTCTACCCTGTTCTCTCTCTTTTTTTTAAGTATGAAATGACTCAGTCATTATAAAATTCTACATGATTCATAAGTTCAACACCATTTACAGATGTGGAAACTGAGTTACAGAGAGGGTTCAAATACTTGTCTGAGAGGGTTAAGCTAGAATTCTGATCCAAAGAGATGAGCCTCAGACGCAGGGGGAACAACTTTAAAGTAATCTGCAGAGGCAAAACCAATATCTCAAAGGTAAAGCCTTTTGGTCTCACTGGTCAGGCTGCAGCCCTCCATGCTGAGATTTTGCTATCCTTTTCCAGTTCTAATAACTCTCAAGGAGTGTGAACTTTTTAGCAACAGCACACTGTTAGCAGTGTGGCCTGACTGAGAGTCTTACTGACATTTTCTGTGATCAAGTTTAAAAGAGAAGAGAATACAGACATTAATCATTGCATTTGGTCTGCTGAGGCTTAAGAGTCTGCTACCAGAACTATGTGTTTGATTGAATACATTTAGTATGAGTCTGCAGTGCCAACCTCTGCAAAGTCTATAGGGAACTAAGACTTGTTTAAGCACCAGCTGTACTTTGTTTCAGCCATGCTGAATTAGTTCTAGCATGCTGGACTTTTATCTGGAGCATGTTCCCCATGTCACTATGTTATTTTTAATGTTATCACATTCATTAATACACATTGTTTTTTTTATCAGCAGCAGTGAAGAGGAGGCATTTGCATCAGGAAGGAGACCCTTTCTTTAGAGTCACTTCTTCAGCTCCCTAAGGATATTCTGGGAGCATGTAACATACACTCAGATTAACTGCTACCTGATTAGCAGAGATTTTTCCCCCCTGCTATGAAATGGCATCTCTGCTACCTACAATTCAAATGCATCATAATGCAAATGTGTAGCCATAGTATTGGTGGAATACAGAAAGGGAGAAAAATGACAGGAAATAGTGTGCCAGGAATAGAATACATTTCCCCCCTTTGTTAAAAGTCATAATACTGTGAATTAAGACATTGAACATGGTACAATTAAAACTCCCCCCACCCCAAATTCATGGTGCAGAATTGTGAAATTGCTGTAATTTTATTTTGTCCTGAATTTCTTTCCTTAGAAATCCAAGCAAAACATCTGCTCCTGTCTTAAGAGCAGGAAGTCCATAGCTCTGGTTGGTGTTCTGAGTGTATCGGGGTGTAGGTTGCTTGGATTGATGAGGTATGATGGAACAGTATAGATGGTGTTCTCTATTGCTTCTTAGTTTTTTTTGTAAACTGTTTTCAAAGGTTTTGTTTTCTGGATGCCTGACAAAGCTGATGGATAGCTCCTGTTCAGTCATGTAAACCTTTAATTTAACCATCAAAACAATCTCCCACTCCACTCACCTTGTAAACTCTCATTGGGCTTCTGATGGACAGAAACCATGGTTCCCACTGGGATCCCTTTGCTTTTAAAATAATAAAAGGAAGCAAACTCTGTTACAATGATTCATTAGATGTAATGAGTATCTCACATATCTCAGTTTAATTAAGTTCATCAAATCTCAATTCTTTCCAGATGCCAACTTCCAACAACATTGTAATCCAGGAGGCAGAGGAACAATTGATCCCATCAGCTTATAAACCTATTAATGCCTTGTTGTGGGATTCGGGTGTCAGCTGGTGGGGTCCAGGGAAGCTTATCCAGGGTCCTGGGCTCCTGGAGGGGGTGTGGCCAACCCCATTGATGAGGGGCTGCCGGGACGCTGAGAGGCTCCTCTTCCTGGTTCCTGGCTGCTGGAGGGAGGCTCACGTCGTCCGGTCCGTCCGTCTGCAGACTCCGGTCCCTGTTCAGGTACTATTGTAATCTGTTGCCTGTACCGTGAGTGTTGGTTTATATTTTAATAAATATCTATCTGGTATTGGTGTCCTTGTGGGTAAACTCCGCCTAAAATGCCTTGCTAGATTTGTGATATAGACCATTGGGTAGGGTTTTTTAGTATACCTGACAAGTTTAAACATTAACTTTGGACAATAAATATTTTCACATTATCATCAACCGGTCCTATAATGATTAGTCGGCTACTTGAATTGTATGTTGTTTTGCACTACTGCAAAGTTTGAAACTATTGTTTTTGAAGGCTGCTCACTACACTTTTAGAAATGTTAACGTGAAGAGATAAGTACACTTTTTACTTCCCCCACTTTGCATGCTTCTTTAAAAGAAGCACATTGAAGTGTGATTGACACATACAAACTGTACATGTTTAATATATGCAACTTGATGAGTTTGAAGTGAATGCCTCTCAAAATTATTTTAAAGAGAAATCAGGCATCCTTATGTATCTACGAAAATGAGAACACAGCACAGCGAAGGATGTCCTTTCTGAATGGTGATTCTTAAAGAGCACAGGAAAAGGTAAACTGATCTTGAGAAAAATAAATTACACCATTGATGAGGTTTAATTTATATCCCAGGCAATTTAATAAACAGATGTTATCAATTACATAAAATATTTATTTCTTATGAGTACTGAATTTCAGAGAGAAATAGTTCTGAATTTGTATTTGTTTGAGGTGTTGAAACTGTTTTTATTTTTTCTGACACTACAGCGTCAGTTTTTGTAGAGGACTAACTTTTTCAGATTGTAACTCTGAGATCATAACTGAGCAGATCACTACAAATATTGGTTGTTTTCCGAGAGAGAAAAGAGTTATCTTACAGTATGGTGGAGTTCTTCAGTGAAGCAGAATTGTTCATATATAGATAGAAATGAATGCAGACGATCGTGTATGTGATTATAGCAGTAGACAAGTCCCATAAACGCTTTGCAAGTTGATGTGTGTGACTCACACCAAGCACAAAGACCTGGAGATAGGAGAGAGGATGCCGGTACTCAGATCTCTAATGTGAGGCTAGAGGTTTATGTACAGTGATGGGCATGAGGTAGCCAGATGACTGAGAGAAGGCAATCGAAGAATAGAAGCACAGATGCTCATGAAGAGAAGCAAGACGAACTTCTAGACATGATTCCTTCTTCTTCTAGTCTTATGCCTTCCTTACATAGGAGGGGTGGGCCCTGCCTTTCAGGGCATGGATACTGCCCTTCTAGATCTTCAAATATCCCAGGTCCTTCCAGAACTGCTGGCTTTTTCAGATGGGATGCTCTGTGCTTCTTATTAAACTTACTGAGAGATCTCTTTAACAGGGCTGTTAACAGCTTCAGATGATTCAAGCATTAGGTCTGATGTAGCTACTTAGGAAAGAGCAAAGAACTTGTCAGTTTCTCAAAAATTAGATAATTAAAATTAGATATTTAAGCCATGATTGTGATTTAATGAGAAGTGCCCCCCTTTATTTGAAGACTTACTTTTTTTCTTACCTTTTCAGCTATTCAGCTGGCTCATTTCATCATAGTAAGCTCATGTAGAACCTCTCTTCTAGACTTCTTAGTTACTCTTGAAGGAGATCCATCAGATAGCACACGTCACATCTTCACTCACTGAACAACAGGGGTCTGTTTAGTGGGCAGTATGCTCTAAATTGTGTCTAGTTATAAGTCATTGATTTTGATGGGAGTTGGACAAGTGTGGACTCATATGTTAGTGATCTACTTAATAGAATATGTACAGATGTATTGGGAAAATTAATCTGGGCAGGTAAGTGTAAAGAAGAGAGAGCTGTTGAGTTATAGTGGGTCATGGAGGCCAATCTAGTAAGGGATATTCTGACCAGAGTCTGTGGAATATGAGCAATCAATTCACAGAATACTTGGGGAAGTATGTACCAAGCAGAGGAGTATATTTTGACGTGGAAGTGGTCTCAGTGTATTTGAGGGCTACAAAGGCAGTCGTGCACTACAAAGTAACTTCAGTTGAAAGGGGAAGGGTCACAGAGGAGCAGGAAGTCTTATTGTACAGGATTCTAGAGCTTTTGAAAGGCTTATGTTTTTATATGGGAAAAGGCAAGAAAGATGGGATTTTTATTTAGGCACAATGCATTTTATATTTAATAGGATTATTTTTATTGCATCATGGAAATTGAGTATAAGGTAAAATAAATCAAGAGACATATCTGTTTAAAAAACAAACTACTTCAATAATGGATTTGAAGTTGTTGGATGTGGGGAAGTTGATAAGGAAAAGGAAAGTACTTCCTCTTGATTGAACTTGTGACTTTAACAATGGGTCTGATGTGGGCAGTGAGGAAAACACACTTCAGATCTATCACCTCTGCTTTATGGAAGTAGAGGAACACATTTTGGGTAATTTCCTATTTGTATCACTGAGGTAGGATGCTACACAGGGATATGGCATTTAGATCCTCTGCAGAATTCAGGCTTCTGCAGCCTCTGCATGTCTTGACCTCTGAATATATTCCTCAGAGTTCAGAGGCTTCATTCACTGCTTGTCCTCAGGCCTTGCTAAGGGACTCTGGATAAGATGTTCATTTTCCTCTTCCTAGGCTCTCATGGTGGCCAGCATCCTTGCTGTGCATGCTGCTCTATACTTGGCTATTTCACATGGTCATGTTCTCATGTGTCTCTAGCTTTTCTGCTTCTAAAACAAACACTGATTACTCACACTGGATTAGGGACTCTCTCCATTATCCTGAATGACCTCATGATAGCTGATAACATATGAAGCCATTGTATTCCAAGTGTGGTCCCATTCTGAATTGCTGGGCTTGTATTTAAATATATTATATGATAGTGGTAGTACTTTTTTCTCCCAGAAGTTTTTTGTTTTAATTATTTCAAAGTTATTTTAAGTTATGTTGAGGTTTAATAAGTATCCACTTTTCTCCCACAAAATATTCTTTTCAGGATGAAACTAATAATAAAAAATAATATTAAAAATTTTACTTTTTAATTTGTATGTGCAGTACCCGCGGAGGCCAGAAGAGGCCATTGGATCTTCTGGAACTGGAGTTGGGTTGTTAAGTGTTGGACTTCAGTGATTGGAACTGATGATCTCAGGTCCTCTGCAGGACCTGTACACAGAGTTAAAGAAGGCCATCTCCTTCTCCCCAGCCTCAATATTTGCCCTCCCCAAGTTTCCAGCATACTTTCTTAGAAATGTTTCAACCTTAATATGCAAGATCTTTGGAAGAAGTTTAGTCAGCAACTGTTCCTTAAGAGCAGACAAAGGCACAGTGGTGTGTGAGCATCAGAAAAATCAAAACAGAGAACATCTCCAGAAAACAGACGCTTGCTATTGTTTTTTAAAAAGTTAATTTCAGAGAGAAATGTGATATGAAAAATAAATTGTCATCAATCCATTCCCGGAAACTGTCTAATAGCTGATGAAATTGTTGGGTTATAGCCATCAGCAAATGGGAACTCTCAGTTTATATATTAACCTCATTCTCATCTGCCAAAACAAGATACAAAGGAAGGTCATAGAGAGGCATCTTTTTTATTTTCCTAACCAGAAGGCAGGGAGCTCCCTAGTTCTTTGGCTTTGGGTGAGCAAGGCTCAGGTGTTTTGGCTGAGCATATACCTGAGACTTACAGTCTGTATATACTTCTTCTTTGTGGACTGTGTCAGTTTTCTAGTCTCTTCCACTGGGTATTTTCTCCTTCTCTGCCCTTTCCTTCAGCTTATATTGGTATCTGTTTAATGGGTGTGGATGAAATGCAAGAGCTGAAGAAAATGTACATTGCACAGGATTCCTCCTGTACCAACTTGCAATAGAGATGGAAAAATCGAGCTGTTACTCTAGGGTTCCAAGTGGTTATTTCTTACTTAAATTGTAGAGGTGGCTCAGTGTATTCTCAGGTTTGTATCCAGCCTATTCATGTTGCTTAACTTTAAAACTTTATTCTGGGTGGCTGTTGTTCTAGGTATTTGTGGGAGTTTATGTTGCTGAGCTCTCCTTGCTTAATGATTTAATTGATGGCACTACCCAGATGTTGGATAGACTGTGGTTGCCAGTAATTAATAAATACTGGTACTTAAGGATACGGAAGAAACTTTGATCATAAAATAAACGTTTACACTTGGTTTAATGTGGATTTCCTTTGCCTTCATTAGCACTGGAATTGTCGTTTGAAGAAGGCCAATTAGGTACAGACCTTCTCGAGAAGACAAATGCCTTTCAAACACAGGCTGGGTATAGAGGTATACAGGCGACTGGTGAACTATCCAAGTCAGCAGCTGGAGGACTACGTTTGAATCTTAATGCCACTCCTCATTAAAGTCCTTATTGTGAGAAAATCTTTTAACTTTCTGATGGCCATCTTATTTACAATGAGAGTGAGTACAGGAGCATCTCAAAATTGACATCTGCAGATGATTACATTTGTTATTTATTACTTTTTTAACATTTGTGTATGATTTAAGCTTACTTTAAATTATTTTGCAAAGTTCTGTGTGTTTCTACAGGCATAAACAGAATATACATACACATATATGTACATGTACATATATAATTGATTATGGATCTACAAATTGGATGAAACAGTGTAGTGCTTATCAGTTGTCCTGGCTTCTGGGACTGCTAAGGTGGAAACAAGTGGGTAAGTTTTCAAGTTTCTCATTTGCCAAGGGGTGTCTGCCATGGCTGGAAACTCAGATGTGGAGCTGGGAGTTGGCTCTTCTTCCCTTGACTTTTTCATGAACCACTGATAGTTGCTTACGGTTTAGTGTCATAGTTATAGACCAAGTGCCCTAGTGGTGTCCTAAGAGAATGGCAGAAGAAGCTAACAGTTTCTCAAAATCCATGTTCAGAGATGCTCAGAAAGAGTGCTATCTAGTTGATAAGCTTGTAGGTACTTGCAAAGCCTCAGTTTAAAGTGATTCAACAAAACACCATCCTTCAATGATAGGTGTGTCAACAAGTTTAAGTGAAATTTAAGAGCCATTAAATCCTACAGTTCATCCTCAAACTGCTGACAGTATGTCATGGATCTTTTAAGCAGTATTTTTAGTATTTGGTTAAATGTTTTCCTTTAAAAAATGACTTGATTGCCTGTATCTTTCATCACTGCTGTAGCCATTATTCAAGTATTTGTATCATAACTGGAATAATTACGCTTATTTATTTGTGTATGTGTGTCAGGGTGCCATGGAGGTTGGCTCCTGGGAATTCAACTACAGTCATAACGTCTGACAGAAAGCTCCTTCACTCTCTGACCTAACTTGCCAGTTCTGCATAATACATACATACATGCACACATACACACACACACACACACACACCCACACACACACACTATATATATATATATAAAACATATGGACAAAGAACTAGACAACAGAAGAAAAATCCCATTTGCCATCACTTGCCTCTAAAAGTGCTGGTGAAAATATATGCAAAACAACTTGAATGAAGGGGAAACCCAACACAACTAGGAAGTTTTCAATAGGACACCAATATTGCATCAAAAAGAAAGCATAGGACATAGCCAGAGAGACATGTTCCTGGTGATGTGCAGCATAAATACATGATGCGCCTGGAATCACCATTTTCTTTTTCAGTGTTGTTGAAAGGACCAGACATGTAATTATATGTTGATGGTAGAGCAGTGAGCAAGGTGGTGAAATTGTAACAAAGCAGAGAGGAAACAGCTTTGCTAATACTCTTTCGGGGGCGGTAGCAGGACATGCGTCAGCATAAAGCCTCCTCCAGCTGCCTACACAATATCTTCTGCTGCCGTGAGATCTAGTCATCAAGAAAAAAATCTTTATAGCATGTTCCAGTTTGCTTTTTCTTTGTCCTATGGCCAAAGTGTGTGGTGTCTTCCATGAAGAGTTCTTTCCATCAAGTTCTGGTGGGCTTCAAAGAGATATGAGGCCCACCAAAATGCCAAGTTTTACAACAGGACCACAACAAGCTACTCTTCTCCTTAGACCATGTGATCCAGCAAGTCCAATGTGGACTTGGACCATTAGTGGAGATAGGGATTCTTTTTGTATCTTTAAGTGAATCATCAGACTTCTGACATTTAGAAGCCATCTCCTATTTTCCTCTATGCATAACTCTTGTTCTTCTGAGAGACAGTTCTTTGTCTGCCATTGGACCGTATGGGCTGAATGCTTAGCTACAGGCAAGCCAATTCTGGTGAATCCTGAGATGTTCATCACGAACTAGCCATTGGACATGCGTGGAAGCACTCTGTGGTTATATATTTGATTTTCTGAAGTAGACCCTGAAGGCAGAAGGAAGTGACAAGAACAAAGGACCCAAATGTCTATGATCTCCACTGCATCTGTGACCTCATGAGGGTCTTCCTCTGATCAACTGACAGAGGGTTTATAGATGGTTGTGCATGATATGTAGGCACTAACCACAAGGGCACAGCTGCCATTATTCAGCTTCTTCCTGAAACTCACCTGAAGGACAACAGTGAAGGAAAATCCTTACTGGGCAGAAAGTCAAGCAGCACATCTGGTTGTTCAGTTTTCTTGGAAGGAGAAAGGACCAGACATGTAATTATATGCTGATTAATGAACTGTGGTCAATGGCTTAGCCAGATGGTCAGAGATTTAGGAGGAATGTAAATGAAAAAATGACAGACAAGAAGTAGGTAAGTTAGACTTTTCTAATTGGTAAATATTTTTTTGTGTTGCATATGAATGCTCATTGTAGACTAAATCTAATAGAAGGGGATTTTTAATAATTAAGTGAAGAGTATGGTTCATTCTGTAGTTACCAGTAATATTTTCTTTCTAGACTTTCTTATCATTGCCCAATGGGTTTGTGAACAAAGTGCCCCCATGGCAGGATAAAGTAGATATGAATTCATCAGTACATCCACATTCACCCACCAAGACCAAACTGAATTATAGCCATTGTTCACAGTTCAATATGTTGACCACAAAGACCAGTATCTGGTTCCTGAGAAGATAGCATTCCCTGAAATGATCAGCCAACTACCTGAGGACAGTTTATTACAAAGTACTGCCTCCATCATTGGAACAGACCATCTATATGGGGACTGGTCTTCCATGAGTTCAATGTATTTGCCAAACCTAGCACCTGTGCATTTAAAAAATGCCTTCTTACCATCACGGAGCCTACATAGCACTGTTTCTGATCCAGCAGACCATATTCCTGACAATGATATATAGCAACGGGTCTGCGATTATAGTATTTACTGTTCTTGACAGATTTTTCATCACCCTGAACTAGTTGTCTAGATAAAATTGTGAAAAGGCCTCTTGAAGGCTCACCTTATCAAGATGGTGGATATACCTTGCAGGGCTGAAGTCCTTCAGTAAGTCAGTATTGATTTTGTATTATAGCATTTAAGTATTTTTAAAACTACTAAATATTTATAATATATTAAAATATTGATACCGCTCACAAACATTGCATCTATTTCAGAGAAAAAGGTGTCAGTGTGAATTTGGTTGTGTATAGGTTTGTTGCATTGTGTTAAAAAGAGATGGAGCCTTGTTAAAATTTAGAGATTAATGTTCTTAAGAAGGTTGTACATTGGTCTGAAGTAGATTGGGTATTTGTAGCGATTGCTGTGACTTGGATATGAAATAACCCCCATAGGCTCATTGTTTGAGTTTTTGGCTCTTAGCTGGTAATGTCTTGAGAAGTTTGTAGAACCTTTCAGGTATAAGGTCTAGCTCATAAATCTAAGACACAAGTAGAAGCCTTGAGGGCTATAGCCTGTGTCAGCCATGCTTCTAGTTGTCCTTGAGCTCTGTTTCCTCATTTCACAAGAGTCAGCACAGATAGCCACTTTACCTACTCCTTGATACACCTTTGTTTCTGTTATCTGCTGTTTTGATGCAGTGATAAGAAGAATCACTTACAAGTGATAGTTGATTGCATATGTCCATCTAAGCCACAGAGTGCTTAGATGCCTGCACAACCAATCTGGATGTTTAGCTAGAAAGCTTTCACCTGAGATTACATTTATTTTAATAGACACCTGAGTAAAGTTGAGTGTTCTCTCTAAAGCCAATATATTCCATCCCTCAATTGATGAACTCAGTAGAGTAGAAGGACTGACCTCCTTTAAATAGGAATTTTGCCAGTTGATGGATGGTCTTCAATGTGACTTTCCTTACTCTTCTTGCTGTTCCTCAGTCTCCAGAGGTCCAGCCAGAAAGTCTTCAGACTTGAGGTAAAGTCTTTTCTTTTGAATGAAGGCTGCTGAGATGGACATGCCATACTCTATAGTCATGTGAACCAATTCCCTCAATCTCCACACAAACTTCAACTGGTTCTTCACTTTCAAACCTTTCCTCTATGGCAGGCAGCAGCAGTGGAGTAAGAGGAGTTTTACTATTGACTAAATAGTACATCAGAGTATGATGCATAGCACAACAATTCTCTACATTGTAAAGACAAAAAGAAACCTCCTCCATTTTTATAGCCTCACAAATACAGCCCATTAAAGGAATGTACTTAGGCTGGTAGGTTCATCATTATATGACATATTTTTCCTATATTTGATTGATAATTAGAACCATTTGCATTTATTGATTGGCATATGTAAAGGAGAAATAAACTCATATTTTCATGAGAGAGTAGATATGAATTGAGGTGCCCACCTAAGTTGACATTCCATCCTCCCTCTGAAACCAGAAGTCAGAGAGCTGCCTTTTCTCATATTCCCATTTCAAATAGATGGTGCTTAGCTCCCTGAGAAACTCATTAAGTTGCATTGTTGACAGAAGTTTATTTAGGGTTTAAGAAGATTTACACACATTTCAGAGAGACATGGAAAGAATTTACAATAAGTTTATTAAATAAAATGATTGAAAACAAAAAAGCTCAGCTGTCTCCTTTGCTGTTTGAAGGCAGGAAAATAAACCTATTTCTCTTCTGATAAATTTACCTTTAGAGTATTCATCTTTGTGTTTGTAGATTTCTTTCTTGATTGTAGGGAGAAGCAATTTCTTTTTTTAATGATGTGTTTTTTAACTTAAATATTTTCACAATGGAAAAATATTAATCAGCAGTAAAGATGGGGTAAATAGATAAGTCAGCAGTGAATGTTTTGCCCATGGGCATGGATATATAGCAGTAATCACATAAAGAATGATTAGAACAATCAATTTGAAACCTTTCCTAAAGTAAAGCACTTAATGACTTCATTAGGTATGCTCAGCCAGGCTAGACATCTTCGCACAAGTGAGAGGAGAGTTTACTGGGAGTGTCTATGATGTCTACCAAATATAACAAGATGAAGCAAAAACTATCATATCGAAGGTGGACATGACAACGCAGCAGGAGGAGAAGAGCATCACGAGCAGGCAGAAGAAGCAGAGACCCACTCACTCTCACAGTCAGGAGTCCCGTAAATATACTAAGGTAATAGCTATACTACATATGCAGAAGACTTGGGGCAGACACAAGTGAGCCCCGCCTTGCTGTTTCAGTCTCTGTGAGAACATATGCAGTTTGCTTAGTTGATCCAGAGGACCTTATTCTCCTGGTGTCTTCCATTCCGCCTGGTTCTTACAGTATTTTCACCTTCTCTTCCATAGGATTCCCTGAAGTCTGAAGTTAGGGATTTGATGGAGACCGTCCATTTAGACTTCCTTTTTTGCATAATGTCTGGCTGTGGGTCTCTGCATCTGTTCCCAGATGCTACTGAAGGAAGCCTCTTATGATGACTGGATAAAGCACTGATCTATGAGTATAGCAGAATGTCATTCTGAGTCCTTTTATTAATGCTTTTTTTCTTTGCTTCATGGTACTTGGTTTTACCCTAGGTCTCTGGGCTATCTAGTCTCTGGTTCTTGGTCACCCAAGCAGTGTCAGGTATGGGTTCCTTCTAGTGGATTGAGCCTTGAGTCAAATCAGACACTGGCTGGCTGCTCCCACAAGTTCTGTGCCACCATTGCCCTAACAGGTAGGACAGAAGGTCTCTGATTACAACTGAGAAGGGGCATGATTTCATTTATTTATTACACATTTATGCTTTTCTTTTAGCTCATTTAGTTGTTTATTAATTAATTTTACTTTGTAAAAATTGTTTAATTTTTCTGTCTTATTTCAATTATAAAATATGTTCTAGGCTTGGTATTTGGTTTTACATTTTCTTTAAATTAAATTATCATATGATGTGATATGGTGTGTGTGTCTGCATGTAAGTATGCACCTACATGCATGACAGAGCATGTTTGCAATGATCAGAAGACAACATGCAGAAATTGGCTCTCTCCTTCCTGTTGTAGTAGGTTTCTCGGGTCCCGGGCAGTCAGAGATCCGGGACCCACAGCTGCCGCCGGGACTGCTTATCCGCCCGCCGCCCGGGTCCCCAGAAACGACTCAGACGCTTCTATTTACTTCATGCTGTTTGGCCTATGGCTCGGGCACATTGCTAGCTAGCTCTTACATCTTAAATCAACCCATTTCTATTAATCTGCGGGCCACGTGGCGGCCCGTAGCTCACCCGTGCTCCTTACATGCTGTTCCTTCGGTGGCTTCAGCTCGGTCTGCCTTTGACTCCGCCCTGCTTCTCCTACCTGAACTGACTCTCCTCCCACTTTTTCTATGGTGCCCGCCATGACCCATCAAACAGCTCCTTTATTTAAAGATACAGCACACACAAATGCATTCCCACATCACTTCCCCCTTTCTCTCTAATCAAAAAGGAAGGTTTCAATTTTAACATAGCAAAATTACATATAACAAAATAGCTATCAAGCAAGAATTACAGTTACAATATCTAGTCTATTTGTATTTAGCAAAATTAAAGAAAATACTCTATCATCTACCTTATCTTTATGAATCTAAAGTTTTATATCTAATATATCTTTTAAATGACTAAGAAAAACTGTACATATAACTATCTAATCTTCAACTCCATCAAAGACCACAGAAGGATATAATATTTACCCAAGTAAACCAGAAGTGCAAACGACTTCTAAAATCTAGAAAGGACAGAGATGACACCTGTCTGCCTGGACAGTCACCCAAAGTTCTTTTATAAAGTTGGGGTAACCATCTTCAGCCTATAGGCCTGGAGTCTCTTTTCATTTCAGTGAAGCAGGAAATCCGCTCTGCCCATTCTGGCACAGTTCATCCGTTGCTTCTCCTTGAGTCCTGAAGAATGTCTGACAGTTTTCTCTGTAAAGCAGGAACCTGAATGACCATCTAGGCTTGTTCTGCCAAAGTTCAGAGGTCATCTTTTTATGGAACCTGCATGTCCAGTTTAAACAGCATACTGTCAAGCAGTCAATATAAAAACAGTTTCTTCTCTAGTGGCTTACCATTACCACAAATAGATGAGACTCTATATGGAGTTTCTTCAATGCCCATTTTCCTGTTGAAGTAAATTAGTGCTGCCAGGAACAGACCTGTCTCACTGTCCAGAAAAGTCTAAGCTCTTAAAACATTTTAAATGCCATATTCTGTAGGTCTTAGAAGTATTTGAAGATTATCTATTTAATTGAAATATATCTTTGTATACCTAAAAATCCTAACTAACCTAACTATAAGTTTGATTATCAAAAGTGACTATTAACCTTCATTTCTTAATTATACACTATAATTTTAAAACAGTTACATGAACATCATACCTTAAACAAGAATAGAAAAACACATACAGCATAATAAAATTGACTTTAAATTTGTATCAATAAACCAAAATCTATACCAATGTAAAGCAGTTTGAGATTAACAGCTGATTACCTGTAAATTTAATAATCTAATTTTTTAAAAAAGCATTGCATTCACATACCATATCCCCCGTTTCTTCTTAGAAAGAGATTGACTATGACCATTAACCATTTATAATGAAAACAAACATTTAGAAACAATATTTGGGGAATTTGGGCGAAGTTATCCATTACTACTTCCTGCTGATTAAGGGGCGTTGAAAATCTCACAGATTGTTGAGACTGGGTCATAATCTGTAGCTGTGAAGCTGATCTGGCCATCTCTTTTCATCAGAGGTTTTTTCAGGGGGTCTTGGTTGATGAAACCATATTTGCCTGGAAGCAATCCACAGGTTCTCATCTGTGGAAACAGAAACAGAACTCTTCCAAAGCAATAAATCCTTAGACACAAATTTCAAAATCAAAATACCTTTAAAATATACATTCTTGTTTAACTTAGTAGCCTTTGCAATCCATTGTCTTTTTGCAGTTAGCTCATTAACAGTTAAAAAATTAAAAGAAAACACAATAACAACCAAAATCCAGATTTTGTGTCTATTTTCCATCTTTACGTGGCTTATTATATTTTTATTACTCTATTTCTCGCTTTAAAAACCTTTTCTAACCTCTTTCCTTTTTCTCTGAAGCCTATGTACCTTTTACAAACATTGTAACCCGTTTACAGGTTTTTCTTTTATCTGAATCTGTTTTATTGTGAGTCTTTAATCATCTTCTAACCTTAAGAGCTTTTAAAATACATTCTCTAAAAAGAAGCACAGTTTTTGCAAATTAGGCTGAATCACTAAGTTTTCTTAAACGGACCGTAAACAGAGCACACCTAAGAAAATGCTGCCACGAAGAAAATTTGTTTGTCTTTTGTTCAAAATAAGCAGAAATCTAAAATCAATCACGTTACTGAGTCTTTTGTTAGTTTTTAGGAACCCGCCTGATTGTAGCTCACACTGCCTGTCGCCAGCCCGCCGCTGGCGCCATTTTGAATGTGACTCGGACCATGCTTTCTTTGTACAAAGACCCGATTTACATACACAATTTGGAAGCTGCCTTTGCTCAGTTTCTGCGATCTAGAACTCTTTTTAATCTTTCTCAGGCTCTAAGTGGATAATCGCCCCACGTTGGGCGCCATCTGTTGTAGTAGGTTTCTCGGGTCCCGGGCAGCCAGAGATCCGGGACCCACAGCTGCCACCGGGACTGCTTATCCGCCCGCCGCCCGGGTCCCCAGAAACGACTCAGATGCTTCTATTTACTTCATGCTGTTTGGCCTATGGCTCGGGCACATTGCTAGCTAGCTCTTACATCTTAAATCAACCCATTTCTATTAATCTGCGGGCCACGTGGCGGCCCGTAGCTCACCCGTGCTCCTTACATGCTGTTCCTTTGGTGGCTTCAGCTCGGTCTGCCTTTGACTCCGCCCTGCTTCTCCTACCTGAACTGACTCTCCTCCCACTTTTTCTATGGTGCCCACCATGACCCATCAAACAGCTCCTTTATTTAAAGATACAGCACACACAAATGCATTCCCACATCACCTTCCCTCATGTGGAGTCTGGAGATTGAACAGAGGTCATCAGTCTCTGGATCAAGCCTCTTTACTGTTGAATTATCTTGCTGTCCCATGTTTTGCATTTTATTTTCTTTAAACATATCTTTGGATGAACATGTCTTAAATTTCAATGAGTCAAATTTATGCTTTACTGTCATAACTTATATATGAGAAAGACTTCTTAATTACAAGGTGTACTGATGGTTTTGTCTGTCAACTTGACACAAGCTAGAGTTATGAGAGAGGTAGTGGCCTCAGTTGAGGAAACGCCTTGATGAGATCCAACTGTAAGGCATTTCCTAAATTAGCAGTCAATGAAGGAGGGCCCAGCCCATGATGAGTGCAGCCACCCTTTGGCTGGTGGTCATGAGTTCTATAAGAAAGAAGGCTGAACAAGTCATAGGAAGCAAGCCAGTAAGTGGCATCCTCCATGGCCTTTGCACAAACTGCCTCCAAATCCTGCCCTGACTTTCTTCAGTGATTAAAAAAAAATATGGAAGTGTAAGCCAAATAAACTCTTTCTTACCAATTTGATTTTTGGTCATGGTGCTTCATCACAGCAATAAAAACCCTAACAATGACACAAGTTATTGAAGACAACATATTATATATTTGTCTTTAATCTCATAGACATGATTCTTATGTGATGGTATTTCACTTCTTTTTTTTATAACATTATATGTATGTATTTATTTCTATTAATTTTTTCATTGGTTTTATATCCCAGCCAAAGTTTCTCTTTCCTCCTTTCCTTCTGTTCTCTCACCTCTCCTTCATTCTGCCCCCTGCCCCCATCCAGTCCTTCTCTGTCTTCATTCAGAAAGGGGCAGGCCTCCCAAGGGCATCAACAAAGCTTGACACATCAATTCAAGGCATGACCAAGCTCCTCCCCCTGCATCAAGGCTGGGCAAAGCAACCAGCATGGGGAATAGGTTCCCAAAAGAGGCTCAAGCCCCAGAGACAGGCCCTGATTTCCCTGCTAGGAGCCCTACAAACAGCTACACAACTGTCACACACATGCAGAGGACTTGGTTCCATGAAGGCTCCCTAGCTGTTGGTCCAGAGCCTATGAATTTCCAGGAGCCCAGGTCAGCTGTCTTTGTGACTTTGTCTGTAATGACCTTGACACCCTCCCCTTTACACTTGTACAATCTCTATTCCCTCTTTAACAGGACTCTTGGAACTTTGTCCACTGCTTTGCTGTGGATTTCTGCATCTGCTTCCTTCAGTTACTAGATAGCTGGCTCTCTGATAACAATTAGGATAGTCAGCAATTTGATAACAGGAAATGGCCAGTTCAGGCATCTTCTCCACTGTTGCTAGGAGACTTAGTTGTGGTCATCTTGTGGATTCCTGGGGGTTTCCCTGGTGCCAGGTTTCTCACTAACCCTCAAATGACCCCCCCATCAAGACATGTCCTTTATTAGTTTCCTCTTCCATTCTCCCAACTCATCTCCACCACACAGCCTATTCAACCTTCTCCCTTAAAGTCCATCCCTCCCATTTTCTAATCCCCACCCTCAGTTTACCCGGGAGATCTCTTCTATTTTCCCTTTCCAGAGAAATCTGTGTGTCCTTCTTTGGAGCTTCCTTGTTCCCTAGTCTCTCTGGGGCTATGAACTATAGCCTGGTTATCCTTTACAGCTAATATCTAGTTATGAGTGAGTACATACCATGCTTGTTTTCCTGGTTCTAGGCTACTTCACTTAGCATAATTTTTTTTCTAGTTCCATTCATTTGCCTGAAAATTTCATGATGTCATTTTTTTAATAGCTGAAAACTCCATTGTGTAAATGTACACCCTTTTTAATGTATTCTTTAGTTGAGGGGCATCTAAGTTGTTTCCAGGTTCTGGATATTATGAATAAATCTGCTATAGACATAGTTGATCACGTCTCCTTGAGGTATGACTGAACATCCTTTGGGTATATGCCTAAGAGCTGGTCTAGCATAGAAAAAAATGATTCCCATTTTTCTAAGAAACAACCATATAAATTTCCAAAGTGCCTGTACAAGTCAGAACTCTCACCAGCAGCGGAGAGTGTTCCCCTTGCTCCATATTCTCTTCAACATAAGCTGTCTTTGGTGCTTTTGATCTTAGCCATTCTGACAGGTATCTCAGAGCTGTTTTGATTTGCATGTCCCTAATGGCTAAGGATGCTGAGCCATTCTTTGTTTGTTTTTATTTTTTATTTTATTTTTTTATTAAAAAATGTCATTTTTTAGTATGCATCTCCCTGCTCCCCCTCCCTTTCCTCCTCCTGATCCCCCCCAGTCAGCCTTCAGCTTCAACCCCCCCCATCAACCCATCCCCTCCCATAAGAGCAAGAAGTCTCAAGGTGGTTCAGCTCAGCCTGGCATGCCCACTCCAGGCAAGTCTGATTTCCTCATCCCAAAGTCAATGATGCAGGGAATGGGCTCCAAGGTGCCAGCCCACACACAGGAACACAGTCTGATCTCACCCCTCCAGGCTCCATATACTGCCCATGCCAATAGATAGTTGCCTACCATTGGAGGGCACAGCTCCTTTTCCCTGATGCTTCCCCAGTGGCTGTTCTTGATTCAGTGAGCACCCCCCCCCCCCCCGAGCTCCAGCTCTTTAAGTATCTTGGCTGTTTGAGATTCTTCTGTTGAGAATTTTCGGTTTAGATCATTACCCCATTTTAAAAATTGGATCATTTTGTATTTTGATAAGTCCTTGAGTTCTTTATGTATATTGGGAATCAGCCCTCTGTCAGATTCACTTCGTTTTAAAAGTAACTTGAATAGTAAGTCTTAGTAATTTTTTTATCCATTCTCATACATTGCTAATGAGATTTTAATTGCCTTTTCTGTCCTGTGCCATGTTTACATTTGTGCAAGAGTCTATTTCACCCTTTTTACTCCAGAATGTGGCTGTTTTGAGTCACTGATGTGACACTTGACACATTGTATCACTACTTTGATTCCACTAAGTTTAATGTTGCTCTTTAATAAAATTCTCTTTGATATTTCTCTGCTTTATTTTTTTGACCTTCATGACTTCCTAAAGGATGTTATCTGTAGTATGAGGTTTCTGGCCTGGACTTTTGGGCCTAGCCTCAAGGTTTAGGACCACAGACCCGCAGACCCGCAGAGACACACAGATGTTTCCAATAGTTTTAGGCTGATCAGGCTTAGGCCCAGGAATATAGCTTGCTAACTCTCTACCCTTAAGCTATCCCATGTCTCTTGTTCAGCCATGCGCCTCGGTACCTTTCTTTAAAGCTGCATGGTTGTCCTCTGCATCCTGTAGCTTCTCTCTGGTGCTCTGTCTGGCATTCTGTTCTCAGAGTTTTTCTTAGTCTGGTAGTCCCACCCACACTTCCTGCCTGCCTTTGGCCAATCAGTTCTTTTTATTAAACCAGTGGGTGGGACAGTTATTTACCATGAAACAATACAATACCCCTGCAGTTACCTTTGTCTTTAATTTTAAAATATTTTACTGTTATGGACATAGTTTTCAGCTTTTCTGTTTTTTAAGAAGTCTGCTTATGTATTTTCATGTTTTAGCAGCTAAGTAAAATTCTTAGATATTCTTTTGAATTATTTTTCAAAATTTATCTATTTATTATTTAGTGTGTGTGTATGTATGTGTGTGTGTATGAGTATGTGTGTGTATGTGTGTGTATGTGTGTGCATATGTGTGTGTGTGTGTGTGTTTGTGTGCATGCATACGTGCGCATGGAAGAGCTTCCATCTGGAAGTCAGAGGACAAATTGTATGATTCAGTTCTCTCCTCCACTGTGGGTCCTGGGGATTCAACTTTGGTTGATAGGTTTGGCAGCAGGTACCTTCACTGACTGAACCATGTTGCCAGCATGCAATAGCCTTTAGCTGTTGTCCACACCCTCATCCTTGTTATCATCGTCTGCAGCGATGGCTGGACGTGTAAATCCCGTTCTATTTGCTGAAGTAAAATATTATTTCATTTACTCATTCCACACTTGTCTCATTCCTCTGCGTGCCTTTTGTTCATTTCTCTTGGTTTTGTTCTTGTACCTTTATCTCATCCCTCGAGTTTTGAGCTTCAGCTTCTGTACTTCTTTTCCAGACTTTTGGCTTTCCAGACCTTTGTTCTTTGTTAAAATCTCCTCAGTCATTTTCAATATTCTCTTGATTCTTGCCTGCCTGTGATTCAATCTCTATTCTCTAAACAATGGATTCTTTGTCTAACTTCTATACCAATCATTTTACTGTTGGAATCCTTTGTGATCTAAATATATTGCTTATAATTCTCCATTGACTTCCACACAAGATGGTTTGTTTTCTCATGCATTTGATAATTATTTGGTCCCAATATGTGACTGTAAGAAAATTATGTGTGAGCTATAAGACATGTTTTTACTAAGAAGTTATGTTATTGTGGGAAGTCCACTGTGTCTGAAACTCTCTTCATCCCTGTGTAGCATGTTCAGCCCAGATGCATATGGCAATAGTACTATGCTTAGACTTTTAAATAGGAGAGTATTTTCATTTGCTGCTTCTCTGCCATCCTGGAACAGAAGGCTGGCTCAGGCAGGTGTTTCATTAGCCTCTCAGCTTTTTGTATGCAGGACTGGGTTGCATGCTGTGCTCTACTCTAGGGGTCTTATATTCAGCAATTTCTCTCTTGGCAATCACCACAGCCTTGTGTCCAGCATCACAAGATTTTAGTCCCCAAAGGTTGCACTCCTGTGATTGGCAGTTACCCAGCAGATATTGCCAACTTCATCCCTTTTCATAAAAATTTTAGTTTTTTATTATCATTGTCATCAACATTCATTTTTCTTTGGGATTCTTCCCAGATGTTTTTACACTAACATTGCATTAAAAATACGGGGTTTGGAGAGATGATTTGGTTAGTGTCTGCTTTTAAAAACACTATGCACTGGTAGAGGACATTTGGAGTACTAATTCCCAAATGGCTAGATACAAAAGATTAACATAATTTTAGAAAATCAAATGTCCAATATGTCAGTTACTTTGCATGCCTAATGAAAAATTAAATGCATAAATATGAGAAATTCTATGGAGCAACTGCAAGTTTTAGTGGGCAGAAGTGTGTAGTATGATTAAAAATTACCAGCAGGTTATACTTTAATGATAGCTTCTATAGGATGAAGAAAGTGATTTCTCAACTTGGTACTCTAAGTGTAAAAATTCTATTTTGTTTTGAAATTTTATTCATAAACATCATGTCTATATGTATGTGTCTGTGTGTAGGTATACACATGTTGATGCCAGAAGTAGGCAGTTGATTGCATGAAGTTTGAGTGCCAGGATTCTGTCAGTTCACAAGAGCAATACACACTCCTAACCTATGAAGCATTCATTTCTCCAGCCACATATCATGGCCAATCTACAAACAGGGTCCCAGAGAAAAATCTCTGCCCTAGATTTTCTAGTCCAACTTTCTCATCAAAATTTCTGTACTAAGACTCTTCTATGTTACACTATCTACAATATGATTCTTAGATTGGACATAGTTGAATATTTGCTAAATGAATACATAGTTAGAATGTACTGACTTCGTTTCAGTAATGAACCAAGTAAATCCACTGCAGTAGTGGAAATAAAATATTTTCTTTAAGTCTTATTCAGTATTTAATACTCAAGGGATGTTTAAAAGACTTTCTAGTGGAAATTTCTTAAAACACTGGAGGATTTAGATGGTTTCCTATTCTTTTCCCTAACTTTTCCTACTGGCAACTGTTAGAATATTTTTTAAAGAAAATAAATGTCAGTATCTGGTCCTTTTTCTACTAAAGAAGCCTGAGTTAATTGCTGCTTTCACTATTTGTTAGACATTCTTTCTTGGTTGGATGATGATCTTGGGATCAATTATTCACAGTCTGAATCTAGAGCTTTTTGCCATCATTAAGCCAGATTATGGAAGCCTTCCTTTATTATTGTACTTTGCATAGGCAGGATGAGCTGAAGATGAGGTAGCAATGGCTCTAAGCTTTCTGGTGCCGTTCAGTCAAGCGGGATGAGGGACAATGGAAAGAGACGGAACAAAATCATTTGAAAAAAAAAAATCGCGTGATAATGTCAGGGCAATACCCAGAAGCTTAAGTATGTAATCCATGCCTTTCTAATTTTCAAAAGAGCTTGATATGTCTTACCTGCTATCAGTGCTCTATAAATTCAGTGTACTTCTCCTGGGCTAGCAAAAATTTTGAAAGGCAAGTCATGAATGTTGTGTTCGTAATGTCTCTTTTTGATTGTCTAGCACATTTAACACAGTGCCTTGCCTTTAAAAAAATCTCAGGAAGTCATGGAGAGACACAAGAACGGGAACAAGAAATGGTCTCATCCATGTAAATACCACTAATCAGATGCTTGTCTTTCTTCTGGAGTTTTGTATTTGGCCCATAATGACCTTTGAGATCAGTATGTATAATTTCTAATTTCCATGATACTCTCTCGGTGTAAACAGCTTAAGGATGAGGAAGCTTCTGGCTAAGGGTGTTCTGAAATTTCAGTTCATCATGGTGAAGGTTCAGAGGAAGGCATGCATCTTCCCATAGTGGCGGAATCAGTAGCAGCTGCTTTTACACATGATGACAGGCAAGAAACAGCAGAGAAGCCAGAGCTGGAAGTGGATTCGGCCTCCAAAGCATACTTCTAGTGGACTATTTCTGCCACCTAGTACTCTTGGCCCCATATCCCCCAAATTCCTTAACTACCCCAAACTCCACCACCAGATGGGAAGTGGGTGTTCAAACATGATCCTATGGAGGACTTTTCAGACACAGAGCAGATTGGTGTATTGATCATTCAGCCACAGAGGGAACTGACCACAAAGAAGTTTAATAAGTCATTCAAATTTACATAGGTAGTCATACAGAACCCAGATGTAGGTCCAGGAGGCACCCAGTAAGTACAGACCGAAGTCACAATAAACCAACTCCAGGTATCTTTCCAAAGAAAGAACTTTAACACTATAGTCTTGGGAACTCTACATCTAAAGTTAACATGTTTCTCTGTTTTTGTTTTTTGTTTTTTTTTTCTTTTTCAGCCTGCGTCAATGATGGCAGCTATAAATTCTGTCTGCATTAAAAGACTTTGTTTATTTCTGATAAGAAGCCCTTTAATGTCCTTACCTTAAGACATAAAAGACTGACATATTTTACCTCCAGCAATTTTTTGTTTTGTTTTCTTTTTTTTCTAAGCTGGGTAGTCCTCAAAGGAGAGACATTTCATTGGTATGCTAGCTATTTCTTAGGTTTTACAGGGAAATTTTCCCAATGCTCAGACTATAAATATGTTTTACCTGCAACACATAACAACCACTTTATAGCTTGCACATTAATAGAATGCACTGACTGAAAGTCATTTGGAAATTTGGACTTCTCTCTCCTCCTTTTCTATATAGTCTCCTTCACCTTCAGGCCTTGAGATAATCACAGCTCACCAGAGGTAGAAGGGGCTTTAGTATAATTACATGGTTTAAGGAAACTTCAGTTTAGAAAAGCTCAGACTCACTCTATGCCAGGGGAAAAAGTGAAGGAGACCGAAATGAGAATAGTTCTGCGTGGAGATGAGAGTGTCACACAAAGAGATCAGACACACGATTAGAAGATGGCGTCAGTTACTGCAGTGGGGAGTCTCATAAGCCATTCCAGTCAAATGCAGTTAGTAGAGAACAAAAGGGTAGGAGTGGCTACCTACAAAGTGTTCTGGTGGGCCTTATGCTGTGACACAGACTGGCCTGTGGGCACTGCAGAGGAGCAGAGGGCAGGCAGAGAGCATTCTGACTGATGGCTTTAGGAAAGCTGCTTGTTTATTTATTCACTTGGTACATTTCTTTCTGGCACATCTTTCCCGACGATGGAGTGGAATTCAGATTTAATAGAGACCCTGTGCTCTAATGATAGGGTAAATCAACAATAGAGAGTGGGATCTAGGGAAAAATGCTTTTTAACCTTTTTTTCTTTTATTGAAAATAGATTTGTTTCATACAATATATTCTGATTGTGGTTCCCCTCCCCCTACTCCTTCCAATTCCTCCCATACCCCTCCTGTTCAAGTCCACCCCCTTTCTGTCTCTCAGAAAACAAAAGGCATCTTAAGGAATAATAATAAATAAAACGAAACAAAAGTGTAGTTTTGCTAATCAAGAAGTAGGCATCTGCCAGGAGAATAACGGAATAAAATTCTCAGTCTATTTCTTCATTGATACACAATGGACAAGGGAGGTAGAATGTTTCAACTAAAGACAAACATGCTAAAAGTACTTCCAAAGACATTGCCAGGATGGTAAAATAGATGTACCTGGGTTGAAGAGGTGGTTTTTTATTGTAGATCCAAGATTCCTGAGGCCGAAGAGATTCTTTTAGCACTGGGAATAAACCCAAGTTCATACACATGCTGGCACACTTTTATAGGAGCAAACAGCTCTGAACACTAACAGTTATAATAAGACCATGCATAAAACTGATGATGAGCCATGAGATTCTGAACAATAAAGCCCATCTTCCAGAAGCATTGAGACCAGCAGGCTCTATGCCTCCACCTAAAGCAAGGTAGATTTAAGATACTATATATGTGCTACAGGAGACACTGTATGGGGAGGCATAGGTCACTTTTCAAAGGACATTTTACTTCTGTCATATTCACTGTTCATTTTTAAATAATGTGCTTTAGGCTGTGGATTGATGTGGGAGTCTTAGTCTTTAGGAACTGTTAAGATTATTTTTGTGGCATAAAATCCTCTGGTAAGCATGTTTTAAAGTCATATTCATATATATATATATATGTCATCTCTTTGTTAAAATTTTAAATTACTCATCTAGGATATTCTAAGTAATTTTGCTCCTAACAGCTCCCAAATTACCCTTGAGAATGGAAGAAACGCTAGAGCTGGGGAGTCTTTGGTATTTATTTAGGGTACAAATGTGAGAAGTTATCATTCATGAGTTATAGAACTATACTGATATTGATGACTGGAAGACAGGCATGACAGTTACCATTGGGTGACTAATGGCTAGTATTAGTATTTTTATACTTTATCATATGTAAGTTTTAAGGCACTTGTGAAATACATTACCCTTTGAAAATGTGGAAACTGAGGCTGTGGGCATTAGACTAGGGTCTTCCAGCTCCTGGTGCTTGACTTCTTAGGATGTGTTTTTAATACAGTGAGGCAAATAAGTCAGAATAATCAACAGCCTATCTGGATAGACCTAAGGTTTCCTGACTACAGACTTTCCTTCTGCCTACAAAAGTAATTATTCCTTAACCTTAAAACACTCCTTACAACTTTGCTTTCAGTTTTAATTATTCTACCACATTTGCCTCACTTTCCCTGTAATTCTTTACCATCATCTTCTACCTTTGAGTGCATTAACAGTAAGAATTCTAACAGTTTACTTAGAGGTCAGTACATTATATTTAAGATAGATTAACTCATCATATACAATTATCTTTCAGAACCTACAGTGGATTGTTTTCAGAACTATCTCCTTCTCTTTTTGTAAAAACAAGATTCTAAGACTGGTTAAGTAACTTGTAAAAATGCTGTAGCTTTCACACCGCCCAGAGAGGGGACCATACAATTTTGTTCTTGATTTTTCTTGTAACTCAATGTGAAAATTCACATGAAGTTCAGAGCTTTTGGTGTCTTGAAAATGACAGCAGAGGATGTCCTTACATTCCTTGCAGTGCCTAGGCGATACCAACTTTGATTTTCAGATGAAACTGAACATCTACCAAAGAAGAAGTGATATAGATCTGACAGAAACAGCCATTGTTGC
The DNA here is from genome assembly GCA_033318265.1 of Phyllotis vaccarum. Lineage (NCBI taxonomy): Eukaryota > Metazoa > Chordata > Mammalia > Rodentia > Cricetidae > Phyllotis > Phyllotis vaccarum. The sequence goes on from JARWLC010000003.1 coordinate 73,948,031, forward strand.
CATTGTGAGTCATGCTGCTATCAGCATCCAGGAACACTAGCCGTTTGCCTGTGTGACTCGAACTGCTCTAGTCACTGTCTAGATGATTCTTGGGGTCTTCACTGACCAACTTGCATGCTTGGGCAAGTTATGTCTTCTGATGATGACTGGTTTTAGGGTGATCACTAATTCCTCAGTGAAGCATCTTGTTTCACCCTTCCTACCTTTGTTCTGAGTGACACAGATTCTCCTATGCACTACGTGGGCATTATCACTCCATATAACAAAAAAGGAACTCACTCATTAGGCAGGATGTGGTGGATGGTGACTGGGAAGCTCTAATACGCATGTGGCACCATCTCCTTTAAGCATCCATGGAATGCCTTGTGTAGCTTATCAAGTACTGGGAGCAAAGGCATGAGATCTCAAGTGCTGGGATTGAAGGTGTGTGCCACCACTGCCTGGCCTCAATGGCTAACTAGTGGCTGGCTTTGCCCTATGATCTTCAGGCAAGCTTTATTTGTTAGAGCATATACAAAATATCCCAACAGCCATGCCCAGTTTTTGCTTCTCTAAACATCTTGAAATAATGGAGAAGGAAGAGAAAGACACTGCTGTAAAGTCCGTAACCAATGAGGATTTGGAGGCAAATGGATTGTACCAGCTCCCGAGAGTTCAATGGTGCTTAGTCTGGGGGACAGACTGACCAGGTGTGTACCCCTCCTCTGTCCCTTTTGGCAGCAACTGACTGAAGAGTGGAGTGTGTATTTCCCTATTGAGGACTGCTCTTTAGCTCCCACTGTTCAGGCCAATGGATGGGTTAAAACAACACTGAGTTGTCAGAGGCTATTATACAAATACTGATGCAAAATGGAAAGAATGTGGATGAACCTGAGTTCAGAGGAAAAACTGCCACATTGCATAGGTCTGACATAGATCCTCATGCACTTACAATGGTCCTTAGATTCCTTATAACATCTAATATTATGTCAATACTCTGGAAACAATTACACGACATTTTGAGAAAAGCCTGTGAAGACATCTTTGTCTTTTCTTTTAAATAGTTTCCTGGTTCACTTGATTGGATTCACGTTTGTCAAACCTACATATAGTTTTGAAGTAATAATTCCGTTATCATCATAAAGATGCACATACAGAAAGCCATAAGGACCAGCATTTTTTTTTTCTAATAACATTGGCAAGTCTTTTGTCTCCAGATATTTCTCCCCAGCTCTCTCTCTTCACTTTGTCCACTCCACAGCTGTGGAATTGTGGATTCTTATCTGAAGTTCTGCCCTGCCCCAAGGTTAGCACAACTCGTTTCTTAGAAGCTTCTGGGAAACTGAGAAACAATCAATTCCTAGGGCAGAATTTAACAGGACTTGCTTTTTTTCATAAAAGATCTGAAGATACTTTAAGGACATACATGGCTTGGAGCTTAGTTTATCTGCTTGGCAATGAAGTGACTTATGTAAACAATACATTAGGTAATTAGGGATTATGTGCCTTTATTCCTCAATAACCACATAAGATAATAGTGAAGTAGTTTTCTTCTCAAAAACTAGCTGTGAAATTTAGCTACCTCATGTCAGTATTGCAAGATGAACCCTTGAAGAGATGATTATAATGTGGAACCTTTGCCTGATAACCGAATTAATGCTGTTAATTCCAGGGATGGGTTAGTCATAAAAGAGGAAAGTTGAGCTACTTTTCTTTCTCTCTTATCTTGCCTTTTGCTACATGATTTTTTTAAAAAATCATATACTGTAGGTGTCTCTGTGTCTCAATACCCACTTCCAAATAACAACAAAGAGGCTTAATATTAATTATAAATGCTTGGCCAATAACTCAGATTTGTTATTAGCTAACTCTTACATTTTAAATAGATTTATATTTCTTATCCACACTCTGCTACGTGGCTAGATACCTTTCTCAGTATGAAAAGTTCATCTCCCTCTTCCCGTGACTCTTCCCCACCCCCCACCCCCGCGCTGATTCTGAGAGACTTTTTTTCTTCCATACACTTTCTTGTTCCTAAAAGTCCCACCTAACCTCTCCCTGCCAGCTATTGGCCTGTCGGCTTATTTACCAACCCAACCTCAGTGACATATATTCACACAGCATGAAGGAATATTCCATATGATACAGTAAGATAGCTTTCAACTGAAAGGTCACCAGATGTAGCCCTTCAGCCTTGGACTTCTCCAGCTTTAGAACTGAGGGACATAAATATTGTTTATAATTTTCCTAATGTGTGCTGTTTTATTGTAGCAGCCCAACACAGACTAAGACACTGATTGATCAATATTGTGCTTTGGGTAGTATATATACACCATGCCATTTACTTCTCAGAAGGAAAACATGGAGCGTAACTAGTCCCATTTGAAAGTTACTGACACCAAAGGCTAGTGTGGGTCACTTCTGAGGTTACAGGCAATAAATGTTAGAGCTCAGTTTGGAATTAAAGTGTACTCACTTCTAAAGTATGGTATTTTAACCTTTACAGAGCATATTCATGCAATCCACTCCTTAAAATCACAACAATCACAAGAAGCTATTCACACCAAATGCATAATCCATTCATTAAAATTGTTATGCAACCAAGGGTCATCATGTATAACAAAATTTCTTATTTAATCACAAAATATAATTATGATCCATATAGTTCTTTTATTGGCTCTCCTGACTTTTGGAAGTATTTTATTAAAGAAATATGAATTCTGCTAATTTCTGCAAATAGTAGGTGCAGGGAGCTCTTAACTGGACTTAAAAACCTGTTAATTTGTGCTTCCCTTTTGCCATCAGAGGGAAAAACAACCCAGGGTTTAAATATATCTCTCTTATAGTTATGAAAGCATGAGATACTTAACAGATTTAAATATAAATAAGATATTCAAGATGTCTTGACAGTGAATTTATCTAAATGACTCCTCTCTTCTGGACAGTTCTTACTGAAAGATCATTTTCTTGATACTCTCTATAAATGTCACCATTAAGCAGTTTACTGGCCATTTGTTTTACTATTTATTTATGCTGCTACCAAGACTGAGGGAAACAGTCAGCAAAGGCTTCACTGTTAAAGATGACACCTGTGAGCTTTGCTTTCTATAGAGTCTTGAGGATCTGAAAGGGCACAGGTTGTTTTCCAATGATAACTGGATAACCCTGTGCCATCTGCAGAGGAGGCAGCTAATTACACTTGAGAGAATAATTTTTTAGCAAGTCTGTTTTAGTCACATCATTTGGTCCTGTTTTGCTGCATGTTAAGTCACTGTCATTAAAGTTCACAAAATCACCACAATCCTAATAATTTGTGGCTATCATTTCAGGGGAGGGTTTGTGGTAAAGACACTGAACACTGGTGAGCATTTTAAGTAGGAAAGGTGGGAAAATTCTGGCATGAGTTCAGAATGTGCAGGGCTTACAGAGCTTGGGAGTCAATTTCATCAAGGCTCTTTTCATTATAGCTTTTTAAATTAATGGATATACCCTTTTACATATTATAAATACTACATAATATATCATACTAGCAATATTTCTAGACCTTGCAAATTTATGTATGGTGAAAACACATTTTTACTCTGCTTACAGTGTTAGAATCAATGAAATACTTTTATCTTGTGTAAAAAGCTCTAAGTCTGAATATATTAGTGACATTTTTCAGTGAAGATATGTTCCATACTCTTTAGTTTACAGTGAGGAGAAAGGGAAACACATATTCACAGTTTTCACGCTCTCCACATTTATTAATGTACCACAGACCAGAAATGCTTTCTGTAAGCACAAGAGAAGCCTAGAGATGAGGTCTGCTTAGAAAGTAGATATTTAGACTCTTAGACCAATGTAATGCTTGTCATAATGTGCTATACACAGTAGTCAACAGAAGAAAAAACCCAATCTCTTCTAAGGATTTTCCTAAATCCACGAAATGTATTTAATCATCGGTTTAAATGTTTTTAAAAGCCCCTCCTTTTATTATTATTATTTTTTGAGATTAGAATATAATTACGTCATCCCTTCTCCTCTTTTCTCCCTCCAGACCCTTCCACTTACCCCTGCTTTGCTCTCCTTCAAATTCTTGGCTTTTTTTCTTATTGTTGTCTTATATTTGTGCACGTGTATATAGATGCATAAGTGCAACAACATGTTGTAAAAGCATGTAGCTTTTCTGTTTTCAGGGATGATGATCTGATACAGATAACCGATTGGTATGCTCCACTCCTCTTAGGGACACCATTTCTCCTGCTTTAGCATGTCTTCAGTGCCTCCAGTTAATTTTTTTTTTTTCTTGCAGAGTATTGACCTTGTGGGCTTTCCTCTTCACATGCTGTGGAAATGCCTTTCTGTATGCTGTGAATATCAATCTTTAAATAAAGGAGCTGTTTTTGCCCATGACAAGCACCATAGAAAAAGTAAGAAGAAAAATCAGAGCATAAGTAAGAGAAACAGGGAAGAGTCAAAAAGACCAAGCCCAAAACCCCCCAAAACAACATATAAAAAACACAGATAAGCCATGGGCCATGTGGCAAGACAAATTAATAAAAATAAGTTAAGATATAAAAACAAGCTAACAATGTGCCTAAGCCATAGGCCAAACAACATAAACTTAATATAACTGTCCGAGTCTTTTCTAGAAGCCAGAACAGTGGCGGGCGACTAAAGAGTCTAAAGCTGCAGGTCTAGAGTCTAGACCTCTAGCCACCCGAGACCAAAAAACCTCATTACAACACATGCTAATAAAGCAACATTTCCTGTTCGGGAAGAGGCTAAACAGCTCAGACATTCAGGCTCATCTCTCAGATGTCTTAAAAGTATGGCAAATTATTAAGGAGAACTCTTTTTGTCCCCTGAGAGAAATATTATCCTCCATGTAAACATTTTGGGCAATTCCATATCATCCGTTTGTTTCTTATGTATTTATGTGTGAATGGACATGCCTCTCTCTGTGTGTTTCTCTATATATGAAAGTTTATAAAATAGGTTTTCAGTATCGTTTTGACAAACACGTTTCATCTTTGCTCTTCTTCCTTATCCCTGCCTCCTGCTCACTCTTCTACTTCCTTCATCAGGCTTTTCTGGCTTTTTATCACCTGTGTTCGGCTCTCCCTTTACTCGAGAGTGCTCTTGAAGCAAGCCTACATTTCAGAAGTGTTGACAACAAAGTGCATTTTGGCTTGTAGAGAAACACTTGACCGCCATCCTCTTGTTTGTGTCTAGCATCAGACTGCAGAGACACCTTGTGAGTGCATCGCTATTGCTTCAGTTCCCTCCAGTTGTCAATCTTCTCAGAAAAGTTGTTCTAGTTCACATTCCACACTTCTGAGACTGTGCCGAAGCAAGCTTGTGTAGGCTTAGACAGCCCCGATCCTGGTCTGCAGCTGAAATTATCTCATGTTCTATGGGGGTGGTGGTGGTACAGATCTTGGCATTATTATCTTACTTTGTGATGTCTTTCTTCTCTTACATATGTCTCCTTAACTTTTTCTTAGTTTTTAAAATTCCATTTTGCTTATTTATTATCCGCCGATTTCATTTACTTAATTTTTTTTGGTCTTAACTGTTACAGGAATATTGGACTTCTGCAAATTACTATCTCAGGTCTAGATCTCAACTTTGGGTGGGTTGGGCATCTTCACAGTTCTGTCTTTTCTCCCATTAGCTTTTTAATGGCACAGTCATTCTCCACTTATGTAGTAGGAGGTTTCTGGCCTGCACTTTCGGGCCTAGCCTCAAGGTTTAGGCCCGCTGATCCACAGACCCCCAGAGACACACAGATGCTTACAATAGTTTCAGGCTGATCAGCCTAAGGCCCAGGCATATAGCTTGCTGACTCTTTACCCTAAATCTAACCCATGACTCTTATCCTGTTCAGCCATGTGGCTCGGTACCTTTTCTCAGAGCAGCATAGTTGTCCTCTGCTTCCTCTGGCTTCTCTCTGGCATTCTGCTCTGTTCCTCCAGTTCCCAGAGTTGTCCTAGTCTGGTAGCTCCGCCCATACTTCCTGCTTGCCTTTGGCCAATCAGTGCTTTTTATTAAACCAGTGGGTGGGACAATTATTTACAATGTAACAACATAATCTCCCACATACCCCCTTTTCTCTTTTAAAACAAAAAGAATTCCAAATCTAATATTCTTTCCCCCTTATCTATAGCAATGTATAAACAACACTGTAAATAAACACAAACACCCATAATCCATGTTTTGGGAATGTGGGTGTCGTTCTCTAGGCTACTTCCTGCTGAATGGGGTTGTTGGCAATCTTATAGGAATCCAAAGAAAAATTTAGGATTATGTACAAGTCTTTAGTGGAGTAGTCTGTAAGGCTGGGTCATCTCAGCCAGTCTCCTTGAAATTGGTCTGGATATAAAGCTCGGGAAACTTCAACAGAGGTGCTCTGAAATGCTGAATCATCTGGTCCATCCATTCCATTGGAGATTTTTCAGGAGTCTTCCTCTACGAAACTTTATGTTCTTTATCCAGGAAGAAATCCACAGCCTCTCATTTCCTGTGAAAATAAAAAGAAAACCTCTTCTCCAAAGTAGCATATCTTTGCATTTCAATTTTAAAGTCAACTCATTTACAAAATATATAGGTTGAATTAATCCAATAGCATTTGCAATCAACTGTCTTTTAACAGCTTTTACTAAGTCATTTTCAGTCAAGAAGCTTAAAGATAAGACAACAACATACAGTATCCAGACATTCTTTGTATTTTCCATCTTTACGTGGCTTATTTTTATTTATTTATTTATTTATTTATTTATTTATTTATTTATTTATTTATTTATTTATTTATTTATTTATTTAATTCTATTTCTTTTTTAAGGGCTTTCTCTACCCTTTCTTTTCTTTCTATAAGCCTATGAATATATATTTTCAACACACTCTAAACCACTTAGACTTTTTTTTTTTTTAAAAAAACTGTCTTTACTGTATATTTATTTCTTAATCTTTCTGTTTCTGACCACACCTTTGATTGCCTAGGGCGATTGACTCCACCCAGATTCTTCTATTTCTGTTTCTGAACACACCTTTAATCTGCCAAGATTTAAGGTTGGTAGGATGGGTGGATGGGCTCCACCCAGCTCCTAGTCTAACTTCATAGAATTTATCTTTTTAAGCCAGGTACTCTGGGGAATTTTAGGGTCCATAAAATTACCAAGTAAAGCTTTGTCATCTGCTGCTCATTAACTCCATTTAAGTATTAGACAGCAGGGCCTCTTAAAAGACTTACAAGTGTTTTGCCTCTAAGGCTGAATCAGGAAGCTTCTCTTCAAAAAGTGAAGCCTTAGTCTGCCTCTGGCAACCAGAATTTATCCAAAAAAATATCACCACTAAGAAGCCATCTTTGATTCTGTTCCCTTTTTGTCCTTATGAACAGAAATCATTTACAACCTTTTGCTTATATTGAGCGTCCTGTGAGACTTCAGGAACTAGCCATTTTATACCTTAGACTGCATCCCAAAAGCTCACTGTCGTCTTCTGGGGGTATAGTTCATGTGATATACCAAAGTTGGAAGGTCATGGAGAAGCTCCCAGACTTACAGCCCCTTTTACTTGGCCTTGATTCCTGAGTCTTGGTTTCTGAGCCCCAGTAGAACACACTATTGTGGGATAATGAAATAAATGTTTGTTAATGAGTCACAGGGGGAGATAAAGAGAAGGTGTGATGCCTCTCTTTCTCCCTGTGTGTTGGACCTGTGAATCATGGCTCTAGCAGGAACACAGCCACATATTAGACATGGAGTCAGAAACCTAAAGGATTCTCATCTTGGAGAACCTGGGACTAGCTCTGAGGACTGGCCACCTAGCTGGTCCTGTAATTTAATGTTCAAAAGCCCTCCCACAATTAAACATCACATTTGTTATGTTAGTTTGTAGTTACTGTTTAACACGTTACTCAGACCAATGGCTTACATAATATACATTTATTATCATATAATTTCCGTTGTTAATAATTAGGGCAGATTTGACATGATGCACAGATGGCATGGTTTTAGTTCTTTGGCTCATGACTTGCTCAAGATGGCCACACACATAGTCATTGTTAACTTTATGAAAATAAGCAAAAGAAGGAGTCTTCTGACAAAGCTGACACTGCAGTATATGTCTATTGCTGCCTTTGCTGTATTTTTTGGTCATCACCAATTAGAAGTTGAGCCCACACTTATCAGGGGATAATGATGCAAAGGCATGGTCTATAAGATCCTCTTTGGAGTCCTTCTGCCACATTTGGAGATGTAATGGGGATCAAAATGGACAAAAGGGGGATATTTATAAAGGAGATCAAGGAAGTTGTTGAGGATGATAGATATATTCACTATCTTGACCATAGTGATCGCAATAGCCGCTTCATGACTGTAAACCTATTTCTACTTGTTAAGCAGTTCAGTTAGTAGAACATTTCCCTAAGGTGTGTGAGATCCTATGTTTGATCTCCATTATCAAAACACTGGGCATAATAGTACACACCTATAATCTCAGCATTTAGTAGGTAGACAAAGGTGGATCATAAGTTCAAGATCATTTTTGGCTATGAGTTCAAGGCTAGTCGAGTATATAGAAGACTCTATCTCAGTTAACAAAACAGAAATGCAAAGCACATTAAATAATAGTCATCTCCAGTATCCATTGGAGTTGGGTTCAGGGTTCCTAATGTATCTCAAAAATTAAGGATGTCCAAGAGCTTCCCATAAAATCATGTACTACATGAACACAATATATACATTCCTCTTGTATTTTGTATGTACTATAAATCATTCCTCTGCTCCTTATAAAATCCAACTAGATGTAGCTGACATGTAAATAGATTTTTACCACATTGTTCAGGGAATAATAAGGAGGAAACTCTGCACAAATTCAGCTATAATTTTCTCTCCAAATATTTTAAATTCATGCTTGGTTAATATTTACACATGGTACCCATAGATATAGAGGGACAATTGTATATAGTCAAATTGTAAAATTAATTGCATGTCAAAGATAAAGATATACCAATAGAGTGATTTTTTATAAAAAGAATCATACTTTATTATGTAGCTAGACTGAAACTGATGTCAAGCAAGGACCAGGAAGTAAAAACACTGGCATTTCCTCAGCTGTAGCCAGGGAGCTCACCAATATGCCTTTCATGCTTTTCATATGGAAGTATTGTAATGATGCTGGATTTATGTAAACAAATAGAAGATGCACAAAATATTAATGAAACTGATATTAATTCAAATGTTATATAGTTATGAGATGCTATATTAATGTCTCTTCAAGAATAAGAAAGAACAATGCAACTTGTGTGTTTCTTCAACTAGCAAGTTAATTCCCTGTAGAAAACATGAACAGTATAAGAAAATCATCTGTCACACTCGTGAAACTGGAGGTAGAGCTGCTAGACAGGTATATTTTTTTAATGGCAGAATACAAGTCTTTTTATGGCTTTTCATAATAATGAAATTGTAAAAAATGTCTTATAACATAGGTAAACATAGTGTAATGACAGAAATATGGATGTTAAACTGAATTGTTGCTATGCTCCCCACTAAGTTTGATGGTATTTGGAATAGCTATCAGAGAGATACGATGAGAGAGACAACATAGTTGTAAGTTACTTTCTGATAAAGGTAACTTACGGTAGATTAATATAGTCCATAAATAAGGAAGTGGAATCCATGAAAAAATTTCTCCTTCTCCTCCCTCCCTTTCCTTCCTTTTCCCTCCTGGTTTTCTTGGGATTGAGTCTTGGATCATACATGTTCTATTTATGCACCATACCATTGAGTTACATCTACAGTCCTCAAGGAATTTGCATTCATAATGAGAAAATGATGTAGCTATTGTACAGTAGTAGCTGCGAGATAAGAAAGAATTGTCGGGCTGGGCAGACGTGTCAGGGCTTAAGAGCATTAGTTGCTCTTCCAGAGGATCTAGGTTCAATTTTTCGTTCTTTGGTTTCAGCAGCTTTCAATGTCATGTATAAGATAATGTCATGTTTACACAGCTTATTTCTTTTATTTCTAATTCTTAATTTGACATTTTTATGTGATTTCAATACTTTATTTTCCCCTCTTGTTGTGTTTTCCTTTTAGTTACATAACCTCTAAATCAACACAGACACACATACACACAGCATGCTCCCCATACCCTAGCAAGTACTCTCTCTCTGTCTCTGTCTCTGTCTCTGTCTCTGTCTCTCTCTCTCTCTCTCTCTCACACACACACACACACCACACAACAACATCCTCCCACATATGTATAATATGTTACCTGGACTAACAATATTTTCCAGATCCACCCATTTTCCTGAAGATGTCATATTTACATGTATTTTTTTCATGGCTGAATAATGCTGTACTATGTGACTATGCCACATTTTTATTATCATCTACTGTTGAATATATGGCTCCCTGGATGTGCTCTACTTCATCACACATTCCCATGTCCCTTGCTTCTTCCATTCTTTACGTACTTCCCCTTTTTCTCACCTCTGAAAGTTCTTCAAATATCCACTAAGTAAAATTCTCCGGAAGCAAAATTTTTGGTATGGGTAGCATGTGTCTCATGACAGATAGAACATGTAAGTGACATAGTTTCTTTTCTATGTGCCCTACTAGTTAAGAATAACCTATATATATTCAAATGGTTGAAGAAAAATCAAAAGTGAAGTAACATTGTGACACCTGAGAATTGTTTGAAAGTTGAGTATCAATGACCACTAATATAATTTGATTGAATGCAGTCATATGCATGGTTTATGGTTGATAATTGTGACAGAGGTCATAGTTTATATAAAGACTAAGACATTCCATTTCTGGCATGTATTTATGTATGTATGTATGTATGTATGTATGTATGTATGTATGTTTCTTGCCAGTTTTTCTTTATTTTTTCATTTGGAAAAGGTTCCCACCCCCCATGTACCTCCTCCCCATATTCGCCCTCCCTTTCCCCTTCCCCCTTCCCAGTCCTTCCTACTCCTCCCTTAGCCTCTCCCTATCCCCTCCCCAAGGAGAGTAAGAAGTCCCAAGGTGGGCCAGTTCAGTCTGACATATTCAGTTGAGGTAGGTCCAAGTCCCTCATCCCAATATCAAGGCTGGGTTAGGTGTTCCTCTGTAGGGAATGGGCTCCAAGGTGCCAGTTCATGCACAGGAACATGTGGGAGTGTATTTACAAACTGAGGTATTTTCTATCCTGGTAGTTTTATAGTTACAGAGCATCCTGAACATAATTATCTGTGTATAACTGAATGTAATATATTATTTAGTGACTTCTGAGTCTTCTGTTTTTTCCTGTCTTAAAGTGAATGTTTTGGAGATAGTGATTTTTATTTTATTTGAATTTAAGTTTTAGAACTTTTGTAGAACTTGTCGGGGGCAAGACCTTAATGAGGTCTGATTTAGCACATAGTCAATTATCCTTATACTTGGAGTCCCCACTCATATATTTATCAGCTATGAGTTGAAAATATTAAGAAAATTTTCAGTTATTCAACACATATAAATTATTTTTTAAATTATTTTTTAAACAGTACAGTATAACAACCATTTACATATCATTTAAATTGTATTAAATTTATGTAATCTAGAAATGATTCTACATGGGAGGATAGATTCATGTTATCTCAAACACCATGTAATTTTATATTTTTATTAATAAAATAAAATATAATAAAGCAAAAACTACTACATCAGTATTGGACAAAACAAATAGAAGCAAAAGAGACCAAAAGAAGGTATTATAAACAGAGAACCATTTATTTGCACACTTAGGATTTCCCTAAAAACACTAAGCTAGAAGCCATAATATGTATGTAAAGGACTTGTAGCATTACCCCCGCCCCCCAAAATATATATAAATAAAATTAAGTTAAAACCACAAAAAAATAGTAAGATAAAATTTTAAAAAGGAGGAGTCCTGCTTCAACATTAAGAGACAAGGACCCCCTAGAGATGCTACTGGATTTGCCTTCTGTTTGCTACCTACCACTAATAATACAGCCTATCCTTAAGAGTGGTTTGTTTTTCCAGTAAGATTCCCTTGAAGGAAACTATATTTTCATTTGTAAGTGGTTATCAACTGCAGATAGCGTATGGGGTTAGGATGAATGGAACATGTACAAACTTTCCCCACTGCAACACCCATCTGGTGCGGAATCATGCAGGATCTGTGGATACTGTCTCAATCTCTGTGAGTTCATATGAGCTTTGCTCATGTTGCTTTAGAAGACTCTGTTTCTTACACTCTTTCCAGCTCCTCATCTTTAGAGTTCCCTGTGCCTTGAGGGGAGGTATTTGATGGAGATATCTCCTTTAATGCTGAACATTCCAAGTTCTCTGACTCTATGCATAGTGTCTGGCTATGGGTCCTTGTATTTGTTCCTATCTGCTGTAGGAGGAAGCTTCTCCAATTACAGCTGAGCAAGGCATTAATCTATGAGTACAGAAAAGTGTCACAAGGAACAATTTTATTGCTACATTTTTCTTAAAGAATAGTAAGTAGTATTTGGTATAACTTCAGGTCCATGGGCTATCTAATCTCAGGTTCTTGGTAACTCAAACTGCTTCTAGTATAGGTTTTATCTCATGCAGTGGGTCTTAAGTCAGTTACTGGTTTGTTACCCCCAAATTTTGTACAACCATTTCCCTATCATTATCTTCCAGATAGGACACCATGGTAAACCAAAGGGCTAGAAGCTGGGTTGGTGTTTACATGCATGCAGAGTCTGAACCAAAGATCCTAGAATGTAGGATTGAAGACTCACTGCAGGTATCAGCTGAACTTCTCCATATTCGGTGAGTTGTATAGGCGTCATTAGTAATGGGGCCTTGCCATCAGTTTGTGAAGAACGATCTCTTGTCTTGGCAACAGCCTGTGTTGTTTAGGAGTTCCCATAGGATCCATTTGGCCAAGATCTCAATTAGATGTAACCCATTCCTGGTACTGGAGATATCCAGTGAGGGTTCTCCCCCATTATTTAGCAACCTCATGTAGATCCCTTTCATATATGTATACACTTTAGGAAATGTCTACTGTATTATATTTCCATACTACCCCTCAAATGGCCCAAAATTATCTTCGAATTTCACAATTTTATTTTTAATTGCTGAATAATGCTACATTGTATAAATGTACATTAAACAAATCCATTCTTCTTCTGTTGATGGACATATAGGTTGTTTCTAGCTTCTGACTATTGTGGATAGAGCAGCAATAAACATGACTGAGCAAGTGTCTGTCTGGTAGGATAAAACAGTCTTGGTATATGCCCATCTTATGATTTCTATTGCTATGAAGAGATACCATTGCCACAGCAACTTTTATAAAGGAGAAAAAATTAATTGGGGCACCTTGCAGTTTCATAGACTTAGTCCATTATCATGATGAGACGTGGCAACATGCAGACAGACATGGAGCTGAAGAGGAAGCTGGAAGTTCTACATCTTGATCCCACGCAATAGAAAGTGAATTATGTCACTGGCTTCCTTCTCAGTCTATTTGCCATTTGTATATAGGCTGACGACTAATTTTTGTGAACTAAATATATATTTAGCTACGTTGCTGAAAGTATCACTGTAGATGTTTCCTGGTAGAATTTTTTGACTCATTTACGCATACTATAATATTGCCTGTCAATAATGGCACTTTGCTTTTTTTCCTTTTTAATTTGTATTCCCTTGATCTCCTTCAATTGTTTTATTTCTGTAGCTAAGACTTCAAATACTATATTAAAATGCTATGGAGAGTGGAGATCCCTGACTTCTTATTTTAGTGGAATTCCCTTCCGTGTTGTCCATTTAAGTTGATGTTGTTGTCTATGAGAATGCTATAAACCCATTATATTATGTTTAGGTATGTCCCCTGTATCCCTAATCTCTCCAGGTCCTTTATTATTAAGGGGTGTTGGATTTCGTCAAAAGCCTTTTCTGCTTCTAAAGAGATAATCATGTGGGTTTAAAAATTTCAGTTTGTTTATATGATGGGTTACATTTATCAATTTATACACGCAGAGAGTATCCCTGCAACCTTGGATGAAACCTACATGACTATGGTGGATATTCTTTTTGAGCTTCCACATTCTTGTATTTGGAATGAATTTGGAAGGTATTTTATTGAGAAATTTTACATCTATGTTCATAAAGAAAATTGATCTGTAGTTTTCTTTCTTTGATGGGTCATTACATGGATTGGGTTTCAGGGTAACCTTTGGTCTCTATGTGCAAATTGGATAATGTTCCCTCTGTTTATATTTTGTAGAACAATTTGAGGAGTGTTAAAATGAAGTCTTTTTTGAAAATCTGGTAGAATTCTATGCTAAAGCCATCTGACTCTGGGCCTTTTTAGTTTGTATATTGTTAACTACTACATCTATTTCACTGGTGTTTATAAATCTGCTTAAATTACTTATCTGAGTTTGATTTAGCTTTGGTAAATGATCTGTATTGAGAAAATTATCAATTTCTTTTAGATTTTCTTTTATGTCCTTATGATTCATTGGGTTTCCCCAATGTCTATTGTTACGCCTACTCTTTCTTCATTAATTTTGTTAGTTTGGATATTCTCTTCACCTTTCAGCTAATTTGGCTCAGAGTGTGTCAGGACTGTTGATTTTCTAAAAGAGCTAATTCTTGTTTCATTGAATCTTCGCATTTAATTTTTGTTTCTATCTTACTGGTTTTTAGCCTGGAGTTTGATTATTTCTTGTTCTACTCCTATTAGGTGTTCTTTCCTTCCTTCCTTCTTTCTTTCTTTCTTTCCTTCTTTCTTTCTTTCTTTCCTTCTTTCTTTCTTTCTTTCTTTCTTTCTTTCTTTCTTTCCTTCCTTCCTTCCTTCTTTCCTTCCTTCCTTCCTTCCTTCTTTCCTTCCTTCCTTCCTTCCTTCCTTCCTTCCTTCTTTCCTTCCTTCCTTCCTTCCTTCCTTACTTCTTTCCTTCCTTCCTTCTTTCCTTCCTTCCTTCCTTCCTTCCTTACTTCTTTCCTTCCTTCCTTCCTTCCTTACTTCTTTCCTTCCTTCCTTCCTCCCTCCCTCCCTCCCTCCCTCCTTTCTTTCTTTCTTTTTCTTTCTCTCTTTCTCTCTCTCTTTCTTTCTTTCTTTCTTTCTTTCCTTCTCTCTTTCTCTTATTCTTCCTTCTTTCCTTCTTTTCTTTCTTTCTTTCTTTCATTTTGTTCTAGAGCTTTTAGGTGCCATCAAGTTACTGGCATGAGATCTATTTGTTTGTTTGTTTGTTTGTTTATTTATTTAATTGAGGCACAGAGTGTTATGAACTGGCCTCTTAGAGCTGTACTTATTGTGCCCCATAAGTTGAAGTGTGTTGTATATTCATTGCACCTCAATTCTAGAAAGCCTTTAATTCTTTCCTAATTTCTGTTTGACTCTTACTTTTTCTTCAGTAAAGAGTTTCAGTTTCTATAAGTTTGGAAGCTTTCTGTTATTTCTGTTGTTGATATCAGACTTTAATCCACAGTGGTCTGATAGGATGCATGGAATTATCTCAGTTGTCTTGCATCTGTTATGTGTCTATGGTCAGTTTTGGAGAAAGTTCCAAGAAGTGAATAGAGAAGGTTATATTCTTTTGTGTTTGGGTGAAATGTTCTGTAAATATCTGTTAGTTTCATTTGGTTTATAACTTCTGTTATCTCCAGCATTTCTCTGTTTAGCTTTTGTCTGTGTGACTTTCTATTGCTGGTTCTAGGGGTATTGCAGCTCCCACCATCAGCACATGAGGAAAGAGGTGAAGTATGGTGTGGAAGTGCTTCTTGTGTTTGGTACATAGATGTGAAGATTTGCAATGTCCACTTGGTGGACTTTTCCTCTGATTGGTATGTGATGTTCTTTTCTGTCCCTTCTGATTAGTTTTGGTATGAAGGCTGTTTTGTCACATATTCAAATGGCTAGACTAGTTTTCTTATTAGGCCCTTTGCTTGGCATTTTTTTTCCAACATTAACCCTGAGGAAATGTCTATCCTTGATGTTAATGTGTACATTTTTGTTTTTGTTCTGCTTTGTTTTGTTTTTTGGATACAGCAGAAGGATGGATCCTGTTTTTATCCTTTTTGTACTGGCTAGCCTTATATCATCTTGACACAGGCTAGAGTTATCCTAAAGGAAGGAGCCTCAATTGAGAAAATGCCTCCATAAAATTTGTCTGTAAGGCACTTTCTTAATTATGATTTATGGGGAAGGACCCAGCCCCATGTGTGCTGCCATCCCTGGGCTGGTTGGTGGTCCTTGGTTGTATAAGAAAGCAAACTGAGTAAGCCATGGGGAGCAAGTCAGTAAGCAGCATCCTTCCATCCATGCCCTCTGCATCAACCCCCAACTACAGGGTTTGTGTGTGTGTGTATGTGTGTGTGTGTGTGTGTGTGTGTGTGTGTGAGTGTGTGTGTGCCTTGTTTGTTTTCTGTTCTGACTTACTTTGGTAAAGAGCAGCAATGTGGAAGTATAGGCTAAATAAATCCTATCTCTTCAACTTGGTTTTTGTTTATGATGTTTGGTTACAGCAATAGAAATCCTAACAATGACAATTCTGTCAGTCTATGTCTTTTTATTTGGAATTGAGACCGCTGATATTGAGAGATATAAATGATAAGTATTTTTTGGTTCCTGCAATTTTATTGTTGTGTATGTGTGTGTGTGTGTGTGTGTGTGTGTGTGTGTGTGTGTGTGTGTGTGTGTGTGTGTGTGTGTGTATGTGTGTTTTTCCTCTTTTAATTTGCTGGCCTAGGATAATTTCCTCTCTGTTTTTTGGGTGTGGTTAGCCTCTTTAGTTGGAGTTTTCATTTCTGACACCTGTGTAGGGTTGGGTTTGTAGATAAATATTGCTTAAATTTTTTTCTCACAGAATGTATTTTTTTTTTTTTTTAAAAAAAAAAGTCTGTTATAATCAAAAGTTTTTCTGGGTACAGCATTCTGCAATGACATCTGTGATCTCTCAGAGTCTTTAAAACGTATGTCCAGACTCTTTTGGCTCTTAGAGTCTCTGTTAAGAAGTCAGGTGTTGGGATCAACCTAAGCCTTTTACATGTATGTGACAATTGTGCAGCTTGGTCTGTTTGTGAGACTCCTAACAATGGAAGCGGGGGCTGTCTTTGAGGATTTGGCTGGCTCTTGGGAACCTATTCTTCATAGTGGATTGCCTTGCCCAGCCTAAATACAAGGGGAGGTTCTTAGCCTTACTGCGTATTGTCATGCAATGCTTTTTGTTGATACCCATGGGAGGCCTACCCCTTCTGAGCAGAGGTAGAATAGGTTGGGGGGCATGGGAAGGCAGGGAGAGGGAAGAGGAGAAAAAGAAGGAAGGAATGATATAGGAATGTCTTTCTGTATGCTGTAATTAGCAGTCTTTAAATAAAGGACTGTTTTGGCCATGGCAGGCACCGTAGAAAAAGAAGACAGGGAAAAATCAGAGAATAGGTAGGAGAAGGGCAGAGTCAGAGACAGAACAAGCCAGACACTCAAAGAAGAAACATGTAAAGAACACAGGTGAGCCATGGGCTACATGGCAGACAGATTAATGAAAATGGGTTGAGTTAAGATAAAAGAACTAGCTAGAAATGTGCCTGAGCCATAGGCCAAATAGCATAAACTTAGTATAAATGTCTGAGTCATTTTGGGGACCTAAGCAGCGGCTGGTGGCTAAGGGGTCTGGGGTGGCAGGTCTGTGGGTCTGGACCTCTGGCTGCCCAGGGCGCGAGAAACCTCATTGTAACAAAGGGAAAACTGTGATGGGGCAAAATAAATAAAAATAAATAAAAAAAGAAGTCAGGTGTTATTCTCATAGTTCTGTATTTATATGTTATTCTGTCTTTTCTTCTTGCAGCTTTAATATTCTTTCCATGTTGTGTACACCTAAGTGTTTTGATTATTATGTGATGTGGGACTTTCCTTTCAGGCCTTGTCTATTTGGTGCTCTGTATGCTTCTAACACCTTGACAGGCATCTCCCTCTTTAAGTTAGAAAAATTCTCTTCTATATCTTGTTGAAAGTATTTTTGGGGCCTTTTGGGGTTTCTTTTCTGTCCTCAATTCCTCTTCCTCTTAGATTTAGTCTTTACATAGTGTCCCAGTTTTCCTTGATGTTTTGTGCCAGGATTTTTTAAAAAATATATATAGTTTTAACATTTTTCTGTAACTGCTATATGCATTTCTCTAGCTGTGTCTGCAATGCCTGAGATTCCCCCTCATATCTCTTGCACTCTCTTGGTAAGGTTTGCCTCTGAAGGTTCTGTTTCAGTTCCTAACATTTTCACTTCCAGATTTGTCCCAGTTGAGTTTCTTTTGTTGAGATTCTATTTTTATTTTCAGGTCTTGGACAGTTTTGCTCAATTCCTTCCAGAGTCTGCGTTTTTGCTGAGTTCTTTAGGGATTCACTCATTTCTTCAATAAAGACCTCGATTTTGTCCATAAAGATTTAATTTCTTAGATCTTTGTTTTGTGTTTCAGTATGTTGCTATACTCAGGTCTTGCTATGCTGTACTGTACTAGTGATATAATGTCCTGGCTATTATATTTTTTTATTGTTTTTTACACTGTGTCTGGTCCTCTGGGCTTCTGAAGCTTGCAATTCTAGGTAATCGTATCTGGTCTTGTCTTTGAGTGGGTATTTCCCCTTGGTTTCTGTTGTTCCGTCTATTGTTAGGAGAGGATGATAGTGGCTATTCCCTGGTAGGAAATACTTCTAGGATCCTGATGGTGGAACATACTGTGGTGACTGGTTGTTCTGGGCAGAATATGTTTCTAAGTATTAGGAGCTGACACAAATTGGGATTGGCTGTGGGTGGTGCTGGCTGAAGGAGTCCACAGGAGGGAGGAAAGTAGGGTATTCCACCAGGATCTGCTTAGTACCCTGGGGATGGATGTGGAGAGTGAGAAGAGGTTATAAGAGATAGTCTGCTGAGATGGGGATGAGACTGGGGGATTGGATATGAAAGATAGGAGTGAGGACTTGAAGCTCACTCACCTGCTTTTCTGGCTCTGGCAGGCTTGGCTAAGTTTCTCAGGGAAAGCCTGTGGAAGTTGGCTTTCAGTTGGGATAACTTAAGTTGAGCTGGGATAACAAGATGAGTGGAGAAGAAGGTTGGAGGAGAAGATTGGATGATCTGCTGGAGATGGGAACAGAGGGGAGGGTGAGGGGTTACAGCAGGTGATTGCCCTGGAGATCTGGTGAGACTGGCGGGGGGAGAGGAAGGAGGATGAAGAGCTACGTTATGCTGTTTCCCTGGCCAGATGGGTTCCAAGGGAATGCCTGCTGGAGTTGGGAACTGTGACAAAGGAGTACGTGAGGTAGAGATGGGGTGGGGTGAGGTTTGAGAGAAAGATTTGTATGTTCCAGAGAATGATTATAACTCTTCAAACAAGCCAAAGAGCACACACTAATTTTCTGCTTTTATAACTAGAGGTAATACGTATATAAATTCCAATGTTCTAATTTTTATTGTTTGAAAGAATGATACAGTTAAGATGAAGTGTCATGTCACATTTCAGACTGTGATGGATAATCTTGGTCATCAACTTTATCCATGGGAAGAAGGAACCTTAACTGAAGGAACTGTCTTTACTACATTGGCAGTCATTGGGAATATTTTCTTGGTTGTCAATTGATGTAGAGGGCCCACCCAGCTCTAAGCAGATGGTCCTGGACAGTATAAGAAAGGCAGCTGAATGTAAACTGGAGGCAGGCCAGTAAACAGCATCACCCCTCCAGTTTTCTGACTTCAGTTCCTGTCCAGGCTTCCTTGGCAAGGTACTGTGACCTGAAAGTTTAATCTGAAATAACCCTACCTTTCACCACTTGCTTTTGGCTTTGGTGTTTGTTATAGCAAAAATAAACAAAATTAGGACACAGAACTAATTAATATGTTACTACAGTGCATCATATACATCATTGTAATAGTGGATGCTATGTGCATTGCTTTGAAGTCCTGTAGATAAAGGCTAACCTACCATATATCCTCTTTATTGTTTTATATTTTATGAATCTCAAAGTATCTAATAGATATCATTTAAAAATAGTTTTCAAAAGCCCAGAAGAGTCAGAGTTATGTGTTTCAGTAGCAAAACATCCTAACTAATCTGTAGGATTTTACATGATAAAATAGAAATGAATATAGTTACAAAGGATGCAAACCAGCCATCTTTCAGGTGCCATTATTTTGGGTTGTTTGGGTTAAACTGATCTCATTAAGGCTTCTAAGAGAAAATCAGACATCAGAAGGATGCAAACAGGTTGTGACCTAGAGATGCTTTTATTAAAGATGGGGTAGAGCACCCCAGAGACAAACAATGAGGTCCCTGCAACCTAAATGGTAAATATGAAAACTCTCTTCTTGAGCTTCAGAAGGAAAATTAGTATAACCAACATCTTGATATAGTCCTGAAATACCAGCAGCAGACTGGTATTTTAGATGAGTACCACATACCAAAGTTGAATCAAGATGAGATAAACAATTTAAATAGATCTACAACTCATAAGAAAAAAAAACCCCAAGTCATTAATAGTCTCCCAATAAAGAAAAGCCCAAGGCCAAATGATTTATCTATAATATTCTATCAGCATTTCAGAGAAAATCAAATACCATTACTCTTCAAGTTATTCCATAAAAAGAAACAAAAGAAATGTTGCCAAACTCTTTTTATGAGGCAACAGTTACCCTGATACCCAAACCACACAAAGACAAAACAAAGAAAGAGAATTAGAGATCAATCTTCTTTATGAATGTTGATGCAAAAATATTCAGCAAAATACTGGCAAACCAAATCCAAGAACACATAAAGAAGAATCACCCACAAGACCAAGTAGGCTTCATTCCAGAGATAACATAGATTATTCAATATATAAAAATCTATCAGTGTTATCCACATCCAGATAAACAAACAAAATACCCACATGATCATCTCATTGGATTCCAAAAAAGCCTTTGACAAAATCCAGCACCTATTTATGATAAAGGTCTTGAAGAGATCAGAAATAAAAGGAACTTACCAAAACATAATAAATGCAATTTACAGCAAGCTGACAGCCAACATTATATTAAACAGAAAGAAACTCAAATAGATTTCACTCAAATCAGAAACAAGACAAAGCTGCACACTCGTCCCATATCTATTCAACATTGTACTTGAAGTTTTAGCTTAAGCAATAAGACAACAAAAGGAAATCAAGTGGATACAAATTTGAAGTGAATTCAAACTTTTGCTATTTGAAGATGATATAATAGTATCCATAAGTGACCCCCCAATTTCTACAAAAGAAAGGCTACAGCTGATAAGCAATTTTAGTAATGTATTGGGATACAAGATTAACTTTTAAAAAATAAATATCCCTCCTATACACAAAATGATAAACGGGCTGAAAAAGAAATCGGGGAAATTTCACCCTTTACAATAACCACAAATAATATAAAATACCTTGTGGTAACTCTAATCAAACAAGTGAAAGACCTGTATTATCATAAACTTTAAGTCACCAACCAAGGTAGGAAATTGAAGAAGATATCAGAAAACGGAAAGATCTCCCATGATCATGGATAAGTAGGATCAACATAATAAAAATGGCAATCTTACCAAAAGCAATCTACAGATTCAATGAAATCCCCATCAAAATCCCAACACAATTATTCACAGACCTTGAAAGAATACATTCAACTTCATATGGAAAACCAAAAAATTCAGGATAGCTAAAAGAATTATGTATAATAAAGCAACTTCTGAAGGCATCACCTTCCCTGACTTTAAGCTCTAATATAGCAATAAAAACAATAAAAACAGCTTGTTATTGGAATAAAACCCAACATTTGAATCAGTAGTATTAAATTTAAGACGATGACATTAATCCACAAACCTATAAACACCTGATTTTTGACAAAGAATCCTAAACTGTACAATGCAAAAAAAAAAAAAAAAAAACCTTCACCAAATGGTGCTGGCATACTGGATGTCAGCATGAAGACAGACAATAGAGACATATCTATGGCAATACACAGAACTCATGTCTATGTGAATCAAAGACCTCAACTTAAATCCAGTTACAGTGAATTTGATAAAAAAGAAAGTAGGAAATATCCTTGAATGCTTTGGCATAGGAGACCATTCCTTAAGTATAACCCCAGTAGCACAGACACTGAGAGACAATAACTAATAAATGGGAACTACTGAAACTGAGAAGTTTCTGTAAGGCAAAGGACAGAATAAATAAGACAAAATGGCAGTCTACAGATTGGTAAAATCTTTTCCTCAACCCCACATCTGATAAGAAGGCCAATTTCCAATATAAAAATATAAAACTTGAGAAACTAGATATTAGAATACTAAACAATCCAATCAAAAAATGGGTTACAGATCTAAACAGAGTTTTCTCAACAGAACAATCTCAGGTGGCTAAAAGACATTTAAGGAATTGTTCAAAATCCTTAGTCCTCAGCAAAAGTGCAAATCAAAATGACTCTGAGATACCATCTTATACCTGAAGAATGGCTAAGACCAAAAACATTGATGGCAGCTTATATTGGAGAGGATGTGGAGCAAGGGGAGTACTCCTCAACTGTTGGTGGGAGTGTAGAATAGTATAGTTGTTTTGTAAATCAATATGGTGACTTCTTAGAAATTTGGGTATCAATCTACCTCAAGACTCAATGATATCACTCAGGCATAAGGGATGCTCAATCATACATACCACAAGGACACTTGCTCAACTATGTTCATTAGCAGCATTATTTGTAACAACCAGAACCTGGGAACAAGCATGTGTGGATCAAGAAAATGTGATACATATGCACAATGGTGTATTATTTAGCAGAAAAAAACAATGACATCATGAAATTTGCAGGTAAATGGATAGAACTAGAAAATATACTGAGTGAGGTAACCCAGACTCAGAAAGATAAACATGAAATGTACTCACTTATAAGTAGATATGAGATGCAAAGTGAAGGATAACTAGACTACTACCCACAGCTCCAGAGAAACTAGATAACAAGGAGGGCCCTAAGAGGGACAGATGGATTCCCCTGGGAAGGGGAAATAGTGAGACCTCCTGAGTAAACGGGGGGTCGAGGGGAAACTAAAAGAGAAGGGGATGTAGGATGAGAACATAAAAGAACAGAATGATTGAGCTGGAACAGGGATGGAGTGGGAGAGCAATGAAAGATATCTTGGTAGAGAAAGATATCATGGAATTAGAGAGAACCCTGGCACTAGGGAAGTTACCAGGAATATACAAGGATGGTGCCAGTTTACACTATTAGCAATGGTGGAGAGGGTGCCTGAGCTGGCCTCCTCCAGTGATCAGATTGGTGAATAACCTAACAGTCATTATAGAGACTTCATCCAGTAACTAGTGGAAGCAGATGCAGAGTTCCATAGCCAAGCACAAACTGCAAGTCCAGCTGAAGAGATGGAAGAGGGAATATTTGAACAAGGGACGGGGTCAAAATCATGATGGGGAAATCTACAAAGACAACTGAACCAAGCTAGTGGAAGCTCACAAACTTTAGACTGACAATTGTAAGTCCAGCATGAGACTGGACTAGGTCCTCTGCACACAGGAAACAGTTGTGTAGCTTTGTCTGTTTAAAGGGCCTCTGGCAATGGTATCAGGATCTATCCCTGGTACGTGAGCTGGTTTTTGGGGAGCCCATTATCTATGGAGGGAAACTTTGCACAGCCTTGATGCAGGGGGAGTAGCTTGGACCTGCCAGCTTTGCTGAATTCCTATAGGAGGCCTTACCTTTTAGGAGGTGGTGATGGAGGTATTGGGTGTGGGGAAGATTAAGCTGGGGAGCAGGGGGAGAGTGAGAGGGGAATCTGTGGTTGATATATAAAAGGAATAAAAATTCTTAAAACAGGATAAAAGGTGACGACTGTCAATTAATGGCTGCTGGGAGAATCAGTTTTCTTCACAGATGAACCCCTGATATGCATTCAATCTCAAATGCTCATACCTGAACACATATACATACAAGGCATGTTGTAATGGTGCAAGAAGAGCTACAGGGGTTCATATAGATGTATGTAAGAAGTACATCAAGCTTCCTTGAGCATAAAATTGACTATAATTATATTACTCGGTCAGTCCCAGACCAGCAAGAACATATAGGAATAAAGTGTGTTAATAATGGACATATAAAAAGGGGGTCATCAATACAATTTTTTATAACACAAATATTATTGATTCCACATAGCATAATCCTGTAGTGTCATACTCAAATTTATTAATTCAGAATCCCTGGTTAGACAATTAGGGTACCACTAGCTTCTACTGAGGCAGACAGTATTTCAAAAAGCCTGCTATAGCATGAAATTTATGTTTATGTATTTTGAAATAGCAATGCATTTTAAAAATCTGGCATTTTCATTTTAATGAAAGGAAAAGAAAGTGTAAGATAGTCTTTCTTTTTTCCCCCCAAAGTGTGGCGAGAAAGCTATCCTCTCAAACCCACTTATTGACGTCTGTCTTTGGAACTAATACTTTATGCCTTAAACTAAGTGTTTGTCTTCTTGTTGTGAAGGGTGAAGGGAAATGGCAAAGGGCACATGTCTGTTAATTCTCCTCTAACCCTTTCTGTGATTTGAAGTAGGTCCAGCAAGAAGGAGCTAAGGAGATGCTGGTCCACAATTTCAGGTAAATGCTTTTGTGTTATGTTTCTGTTTTCTCTTTTCAACTAGATCTTATCTCGTGGCTTTAAAAATTATCCAATGTAGGAGAATGGAGAGACATAGCCCAACTGTTAAGTGTACAGGATACTCTTGTAGAAGATGCAGGTTTAAATCCTAACATCCTCACAACTCTCTATAGCCCAAGTCTCAGGGGATCGGATGCTATCTTATGGCATCTATGGACACTACATGCATATGGCACACAGATATACATGTAGACAAAACCCCATACGCATAGAATAAAAGGTTAAGGATTTTCTTTCATTTTTGGTTATCATAGGTAGTTATTTGAATAAACTAAATATGACATTGGGGCATTTAGAATTACTAAAAACAATGCTTACATAGCTTGCTTATGCCCTAAAAACAGATTTGGATCACTTCCCATATATTAGCTATTTAATATATTTTTGTTCAATTAAAACTGAAAATTTGCTGTAGCATATGCAGTAAGTTCTGTGCGTAAGGAAGATTATATAACAAAAGAAGTGAACTGATACCAAGATCTAGAGAATCTTAACATTTCAGCTTCTTGGGATAGTATTCCTTAGACAAGGATTGTTTTTCTTGATCATTTAGTTGGTGTTTAAATGCTAGGATAATATTTCTCTGCCATTTCCTAATTCCGTTTATGCTCAGCTATGAATCTATCACATGACATATGAAGACTGAAACATGAGGTTTGTAAAGAGCTCACGTCCTATGTGGGATCATGAAATTCAAGAAAAATTTCCTAGTTGTAATGACAGCATCTGATGCCCCAAAACCAAGAATTTAAAGAGGATAGATTAATGTAAAGGGATAAACATTATCATTATGTGAGGAATATACTTCTTTCCTACTTTGAGATTGAATTTCCTAATAACCCAAGACTCAATTTCTTTTACTTATTACACTTATTATACTTATTACACTTGTACCCTGCCGTCTCTGCCATCTCCTTCTTTGGTTGTCAAACATGGTTTAAGCAATAGAGGAAAAATAGAGTGCCGCTAGTCATCCTTAGAGATTATTATATAATCACCAATTTAATTAGAAATGTAGAAATAATCTTTTTAAATTTGTTGTCTGTAAAAGCAGCATACTTTTAATGTAACTGGAAAGAAAAAAAAACAGCAATCATTTTTTATATCCTGGAAAAGTTGTTAAAATAAAGTTAATTTTTTTCCATTAACTATAAACATTACCACTAGCAATATATAAACCAGTCTACTAGATTTGTACTTTATTTTTTATATGTTCATTTTATTTTTATTAAAAAATGTCTTTTTATCCATGTATCCACCTACTACCCCTCCCTTCCCTGCTCCCAATCATTCCCAGTCAGCCTTCAGCCTCACCCTCCTCATCCCCCATTGCCTCCCCCCAAAAGGCAAGAAGTCCTAAGGTGGGTCAGCTCAGCATGACATATCCACTCCAGGCAAGTCCCATTTCCTCATCCTAAAATCAACATAGCGCTAGGCACTCCTCTGCAGGGAATGGGGTTCAAGGTGCAAGCCCACACACAGGAACACAGTCTGATCCCAGCCTTTGAGGCTCCATATATTGCCCATACTAATCGACACTTGCCTACCCTTGGAGGGACTAGCTCCTTTTCCCAATGGTTTCACAGTGGCTGTTCTTGATTCAGTGAGCCTCTAGAGCTCTAGCCAGCCAGCCAGCACTGTAGGATTTTCCCTCATAATCCTTATCCCCTTGCTCATATAGACTCTCCTCTTCTCTCAGATGGACCAGGAGCTCTACCCAGTGCTCAGCCATAGATCTCTGCCTCCACCTCTGTTTGTTGATGGATGTAGGTTATGTGATGACACTTAGGGTGGGTATTCATTTGATTATAGGGAAGTCCTGTTTAGGCACCCTGTCCACTATTGGCTGGAGACCTAGCCAGGGACATCCTGTGAGTTCTGGAGGTTTTCCTAGCACCGAGTTTTTTTTCCAAGCCCACACTGGCTTCTTCCATCAGGATATCCATCTCTTTTTTTCTCCCTCTTTGTTGCTCTCTCACTCAAGCATCTCCTTACTCAGGATTTGTTCCCACCTCTTCTTGTTTGCAACCTGTTATGATCCCAATTTGCTAAGGTGACTTTCTCTATTTTCCTAGGGGAATCTCTGGATGTGTCTCTTAAGTTTCTTCTGATCACAAGCTGCTCAGGGGTTGTGATTTGCATCTTGGATATTTTTTGCTTTTTGTCTAAAATCCACTTAT
This sequence comes from Phyllotis vaccarum, assembly GCA_033318265.1. NCBI lineage: Eukaryota > Metazoa > Chordata > Mammalia > Rodentia > Cricetidae > Phyllotis > Phyllotis vaccarum. Next base: position 73,974,854 of record JARWLC010000003.1, read on the forward strand.
TAGTGAGTACATTCCATTCCTATCTTTTTGGCTTGTGATATTCCTCAAATCCATTCACTTGCCTGCAAATTTTAGAATCTCATTTTTTCACTGCTGAGTAGTACTCTATTATGTAGATATACCACAATTTGTTAATCCATTCTTCAGCTGAGGGGCATCTATGTTGTTTCCAGGTTCTTGCTATTATGAATAATGCTGCTATGAACATAGTTGAGCTAATGCCTTTGGGGTAAGAATGTGCATCCTTTGGATATATGCCCAATGGTGGTATTTCTGGATCCTTGGGGAGATTGATTTCTAGTTTTCTGAGGAACCGCCATACTGCATTCCAGACTGGCTGTATAGGTTTACACTTCCACCAACAAGGAGTGTACCCTTTGTTCGACATCCTCTTCAGCATAGGCTTTCATCTGTGTTTTTTATCTTAGCCATCCTGAGAGGTGTAATGTGATATCTCAAAGTTGCTTTGATTTGCATTTCTCTGATGGCTAAAGATGTTGAGAAGTTTTTAACTGTCTTTCAGCAATTTGTAATTCTTCTGTTGAGAATTCCTTTTTTAGCCCTGAATCCCATTTTTAATTGGGTTATTTAGGTTTTTGTGCTCTAGTTCCTTGAGTCCTCTATATATTTTAGAGATCAGTCCTCTGTCAGATGTAGGGTTGGTGAAGATCTTTGCCCATTCTGTAGGCTGTTGTTTTGTCTTATTGACTGTGTCCTTTGCCTTACAGAAGCATCTCAGTTTCAGGAGGTCCCTCTTATTGATTGTTGTTCTTAGTGTCTGTGCTACTGGTGTTATATTTAGGAAGTGGTCACCTGTGCCAATGCATTGGAGGGTATTTCCTACTTTCTTTTCTATCAAGTTCAGTGTAGCTGGGTTTATGTTGAGGTCTTTGATCCACTTGGATTTGATTTTTGTGCAGGATGATAGGTTTGGATCTATTTGCATTCTTCTACGTACCACCATCCAGTTATGCCAATACCATTTGTTGAAGATACTATGTTTTTTTCCATTAAATATTTTTGGCCTCTTTGTAAAAAATCAGGTTATTCATAGGTGAGTGGGTTAATGCCAAGGTTATTTATTCAATTCCATTGATACTCAAGTCTGTTATGCCAGTACCAGGCTGTTTTTTATTATTATTATTATTATTACATAGCTTTATAGTATAACTTGAAGTCAGGGATGGTGATCCCTCCTGAAGTTCTTTTACTGAGCAGGATTCTTTTGGCAATCCTGGTTTTCCTGTTATTCTATATGATGTTGATTATTATTCTTTCAATATCTGTAAAAATGTGTTGGGATTTTGATGGGGGACTGCATTGCTGTAGGTAAAATTGCCATTTTTTACTATGGTGATCTTATCTATCCAGGAGCATGGGAGATCTTTCCATTTTTTGATATTCTCTTCAATTTCTTTCTTCAGTGACTTAAACATTTTGTCAAACAGATCTGCTACTTGTTCTGTTAGAGTTATACCAAGATAGTTAATGCTATTTTCAGCTACTATAAAGGGTGATGTTTCCCTTATTTCTTTTACAGACCTTTTATCCTTAGTGTTTTGAAGAGCTATTGATTTTGTTGAGTTAATCTATATGCTATATTGCTGAATGTGATTATCAGCTGTAGGAGTTCCCTGGTAGAATTTTGGGGTTACTTATGTCAACAATCATATTTTCCTCAAATAGAGATAGTTTGACTTCTTCCTTTCTAATTTGTATCCCCTTAATCTTCTTTTGTTCTCTTATTGCTTTAGCTAAAACTTTGAGAACTATATTGGATAGATATGGGGAAAGAAGACAGCCTTGTTTTGTTCCTGATTTTAGTGGGATTGCTTTGAGTTTTTCTTCATTTAGTTTGCTGTTGGCTATTGGCTTGCTGTATATTGCCTTTATTATATTTAGGTATTTTCCCTCTATTCCTGATCTCTCCAGGACTTTTATCATGAAGGCGTGTTTGATTTTGTCAAAGGCTCTTTCAGCATCTAATGAGATGATCATGTGTTTTTCTTCTTTCAGTTTATTTATATGATGGATGACATAATTTTTCATATGTTGAACCATACCAGCATCTCTGGGATAAAGCCTACTTGATCTTTGTGGATGATTTTTTTTTTGTTATGTTGTTGGATTCCATTTGCCAGATTTTATTGAGTATGTTTAGATCAATGTTCATGAAATAGATCGGTCTGTAATTCTCTTTTTTGTTGCATCTTTGATTGGCTTGGGAATCAGGGTGCTTGTGGCCTCATAAAGGAGTTGGGCAATGTTCCTTCAGTTTCTACTGAATGGAACAGTTTGAGGAGTAATGTATTAGTTCTTCTTTGAATGTCTGGTAGAATTCTGCACTGAAACCATCTTTTCCTCGGCTTTTTTTTTTTTTTTTTTTTTTTTGGCTTGGGAGACTTTTAATAACAGCTTCAATTTCCTCTGGGGTTATTTGCCTGTTTAGGTCTTTAATCTGGTCTTGATTTAATTTTGGTATGTGGTATTTTTCCTGAAAGCTGTTCATTTCGTTTAGGTTTTCCTTCTTAGTGGAGTATAGATTTTTAAAGAATGAACTGAAAAGTCTCTGGATTTGCTGTGTGTCTGTTGTTATGTCCCCCTTTTCAATTATGATTTTGTTAATTTGGATATTCTCTCTCTGGGTTTATCTATCTTGTTGACTTTCTCAAAGACCAACTGATTAACTCATTGATTCTTTGTATTGTTCTCTTTGTTTCTATTGTATTGATGTCAGTCCTAAGTTTTTTTGTTGACATCTACTCCTTCTAGGTGAGTTTTCTTCTAATTGTTCTAAAGCCTTCAGCTTTACAGTCAGGTCTCTTATGTGAGATTTCTCTAGGTGTTTAATATAGGCATTTAGTGCTATGAGTTTTCCTATTAACACTGCTTTCACTGTGTCCCATAAGTTTGAGTATGCTGTGGATTCATCTTCATTATATTCTAGAAAGTCTTTGATTCCTTTCTTAGCTTCTTCCTTGTCCCAGAGGTGGTTCAATTGAGAAATGTTCAGTTTCCATGAAATTGTAGGCTTTCTGTGTTTTTTCTGTTGTTGTTGAACTCTAACTTTAGACCATGATGGACTGATATGATATAAGGAGTTATTCCTACTTAAAAGAATCTATTGATATTTGCTTTATGACTGAGCATGTGGTCAATTTCAGAGAAAGTTCCATGGGGTGCTGAGAAATATGTATATTCCTTTGTGTTTGAGTGGAAGGTTCTCTATATACCTATTAAGTCCATTTAGGTCATAACATCTGTTTGATCCCTTATTTCTCTGTTGAGTTTCTGTCTGGTTTACCTATCCAAGGTTAAAAATGTGGCATTGGTGTCTCCCACTATTAGTGTGTGAGGTTTGATATGAGGATTAAGCTTTAGTAGTGTTTCTTTTACATATGTAGGTGGCCTTGTGTTGAGGGCATAAATATTCAGGATTGAGACTTTATCTTGGTGGAATTTTTCCTGAGATGAATAAGTAATGCTCATCCTTGTCTCTTTTGACTGATTTTAGTTTGAAGTTTGTTTTGTTTGATGATAGAATGGCTACACTAGCTTGTTTATTAGGACCCTTTGATTTGAAAGTCTTTTCCCAATCCTTTACTTTGAGCTTGTGTCTGTCTTTGAAGTTGAGGTGTGTTTCTTATATGCAGCAGAAGGATGGCTTCTGTTTTTGTATCCATCATGTTAGGGTGTGTCTTTTATAGGTAAATTGATTCCATTGATATTAAGAGATATTAATGAGCAGTGATTGTTATTTCCTGTTATTTTTGGTGGTACCTTGTGTGTATTTCAGTTCTTGGGTTTTTCTTCTGTGTGATTATTAATTGTTTGTGGTTTCATGGGTGTATCTGGTTTTTCTTAGGTTGGAATTTTCCCTTTAGTGCTTTTTGTAGGGCCAGATTTGTGGCTAGGTATTGTTTAAATCTGGTTTTGTCATGAAGTATCTTGTTTACTCCATCTATGTTGATTGATAGTTTTGCTGGGTATAATATTCTGGGCTGGCAGCCTTACTCTTTTAGTGTCTGTATAACATATGGCAAGAACCCTCTTGCTTTCACTGTTTCCATTGAATAGTTGGGTATTATTCTGATGGTTCTGCCTTCATAGTTAATTTGGCCTTTTTTCCTTTGTAGCTCTTATAATTTTTTCTTTGTTTTGTAGGTTTAGTGACTTGATTATTATATGGTGAGCAGACTTCGGGGGGGGGGGAGTAGTCTATTTGGTGTTCTGTAAGCTTTTTGTATCTTTATAGGCATTTCCTTCTTTAGGTTGGGAAAGTTTTCTTCTCTGATTTGGTTGAATATATTTTCTTTGCCTTTGAGCTGATATTCTTCCCCTTCTTCAATTTCAATTATTCTGAGGTTTTGTCTTTTCATGGTCTTCCATTTTTGTTATTACTTTTTTGGTTTTAGTGTTTTGTTTTTTTTTTAACTGACGTATCTATGTCCACTATTGAATCTTCCACACCAGAGATTCCCTTGTTCATCAGTCAATTTCTGTTGGTTATGCTTGCATCTGTAGTTCTGGTTTGTTTCTTCAGGTTTTCTATTTCCATATTTGCCTCAGTTTGTGCCTCATTTATTGCTTCTATTAAGGCTGTTTTCCCCTGTTTCCTTTTCATTGTTATGCTCAGGTCTTGATTTTGTAGAACCATAAGCTACTTCTGGTGGTGTCTTGTTGTTCTTTATATTGTTATATGTATTTTTGCACTGGTGTCTGTCCATTGCTTCCTTGGTTCACTCTTAGTCAGCTCTTAATAAGTTGTGAGCCCAGGAGATCAGTGTCTCCAGTAATTGCAGGGCTGCTCTTAGTTTGCTCTTGGTTGGTAGTATGCCAAGGAGCTGTGTGTTTCCAGTTGTCACAGGGGTCATGCTTAGTTGGGACTTAGTTGGCTTTTAGTGAGCTTTATTCAGCTGTGGATCAGTAGGCTTTAGGGTCTCCAGTTGGTGTGTGATGATGCAGATTGCATTTCAGGTTAGGTTTGGCCTGTGGGATGTTCCTCCAGCTGTATTTTGAAGGGGATTGGCCTTGGGGAGGCTCTCTCCACCCTTTTTGTTTTAGGGTGGCTGTGGTTGCAGTGAGTGGGGAGGGGGTTTCATTGTGGTTTGAAGGCCAAGATTTCTGCTTGGCCTGAGGGTCAGTGTGCCACTTACCTCTTAGTCAGTGCTGTGGACTGGGAGGGAGGCTTTGGGGTCTCCAGTTGTTGAAGTGTTGATTTGTGCTTTCTAACAGACACATTGGTTGAATTCATAGAAACTTCTTTCTTCCAGAAATTTAGAAGCTGTTCAGAAGTGTTGACTTGGCTGCATTTAGACAGTGCTTTTGAAGGACTCCTTTCTCCAAGAAATGCTGCATAATAATCTATTTCTCCAGGTGGCAGAAGGTTCAAGAGTTAGCATTTGAGAATCCCTGGTCTGTTTTGGCCTATTTAACACCATCTGTTCATAAGGAGCCCCGAGCCCCCTGTTCGTACTTTAACAAAATCCCAAAAGTGCTTGAAGAGGTTTCTCCTCCTTGGATGCACAGCTGTTGTTCCTCTCCATGGTCCCAGCATCATCCTTGATGTTCCCTACATGTTTCCTAGACCTGTCAGAGGAGCCACTGATGCAGGGGCATGGACAACCCATGCAGGTAGCCTGATTATCTTTCCTCCCCCTGGTTGCTCTTACAAGCCACCCAATGACATCACCATTCTACTCCATCCAGAATCTGAATGCAACCTTTATTTGTTCTGACACTTTGCCTCCAGAAGCAAAGTCCCTGTGCTTGTGTGCTGTTGTGTCTACCCTAGGCTACCTGAGGGTTTTACTGCAGCTTTGACCTTAAACCTAGTTCTTTAGCTGTCAGAAATGGTTTGTAGGCCGTCACAGGTTATGGTAAGCAGATGCTAAAGTCCTTTTCACCTTAATTCCTTATCCTTTCTCACCACACTGTGTACATGGACACAGCTTCTTCAGACTTTATTCTCAATGGGTTCCTTCATATTGTCTCAGGAAAACCAACTTCTGATGTGCCCTTCCCATTGGTCAGGCATTAATGCCCAGATGAATGGCATGTAGCCATCTACAACAAGACTTATTCCTCCTTTAATACATAAAAGAACCATCCAGGGAATCTTGTCAGAATGCAGATTCTTCACTATTCAGTCCTAACAGGTTCTGAATACTGCTGTTTCATGAACCATGAGATGGGACGAAGACCTACAACACATGGAAACTTTCACTGAATTAGTAGTTGATCAATGCAGGGTTACTATGGTGGGATTCAGGTATCAGCTGATAAGGTCCAAAGATACTTATCCAGGGTCCCAGGCTTCTGAAGGGGGAGTGGCCAACCCCATTCAAAAGGGGCTGCTGGGATCTTTAGACAAGATAAAACAGTCCCTCCAAAATTGCCATGCTTGTGAAAAGATCTGTCAAATACTATAGCCCTATAGTCAATATAATAGATGCTCCAACGGCACAAAAAACCATAAATAATTGTCCAATTAGCTGTGTTACTGTTCTCTCCCAAATTTTAATAGCTACTACGTCCATGTGCTTCTGACTTTCAAGTGATATATTTTCCTTCTCAGGTCTTAAATAAGTTAAAAAAATAAATATTTAAGATTTCTACCTTATTATCCCTTAGCAAAAAACATTCAAGTGTTAAATTTTCACTATCCAAGATAAAGTTGTAAAATAATTTATACACTCTACCATCTACCAATATTCTAAAAATATATGATATACCTTGTATGTGTTAAGTTTTGATTGTAGTTTGTGCCTTATCTTCTCCTAGATACTACCTCATAATAATTCCTATTATACATAGTCTTAGTTTAAAACCTTCTTAGTTAGACAAAAAAAAAAAAAAAGATGTAGTAAGATGCAAGTGTCAGCTGATAAGGTCCAAAGATGCTTATCCAGAGTCCCGGGCTCCTAAAGAAAGAATGGCCAACCCCATTCAGGTTACACTTGTTCTTTATTTTTTAATCATTAATTAAATAGATACTAAAGCAATCATGCAATGCCATAGAATAATATTGGCTCAGTATTTTGCATTAAATGTGAACTGTGAGTACATACCTTTCTGAAGAAATACAGGCTAGCCTAGATTCAGCTTAACATTCAGAGTGTAGGTGGGCTATGGGGATGATGGTGATGGTTAATGAGAACTTTTATCATAAATTAAATCTACATATATGCTTAAGATTTTTACCACTATTCTCTGCTTTGGTACCAGTTAAGCTCTTACTTTGAAAGAATGAATAATTTCTGCATAGTCACAGTGTGAATGGCTTATGGAAATGTCAGAATAAAGTATATAATTTATGACTCTAATTATAAGACAACAATAACAACAGTTGTGTCCTGTGAAATTTATAATCCATTAAAAATTAATGCATGTTCTAGAATTTAATGCTGGTAACAATTCTATAACAGTAGATGACTTCGCCTTTTATAAACAAGGAGACAGAGGCTCAGGGTGGTTACTAACTTGTGCAAAATTGGACAGTTAGTAATCGGTGAAGGGAAATTCGAGAGTAGGTCAGTGAGTTTAATTAAACTGAACCCATTTCACAGTTAACCACAATGATTTAATGAGTTGATTGTTGTCTGATAAATGGTTCAAATGATCCTTGTTGTTTAATAGTTATATTCTACACATAAATAGACACATGCGTACATCCTGTACATTTATATCGTCATACTATGCATGCATTCTCAATTCTTCAGCGAATGCCTAACTTCTTTCACTTCTTATCAAATTGCCTTAATTTTCTGTTTCTATTTTCCCTTGGTAACAGCTGTCTTTTGTTACTCATGCTAAACAACACAAAATATATGCATACATGCTTGTGGAAATGGTTAAACTTTGTCTATACTTTCCTACATATTTTTCTTTTTCCACTTAAAAGTTTCAAAAGTCAAAATTCAAAGATTTAATTGTTTTCCTTTTTAAATTAGGAAGTTATTTATTTTATTTTACATACCAACCACAGATTCCCCCTCTCCTCCTGCTCCCCCATAGGCACCCCTCTGCCCAACCCCATCTCTTCCTGCAAAAGGATAAAGTCTCCAAATCAGGATCAGCAAAGCCTGGTATATTCAGTTGAGGCAGGTCCAATCCCTCCAAAGGTATAATCCTTGCTCATTTTTTTTTTATTAGCCTCAAAGTGTTTCAGGGTCATGTACAACCTTAAGTTTTCCACTATTCTATGATAATGCCCCCTATTTGTTTGCAGTTTAAGTCATTCTGAGGAATCCTTTAACAAGGTTTCACTGGACTAAGCACAGGAATCCCTATGCACTCTACGCTGCTCTCAAACTTGTGACTTTTGTTTCTTCCTCCCATGTGCTACTGTTGTAATGTGTGACACCATGCTGAGGAAAATTTATTATTTTGATGTATATCTTTTTATGGATGCTGTTTGAAAAGATGCAGGAATATATTATTTTGAATAATTATTGATAGAGTCCTTTCCAAAAGGATTGTAATAAGTCCATTTACCGTAGGAGGCATATATGAGTGTTCTTTGCTTTATATTTTATGTGTAAAAAATGATAAAATAATGTTTAATTTTTACCTCTGGGAATAACATTATCTCTTAGCATATTTAGTATGAACTTCTATCCCTGTATTATGATTCACTCTAATATATAAATAAATATATTTACATATATATGTATTTTATAGCAATATATACTTTATTGGTAGAGTTGTTTTTAGGATAGCTTTCCAGTATTCTTACTGTAGGTTTTTTTTCCTGTAGGGTAATTTATATTAGCTTTAACAATTTGTTAAGTCTCCTATCATATTATCATATCCTTATATAACACAGTAATAGTTTTATTTACATCAAAATACTCATTCTGTCAGTTGAATTATGATAATAATTCTCTGTAAATCATATGAAATACATAACTTCAAATAATTTACCCCCTTATAGGCATCGGTTTTCTACCTACATTAAAATTTTCTCACATATACAAATTTTACATTTTTGTTCAGAAATTAATTTTTGTAGCTGTTGAAAGTTTGGATTGGCTTTAGTTTTCTTTCAGATGAAAGGCTAATGATTGGATACCATCATTATTTATTTATTTATTTATTTACATTTATTTATTTATGTTTATGAGACAGAATCTCTTGTAGCCTAGGAGTGTATCAAACTTGCTATGTACCATTAGAAGTTATCAATCATAAAATCAGAAATGGATTGTGATTATTGTGGGACAGACAGATAAATAGCTAATAATTAATGTCTAGTGGAGATAAATTTAATTACTATATGATAAAAATGTTCTACAGATTGTTGCCTAATACTTGAAAGTTCTCCACAGTATACTTAAAAATATTTAGATGAAAATTAAACGAAAGTTCTAGAAAATTAAGGAAGTTAATAAATAAGGGTTTTATAAATGAGTTTAGAATGGTTGTAATTTGTTACATTTTCCAGCATTGAGTAGTATTAACTAGCTTATTATTTGTTTTATGTCTCTGTATGCCATTTTCTTAATTTGAGGGTTATTGTAATTTTCATAAACTTCCTTCAATTTCAGCCACGATTGTTTCAAAGTTTATTTTCTTCCTCTTTCTGACCCCTTTTTTGGATTGGCTGATTCTAGCTATTTTGCATGACTTAGTGTTTTGATTTGTTTTTAAAATTAATTTTTACATTTTTTTGTTTTGTTTTTTTCTCTCTGTTTCTTACACTAGGACTTACTCATGTAGCTCATGTTTTTATATCATTTTTACAACTTTTTCTGGGATTTCTGGTCCCTTCTTCTGAATGTGTGTGTGTCTGTGTGTGTCTGTGTGTGCTTATTTGTGTAGTTTCTTTTCAACCTCTTTACTTTTGGGGGAACTCACCATCCAGCTCTCAAAAATACATACTAAGACTTATTCTTAGTTATGAACGTCTAGTCTTAGCTTGGCTTATTTATAGCCAACTTTACTTAAATTATCCCATCTAGTTTTTGCCTCTAGTCTTTTACCTTCTCAACTCTGTTTATTTTTCTTTCCTTCTTATCAGTGTGGCTGCAGGCTGTGTGGCTGTGTATCTGTGTGGCAGTGTGGCTGGGAGGCTGTTTGGCTGTGTGGCTTGGAGGTTGTGTGGTTGTGTGGCTGTGACTGGAGGTTATGTGGCTAGAAGGCTGTTTGGCTGCATGGATGTGTGGCTGGGAGATTATGTGGTTGTGTGGCTGCTGGGAGGCTGTGTAGCTGAGAGGCTGTGTGGTTGTGTGGCTGTGTGGCTGGAAGGCTGTTTGGTTGTGTAGCTTGTAGGTTGTGTGGTTGTGTGGCTGTGTGACTGGAGGTTATGTGGCTGGGAGGCTGTTTGGCTATATGGATGTGTGGCTGTGTGGCTGAGAGGCTGTGTGGTTGTGTGGTTGTGTGGCTGGGAGGCTGTTTGGCTATGTAGCTGTTTGGCTGGGAGGTTGTGTGGTTGTGTGGTTGTGTGGCTGTGTGGCTGTGTGGCTGGGAGGCTGTGTGACTGTGTGACTGTGTGACTGTGTGACTGTGTGGCTGGAGGCTGTGTAGCTGAGAGGCTATGTGGTAGTGTGGCTGGCCTCTGGTGTTCACTCTCCTCCTTTCTTTGCTCCCCCCTCTTCTCTTTTCTTCCTCTACTCACTCTCTCTGTCTGGAAACCCTACCTCCCCCCCCCCCCCCGCCCCACTTTTGGCTGTTCAGCTCTTTATTAGAACACCAGGTGTTTTAGACAGGCAAAGTGACACAGCTTCACAGAATTAAACCAAATCAACATAAACGAATGCAATGCATCTTGGCATCATTAAACAAATGTTCCACAGAATGAATGAAAGTAATACATACATATATATATATATATATATATATATATATATATATATATATACACACACATGTGTGTGCCATATTTAATAAAACCAGCCTAGAATATCAGAGAAGAGATCAACCCACAGTCAGTCTAGGAGGATCAGAGAGTGGTAATTTACACCTTTAATCTCAGCATGGGAAAAGACCAGAAATGGTGACCTATGCCTTTAATCCCAGCAGATCTGAGTTTGTTGCCAGTTTGGTTTACAGAAGGAGTTTCAGGTTCCCAGACAGGCAGTCATGGTGCCATGTAGTGGGATTATGTTGTTACATTGTAAATAATTGTCCTGCTTACTGGTTTAGTAAAAAACGCTGATTGGCCAAAGGTAGACAGGAAGTGTGGGTGGGGCTAACAGACTAAAAACTCTGGGAACAGGACGAACAGAGCAGAGATGTCACAGACACACCAGAGAAGCAGATGCAGTGGACACCTATGCTGCTCCGAGAAAAGGTACTGAACCACATGGCTGAACATGATAAGAATCATGGGTTAGTTTAAGAGCAAGAGCTAGCAAGTAATATTTCTGAGCCCCATTCAATCAGCATACAATTAATATTCTGGGACTGTGGGTCTGAAAGTCCAGGTCATGAGGCTAGACCGGAAAGTCCATGCCAGAAACCTCATACAACAAAGGGTGCTCAATGTGGAACCAATGTTTAAGAGCAAGAGTTAGCAAGTTATATGCCTGGGCCCTAGGCCGATCAGCATAAAGTTAATACAAGTGTCTGTGTGATTATTTGGGCCTAAGTGGCAGTGGGGCTGCGAGCGGGTCTAAACCTCTGGTCTAGGCTCGAAAGTTTGGGCCAGAAACAATATACAGCAGTGCCATTTTTTTAATCCCATAATTCCAGAGACAGGGATTTTTCTGTGTTTCTGTGAGTTCAAATAGTAGTAGCCCACACCTTCAATCTTAACCTGGATGTGAGACAAATGGGTCAGGAGGATATTCAAGGCAGGTGTAGAAAGACAGACCAGGCAGTAGAAGCACGCGGAGTGAGACTAGGAAGGTGGAAGGTGAGATCTGACTGTGTGTTCTCTCTTTGATATTCCAGCCTTTCCCCAATATCTGGTTCAGAGTTTCCTTTATTACAACCAGAATTCATGCAACATATATACACATATATATTTTTCTGAATGTGTGTGTCCTATTGAGTCCATTTAGTGTTTTTTTTTTTTTTTTTTTTTTTTTTAATGCCCACATATTTATGGCTGAGCACTTGGCATTAGAATAGGTTTATCTTGGAGCTCATTCCCGGAGTTGACTAATTCTCCCTCTCTCAGCTGCTGTTGACCTAGTTCTTTATCTGGAGTTTGGACCTTGTTGATTTTTCTTTATTTCCAGTTCATTGATTGTGATGTTCCTTGATGTCTCGGTATAAGGCTTGAGTTGTATATTTTAGAGACTTATGGTGCTTTGTAGAATTAATTTTTTTAAAAAAATTAAAAACCATTTTCACTTATTGAAAGTTTTAAGCTTTCAGGAAAGTATGGAAAATAGTATGGAATCTTAGTGTCTCCTATCTAATTTACTTGAGAATTTGGAAATCATTTTGAAGATAAGAAGGAAGTAAAATGAGTAGTAAGTTTTAGTATGTAAATACATGAGTAGTTTCTATCTGGGTAGTCAATGTTAGTTATCTTAGCAATTTCCTAAGTGTACCAAACATTGTTATTCCATTCTCATTATGACTCAATCTTGTTTACGGAAAATTCAAGTTTTCACTATATGTGCTTTAGAACCTAAAACAGCAGTTGTTAATCTGTGGGTTATGACCCATTTGCTGGTTGAATGACCCTTTCACGGGGGTCACCTAAGTCCACCAGAAAACACAGATACTTACATTATGACTCATAACAGTAGCAAAATTGCAGCTATAAAGTAGCGCTGAAAACATCTTATTGTTGGGGGTCACCACAACATGAGGAGCTGTATTAAGAGTCCTAGCACCAGGAAGGTTGAGGACCATGGCCCTAGAACAATGACGTAAATGAAAAAGTGAGTCTTTGTGCACATAATATTTACACAGAAAATAAGTGTATTTTCCAGGATGTGGCTGAAACATTTTCAGATGTCACAGAATTGTGTCATTGGAATAAAACTATAGATATCTATTTAGATGAGGTGCAGGATTATGCGGTTCTTTATGCAGGAAATGCTCCAAGTTTCTCTTGCTCTGCTCTCTCTTCTGGTGATGAAGGATGTCAGGGAGTATAATGAGGAAGCCGGTTCTCATTTTCACCAAGACTGCCCAAATTTAATACATGTGCTTCAGCCTTCAATGTCCTATGTAATAAGCTGCTGGCTGTCTTGCTCTGTGTTGTTAAATGTATGCCAGCTTAGATTTGTTTTGTTCAACCACCTGTAATAATATTAATTGAAGTGACAATTATTTACTGTGATCATTAGAGGTTTCAATGCTCAACCATTCTTGTGTGATTTTAAAAGAATTTTCAGATTTATTGGACTTATTAGCGGTATCACCCTAAAAAATACTTCTGAGAATATTTGTAATATATTTATAAATTTTAGAATTCATGACCAGAAGCTAACTTCCAGAATGAACTATGTCTAGGCTACAATATGGAAGAGTTTCTCCCTTCAATTGAATCATTTCAAAAAAATTGTTTGCTACCTATAATTTAAACGTTTTTGGAGTTATTCTACGTATGTTTGGAATCAGTCCAATACAAAGAATAACTTAAGGCTATTGTAAAATTATGTGTTACGTTTTTCCTAAATAGCCATACACCGTCACTTGCACATAAACGCATGCACAGACCCACATAAGCACACAGATACATAGGCATACACCCTAGCACATAGATGGTCATAAGCTGTCTCACCAGCTAGACTGCATTTTACACCTGAGAAAAAAGTGTAAAAGTGAGAAATTAAAAAACAAAAAAATTGAAAATAATAGCTTTAACTCATTGGTCATTTCTTGGAATAAAAATAGCAGAGGGAATTTTGCATAGTTTTGAATAAAAGTAGAAGGCAGTCCCTTTATTTAATACTATGTTAACAAAAATATTTGGAATTTTTAGATACTAGAAAGAGCAGCATAATTTTATTCTTCCTTTTTAATTAAACAGGCTACCATTTACCTGGCTATGCATGCAGGAAATAAAATGGCTTCAAGGAGGAATTACCTTGACAGATCAGTCTCAAGAGATTTCCTAATTGTCCACTTTCATGTGGCACATTCAGAAATGCAAATGAGATGGATGATTCAACTGTAAACGTGAGGTACTGTGTAAATTATAAAGTAATGAGGACTTTGGGACCACAGGTCTGATATCATGAGAAGGTTTGGCATTTATCTGCAAGATAAGCCTTTTCCTAAGACCAGCAGATAGAGTGTTACTGAAGGAGGCAAATTGAGGAAAACGGAGAGTAAGGTGTGAGTGAGTGGCATAGAGCGATACCAAAGCCCTTAGTATTTGCTTTTGATCTGATTTATTGGAAAAGGACAGTCCCAGAGATAAAGTTTAAAAATAGAGGCAAGGTTTGACTTACCCGATGATAAAGGAGATAGGCTGTCTTCTGTGAAATTGTTGAGCAAAATTACCAGAACCTCAGAACATTGCAGCAATAAAGATAAGGGCTATGAACTGGAACCGAAACCAGACCCGTGTCATTTACAAGGATGAACTTTTGCAAGTATTTATCGTTCTCTTTTATTCACCAATCAATCTATTTGCTACAGTAATCTCCAGAAGACATAAAAAGATTGCTTAAAATTGGCAAAGATAAAGAAGACATTTTTGTTTTTCTTTATTTAAGATTTATGTACTTTACTTTATATGTATGAGTGTTTTGCCTACCTGTGTGTGTGTGTGTGTGTGTGTGTGTGTGTGTGTGTGTGTGTGTGTGTGTGTGATGTGTGTGTCTAGTAATCATGGAGGTCAGAAGAGGGTATCAGATCCCTTAAAAGTGGACTTGTAAGCCACCATGTGGGTTTTAGGAACTGAACCCATGTCATCTGTAAGATCAAATCCTCTTAACTTCTGAGCCATCTCTCCAGCCCTGAGAAGAAATTTCTCAGGAATGAGGAAAGTGTAGCTCACCACCCCTGGTCACATAGTGGAAGTGAATTCCTCTCGTGGACTGTTTTCAAGCTTTCTCATCATGTCCTTCCTGTGAGCCTTCTCTCTGGACTCAGGTGTCCTTATGTGTAAGAGGAGAGGAAGTCATGGGTAGCAGAACCCATTTCTCTGATTTCCTGTGATCAATCTTCATGTTAAAGTGAGTAGACTTCAGTAGGTTTTGTTCTTTGTGTTTTATGTGGTTTGATCCTTTCATTTTCTTCTTTTTAATATTTCTGATTAGAGAATTATAAGAAGCAAAAATCTAGTAATGTCAAAAGTGAGAATTAAATGGCCGAGGGTAAATTTCTTTTTAAAACAGTAGGAAACTACATTCTTGATGTCTCCAAATTGACACTTAAAATGTTAAATAGTTCGATGTGACTTATGAAAGACCCTTGAAGGCTGTGGACATGGGTGTCTTTGGTATAATAGTAACTTTGCTAAATAAAAATTGAAAGTGGCCATTTTTGGAATGAATTTCAGACCAGGCTAAAACTAAAGTGGGGTCACTCCGAACTTTCTGATAATTTAGGTTAGAGTAATAGCTCCCAATTTCCCCCCTGCATGATGGAGAATTTCTTCCTGTCTCACCCTTTCACACACAGAGAAAACTGAGCAACTGATGTTGACTGACCAGTCTGTCCCTTTTCTGTTGCCCTGACATGAGAAAAATAACTTATTTTGCTTCCACGTTCTTTTTGGTTGTATTCAGGTTATTATAATATTTATTTTTTCTGTTTTATGAATGTATATCCTTATTCTAGAGTAAAGAATAAAGCCTGTTTTCTCAGTAATAATTTTGTTCTTTGACATTTGTGTTTCTTTATATGCCAATCACCATACTAGTACATTGTAGATTTTGCTAAAAGCCATGCTGAGTTTTTATCCTTAGTTTCACACAGTCAACCCTGAAAGTAGCAAGTACTCATAAAATGAATATTTGGGATGGATTTTTTTCTGTATCACTGGATACAGTTACAGGGCCATAGAGAGATCTTACTATCCCTCACACTAATTTATTTTTTTGTTCAAATTATCAACACTTCTTTATTTTACTGCTGTCAAGAAATTTGAAAAAAATGAGAGAAAAGATCTTATTTTGAGACTTTTCATTTGATGCACATGAAAATTTAATAGGCAAAACTAATTACAGGTAAAAGGATATTCACCATGTTTTTCAAATTATCTATTCAGATATAACCAGGAATGGTAAAGTTTAGAAATTGACAGAGATTGTTGAAAGGGATAATGTATCAGTCAAATGGGAAATTCTAGTAGAAACCACTTTCCAAAATCTCCTCTAGTGATTGTTGTAATTGGAGATGCTGGATTGAAAATGTGATAAAAATGTTCAACAACAGGCAGTTTGCCAGCCTTCAGAATGAATTTATTCCAGACACTTTATAACATTAGCTCTTTTTAATGGCCCATCTCTCTGTTATTCGTTCATGAGCTCATTATTTTCTTTATACAATAATGCTGACAAAAATTTGATTTGACCATCTCATACTGCAAATTCCCTTAAACACAGAGCTTCTGGCAATATTGCTACATGCATATTGAGCAAGTTAACAATAAAACTGTATTTGAGTAATGCAGCAGCCTCACATTTTTAGTAAGAAAGAATTGTAGTCATTGAAGCATGAAGATTAAGTGCCCAGCAGTGCTGAATGTTAGCGTCTTGCATGTTAAAAGTTTAAATCTTTAGTTAAAATAGTTACAAATGCTTCCAAGTCAACAGCATAAGCTCTGATGTACTAATCCCAGCACTTCTCCCTTGGGTATTTGTATTCCAAAGAGTGTTATATGATGGTATGTTGAGTGTGGTAGTAGCATGCTTTCCCATTTTGTGCTTTTATGAGTGGGTGTGTGGTGACAAGGGTTGTATTATTTTTTTCTTGCTTGTTTGAGAGAGAGAGAGGGAGGGAGAGAGAGAGATACAGAGAGAGAGATAGAGAGAGAGAGAATGAAGAGTTGGGTGTGTGAGAAGTATCTAGGAGGAGTTAGAAGAGGGGAAAACATGATCAGAATATACTATATGAAAAAAGTGTTCTTCAAAAGCAAACTAGTTTTCCTGGATTATTAGCCTACCTGTTATTTTCTTCCTGGAAAGGAAAAACTAGACAGACAGACAGACAGACAGGCAGGCAGGCAGGCAGGCAGGCAGGCAGAATAAACGTTCTGAGTTTATTCAAAACATCTCCTTTTATTTATATTTAAGGAAGTAGCAGTGAATCTAGAATTCCAGAAGGCCAGGAATCCCCAGTTGCTGTATGAGAACAAACTGTATATTATTCTTTACAGTGGGGTTGGCATCCCTCACACATGTGGTAGTCATGGATCTTCTCAGAATACTATTATTGGGCCATGGTCTGCAGTTTTCTTCAGTTTCTGTTTAAGAAGGGTCACAGTAAAGGACTATTTCTGTTAGCTGACCAGATAATCAGTAGAATTGTATACATTCTTAAAAATAATTATACATGGAGATATTAAGTCAGATAATAAATTCCTAATGGCTTTTGGGCATCACTGTAATGTGACTCCTTATTGATTTTGGTTTGACCCAAAATACTAAAGCAATGGAACAAGAATAAACATCCCTTATAGACAAGATTAAAAACTTCCCTGGCAGTGTTCACATTTCGGCATCAATACACATTTTGGTCTTGAGCAGAGTCACCAACATTCCATGTAATCTTTAGAAAATGTCTTGATGTATTCTAATAGAACCAGTCTGCCTGTCAAGGAATAATGGCTGCAACCAAGAAAAAAAAATATGAAAAGATTAGTGAGTGGTCCACTGCTGATGAAGTTTTGTGTTAAGGAGTTTCCTGCAGAATTTGTTGATGTGGGATGTCTATATGCTGTGAATAAATTACTGTTTTGGCCATGGCAGGCACCGTAGAATTAGGCAGAGGAATCAGAGCATAGGTAGAAGAAGGAAGGCAGAGTTAAGGAAGACATGATCCAGCTTCTCATGTTGCAAGATGTAACAAAACAGATGTCCACAGGCCACATGGCAAGACAGAATAATGGAAATGGGTTGAATTAAGATGAAAGAGATAGCTAGCAATATGCCTAAGGCATAGGCCGAACAGCATGAAATTTATATAAGTATCTGAGTCATTTTGGGGTGCCTAAGCAGTGGCAAGTGTCTAGGCACTTTGGGACCACAGGTCTGTGGGTCTGGACTTCTGGCCAGGTCCAGAAACCTCTTGTTACAGATGGTACCCAATGCAGGGCACCATCTGTAACATAAGGTTTCTGACCTGAAATAGCTCCAGTTTGGACCAGTCCACTGCTGCTTAACTGGACCAGCAATCCCAAAGTCCCACAGAAACACAGAGATGCTTATATGAATTTTATGCTTATTGGCCTAGGGCCCAGGCATATAACTTGCTAACTCTTTACCTTTAAACTAATCCATAATTCTTATCCTGTTCATCCATGAGGCTCGGTGCCTTTTCTCAGAGCAGCATAGTTGTCCTCTGCATCTGCTGGCTTTTCTGGTGTCTCTGTTTTGATCTTCCTGTTCCCAGATTTTTCTTAGTCTGGCAGCTCCATCCACACTTCCTGTCTGCCTTCAGCCAATCTGTGGTTTTTTTTTTTTTCTTTTTCTTTTCTTTTTCTTTTTCTTTTTCTTTCTTTTTCTTTTCTTTTTTTTTTTTTTTAAACCAGCAGACAGGACAATTATTTATAATGGAACAGAACACAATCCCACAATTTGACATGTACTTAAATTACTATTTTGGGCTGTGCTTTGAGGAAGCTTCAGATTGCATGTATCTGAGACAGTATTTGGCATCCTTCTCAGGGCCCTGAACTACCAATATTTGATTAGACTATGTTGAAGCAGAAAGTTGCACAGAAGACAGCTTCTTCCAGGGAGCAGGGTCAGTAGCCCCAAACCTCCAGAGGCAAGCAAACTGGCAAACCAAGTGTAATATGAACGCTGTCTGGGTATAAATGGAGAGAAACAGTAAAGTAGAGGATTAGAACAACACTTGTTTCTCCCCAAATCTAGAAATTTTACTGGCTGGTGTTTGGAGACAACCATTTATGTGGTGTAAAGAGCTTAATTTCTGTATAAACTGGCTCCAGGTAGCATTGCTGATGCTGACCCTGAGCTGTCAGTACTGTAATTGTAAATATTAACTAAGGTAATGAAATATGGTGTCTGGTGTTCCATTGTACTTTTTCCCAAGTGGAAAAGTTAACTAAATGATTGACACAGTAATTGGTGGAGAAATTGTGACTATGCCATTCCATTTTTTTTTTTTTTGTTAAAAGCTTTTATTTTGACTATACTGTCTTGAGATATCATTTTAGAAGAATAGCATAAATGATCTTCAGTGCCAGTTGTGATGGTCTCACAGCTGTGTGTTCTTAGGCCTTTCTCACCTGGTGGTTTGTAAGTTGTTTGCTTAGAATATCATTTGAATGGCTGGCTTCTTGTTTGCAAACCACAGATTCTAGTGTTTGAGCATTTAAAAGACTGTGCCTGCTTTCCAGTGCTAGAAATAATAGAATCTAAAGTGAAGACTAAAAAAAAAAATATGGAGACTACTAGATTATACTTAGGACTCTGCATTAACTCTATAATATTCTTGATATTAAAAAATAAAAGCATATTTGTCACAGGAATTTAGTTACCATATTGCAGCTGAACATGTATTTGTGTTGTGTAGATAAATGAAATCTTTTAAAATAAACATTAAAAAAGAAAAATTCCAATTTAAATATAGAAAAAGAAGAGTTGGTATGGTAAATTCCTATAATCCAATCATTCCAAGTGTTTAGGCAGGAGTATTACTGTGAGTTCAAAGCCATCTTGGTAACTAAGTTGAAGCCATCCTGATATACCATTGGGAATGTGTCTCCAATTTCCAAAACAAATAAATAGTAACCCTAATAGTTTCTCATGTGTCTCCATGTCTGTTTCTGTCTAGATAGCTCATTTCTTTGTATTACTGGATAATATGACACTGTACAATATTTGCCTATTCACTTACTGAAGGAAATAGTTTGTTTACAGTGATTGAAAATTATGAATGAAGCTGCTATAAATATTCATGTGTGAATTTTGTGAAGATTAAGTTCTTAACACATTGGGCTAAATACATACAAGTGTGATTGGTAGGTAATTACAATGAGGATGAACTTAATTTTTCTCTTCATGGATTGTGCTCCAATTTTCTTAGCTAAAGAGCCATCACCATCTCACCAAGATCACTTGGATTTTCCTCTGTGTCTTATTTTCTGGAAAAATTTATATTTAGGTCTATAATCTCTTTTCAGTTAACATTTGTGAAACTTGTAGAAACTGTTTCTATATATATTTTAGTGCATGTCCCAGTGTCCTTTGTTGGAAACACCATCCTCTGGCTCTGAAGTTGCTTTGGTTCTTTTGTGGAAGCTCAGATATCCATTTGTCAGTGCTAGTCTGGAATGTCTAGGCTCTTTGTTCTCTGTTGATCTATTTATCTTTCCTGTCTGCTCCCTGCTGTCTTGATTGCTGTAGCCTCACACTATGTTTATGCCAGGCAGTGCCAGTTTCTCCACCTGCATTCTCTCTTTCAGCAATGCGTTTCTATTCAAGCTGCTCATACATTAATTGCTGCCTTAAACTTTCTGCTTGATGACACACATATCTCTGCCTTGTTTGCGCTGTGTTTCTGAGGCTTGCATTATTACCAGCCTGTGTTTTTACTGTTCAGTATGTCTTGACATGTTTGGTTGATAGCATATAATAAATGGAAGTGAACAGGTCTCTAGTTCCAACTTCTCTGATGATTGGGCTGAACTTACCATGTCTGTTATTGGCCGAGACACAGATGTTCCCTCTGTTAGGGTAGGATCCAGGGCTTTACAAATACAAATGAGGATTTTATCTCTGAGCTTACTCTGTCTACTTAGGGAAAGGGTCTGAACAGAGAGTCAGCTGTGGTCCCTGTTGCATAGCAGGCTGGTTGATGTGGTTACTTGTGAGTCAAGCAGAACATCTTGAGTCTTTGGAGTAGTTCTAGGTCTTTTGGAGAGCCCATTTATCTGGGCCAAAAAGTTCTTAAGCATTTCTCAGCCTTCCATACTTCTTCACCCAAAAGTAGTTGGCATTGAGGATCCCCTCCTTTCTGTGAAGGATCGGCTGGGCAGGAATTGGAGATTGGTTAGACTCTGGGGCAAGGTACTATTGGCTAGGACCAGGTAAAACAGTTCTTGTGGCGGACAGGCCTTTGCTGAGGTGGGTAAGAGGATGGACTGTAGGGACCAGTTGAAAGGTTACTTTCCCCTTCCGGTTCCTGTGAAGTGTGAAGATTTTCCTCCAATCTCCCCCTTGAGACCGGATCATCTCCCAAGGGGAACACTCACAAATGTGCCAGTTTCCCTTAGGACAAGCTCCAAGTGTACACATCTTTCTTTCAATTTGTCCTTGCATGCCCATTAATTGCCTTTGCAATTTTCCTCCCAGCCACTGGCCTCAGACAGTTCTGGTTCTAGAATTCTCTACCTCTCTGTGCTTTCTTGTCCCCCAGTGGTGAGGACAGCTTTAACTGAGGGTTTTGAGTTCATTGTATCTAAAGAAAATATTCATATATTTTAGAAAACTTTATGAATATCATCCCCAGTATGCATTAGACTATTTTGTTGGTGTTTTTTTAAGGTTCTCTAGGTTGTTGACCGAATGAGCAGTCATTCATAAAAGTCACTATTCACAAAATTAATGCACATGATCTATTCATTATATTTACATCTTATCTAAGTAGAAGGAAACATAACATTCAGAATCACAGAAAAAATATGGTTTTAATAAATTGAAGCATGTGGAGGAGAAATGAGAGGAACATTATGAATCTGTTTAATATAGTTGCTATCTCCCTACACATTTTGAAACCTCTGAATCGTAGAATTTGCCTGTATCACAGCCTTCAGCCTAACAACACTCCCTTCCCTATGTGGCTGCTCACAATACAAATATTCTCTTCCTTGTTCTATTCATTATACGCCCCTCCCCCATAGCTCCTGACCCTACATCATTGAATGCTCAGCATGGGGCACAGGTAAATAAAGTCCCCCATTGCATATATTACTTTTTAAACTAGGCAATTGACAGCCTTTTGGGGAAAGCTAAGAAAAAATGCCTATGGACCTTTAATAAGAGTGCATCCCCACAACATTCTCTATCCTCACCTGTTGCTGAAGCTGTCACTATCAGACTTCCAGTTGGCAGGCTCTTCTATGGAATTTCTAAGTATTGCATTGTTCCATCTCAGGCTGCTTGGTTTCATCTTTTTTTATTATCCCATGCGGCTCACTATACAAAATGATTGAATTAGGATCAATCCCTAACAACAGGAAAACTAACCAGCTGTACTGATTCATCAAGTTCTTGGGAAGTTGCCCATGAGGCTTACCCTGCTTTTCCCTACTGTATAACAATTACAGAATATCTGCTGCCATGCCAGGGCCTGCATGTATAGTTGTGCACGGCATGGTGTTTCCCTTCCCTTGTCTCCTGGTCTTCTTGGTAGTGACTCCGTGCTGTACTGAGGAGAGAGATATTGAAATAGAGGTTTTTTCATTAAATTCTTCTGACCTCTTCTCTTCAGACTTCTGCTTTCCAATGTACCAGAAATGCCTATAGGTTTTAAAAGAAACAAAATTAGTTAATGTAATATAACTTCTTAAGATACGTTTCCTCCATTCTAACCATTGCTATAACTGCTGTCATGATCTCCAATCTGGACTAACCCAGTTACCATCCTTGCCTAATCTTGTGTTCCAAGTGATGAGTTTTGCCAAATAAAATCAAACAGACTTAAATCACAAATACCCATTCTTCTGCACTGACTTAGGAAGCAAGTTTTAGCTTGTTCCGTGTGTCAGGAGCTGTCATACCACTGCTGACTGCACCATTTAATGTTTTTATTACTGGATTTATGTCTCTCTCTCTATCTGTGTGTGTGTGCGTCTATGTGTGTGTGTGCCTGCATATCTGCATGCAACATCACATACAGAGGGAGGTCAGAGAACAACTTTTGAGAATAGGTCACTCGCATTATCAGGTGTGGTATGACTCATCTTTAACCTTACACTGGACTTGTTTGAAATCACCTTCCATCCTTGCACATTCTGAGGTCCACACAGACTTTCCTTACTTCACTATCCACTCCTCAGCTGTTTCCTTTGTTACATTATTTATTGTGTGTTTGTGTGAATGTGCCATAGTGAGTATGTGGAGGTCAGAGGACAGCTTGCTTGAGTGGGTTCTTACCTTCCACCTTGGGATCCAGGGATCAGTCAGTCTATCAGTCTTGATGGCAAGTATCTTAACCTACTGAGTCATCTCACCAGCCCTCCCCAGTTTCCTATATTGCTCATTTATAATGTTTTTCTTGAGTATTAAGTAGAGAATCCTGTGCTGTTGGGTCTCCAGTCATCTGCCATTTTCTTTGTCTTACTGTATGATAGAATTTCTAGCTCTGTATTCTGACATCTCCTCTGAGTTACAGATGAACACATCCTATAACCTACATAACATCTCTTTGGTTAATATGTGCCATTTATCATGTAATTGTGGGGGTTTCATCTGAGAAATACAGTATTACATGATTTTTCTCACTGTGTAAACAGCATGGAGTCCAATTTCATGAATAAAGTTAGTAGTGATACCACTAGCCAACATAATCTTAAGAGGCCAGAATTACATAATGCCATCACTCATCAACTGAAATATATGTGGTACATATCTGCATTCAAATATGAACTCATATTGACCCACCCTGTTTGCTCTTACTTCTTACTATCTTCATATGCATTTAGCAGTGAATAATAGTTTCTCAATGCTTTTTCATCCAGGAAACATGAGCACCTAATAACTCCTTTCCTTTTAAAGTTTACAGATGTTCCCAGTGCCTTCTTAGTGTGGCACATAGATTGCTATTAGGGGAATATGCTCTGTAGTCATTTTAGGATTCCATGTATGAGTTGCTGGAGGGAAAGGCAGCTTCATTAACTATTAATGACCAGAGAAATGATTTATTTATTCCAAATGATCTGTAGTTTGAAGTCACATAGGGACATATAAACATGTCCTCTGGGGAAAAGAGGCACCTGTGAATATTGCTTTATTAAGGAACCTGTGAAATGGAGTGCAGAAATATTCTAAACCTTGGCCCTTAACCTGTATCCTTTGCCTTGAGTCCCACACTGGGGAGGGAGAGGGAGTGACACACAGAATATGTGTGTAAGAAAATAACCGAGAAAGAAAGAAACTGGCTACACACCTTACAGCTGGATTTACTGAAAGTCAACAGAGAACGTCATTTCTTGGATTCTGTTACATAATCACACATCAGAATTCTGAAAAATACTTAGATATTTTCCACATGAAACATTTTCAGATTTTTCTCCCTGTAAACTCCATTTCTTTTATTCTAGTTTAGACCAGTAAGATTTCCATTTAGATCCTGCACTAATTTTTATTGTTATTTTTATAGTGTTTGAAGAAACTGTCATGTTCCTCATCTGTGGTTTTTGCTCACCCATATCTTCTAGATAGTTACACTGCACAGATAATTTTTTTTCATAGAATGCCACCACAAATAAGCTACCAGATAAGGGCAGAGCATAAATCTACTGAAATGCTTTCAAGTCATAACACTGCATTCTTGCCCCATATATGTAAAGGGCAGACCTAGCCGATGTTATCCCTTGAAGTAATACTACATAAAGAATCATTTGAAACATGAAATCATCTTTAGCATTAAACATTTTTGTTGTTGTGAATAGATTTCCCTTCCTTTATTTTTCTACAATAGTCTCTTACTATGTCTTCTCACATCATTCAGTGTCCTTTTCCAGTCCCCATGTTACCATGACTCCAGTTATCATTTGGAAAGTATCCTGATTTCTTTGATGAAATTCTGAAGTGTTTTCCCATTGATGGTAGGGTAGAGAGAGATCCATACCATGTCACATGAATGCTGCATGCACTGCCTTGTACTTACTTGACCAGCCACGAGGAATAGGCTTCTCTGCACTTGGTAGTTTTCAGAGCTCATGTATTATATATTCTAATGGGGAGCCTTTGCACAGGTTTCTCTTTTGCCCTTTGGTGAAATCTCATAAACCCTTCAGTACATTCATGAAACCTAACATTCCCCACCCCTACATTTCCTTCTCTTGCCCTCCCACACAAATTAAAGTAAGTCTGCTAGCTTTGTTTTCTTATTTTAATATTTCTTTATTTCCCAAGTTTATACTTATGAAAATACAGACTCACTAATGTATTGCAATAAATCATTCTACCACACTAATGTCCATTACTTCTCTTGCCATTCCCATGAGGATAGACACAGGGACTTTTCTTGTGTTTCTGGGACTGACTCAAGGAGAGAATAAAATACACACTTTCTTCAGGAAAAATAATTCTATGAGTAAATAATCAGAGAATTGATTTGGGATGTTTGTATTTATAGATTCAAAATTTCTTAGGTGGAAAGAAAAAAACATTGGCAAGAGGCTTTAAAGAACACAGCTGAGGCACTTTGACAGCTGAAGAAACCTAAGCCTCCCTCCCTGTCCAAAGCTGACTAAGAGGTGAGTGGCACCCTGACCCTCAGGCCAGTCAGAGACATTGGTCTCTGAAGTCTGGCCCAGAGACATAGCCCTGGCACCCCAAGCACACCCAACTCTACCTTAAGCCAAATAAAGCTTGGAGAGCCCACCAAGCCCAGTGCTCAGCAAAACAAGCTAGAGGGATAGCTGACAGGCCAAACCCCACCAAAACCTCAATCTGTGTCACCACCTACTGACAACTGGAGACCCCCAAAGCCTCCTGGTCCACAGCTGACTAAGAGCCAATTAATAGCCAACTAAGACCCCTACTAAGAATGACACCTGTGACAACAGGAAACACACAGCTCCTTAGCCTAGAGCCAAATAAGAGCAGCCCCTGCAATTACTGGAGACACTCATCCCCTGGGCTCACAACTGACTAAGAGCCACCAAGAACTGACTATGAGTAAACAGAGGAAGAAATGGGCAGACACCAGTGCAAGAATACATATAACAATATAAAGAACAACAAGACACCACAAGAAGAAGCTGGTGGCTCTACATCAAGACCTGAGCATAACAATGAAGAGGAAATAGAAGAAAACGACCTTAAAAACAACTTTATGAACATAATAGAAGCATTAAGAGAGGATATTAAAAAACTCACTTAAGGAAATAGAAGAAAATACAAGCAAAAAATTGGAAGAGATTAACAAATCCCTGAAAGAAAATCAAGCACACCAAGAAAAAGAACAGGTGAAAGAAACATTTCAGGAATTAAAAATTGAAATAGAAGTAATAAAGAAGGCACAAACTGGGGCAAAGCTGCAAATAGAAAACCTAAAGAAACTAACCAGAAACACAGACGCAAACATAACCAACAGAATGCAAGAGAGGAAAGAGAGAATCTCTGGAGTGGAAGATTCAATAGTGGAAATAGATATGTCAGTTAAAGAAAACACTAAAACCAAAAAGGTCATAAGTCAAAATGTCCAGGAAATCTGGGAAACCATGAAAGGACTGAACTTGAGAAAAATTGGAATCGAAGAAGGAGAATATTACCAGCTCAAAGGCATAGAAAACATATTCAACAAAATCATAGAAGAAAACATTCCCAACCTAAAGAAGGAAATGCCTATAAAGATACAAGAAGTTTACAGAATACCAAATAGACTGGACCCTCCCCCAAAAGTCTGCTCGCTACATAATAATCAAGCCACTAAACCCACACAACTGCTACTACAACAACAGAATACTAAGAGCTTCAAAGGAAAAAGGCCAAGTTGCTTATTAAGGCAAACCTGTGAGAATAACAACAGATTACTCAATGGAAACAATGAAAGCAAGAAGGTCCTGGACAGATGTTATACAGATACTAAAAATCCATGGCTGCCAACCCACACTACTATACCCAGCAAAATTATCATCCACCATAGATGGAGTAAACAAGATATTTCACCACAAAACCACATTTAAACAATATCTATCCACAAATCTGGTCCTACAGAATACACTAGAGGGAAAACTCCAACATAAGAAAACCAGATATACCCATGAAACCACAAGCAATCAATAATTGTACAGAAGAAAAAAAAAACTAAAGAAGGAAAATACACACATGCTACCACTAAAAATAACAGGAAATAACAACCATTGGTCATTAATATCCCTTAAAATATATGACAAATGGACTCAATTCAACTATAAAAAGTCACATCCTAACATGATGCACACAAAAACAGAATGCATCCTTCTGCTGCTTACAAGAAACATGCTTCAACTTCAAAGGCAGATACAGGTTCAGAGAAAAGGGTTGGTGAAAGACTTTCCAATGAAAAAGTCCTAAGAAACAAGTTGGTGTAGCCATCCTAGTATCTAACAAAATAGACTTCCAGCTAAAATCAATCAAAAGAGGCCAGGACAGACATTACTTATTCATCTCAGGAAAAATCAACCAAGATGAAGTTTCAATCCTGAATATTTAAGCTCCCAACACAAGAGTACCCAAATATGTAAAAGAAATACTACTAAAGCTTAAAACACACATCAAATGTCACACACTAATAGTGGGAGACTTAAATATCCCACTTTCACCTTTGAATAGGTCAACCAGACAGAAACTCAACAGAGAAATTAGGGATCTAACAGATGTTATGACAAAAATGGAATTAACAGGTATATAGAGAACCTTCCACCCAAACACAAAGGAATATTTGTATTTCTCAGCACCTGATGGAACTTTCTCTAAAATTGACCACATACTTGGTCATAAAGCAAACGTCAATAGATAAAAAAATATGGGAATAACTTCTTTTATCATATAAGACCATCATGGTCTAAGGTTAGAGTTCAAATGTAGTAAGAGGTTTCTGGCCCAGACTTTTGGGCCTATGCTCAAGGTTGGGACCTGCAGACCCACAGTCCCACAGAGACACACAGATGCTTACAATAGTTTTAGGCTGATTGGCCTAAGGCCCAGGCATATAACTTGCTAACTCTTTACCCTTAATCTAACCCATGACTCTTATCCTGTTCAGCCATGGGGCTCAGTACCTTTTCTCAGAGCAGCATAGTTGTCCTCTGCTTCTTCTGGCTTCTCTCTGGAATTCTGCCCTGTCCTGCCTGTTCCTAGAGTCTTCTTAGCCTGGTTAGCTCCACCCACACTTCCTGTCTGCCTTTGGCCAATTAGTGCTTTTTATTAAACTTATATGTGAGGACAATTATTTACAATGGAACAGCATAACCCCCCTACATTCAACAATAACAAAAAACACAGAAAACCCACAAATTCATGGAAACTGAACATATCTAAATTGAACCACCTCTGGATCAAGGAAGAAATTAAGGAAGAAATCAAAGACTTCCTAGAATTTATTGAAAATGAATCTACAACATACCCAAACTTATGGGAAACAATGAAAGCAGTGTTAAGAGGAAAACTCATAGCACTAGATGCCTATATGAAAAACCTAGAGAAATCTCACACCAGAGACCTAAGAGTACAGCTGAAGGCTTTAGAACAATTATAAGTAAACTCCCCTAGAAGGAGTAGATGGCAGGAAATAATAAAACTTAGGGCTAAAATTAATACAGGAGTAACAAAGAGAACAAAACAATCAACGAATCAAAAAGTTGATTCCTTGAGAAAGTCAACAAGATAGATAAACCCTTATCCAACTGACTTAAGAGAGAGAGAATCCAAATTAACAGAATCAGAAATGAAAAGGGGGACATAACAACAGACCCCAGGAAATCCCAAGAATTATGAGGTCATAATTTGAAAACCTATACTCCCCTAAAATGGAAAACCTAAAAGAAATGGACAGCTTTCTGGACAGGTACCACTTACCAAAATTAAATCAGGAACAAATTAAAGACTTAAACAGACATATGTATAACTCCAAAAGAAATTGAAGCCGTTATTAAAATTCTCTCAAGTAAAAAAAGCTGAGGATTAGATGGTTTCATTCTTCAGAATTCTACCAGACATTCAAAAAAGAACTAATATCAATCAATGCTCCTCAAACTGTTCTATACAGTAGAAACTGAAGGAACATTGCCCAACCCTTTTTATGAGGACAATCACCTTGATTCCAAAGCCACTCAAAGATGAAACAAAGAAAAAGAATTAGAGACTAATAACCCTCATGAACATTGGTGCAAAAATACTCAACAACATTCTCACAAACTGAATCCAACAACATATCAAAAAAAAAGTCATCCACCATGATCAAGTAGGTTTTATCCCAGATATGCAGGTATGGCTCAACATATGAAAAACTGTGAATGTTATCCATCATATAAACAAACTGAAAAAAATCCCCATACGAACATCTTATTAGATGCTGAAAAAGCCTTTGACAAAATTTAACACTCCCTCATGATAAAAGTCCTGGAGAAATCAGGAATATAGGGATAATAGCTAAATATAATTAAAGTGATATATAGCAAACTGACAGCCAACATCATACAAAAAGGTGAGAAATTCAAAGCAGTCCCACTAAAATCAGGAACAAGACAAGGCTGTCCTCTCTCCCCTTATCTATTCAATATAGTTCTCAAAGTATTAGCTAAAGCAATAAGAGAATGAAAGTAGAGTAAGGAAATACAAGTTGGAAAGGAAGAAGTCAAACTATCTCTGTTTGTAAATGATATGATCATATACAAAAGTGATCCCTAAAATTCTTCCAGAGAACTCCTACACCTGATAATCACCTTCAGCAATGTAGCAGCATGCAACATTAACTCAAAAAAAAATAGCCCTCTTATACTCTAAGGATAAAAGGGTTGAAGAAGATATCAGGAAAACATCACCCCTTATAATAGCTGCAAATAGCCTTAAATATCTTGGGGTAACTCTAACCAAAGAAGTAGCACACCTGTTTGACAAAAGCTTTAAGTCACTGAAGAAACAAATTGAAGAGGATATCAGAAAATGGAAAATTCTGGCATGATCCTGGCTAGGTAGGATCAAAATAATAAAAATGGCAATTTTACCAAAAGCAGTCTACAGATTCAATGTAATCCTCATCAAAATCCCAACACAATATTTACAGATCTTGAAAGAATAATACTCAACTTCAAATGAAATAACAGGAACCCAGAATTGCCAAAAAAAAAAACTCTGCTCAATAAAAGAACTTCAGGAGGCATCACCATCTCTGACTTCAATCTATACTATAGAGCTACAATAATAAAAAAACAACACGGTACTGGCATAAAAAGAGACTTGTGGATCAATTGAATTGAATTGAAAACCCCAACATTAATCCACATACTTATGAACACCTGATTTTTGACAAAGAGGCCAAAAATATTCAGTGGAGAAAAAAGAGTATCTTCAACAAATGGTTTTGGCATAACTGGATGGTAGTATGTACAAAAATCCAAATAGATCCAAACCTATCACCCTGCACAAAACTCAAATCCAAGTGGATCAAAGACCTCAACATAAACCCAAATACACTGAACTTGATAGAAAAGGAAAATGGGAAATACCCTCCAATGCATTGGCACAGGAGACCACTTCCTAAATATAACACCAGTAGCACAGACACTAAGAACAACAATCAATAAGTGGGACCTCCTGAAACTGAGAAGCTTCTGTAAGGCAAAGGACACAGTCAATAAGACAAAATGACAGCCTACAAAATGGGAAAAG
Source organism: Phyllotis vaccarum (assembly GCA_033318265.1). Taxonomy (NCBI): domain Eukaryota; kingdom Metazoa; phylum Chordata; class Mammalia; order Rodentia; family Cricetidae; genus Phyllotis; species Phyllotis vaccarum. The sequence goes on from JARWLC010000003.1 coordinate 74,005,504, forward strand.
ATCTTCACCAACCCTACATCTGACAGAGGTCTGATCTCTAAAATATATAAAGGACTCAAGAAACTAGAGCCCAAAACCTAAATAACTCAATTAAAAATGGGATTCAGGGCTAAAAAAGGAATTCTCAACAGAAGAATTACAAATGGCTGAAAGGTACTTTAAAAAAATTGCTCAAGATCTTTAGCTGTCAGAGAAATGCAAAACAAAACAACTCTGACATACCACTTTATACCTATCAGAATGGCTAAGTTCAAAAACACAGATGACAGCCTTTGCTGGAGAGGCTTCAGAGCAAGGGGAACACACCTCCATTGTTGATGGGAGTGTAAACTTGTACAGCCTCTCTGGAATGCAGTATGGCGGTTCCTCAGAAAACTGGGACTCAGTCTCCCCAATGATCCAGTGTAGTATGAGGTTTCTGGCCTGGACTTTTGGGCCTAACCTCAAGGTCTAGCCCCACAGACCCGCAGACCCACAGACCCACAGACCCACAGACACGCAGAGACACACCAGGTGCTTTCAATAGTTTTTATCTGATCAGCCTCAGGCCCAGGCATATAACTTGCTAGCTCTCTACCCTTCATCCAACCCATGACTCTTATCCTGTTCAGCCATGTGGCTCGGTACCTTTTCTTAGAGCAGCATAGTTGTCCTCTGCTTCTTCTGGCTTCTCTCTGGCATTCTGCTCTGTTCTGCCTGTTCCTAGAGTTCTCCTAGTCGGGTAGCCCTGCCCACACTTCCTGTCTGCCGTTGGCCAATCAGCGCTTTTTATTAAACTCATAGGCGGGACAATTATTTACAATGGAACAACACAATCCCCTACACCTCTATCTAATTCTGCTTTGTTCATTAGCAGACCCCCTCTCCCCCACAGACAAGACCTGAATCCTGTTATGTGTGTATTCCCAATTTGTCCCACTGATAGCCCTTGATATAACTTGTGCCTTGACATATTTTTGCCTGTTGTTTGCTGTTATTCTGGATGTCTCACTTGATACTGCTATCATAGGTAATATTATATATAAATTTGTGTAAATTGATACCATTTGAGTTGACCATTTTGACTTGGAATAATGTCTTCAGGGTTCATCCAAATTGTGACATTTATGAGTACTAAATTACTTTGAAAGGCTGAATAATATTCCAAATATTCCATTGAAATTAAGGTCTACTGTATCTATATCTACTCTACAGCATCTTTATCTATATCACCTATGCCTTTATTTTTTCATTCTGTGACACAATTATTTTTTCCATAAGACTTAATGCTAAGGAAGATATATTTTATTCATTTATTTGAAGTATCAGTATATCTTTTTTAAAAAAATTATTTTTACAGAGAATCGAGAGCTATCTAGCACAAGAAGCTAAATTTTCTGTCTGGTGCCAAAAAAGAAGTAAAATTATCAAACCTTATATTCTGTGGTTCTTACCAAAATAAGTGAATTCATAGTCCATTAATTTAAGCTTCAAATATATAACTTAAGTTGGTTTGGTGAATGTTACAGTACTGAAATAACTTCAGAGAGCTAGGTTAACACACAAATCTAGTTTACTTTCCATGTTTGTAAATACATTTGGTTTAGAAAAATGGCTATATCTATTTATTTCTCTGTTGTCTGAGATATTTTCATATTGCAACAAAACTGAGTAGCTTTGGCAGAGATTGACAACACAGCATAAAATCATTCCTATCTGACCCTACATAGGACCATCTGTTAACCCTGTTCTGGATGACTCAAATGCATATGGAATTCCTTCCTTTTCAGACAGGATCTCATTGGCTTGTTTCTCTTCAAGGGAAAAAGTTCCACACAAATGATATATTTTTTATTATGCTGGTGGCAGCTGTTTATGAATAATAGTGAAAATAAGGACTTAGAATTTTGGTCTAATGAGAACATCCTAAACACGAGAACTGAATAATGCTTTGTGGATGAATCCAAAGCATGGGACACCAGGAGAATTTGAGATCAGCCAACATAAATTTTTAAATTTAAAAAATTATGTGCCCTAAGTATGCCTCTTTAAAGTTAAGAATAATGACTTTTCATATTTGGAGAGAAAAACCTGGATGTTTCTCTGAACAAAAAAAAATATGGGGGCTTGGTTATTGAGCAATATCTTTGAGTTATCACTTCAGTTACTGTTGATGCTCACCTCACCTTCTGCTACAGTCAGTTTTGAAGAGGATAGTTATATAACAGTCTTAGAATTTCTGAACAATTTTGTCCAATTAGTTTTCAGTACACTGTCTAAATGTTTCCTATGCAGACATCAGAGGCAAACAATTCTCATCTGTTCTTTGACTTGAATAAAATTGCTTTTCTACCCAATATTATTTTCAGGAGCATGTTGTTTCAGAAGAAAGTAGATTTCAGTTGAAGGTAGATGACATGATATCTTGGAATAAACTTGCTTTGGCTCTGCAAGGCTAAGATAGTATAGAAATTGAATTTCTTATCCTGAATTGAGTCTATAAATGAATAATAGCTTTCAGAGTCTCTTAACTTGACAAAGGTACACTCTTAAGCCCCACAGACAATCACAATATTCCTATCAGACCATAGTGATTATGCAGTTTTCACTGTTTTATTTTAGTATGTGTGTGCACACTGTATGCACATGTACAGGTGCAAGTACACATGCCTGTGTTCACATGTGGGAGCCAGAGGAAGATGTCTGGTGTCCTGCTCTGTCATTTCTCTGCTTTATTCTTCTCACTAACCATGTGGCTAGGCTGGTAGTTGGCATGACCAAGCAAACTTCCTCTATTGGTAATCTTTGACAATGCTGGAGTTATAGACCCATGCTGTCATGCTTCAGACTGAACTCAGGTCCCTATATTTTTGCAGCAAGTACTCTTTTTTTTCTTTTTCAAATAGACTCTTTATTTGTTAAGTCTATCCTGGTTGTAGTTTCCTCTCCCTCTATTTCTCTCATTTCCTCCCACCCAGATCCATTCCATTCCTGTCTCTCTGTAGAAAAGAACAGGCTTCCCGAAGGTAAAAACCAACCGTGACAAAATTAAATATAATAAGCAAAAACTTTCACTGGACAAGACAAATCAACAGGAGGAAGAGTCCCAAGAGCAGGCAAAAGTGCCAGAGATCACTCGTTCTCACAGTCAGGAGTCCCATAAAACCACTAAGCAAATAGCTATAATAAATACGCAGAGTATTTAAGAAATTCTTCAGCCTCAGAGCTCAGTTGATTCAGAAGGCCTCCTGGTTATTTTTACATCCCCTCTGACTCTTCCAATTTCTTTTTCACCTTCTGCAGGAGTCTCTTAGAGGAATTTGATGGGAATCTTCCATTTAGACTCTTTTTCTGCCTACTGTCTGGCTGTAGGTCTCTGCATCTGCTCCCATCTCAGCAAGTACTCTTAAGACCCATCAAGCTGTGTCCCTAGTTCCAGGATGCTGTTTTCCAACGGGCTGACAATTCAGAATTTTACTATTAGAAAATAACAATATTCAGTTTTCTGTTCATTTTTTCCCTCTGTATAAGTGACTACAGCAATTGCAGGCAAATTTTCTTGGCTTGAAATGATTATACAATCTGAATTTTTTATGACTGTCTCATCTGGTTCCTCCCCTTTTCAATGTTTCTTGGTCCCTATAGTGATTTGAATGAGAACTACCGCCAAGGGTTTATATCTTTTAATATTTGATCCCCTGTTGGCAGTATCCATTTAGGGAGGTCCTGGAATCTTTGAGGGTGGAGCCTTGCTGAAGGAAGAGTGTTACTGGGTCTCTCCTCACTCCCCATTTGGTTCCTCTGCTTTTTCTGTGTTGTTGGAGATGTGTTTGCTCAGCTTCCTGGCTCAGACTGCTGCTGCCATGCTCCCTCTCCAGTATGGAATCTCCTTCTGAAACAATAATCCAAATATAATCTTTCTCCCATAGCTTCTTTGGTCATGAAATTTTATCACAGCAACACAAAGTAACAAAAAGCTGGAAAATAAGGAAAATTAACTGATACTTATTGCTACTACAAAGACTATATTTAAGAAAAACAGATGCTATTATATAATAGTCAATATAATATAGTCAATATATAATAGTCAATGCTATTACAGTTTTTAGAAAGACATTGTAAGGTTTTTAAATGCTGATATGATAAAGACAAATTTAGCAAAGGTATGCTTTAGTTTTTCCTAATACACAATTCAAAATGGTATTTGTCACTTTTTAAAATTCCTATGACAGTTTGATCTTAATCTCAAAAAATTAAAATACATTATCTCTGAATATTAATTTTAGTGGATTTAGAAATGATCCATTGATAATGAATTTATACTATTTTGCATACACAGCTGATTTCTGTTTCACTGGACTCAAGCTGAGTTCCTATGGCTGCCTGAATCCCTGCCTGAAATCACTCTTTCCTGTTATGTAGGCTGGTTTCCTCAGGGAAGAAACAGTTGTCCCACTTTCTAGAGCCAGTTCAACCAATACCTAATGTTTGTCATGATGGGAATATAATATTTTTCTGATTAGTTTCTATCTTTGTAATTCATGATTTTATGATCAACAGCATTAGAATTCATAGGAATATATATTTTAGTGTTATTTCACACAATAATAATTCACTTACAATCAATAGAAGCTTATCTGGAAAACCTAAAAAAATGAAACATTCATGGGAAGGATAATGGATATGAAAGAGCTCACAGATTAATGAAAAGTTTTGACAACAGGGCTTGGCAAAGAATTCAGACCATAATAGTTAGATAGATCAACTGTTCATCAGATTAAGTAACACCAGTCCTCTGCTTTGCCTCAGATGAAACAAATAAGATTCGCTTGGTCCAGTCTTCCAAACATGATTAAATGCTCTGTCTGTGATAGAATCTCAGTTACTCCAAAGATTCAGAGTCTCACCTATGGGTTACAGAAGAAGAAAATCATTCAGTGTTTTAAAATCTTTTTTGACATATCTTTTGATATGAGTAGGAATTAATTCTATAATGAAAAGCAAGTTGGTTTAACCAAAGAATATGGAATAATTATAACCGGGGAAAACTCAGTATATATCCACTTTAGAATCTGTATTTGTAAAAGTAGGACAATTTTACACTTTAAAAAAACTTACTTCTACCTTTAAACTTTGGTATTTTGGTTAGATTTTATAATTTAGTTAATTTTACTGACTTTAAGATTGTATGGTTTGATACTTTTTACATTTACATCTTTGGAAATATTAAAAAATATTGTGATTACAGTTGCTAAAATGAATTCAAAGGCTCATGTTATTTTTAACTTATACTTAAAATATTTCTAGGACTATTCTAACACAAAATGACATTTTTTAAAAAAGTAGATTTTCATTTTATTTTTATCTAAGAAGAAACTGCAGTTATATTAATAGTAGAAACTAAAAATTTCAAACCCAACTGCAGTTATCATTTTGAAATGTCCCCAAAATATCACCCTTGATTTCAGATGTTGTACTATTAATTTCTTAGCAGTATTTTTAGTATCATTATTGCCGTTCAGGATTTGAACTGCCCCTGCTTCCTACACACTTGCTTCTAACAGGGGCTGCTCTACGTCCTTAGCACTGTTAACTGCTTGCTGAGATAACTTCAATTTCAGTTTCCACAAAACCTGTGCAGGTATCTGCAATCCTCTTGCTTTGTGAAGACAGATGAGGCATCCTTAGATTTCAGATAGGTGATGTTAGAACCCTCTGTAGTTTGTTAGGAACACAGTCTGGATATAGTCTCTCATTTTTCTACCAGCTTTGCCAACTGGCTTTCACAGATACCAGTTGTTTCTGCCAGCTGGGCTGATGACCTGTTGCTTGTATCAAATCCTGATCCTTGATATCATGTACTCACTCATCACTGTTTGGTTCTGGCCCACACTTGTGTGGAGAACCCAGAACCAAGAAAGTGACAGCAAGAATTTATTCTGTTCTTAGAAATTATTATGTTCTTCATGTCTTACAGATATTCTGAAGGTTTTCCTACCGTACTATTAGCAAATGTAACCAGACACATTATAGTCTAGAAAGACATTGTCATAGTCTAGAAGAATAGTAGAAAGATATTTGTCTATTGAGTGCTGCTTATTTAGAGACTAAAATAAAGTGCAGTGTCATGAGGTCATTTTATACTAAAAGTCATGACAAACCTAAGATTTAAGCTTCTTTTGTTATTCTGAAATGAATAGAATTTAGCAAATAAATGGCATGGGTATAAACTATAGCTTCAAGATTGGAAGATAAAGAAGTTAAATGCAAATGTGAGGTATAGGCATGCGTAAGGAGAATGCTGCCTTTCTGTTTCCAGAACCCCATAAACAAACCACCAAAATGTATTCAGCCTTGATTCTGCTCTTAAATCTATGTAGCATCCTTTCAGTCTATTCTTAATTTTGCATTTCAGATGAAACTTAATTAATCTTAGAAATTACTCCATTGCTATAATTCCCTAAACATAGTTATGAGCCTCATACATCTCCCCTTCATGAATAGCTTGTTTTATCTTTTTATATTTTTTTCAGTAACCTTGACATGGGTCCAAAATATTTTGTCCTTGACCTTTGAGGCACTGATAGTGTGACAAATTTCTCCTGCTATCACCCTATCGACCCAGCCTCTCATGGGAAGTCTATTTATGTGTCAAGTTATTTTCTGTCTGAGCCCTAAGGTGGCTGCCATCAATCAGTTTGTCAAATATTTATTAACTTCCCAATAAAACAGGAAATTTTAGAGCCCCAGCTCCACTCCACACTCTTCTAATATGTGCAGAACCCCAGTAGATTTCTTCTGAGAACTTCCAGAGAGTTAATTTTATCCAACCTCTTATAACCATTCCCTTGTTAAGCTAAGGTTGGCTCTGGCTACTCACATATGTTGACTCTTCTTTTTCTCAGAAATGTACCAACTCTCTAAGGACTCACGGGTATATAAGCTTATTGCCTCAAAAAAATATCTGTTGATCCAGGTACCCTCCAGGGCAGGAATGAGAGCAAGGATAAGTAGAGTTTAATTGAAATTGAAAAGAAACAACCTGCTCAGTGTTGCTTCTGGCTTTGCAAAAATGAGAAATGATGCACACTCAGAGGATGAATTCTTTGGCACCAAATATATCTATCACAAATACTATATAGGCTACACCTTCCTTGGTACACATTCAGAAAAATTTGATTGGGAAGTCCAGTTTTCTTTTAATGTAATCTGAAATCTAGTGAGAAGTTTAATGTTCCAATGTGTTGAATGGGGGAATCTAAGTAGAATTAACACCAGAAAATCGAGAGAACTCACTGTCACAGTGTTGTGTTAACAGAGCAGCCACAGAGACTTCTGGATACTTTACTGTTGCACGAATAAATGAAACTCAAGGATAGATTTCTGAGAAAGTCGGAGATATTAGAGAGATTAAACACCACAGTCAAATCTTACCCAGCTGTCTTCCAGCTTCCTCAGCCTAGCTTCTCCTGGCCTCTTCCAACCTTCTGTCTTTCTATTCCTGCCTTAAATATTCGCTTAACTCAATTAGAGCGTGGCCCCACCACTACCTGCCTGGGAGCCTGGAACTCCTTCTGTAATCTAAAATGACCATTACTCAGTTGGAATTAAGGGCGTAGGTCACCACTCCTGGGATATTCCCTATGCTGGGATTAAAGGTGTGAATCACCACTCTCTGATCCTCCTAGACTGACTGTGGGTAGATCCCTCTGATATTTCCGAAACTTTTGAATCTTTTATTAAATCCCGACTCTTAACCCTGATTCCTTCAGGGAAATTTGTGACTTTTTTTAAATGTAAGAACTCTATAGTATTGGGTGTAAAACACCCATAAATCACTGCTTATTTGAGTGATTATTGCACTCTTGCCTGGAAGCCCTTTTCTTCTAAAGTATAACTAGCTAAAGTTGCTAGTATTTGGCTTTATTTTCCAATTTTTGTACGTGTCCACTACCTGCCAAGTGGAAGAATTTATTTCCATCTTCTGAGCTGGGTGAAAAATTCTGGGTCCTTGAGGAATGTGTGTTCTTCCTGGGTGCCTTAGCTTTTGAGGCAAAGATGATGAATCAGTAACTATATGAAGTTTGTAGTTCAGTTTGCAAAACAGCAAAGTTTGTGGGTTTTCCTGATTTGGCATCTAGTTGGATTTGGTCACCTTTTGCAACGGTTGGTTGTTGACATCAAAGTTAAATGTCAATGCTTTCAGGAAACTTTCCACCCCCCTCCATATCCCATTTTATCAATTCTTTCCTTCCAGAAAAGCCTTTGTGGAGTACCTAATCTGCCCCAGGCCACCCCTAGTATATAGTGATGTGCGACAAAGTCTATTCTTTTCATTACCTCTTTCAAATAAAAGACATAGTTGATAAATAGCAACAGTTTATAGCTCTTTAAAATAATCTCCCGCTCCAAAATTTGGACAGCTTGAGGAAAGTAGAAAAGCATGTGGGGGCAGGCTCTACTGCTGGGTTTCATCAAGGTACCAGTGAACGTCCAACTCTGGCTCCTACTTTGGTTGTAAGTTTAACTTACAACCCAGTGCAATGGTGCCAACAATTCACTCCATAGGTATTCTTTTCATTTAAAAAATTTTGTTCTTTTGACTCTATGGTTTTGCAGTTTATAAATTGATCAGCAGGGTTTTAGGATTGATGTGTTCTCTATAAGACATTCTTTACCGGGCTTGTTTACTGACATCTCTTATATGTTCCTCCGTATTTCTATATCTTTTCCTTGCCCACTGTTCCTTTTACTTACTAAATAAACATTCATAGCTTTAATGATCTCTAGAATCTGAGAGCAGAACAGCATCTCAGCTTTATTTTCTGTAGCAACTTTACCCTCATTGCCCTTTTTATTTTTAAAGACAATTTACTATTTATTCCTATTCTGACCCATCCTACTTCTCTCCCATTCTGAAATATATACAACATAGTATTCTTGGTTTTTTCATACTTCAATAGCATAACTGGTATAGTGGAAATATACAACAAGGATGTGGTTACTGGTTACAGTTTTCTCAGAGAATAATGTATACTAAGCACCAGGTATTCTAATTTACTAGACTTAGAAACTGCTGAATTATAAGCCTCAACATGAGCATATTTGTTTCCCACTTGAACACTGTAAATACTATAACTGAATAAAAACATAGCTGTTAAAAATTCAAGCAATGAAACAACCCCAGTTTTGTAAAACCAAAGCAGCAAAGTAAATATGAAAATAAAAAGCATCATACCTTCTCCAAGAATTACTAAGCCTACAGTAACCCATTCATTAAGAGTGGGATAGACATATCTCAGACAGAACTACAAAGAATGATCATAAATATGTTCAAGGTAATCAGAGAAAACAAAAGCTCTGGATGGGAAACATAAATGCTAAATGGATTAAAGCAGGTAATGAAAGATATAAAAGATAAATTAAAGTAATAGATGGAAATACTGATGAAAACACCCTGAAATACTGGAAAAGAAAAAATATAATACACAATAAGTTGGATCAAGGAGAACACAGAGTAGCTGGTCTTTTTAAGATGTAGGAATTGGAAAAAATCTGATGTGATAAAGGTAGAATAAGAAGAAGGTATGAGTTAAAATTATCACATATCCACAAACATTATGAAAATAACAACCTGCGGATTATGGGACTTTCTAAAGGCATAGAGAGAGCATAAGAGTCATAATGGGAAATTTCTCAGAGTTATAAAAGGAGATGGAAGTCTTGATAGTGGAGGTATTTAGGGTGCCAAACAGACAAGACCATAAAAATCTCCTTTAAGAAAAACAACAAAAATAAAACAAAAAAAGTATATTGAGGATGGAAAGAGAGAAACCCAGGTCACCCATAAGGGCAGGCCCACCAGATTGATAGTTTTTAGCAGAAACTTTAAAGTGGAGAAGGGCCTAAAAGAAGGGCCTAAAAACCCAGAGTACTAAACCTAGCAAAGGTATCTCTTCGAACATTAATGGTCTCTATACCCCCTCAAAAGACACAGAGTAATAATTGTGCTAGAAATCAGAAACCATGTACTTCTAGCCTTCAAGAAATGTACATTACTATTAAAGACAGACACTGCTTTAGGATAAAGGAATAGAAAATGTTACTTCAAGAAAATAGAGCTTGAAAATAAGCAAGGGTTATTATTTTAATATCTGATAAAATAAGACTTTAATATCAAAACCATTGCAAAAACCCCATAGTAACAATCCACTAACCTTTACATGCCTGAAGTAGGGAGAGAGGTAAAAAGACATAGTCTTATAGAGCTTCTCAAAGTGATTGTACTTCTGGATGTAGTTACATAGTCCCTGTGGATGACAATGGTCCTTTGCATCTTCATTTTGATACTAGTCAGGTGTAGTATGAGGTTTCTGGCCCAGACTTTCAGGCCTAGCCTCAAGGTTTAGACTCACAGACTCACAGACCTGCAGAGACACATAGATGCTTACAATAGTTTTAGGCTAATTGGCCTAAGGCCCAGGCATATAACTTGCTTACTCTTTACCCTTAATCTAAACCATGACTCTTATCCTGTTCAGCCATGTGGCTCGGTACCTTTTCTCACAGCAGCATGGTTGTCCTCTGCTTCCTCCGGCTTCTCTCTGGCATTCTGCTCTGTTCTGCCTATTCCCATAGTTTTCTCAGTCTGGTAGCCCCACCTACACTTCCTGTCTGCCTTTGGCCAATCAGCGCTGTTTATTAAACCAGTGGGTGGGACAGTTATTTACAATGGAACAGCATAGTCCCCCTATAGTCAGGATCTGACCTCTGATGGAGATGTTATTGGTGAAGGGCAACTTCTTGTCTATGTAGTGTGCTTAGTGGTTGCTTTGGACATTTGATGTCTAGTCTAATGTTTCTGTAGCAGTACAGGGAACTTCTCCAAGTTGGCTTCTCCCAACAGAACCCACATCTTGCTTTTAAAGATTGTGAGCTGCTTTTGTTCTTAATGATTGCCATTTTCCTGGCAGCCTGAGAAAAAGAGACAAAGATATTATTACCATTAGGCAAGAAATTAATAAAATGAAAAGAAACATAGATAATTCAAAATATATAAATGAAAGAAAGATTATTTAAAAAGAGTACCATGTTTGTTGCCAGACTAACCAAAAGAGAAAAGACTGAAATTGATAAAATTAGAAATGAAAAGAGAATTGTGCTGCTAGTGTTATGTCAACTTGATACAGAAAATAAAGTTATCCAAAATGACAGAAACTCAGCCGGAAAATATCTCCTTAAAATCCAGTTTTAAGGCATTTAGGAATTTTATTAATTAGTGACTCATGGGGAAAAACACAACCTATTGTGGTTGGTGTCGTACTTGACCTATAAGAAAAGCAAACAGAACAAGCCATGGAGAGAGCAAGGCAGTAAGCAGTACCCCTCCATGGCCTCTGTGTCAGTTCCTGCCTCCATTTTCCTTGCTTGAGTTTCAGACCCAAGTTTCTTTGGTGATGAACACCAGTGTAGAAGTGGAAGCCAAATAAACCCTTTTCTCTTCAACTTTCTTTTTGGCCATGATGTTTCATTTCAGGAATAGAAACTCTCACTAAGTTAGGAGTCATTATGACAAATATGACATTTAATTCTTTGAAATAATGCAATGTCCTAGTGATAAAAATTTAGATCTATGAGTCTATAGGAACTCAAATAATCACACTGTACTCCCTGGTGCTCATAGGATTGGGGTCATATCATAATTCAAAATTCATTTATTCCAACTTCAAAATTCCCCATAATCTACCACAGTCTCAAAACTGTTTAAAATTGCAAAATTTAAAGTCTCTTCCAAGACACATGGCAATATCTTAACTGTAAACTCCTGTGAAATCAAAATAAAAAAACAGATTTCTATACTTCTAACATATAGTGGCATAGAATATACTTTACTATTTCAAAAGGGAGAAAATGGAACATAGAGAGGAAGCAACAGACCAAAGCAAAGCCAGAAGCCATCAGGGTAAACTTTAAATTCTTCATTTCCCTGTCTGATGTTAAAATCTTCTTTAACTCCCCAACTCCTTTCAGCTTTGTTCACTGCATCAAAACTCTCTCTTGACCTGGTTCCAGGCTCTGGTATCCTTGACAGGTATCTCACGACTCTGGCATCTCTAGCATCCTGGGGTTTCCAGTAAAATCCAGACTTCAGTTTTACAACTTCACAGAAAGGTCTTTCTCGACCTCCATGCAGGGACATACCTGACACATACCTGACCTCAATTGCTTTCTTTAGCTGCAGATAAATTCCACAACCCTTTGATTTTAAATTTAGGAGAAAGTGGCTGAGGCTGCCAAGTTTTGTTGCTTGCACTGGAACTTTCCCTTTTCTTTCAATTATATTTGCATCAGCTGTCTGTTGGTGGTTTACTTCATTGCTTACTCTTTTCTTTACTTCCTTTTTATAGTTTGGATGCTTAACTGGGTAGGATCTTATCCTCTGGTCACCACTACCTTTATTCCATTTAGCATAAGGTTTTTGCATAAACATTTTATCCCTTTGAGCACTGAACTGTAGGGAGATTATGTTGTTTCATTGTAAATACTTGTCCCACCCACTGGTTTAATAAAAAGTGCTGATTGGCCAAAGGCAGACAGGAAGTGTGGGCAGGGCTACCAGACTAAGAAGACTCTAGGAACAGGCAGAACAGAGCAGAATGCCAGAGAGAAGCCAGAAGATGCAGAGTACAACTATGCTGCTCTGAGAAAAGGTACCAAGCAACATGGCTGAACAGGATGAGACATGGGTTAGATTAAAGGTAAAGAGTTAACAATTTATATGCCTAGGCCTTAGGCCAATCAGCCTAAAATTAATGTATGCATCTTTGTGTCTCTGCAGGTCTGTGGGTCTGTGAGTCTAAACCTTGAGGCTAGTCCCTAAAGTCTGGGACAGAAAATGCATACCATTCTGAACTTAGCCCCCATACACTTCCTGCTGTTCCTTTTCTCCCAAACTGTACATTTTGTATATTTCCTTTTTTATTTTACTCCTTTTCATTATAGAAATGCATGAGAGTGACCACTGAAACTACATGACAGAATCAATACTAGACTGTCTTGAAATTTCCCTTGTCAATACCATTAATCCAGAACTCTTCAATTTAACTTCAGGCAGTGGTTTTTGACAAGGCCCAAAGCAACCACATTTTTCACCAAAATGCTACAGAATGTCTCTAGACATTTTACTTTTCCCCTGAAACTTCTTGAACCAGGACAACATAATCTATATTGCTCTCAACACTACTGTTTTCTATGCTCCTATTATTATTATCCATTATTCTCTGCTTAAAGTGTTTAACTTTTTTAATTCAAAGTCTCAGAGTCCACATTCTGCCAACAAACAACACATTCAGTCCTACCACAGCAATAACTCAGTCCCTGGTAGCAACCTCTGTCTGAGTCACTGATAATTGTTGTGAAGAGACACCATGTCAAAGGCAACTCTTAGAAAAGAAAGCATTTGCTTCTTTACAAAGTCAGAGGTGTAGTCCATTATTATTATGGTGAGAAGCATGGTGGCACACAGACAGACATGGTGCTGGAGAAGTAGCTGAGAAGTACATCCTGATCCACTATCTGAGAGAGAGACTTTGGGATTGGCAAGGGCTTTTCAAACCCCCAAACCCACCTCCAGTTATACATTTGCTCCAAGAAGGTCACATCTTCTAATCTTTTAAAAGTGCTATTCTCTGTTGACCAGACCTCTATATCGATGAGCCTCTGGAGACCATTATCATTCAAATCACCATAACACATAATTGAACATGCGTTGTAAGTTACATAAATGGACTCGGGGCAGAAATTATGTAGTTATTTCTACAGATACAGAAAAAGCTTCTGACAAACCTGATACCTCTTCATAACAACCCTGAAAAAAACTGGGAATAGAAGACACATATATCAACAAAGTAAAGGCTAGACATAACAAACCTCTCACAACATTATATCGACTGGAGAAAAGTTTGAAACTATTTCCCCTAAAAGGAAGACCAAGACATGAGGTCCACTACTTCTACTCCTATTAAATATGATGTTTGAAGAATTTTTTTTTCTGGGGCAATAGGACAAGAGAAGAAATAAAATAATATAAATGGGAATAGAACTGAAGGTTTCATTATTTTAAGATATTACTCTGTACATAAGAGACGTAAAAGGGTGCCAGAAGACTCTTAACCCAATAAACACATCAAACAAATTGCAGGATATGAAGCTAACTAACTTACAGCAATCGGCTTCCAATATACCAATGACAATAGACTATAAAAGAAATCAGGGAAATGATTCTATATAGTAAACTGAAAACTGAAGCTGAGGTAAGGATATAAAAGACCTCTATAATAAAAGCAATAACAGACAAACAAATTGGAAAACAAGGTTTGGGAAGACAGTAAAACATGGAAAGAACTATCCTCATGGACCAGAAGAATTATTATGGCAAAAGTGGCCATACTAGATTTATTAATTACTAATGAAAAGACCACGACATTCTTTATAGAAACAATAAAAACTAACAAATTTATAGAGTAGGAAAAGAGACCCTCAGATAGCCAAAACAATCCTGAGCAAAAAGAGTAACTGATACCTGATTTTTAAGAGAGACTATATAGAGCATGTTAGAAAAAAATAGCATGGTATTGGCCTGAAAACAGACACACAGATGACTTGGATAGAATAATTCAGATAAAAGTACATACAGCTCTCGCCACTGTTTTTGGACAGAGATAAAAAAAAATCTTTAACAAATGGTGCTGATCAAACAATGACAGCACGTGCTGAAGAATGAAACCAGGTTCTTCTCTCTCTTCAAGATAGGCTGCATTTCATGGAAGGCCCTACACCCAGTAGTAGGTGAGCAACACAAATTGGGATTGAGGGATTATTAAAAAAATCTTGAATTTGGTTGGTAAGGGTTGACATTGGATCTAGGAGGAATTGGATGAGGCATTGAAGATGATCAAAATACTTTGTATGAAATTATCAAAGAATTAATAAAATTTCAGTAAGAAATGAATTTTATGCCATCCAGAATTCCATGTGGCTTGCAATATCAGGAATAATCCTACCCACCTCAGCCTGTGTTGTAGTTATTGATAATGGCATGAAGATACTTCCTGGAAGAGGCTGTTTCCCACCATGCTGTGGATCATCATTCAGACAACTCAGCTCCTTGTTAAAGTTTCATATTTCCCATAAGTTTTAAAGGGATTTATTGTTTAGAACATATTTAGGCTTACAGCAATCATAAATGGAAGTGAGAATTGGTTCTTATACTTCTAACTCATCACAGGTATGGCTACCCTATCTATCAATATATCATATGTGGGTAATGCAATTTTTTCATATTTGATCAGGCTTCATGGAGAAACCCTAAGTGATTTATATAAGGACTCAGTGTTGGTGTTGAAGGTTTTATGTGTCTGGACAAATGTATAAATATGCATTGTAGCAATGGGCAGTGTAGTTTTACTGGGCCTTAAGCATCTATGCATTTTCTACTTTTCATCTCTTCTAACACTTGAAAACTTTAGTCCAAGCTATCCACATATAGGTTTTTATGTGAACATAATTTTTCAGTTGCTTTTAGCCAATACCAAAGAGCATAATTGCTGGATCATATGGCTGAAATGTATTCAGATTTTAAAGAAACTGTCAAACTGTCTTCCAAAATAGCTGTAAAATTTTGCAATCCCATTAGTGGTGTAGGAGCTACTACTGTTGCACATTCTTGCCAGCATCTTTCTTGGTGTTTGGAGTCTGGCTGCTTTCATTGTTAATTTAATTAGCATTTCTCAGGTTGCATATGGGTTAAAAATTGTTTCACAGACTTATTTACTATTTATATGTATCTTCATTGGAGATTTGTCTGTTATGCTTCTATTTGATTTTTAAAATCTACTTGTTAAATATTAAAAATTCTTGTTCATTATGGTAATAGTAATCTCAAAGATATGTTTCACATAGTTTTTCTCTAATTGGTGGCTTTTTTATTTTAAAAGTTTTTCTCCATATCTACCACTTCTTCCCCTCCCTTCCCTCCTCCCAGTCCCTTCCAGTCCTCCTTCAGTCTCCCCATTCTCATTCCCCCATCCATTCCCCAGTGAGAGCAAGAAGCCCCAAAGTGGGTCAGTTCAGTCTGATATATCCAGTTGAGGTAATTTCAAGTCTCTCATCCCAGTATTAAGGCTGGGTTAGGTGTTCTTCTGCAGGGAATGGGCTCTGAGGTGTCAGATCATGTACCAGGAACATTTTTGACCCTTTTGCAAGAGGTTCCACAAGATGCCCACAGTCTTTTTGGAGGGTTTAGTTACTTTCCATTAAGGTTCCTAGCAACTGTTTCAGTCAGTGAACTCTCAGTAGCTTAGGTCAGCCAACTTTTTGGGTCTCCTCTTCATGATCCTGATCCTTTTGTTCATATACTCTCTCCCCTCCCCCTCTCTTCAGCTGGACCAGAAGCTACACTTAGTGCTTAGCTATGGATCTCTGCTTCTACCTCCATCCATTGCTGGACGGAGGCTCTATAATGAAAATTAAGGTGTTTGTTCATTTGATTATAGGAGAAGTTTAGGCACCGTCTGTCTCTACTGTTGCTTGGAGTCCTAGCCAGTGTTATCTTGTGGGTTCTTGGAAGTTTCCTTAGCACCAGGTTTCCCCCCCCCCCAACCCCATAGTGGCTCCCTCTATCAAAATATCCATTTTGTTTTTATCCCTCTCTGTTTCTCCTCTCACTTAACCATCTTCTCTCATAATTTGTTCACACCTCCCCTTGCTCGCTCCCCATTATGATTCAATTTGCTCAGGAGTTCTTCTCTATTTCTTCTTCCCAGATGGATAGCTAGTTGTCTCTCTAAAGTTCTTTCTATTACCTAGCTGTTTGTGGGTTTGGTTTTGCAGACTGGATATTCTTTGCTTTATGTCTAAATCTACTTATGAGTGAGTACATACCATGTGTATCTTTCTGGGCCTATGTTACCTCACTCAGGATAATACTCTCCAAATCTATCCATTTGCCTGAAAATTATAGAATATCTGTTTTAATTTTTAATTTTTCTTTACTTCTGACTAGTTCTCCATTATATAAATGTTCCACAATTTGTTAATCAGTTGAGAGGAATCAAGTTGTTTCCAGGTTCTAGCTATTATGAATAATGCTGCTAAGAACATAGTTGAGCTAATGCTTTTAGGGTTCTAAATGTGCATCCTTTGGGTATATACCCAATAGTGATATTGCTGGATCATTGAGGAGATGAATTCCCAGTTTTCTGAGGAACTACCATACTGCTTTCCAAAGTACAAGAATTTACACTCCTACCGGCAATGGAGGAGAGTTCCTCTTGCTCCACATGCTCTTCAACAAAGGCTGCCATCTGTGTTTTTGATCTTGGCCATCCTGACAGGTACAATGTGGTATCTCAAAGTTGTTTTGATTTGCATTTCAGTGATGGCTGAAGATGTTGAGCAATTCTTTAAATGTCTTTCAGCCATTTGTAATTCTTCTGTTGTGAATTCCCTTGTTAACACCGAACCCCATTTTAAACAATTGGATTATTTGGGTTTTTGCCTCTAGTTTCTTGAGTTCTCTGTATATTTTAGAGATCAGTCCTCTGTCAGATGTAGGGTTGGTAAAGTTTCTCGTTGTGTAGGCTGCCATTTTGTCTTATTAAATGTGTCCTTTGCCTTACAGAAGCTTCTCAACTCAAGGAGGTCCATTTATTAATTGTTATTAGTGTCTGTACTATTATTATATTTAGGAAGTAGTCACCTGTGACATTGCATTCAAAGGTATTTCCCACTTTCTTTTCTATCTAGCTCAGTGTAGCTGAGTTTATGTTGAGGTCTTTG